>JASVEL010012702.1:0-633238 GCA_032618575.1 Nicotiana noctiflora
TTTCCTTTACAAGGGAAGTTTAACCATTGTGGTGTTGTTTTTGTCTAGAGGGAGAATAGCAAATAGTATAAGCTATTAAGCATGTTGGAACCTGTAATACTCTGTCCATTCCATTTTATAGAGGTATTGGACTGGAAGATGTTATTTTGACTTGTATTATGTTGATGATATTTAAAAAAACATTAAACTAATAATTGAAAAGCAAGTCTCATCGAGCAAATTTTACACTGAATTAAAAGCTAAATAGTTAAACGAATTTGTAATCTTGAAAATTGTGAAAGCGGTATAGAACAAGATTACTAGTGGAATAGTGTCAACTACTTTGGGAATGTCACATGAAGGAAAGAATATTCATATAAATTGGGAGGGAGGAAATACTTTGTGTCGTTATCACATAAAACATAAAGTTATGGAAGTTCCCTATGGCTAGCTTATTGCTTGGGTGTGCTTTTCGAGCAATCATTTGCTTTATCAATGTGACTGTCAGGATGGATTATCTTATGCTGTGGAAGTTTTATGTGAGATTGAACGTTCTTCCACTTTTTGATTGACGCTTCATTGGTTATGCTTTTGCTTGGTCAAAATTTTAATTCAATGCCGTATAGGTGTCTGCTGATCAAAGGCAAAGGTTGATGATGTCAACAGAGAGGTTGAATCATTCTAGTGATAGGATCAGGGAGAGTCGAAAAACAATGCTAGAAACCGAGGAGCTAGGGGTCTCAATTCTTCAAGATTTGCATCAACAACGTCAGTCTCTCCTGCATGCACATGACACGGTATGCCCTTTATCCATTTTTTGTCTTGTGCATCCCATCTGTCTGGGCAATAAGAAACTAAGAGGAGAACAAGAAGAGGGAAAACCTCTAATTCTGACATGTCACTGTTGTGAAAGTTTCAGATGATGTTTTCACAGATGTAATTCAAATTCGCTTTGCTAAAAAAGGCATCTGTGAAATAAGCTCGAGTTTAAAATGTCTAATAGTGAAGATATAATGATCAGTAAGTTTCTTCCTTCACAGCTTCATGGAGTGGATGATAATATTAGCAGGAGCAAGAAGATACTGACTACAATGTCAAGAAGGATGAGCAGGAATAAATGGATCATTGGTTCTATCATTGCTGTCTTGGTCCTGGCAATCCTGTTAGTTCTTTACTTCAAGTTGGCCCATTAGCTCAATGAATGGCTTTCAGAATTTACGTGTTTCTCATTTGTTACAAAAAGAAAGAAAAAAGAAGAGCATGTATTGTTGGAGTACACTTTCTTGAATTCACATAATAATTGTGATGCAAATTTGCGGTCTTTTTGTGGTGTGTTTTTGCCAACTTTCATGTGCTTCTTGTCCTGGCAATTGTCATAATATAAAATTACCGTGTTTGTCCATTACTATGTCTGAATTTGGTGATCCTTGTCTGGGATCCGTAAAATGTACTTAACAGTGTGCAGCGTTTGATAGTTTTTTTTCCCTTACTTTTCATTCCCTCGCCCTTTGCTTTAGTCCACTCGTATAATCATATTCTAGTTTTCCATAGATGTACTTCTTTTGACCTACTATTGGTTCTCTTTCCGAATTAATGGATCGGATAACAGTACTCTAGGAGACTTTTCTTTCGTAGGACTTCGCATAAGACGAATTATTGTCAACTTGTAAAATCTGTCATGGAAGATTAGATGAACTTAATTTTCTTTTTGTCAAGAGTTTAACTTTCTTTTGGTACTAACTGAAAAAAAAACGTAGAACTTTCAGGTCCAAGCTTAAAACCCGACGCCCTTGTGTTCCTCTTTCTCTTTTTCCCTTGACACTATATTATTAAAAATGAGATTTAGCGCCTCCGACAGTGATTGGTCTGATATTGCTTAGAAAGAATGGACTAAATCAAATGAGGTACGTATGTCCCCAGAAAACATTTAGGGTTGCGTAGTGCATAGAAGTATTGGTAAATATTTCAATTTTTGTACTTGGGAGCAAGAATGTTCCAAAGTGTTTCCGAGCTAATGCAACTTTTTGTTACCCGGGCGTACGAGATCCATTTTTTGCCCGAAATTCATCTCTACATTAATGCTTACTGACATGCACCATTATGGGATAGAAGCAGTAAACGATGATTACGCTAAGCTTTGGCAGAATCTTATAGTCGACCATGCAATCTATCTGTTACATACAGCCTCCAACCTTCTTTATATTGCAGAATTCAAAAAGTAACCAGAAAGAATGTAACTGGAACTTCATTACCTTGCTTGACTGTGAAATCACAGGCTCTGGCTTCCTCACTCCGAGATATCTAAATTCCGGTGATATTAGACTGGAAAAGTAAGAGCCACTGTAGCACAATTAACTTCTTCGGCCCAGATTGCTTCTCTGAATCTTGACTTAAGCTTTACGTATTTTTACCTTGTTAACACACAGTTACACGACACTGAAAACAGTGAGAGCAGAGGATTTCTTAATTTCTCATTGCACAACTGATCATGCATGTTGACCAAGTCGTTGATGGCAAGTCGTAAAGCAGGCCTGTTCCATTTGTGGGACCAAAACTGAAGCATCTTTTCATCCTCGAGGTATAATAGCTCTCCGGCACAGGAAATTCTGAGAACACAAGCCATTCATTGACAGGGAAAACTTCCACAAGATTGCAATCATCATAGACACATCGATGGATCATCCTCAGGTGAATCAAAATTTCCTGTTTGTTCCTCCTCATCCTCTTCCTCCTCATCATCATCATAATCTGCTGAAGCAGGATGCCCATTAAGATCCACATTCACACCATTGACCTTCCTCACAAACTGTCCCCTCACACGAGGTCTCCGTTCTGCCAGCTTTTTTCTGTTAACATACCTGATCTTCTTGTCAAAACATCTTTCCTTTCTCTTCTGTCTGAACTTCATAAGTGCTGCCGTTCTACGATCAACTTTGCTCCCCTTACCTTCAGCTGAGGGCGAATTTCCAATTGTAGGCCATTGAAGTGGTGTTGGCATTTGGCCAGGTTGTAAGCATAGGCTCATAGGGTAGTAAGGATATGATGCCATCCCATGCATATGAGGGGGACAAGGTGGCATATGGTTGTATTGAGGAAGCACAGCTGAATTAGCATGGTTGTGAAGATCTTGCAGGTTTTTCTGATAAATATGTGGTGATGGCATCATGACTTGATTCATTGCTCCAGAAACAAAATAGGAATAAGCAGTTTGTGCATGAAAACTCACAGCATCACGCTGAGCTTCATTGCGTGGATGCATGTACACCTGCGAGAACTCCTCCATCTTTGAGTTCCTCTGTTGCGTTAACTCAAATGACAAAGGGGGAGTACAGGACCTTTCCATGGAATAAGACTCTGGAAAACTGTTACTACTTGGATAGTCATCACCTTGTGAATGATTTTCAACTGCATCTCCATTTACTTGCATTTGAGTTTCAGTCTCTAAATTCCCATCGACTGCATTAGTCTTCTCTTCAATCCTCAACTGAGGCACATTTTCATGGGTGCAGGTTGTTCCTTGGTCATTGGTTTTAAGCACGCCCGATTTGACATAGGTAAAGAAGGCCGAGGACCCACCTATCTTCAGTTCACTCTTCTTGGGAAATAAGGAAATTTGTCCTGTTCAATAAACGTTACGTTAAATTTAAATCCATTTGAAGAAATAGGGGAAGTTCATCTCAGATAGTTATAATTCTCAAGAGCATAAACAGCAAAGCGTATCACCTGTCCTGTAGCAATCAATCTCAGGATCTGTTACATAAAACTATTTAACACCATAAGGCTATTTGAACACCTTCAATATGTAAAGGCAACTGTAATTTCAGTTAACATGAATTCAATGATTTCCCTAAATCATTCTGACAATAAAGAATACCATTCTTTTTTTTTTTGGATGATCAATAAAGAACACCAGACTCTTAATATCTTCCTCTGACTTTGGACAAAGGAATACAAGATGAACTCAAATGTTTCCTCTACATATGCCTAATCTACTCACAGACTTGCCTGCTTCTGTTGCTCATTTCCACTGACACTACCTTAGGCATGCCATGTATCTCCAATAAATAGTTTATGCTTCAATAATTGAGCAACAGAAATGTACTCAAATGTCTTCGGTTTAGATATTTTCAAGCTTGGAAGAATGAGAAAATGCAGAACAAGTTCAGGCTAAAGCAACACTGGATATGGGTTTGCAATATGTAATAGGCCTCCATCAAGCCACTGTCGTTCCTCTATCAAATAGGATTCAATAAACTTGATCATGGGAAGAAAAATTAGATTATTGAAAGGTAGTAGTATTCACTTTCTATAGTGATCATTTACTCACCATTTTCCTCAGGTTGCAAATATGGGAATTAGATCTCATTTATATCAGCAATCAAGAAGAATGAGTAACTTAAAGCCATGTGAACCACTGACCTGTCTGCCGTTCATTAGCTCCTGGCACATCAGACTGACACTCAGATGGAAACACATGGACAGTCTCTATATGAGCAGCAGTGGTGGAAGCATTAACCTGAAAATATAGTGGCCGACAGACAGGAAATGCAGACCCATCGTATGTTAGTTTACTATCCAATCAGGGAGGAAATTTCTTAAAACTTGCCATTTAAAAAAAAACATTCAGGAAGCAAAAGAATTGTTGTAATATTTAAAAGAGTAATCAGTAACTGGTTCACAGAACTGGCACGAACAACAACCCAGTAAAATCCCATAAGTGGGGTCTGGGGAGGGCAGTTGTACACAAACCTTACTCCTACCGGGGGGACTGGCACGAACACAGGTAATATAATATGAATGGAACAATCATGAAGCAGCACCGGCGCATCCCACAATATTTGATATATGAAAATCTTTTCTTTTTATCAGAATATTTTTTTTTTGATAAATAATTGTCTGATTAGGATGCAATCCCTTGTTAAGTCTATAATATTTTTCCCAAAGGTTGGGTCATGGGTGCAAGGATGCAATAAGCCCTTTATTCACTCTAAATTACTAAATGCATTCTTTCAGGTTGTTGTATGTCACATGGAATTGATGCAAAACAATATGTGCGTAATGGTTATTTTATAAATAGATGTTTGACATTTATTTCCTTTCGCTTCTTTATACATACAAAGTTAAGTTGCTTTAGCAATAACACTACCCTTTTACAATGGTGTAAAATTCTTCTTTAGATAAGCACAATTTTCCTGCACTTACGGCCCGGAGAACAGGATCTAGCCTACATCTGCTGATGGCGACAAAGAAAAGATAGTTTGATCAGCTCGTTTAATCAAGATGAGAAGAGAAAAGGTAGAAAAATGGGTTTAATTTCTAGCTAAAAGTATCAGAGACACGACATACAGATGAATGTAGACTCCAGAAATAGCTAGATGGATGCTAAATGAAATCGTTAGCTGCAGGTGGAAAACATAATTTGCTCGTAATTTCAAACAAAGGAGCTATTGTTTCTTCCTCACAGAGTTATGGGATATTCGAATTGAAAGCTACCATAAATTATGCAAAAGTTTGAGTTTGTCCATGATCCCACACAAGAACTTTCAAAGGTCTTATGACAAATTTATCTTCCAATTCCCATGAAGGAGGAAACAGAGTTTCGGCACAAGCAGAGTGAAGGTATTAACTTTTGTAAATTTAACCCCTCTCCCCGGAAACAAGAAGTCGCAATAAGTTTTGGCTACCACTTAGTTAGGACAACTTTCAATCCTGAAGCTATCTTCCAAATAACAGACTTCAAAGGAACAAGTCACAGGATAGCACCCATAGCAGTTGGTGATAAAATACAAGCGCACCGATGGATCTTATAAGTAATGTTATGAGGAAATGGTCTTCCGGGCAATAATACCTCGTCTTCTTGCTGAATAGAGAGACATGCTTCCAGATTGACACTCTTCCGGGACCTATCATCGGTATCATCAGAGAAAAGGGTAGTGCTATTTGTATTAGGATCGCTGGGGTCTGATACAACCAAATCAAAGTCATAACTTAAGATGTTCTTCTCTGCTAGTCCAAGCTGTACATGAAACAAAGAGAAACATTTGGAATATTACATGAATGTTGACATTGAGCACATAAGATTCTAAAAAGTTAGCAGTAGAAAAATTCCTTGCATGCATCCTAAGAAAAAAGAAAAAAGAATTAGGGCTCAGACATCTTTTGCTTCTTCATTAGGATCATGCCACAATAATAGATCCTTTAAAAATGAAAAGACACTGAAACATATTATCTGAAAGTTAAGAAAAAGAAAAAAAGAACATAATATTTCAAGAGCGGTTTACTAGCTGCCCTTGCCTAGAGCCCTTCTATTACCTTTAGCCTTTTTTTTGATAAGGAATATTTGGCCTAAATCTCCCAAAGTCTTGCTAAAAGATAAATCTTTCAACCAAAAAAATGCAATTGCAAGGAAAGAAAATTGTTAAGCGATGAAATAAAGAACGTGCCATTTGCCTTCTTCTCCACATGTGAGTCCACAAGTTCAACAGCTCATTAGTGCGGAGAGGCTTTACAAGGTAGTCAGCTGCTCCAAATTTGAGGCACTTGACAACAATAGAGACTTCATCTTGCGCTGACATCACTAGGAAAGGAAATAAAAATAAATTTTCTACCATTCTGTATAAATACATCTGAAATCAACATACAACTTATACAAGTTATGCTTACTGATCACTGGAATGCGCCTCAGCTCTTTATCCCTCATGATGTATTTCAACATCTTATATCCTTTAGACATAGGAAGGTCAACTTCAGAAAGGATGATATCTATATCAGGTCCTTCAGCATTCAGTGCATCAATCACTTGCCTGGGTGACCTCACCGAAGTCACTGCAAGGTGAAAATCACCACAATCAACACAAGAACATTCAATGCTGCCTTCTAAAATACCATGTGTATTATAAGCCAAGGATTTGACCTAGGATCAAAAAAGAAGGGTAACTTATTAAGACAAGCTTCTTTCGCCCAATTCTACTCTCCTTTTCCTTATTCTTCTTATTTTCTTCTGTTTCCTCAGTTGGAGGGGGGGGGGACTGCAGATGATTGAACCTTTTGGCAGGGTTGCAAAACTGAATCCTGCCCCCCCCCCCCCCCCACACACACACAATCCAGGACTTCAATTATTAGTTGCAGGGAAGTAAGCCTCTATCATTATTATTACAAGACATCAGCAATTAATTAGAAGTGTGAGCTGAGACAATGATCGCTAATCTTCAAAAAGATCAACAGGAAGCAACATGCTTAAGTAAGGAACATCAGAGCTCATGTTAGATAAGGCAAGCGATCGATCATCTATATAAACAGGAGTCAAACTAACATTAATAAAACTATTTCACTCAACAAGAGTACTTAAAAGGCCTCATTTTACATTAATTTTATATCCAGCTTTAGAGATAAAACATAAATCATCTGGACTTCGTTCACATTAATTCTAATACCTGCTTCAGGAAATTCATAAATCATCTCAAATCAAATCCCACACACACAGGAACACAAAAAAATTATTTATAAATGTCAGTAATAAAATATAACAAAAATCATAAACTAGGAGCTCCAATAACTGGATATTACCTTGATAAGAGCATTTGCACAAGAGCGTAAAAACCTCCTGCGAGCTCTTGGCATCCTTATCACACAGTAAAATCCGCACTTTACTCCTATCAATAAACCCTTCCCCACTCTTAACAATCTCACTCTTCTCCATAATCTCCCAGAAATTACTTAAAAATCAGGAGTCTTCAGAATTCCAGCCCAAACCCCCCACTCCCCCTAAATTAATACTAAAAAACCTCCATTAAAAAGCACATGCCACACTCTTCACTACAAGTAAAAATTAGAAATCAGAAATATTAAACTTAGGGTTTCTAATTCAGCTGGTTTCATTTAGCGGATCACGTAGTCAACTTATCCAATCCAAGGATATACATATCTTTTCACCTAATACTGCAAAATCAAAAAACAAAAAGTGCTTCTGCTATTGTGCTGTACTAAATAAACAAGCAGCAACATCTCCGGGCACATGGGACGGAATCAACGACCGGAAAAATACATAAATTCTCAAACAGCATCATCGTCGGGCCGATCCGGTGCACGTTAGCAAGAACTAATTTCGACAAATCTGTGCACAAACTTCTTATCTGTTCTACCTACCTAGAGTAAGATTCGAGTTAGAAAAATAAAAGTAAAAACGAAGAGTCTCCTCTCTGGCTGGTAAGCTTCTGAGTGGTTGTCGAAAAGTCCCAGCTTTTTCAGGCCGACGAAAAATAAATATTTTAATACTAACACTTTTTAGGTAGATGGTGAAAGCTAAAGTACGCCGCGTAGGGGTTGAAAATATCTGGACCGCAGAATGCGGGAAATCAACGGTAACGATTAGATGAGGTGGGCGTAGCTGGCACGCGGCGTAAGATAGTGAAATGTAATACGTGGAATGTGGAAGAAAAAGTGAAAGAAAAAGTGAAAAGAGAAAAGATCAAAAAGGGCACTGTGAGAGGAAGATATTTGAGATATTTTTTGAGGGGGGTGGGGGGGTTTGAGGAGATAGTTGGATAGAGATAGAGGAGAAGCCACGTCATCTAGAGATCTGCAAATTGTAAATTTGTGATAGAAAGATTGATAGAATCGTAAGGGAAAAGTGTGGGACTTTCTACTTTAAGGCCCGCGATATGTATAAGGTTTCTTATTGGTTATTGGATTTGGGCAAAAAATGTTGGCCCATTTTTTCTCCACTTCACGTGTGAAATCAACTTGCCTTCCATCTTCAAGCATGTTATGCCTTGAATCCTCATAATAATTGATATTCTCATCTTATCCATTCCTGTATTTTTTTTTCCGTCCTTTTTTTTTTCGAAGACAAAATAAGAAAGAAAAAAGAGAGAATATAATTGCATAACAGTGACCGAATACAAAGAGAAAACGAGTGGACGATAGTAGGCTAACAGCAAGGAGACTATTCCATTTAGGGTGATAATGGGGCGGTGCGGGATGGGGCGAGGAGGATTCGAACCTATGTGGCGCGGGACAGATTTGGGTTTGTGCGGTTGTGTGGCGGGGTGGTTTGAATTGTTTTTAAAAAAAATTCCAATTGCAGGATAGGTGAGAGCGGCTTCAAATCCTACACGAAATTAATGTCATGTGCAGCTTTCCAGCCATGCCTCATGACCCCTTTGGCGTGCCTCGTGACGTCGTAGCAAGTCTTCCAACGCCTAGCGCTACGGACGACCCCGTGGTGTTGGTCGTGTTATGTGACAAGCGCGCATGTGCCTCTGTCACCCCATCGGTATCCCTCGCCAGCGTCCAACCGCAGGCAGATTCCAACAACGCCGCACGCGCAGACAAACGTCGCACGCAAACCGTGATACCAAAGATAATGCTGTTGAGAAACGGACGTGTTGCTGCCTTTTAGAAAACTAAGTCATTTTCATTGTAAATATAAAGTAGTTTTATTTCATGCACTTGCATTATGTTTCTCTAGCTTATTCAAGTCTAGTCGTGTAGCTTTGGTCTATTTTTTTTAAGCATTATTAGGGGGATCAAGCAATCAAACTTTCTAACAAGCAAGCAATTCTATGTACTGGTGTCTCTCCTCCTTAATATCGTGTTGCTTTTTTATAATAGCTTTCATTAACGCAATCAAGCTTTCTTCAAATCTCAATTTTCATTTCTGTTCTCTCAATAGCTCTTGACATTAGTTATCCTGTACGGCACTGACGATCTAGTCTAGCGTACGGCGGGAACCTCAGTTGGCGGACAGCAACTGCACCGACATCAGTTGTTTAGCCTTACGTTGCCCTTCCAATGAATCTCGGGAAGGCGACGCGTAACATTTAGAAAGAGATGAATCTATTCTACACTAATTCTATGGTTGTATTAGTAAACAATTCTACTGCTAGCTATTTTAAAATTCAACACTCTCCCCTCGAACACCACCCCCAGAAGTGGAAAAAACCATAACATAAAATGACAAGTATGCTTTGACAAAGAAACAAGCAAACGCCAACAATTTTCTTCCAAAACAAGTTCTTTTGATTTGTTTCATCTGCATTAATTTTTTTCTGTTTTTTTCTTTTTGTGTGGGTTAAACTCCTAGTAGCTCAATAGCATATTCTTCAACAACACACAATTGAAGCAACCGAAATGCCTCTACTCTTAAATGTAACCCAGATTAGAAATCCCAAAAGAAACATGCCATTTGATATATACCAAAGAAAAAAGAAATATGAATTAGTTTAATTAAATAAAATATAATTAACTAACTTAAAAAACTTGAGCAGAAAATTCAAGGTAAAAAAAATAGTGAAGTTGGGTAGGGCAGATGGATGCGGGTGCAGCTGCAGGACGAGTGGATGCGGGTGAACATGCTATGCGTGGCGGGGCGAGGCGAATTAAAATTTTGTGGGTTGAAACAAAACCTCCCCGCACATACCCCATTGTGATCCCTAATTTCATTCCTGATATTGTAATTAAAATTATGATCTTTTGGATATGAGACTATTCTCAAGAATACTAAATTACAATTTAATCAACCTCTTTTCTTAAAATATATAATCTCAATAGATGTAAGAAAGGTTTCCAGCTTGACAAAACTTGTTATCAAATCACTAAGATTCTAATATTTTAACTTTAATACGCTGAAATAGTAAATGCGGAAAGTAAAGGACACAAGTGTTTTACGTGAAAAATACCTGGCTCAAAAGGTGAAAAACCATGACCTACTTTTCAGTAGAATTTTTCCAAACTCTTCACTAAATCACTGAGCCAAAAACTGCATTTACAAAATACTTTTGTAAACCTAGGATTAACTCTAATCCCGTTATGGCAAACAACCTCTAACTGTTGCGACAACTTCAAGTTAATTCTAACTTGAATACTCTGAGTATCTGTTACAATTGCATCTAGATAAAGCTGAAAGGTACATATGAACACACCTACTACAATTGAACTAGAATAAAAGACAGACACTTGGAACTATTTATTCTATCTGATTTATGTAGTTTTAGGTTTGCACAAATGAATCACACACGAACTACTTGCAAAGGCCTAGCTATTTTGCTCGCAATTCATGTTTAACTTCTATGTTTGTGCATTGCCTGTAAAGTGAGTACATCCTGGAATTTATAGAGTTAGTAGATGAAGAAATAACTAGAGTTTTAATGTTACTCTTCCTTGGTGGAATACTTCTAGTTGATTTCAACTTCTAATCTCTTCCCTATCTTGGATAGTGATCTCTTTGATTAAGGAGTCCTTCTCCTTATCAATTATGTAATATTTTCGATAAAGAAATATCAATTACTCCAAGTTAAGCTTATCTCTTTAACGTGCATACATATGCTTGAATCTTCCCGTTTTTATGCACACAGAGAATGGACCTGGTTCATGCCCGAGCTTCCTTTGTCAATCATCAAAACAAAGCCTTCACTTAGGCCCACAAATTCACTATTTTTTATGATGACAAATTCTATTCTTTTTCATAAGCTTCGGCCATGTTTCAACGCAACCCAACATAAACACAATATTAAAAATATTTTTTCTTTTTTATCACTTATTATCAAGAATCAGGTACATTAGGTTATAAACATCATTGTTCAAAGCACAACCTTTTTTTCCCTTTTGGCATCATCAAAAAGTTGTATAAAATATATGAGATAACTAGATTTTAAAACTTACTCATGGCCATTGGGGCTACTTGAAATGCAATCATGGATTAATCTTCATAGATCAACCTAAGAATTTTAACCATCAAAGAAATATAAACAAACAGTTAGAGCAAAAACAATGAATTTCACTTGGACTGGCCTGCAAAAGGAAATCACGGGTTAGTCTTAGGAACCCAAACTAGTTGGGCCCTTTTTTATAAGCAAAAGGGTGAATAATATTCTTATTAGCCCAACTTGGCAGCCTATTTTTCCCTTGAACAAATTTCTTATTCTTTTGACTAGCCTTTTCTTTTGAGTGCATTCGCGTTTATAATGACCAGTTTTACCACAATGTATGCAAATTTTATTCTCAGGAAGTATGAGGTACTTGCTTTTAGGATCCCACTTGGATAAAGGGGTCTCGTAGTCAAGTCCTCTCTTGTTGCTACTATGGTGTTCATGTAGCCATGAAAGTGCATTGGTGGATCTATTCCATTTATAGGTTTGTCATGACGCCAGTTCGCCCTCCGTGAACATGTCGTGATGGCACCTAGTCCCTACGACTAGGTAAGCCTAACAATGCAGAAATAATATAACTTGCGGAAACAATTAATTAAACTACGCGAAAATAGAAGGAAACATGTATATAAGTGCCACTTGGCATAAACAACTCAAATGCGGAAGTCTATGATATCAACCCAAAACCCAGAAACTCATAGGAAACACAGGCGAACAAAAATATAATACACTGCTCTAACTCCAGAATCTCTAAACAACTGTAAGAAAAGGGTAGACTGTTTGTTAAAGCTAGAATAAGATAGAGACTCCTGGTTTGCAGACGCGGCAGATATACCACGAAGTCTCCGCTAGATCTCTCCGCCTCAAAGATAGTGCACCTGAGAATAAGTACCTAAATCTGCACATGAAAAGCATGCGCAGGAAAGGCATGAGTACACCATAGCGGTACTCAGTAAGTGCCAAGCCTAACCTCAATTAGGTAGTGACGAGGAAGGTCAGGGCCCTACTGAGATAAAATATAATAATAGAACCTTGCAATAGCATAAAAATAAATGGAAATAACTAATATAAATGTGAAGTAAGACAAGTTATACGAAGCAAACATAGCACGCAGAAAATAAGGTAACATAGAGTGAAACAACTCAATATCAGTATCAACAACGAGGATCTCCCTGGATATCGTCTTGTAGCCCATTTCATCAACTGTTCGAGGTGCTCCCGGGATACTGTCTCGTAGTCCACCATATGAGTACATCCAAAGGATCTCCCGGGATATCGTCTCATAGTCCAACTGTCAAATGTGTAGGGGGATCTATCGAGAATCTAACCCGCAGTATTAAAGTAAATGTGCAAGGGGGTCTATCGGGAATCTAAACCGCAGTCCCAAAGTAAATGTGCAGGGGGATCTATTGGTAATTGAACTCGTAGTACCAAAGTAAAGATGCAGGGGGATTTATTGGGAATCGAACCCGCAGTCCCAAAGTGAACAAACAAAGGGGAGCTACCGGAATCCCACATCTATAGTCCCAATGTAAATACGCAACCACAACTAGAAGATATTCGAAAATGGAGTACGAAAATACAAACAACAGGTAATACCAGCCTAGTATGTTTTACGTAATACAGTAAAGGCAACTTAAGCAAATAGGAAATTTAAAACAACCAAACATGATTTTCTCATCTAACACAGGTAATAATTGCAAGTAGAATAAAGCAAATTCGAAAGAAACTCAGTCTCAATATCTTATGTAAAAAACTGGGTTTTCAACAATTAGCTCAAGTACGCGCTCGTCACCTCACGTACAAGGCATTCAATACCAAGTATCATATCCTAAGGGGAAAGGTCCCCCACACAAGGTTAGACAAGCCACGTACCTCAATCGGCTCCAAATATAGACTTGAAATCACTCTTTTATCATGAGTATCTGACTTCAAATGTCCCAAATCTATTCATTTCAGTTACATCTCGTAAATAACATCTCAAGCAACTAATTCTACTATTTAATTTACAGCTAAGACGCAAATTTAAGTAAAGTGACCAAAACGCCTCTCAGGCCAATATGGTCAAA
Source organism: Nicotiana noctiflora (assembly GCA_032618575.1). Classification (NCBI taxonomy): domain Eukaryota; kingdom Viridiplantae; phylum Streptophyta; class Magnoliopsida; order Solanales; family Solanaceae; genus Nicotiana; species Nicotiana noctiflora. Next base: position 13,697 of record JASVEL010012702.1, read on the forward strand.
ACTCGAGGTTCGAACCAAAATCCGGTTACCCATTCCCCCCCGAACCCATATATATAATTTGTTTTGAAATCGGACCTCAAATTAAGGTCTAAATCCCCAATTTAGAAAAACCTAGGTTTTACCCCAAACCCCGAATTTCACCCATGAAATTTGTTGATTATAAGTGGAAAACATGTTAAATGATGTAAATGATTGAAGGAATTAAGTAAAAATCGACTTACAAATGATTTGGAAGATGTTTTGTCCTTGAAAAATTACTTATGGTGTTTGGGTCATGAAAGAATGGTGAAAAATGATGGAAAAACGACTAAGTATAAAATTGATGGGTCTCTGATGCCGCAATTGCGAACTAGGGTTCGCAATTGTGAACCCCGACTAGATCTGGGAATTGTGAACATTTGTTCGCATTTGCAAACTATGAGGAAAATCGGAGGTTCGCATTTGCGAACCATAAGGTCGCGTTTGCGAAACCTAAGACTTCGCATTTGCGAGGTTAAATATAGCATTTGCGAGGTTAAATATCGCATTTGCGATGGTTACAGGCCTAGCCATTTCTTGCATTTGTGAGCAGACCCTTCGCAATTGCGAGTTCGCATTTGCGACCCGGGTCAATTATGGTAAAAAAAATTCCCAAGTTTGAAAAGCACTCTAACACTTATCCAAAACTCACCCAAGCCCTCGGGGCTCCAAACCAAATATGCACACAACCTCAAAAACATCCTATAGACTTATCCGCGCAATCAAATCGCCTAAATAATATCATAAGCATTGAATCAAGCCTCAAAACTCATGATTTCCTCCAAATTTTCATAAAACATGAAACTCCCATTTTAAGTCCAAAACACATCATATGAAGTCCGTTTTCAACCAAACTTTACAGAAACTTAAACCATATATAAGACTTGTACCGGGAGCCGGAACCAAAATACGGGCCCGATACCATAGTCTTTTAATCAAATTTCATTTCCAATTTTCTTAATTATTTTCTGAAAATACTTTCTCACAGAAATTTATTTCTCGGACTTGGGACCTTGGAATTTGATTCCGGGCATACGCCCACGTCCCATATTTTCCTACGGACTCTCTGATATCGTCAAATCACGGGTCCGGGTCCATTTACTCATAATGTTGACCGAAGTCAAATTTATTCAATTTAATATCAAATTTTAGTATTTTTCTCACAAAATTCATATTTAAGCTTTCCGGTTACACGCCCGAACTGTGCATGCAAATCGAGGCAACCCTAAATAAGGTTTTCGAAGCCTTGGAAGTACAAAATGGTTTAAGAAAACAAGTGATGACCCCTTTGAGTTATGACATCCTCCACCAATAAAACAACTGTTTGTCCTCGAATGAACAAAAGAAAGAAGTAACTGAGTCGGGAAAAAGATGAGGATAACGGCTCCGGATATCAGACTTGGACTCCTAGGTCGATGCCTCAGGCGGCTGACCTCTCCATTAGACACGAATAGAAGAAAAACTCTTGGATCTCAACGGACGAACCTGTCGGTCTGGAATAGCTACTGGATCCTCTTCATAGGACAAGTCCTTATCCAACTGGGCAGTGCTGAAATCTAACACGTGGGCTAGATTGACGTGATACCTCCGAAGTATATGTACATGAAAAAAATACCGGATGCACGCCTGATAAGCTAGGGGCAATGTGAGTCTATAAGCCACATCTCTTACTCAATCAAAAATCTCAAACGGACCAATGTACCTAGGGCTAAGCTTGCTCTTCTTCTCAAATCTCATCACACCCTTCATAGGCAATACTCGGAGCAATACTCGCTCACCAACCATAAATGATGCATCTCGAACCTTGCGATCTACATAACTCTTCTGCCTAGAGTAAGCTGAACGAAGCCTATCCTGAATGATTTTGACCTTGTTTAAGGCCTCCTAAACCAAATCCGTACCTAACAATCGAGCCTCCCCGGCTCAAACCATCCAACCGGAGATCAACACCGTCTACCATATAAAGCCTCATAAGGAGCCATCTGGATGCTCGAATGGTAGCTGTTGTTGTAGGCAAACTCCGCTAATGAAAAAGAACTGATCCCAAGACCCTCCAAATTCAATCACACACGCATGGAGCACATCCTCCAGAATCTAAACAGTGCGCTCGGACTATCCATCCGTTTGGGGGTGAAATGTTATGCTAAACTCCACTTGACTACCCAACTCCTGCTATACGACTCTCCAGAATCGCAATGTAAACTAAGTACCCCTGTCTAAAATAATATAAATCGGAATATCATGCAGACGGACGATCTCTCGGATATAAATCTCGGCCAACCGCTCCGTTGAATAAGTGGTACATACATGAATAAAGTGAGTGAACTTGGCCAGTCGATCCACAATGACCCAAATGGCATCAAACTTCTTCAAGGTCCGTGGGAGTCCACATATAAAGTCCATGCCGATGCACTCCCATTTCCATTCTAGAATCTCTATCTGCTGAAACAAGCCACCCGGTCTTTGGTGCTCATACTTCACCTGTTGACAGTTGAGGCATCTAGTTGCATATCCAACTATATCCTTTTTCATCTGCCTCCACCAATAGTGATGCCTTAAGTCTTGATACATCTTCGCGGCACCCGGATGGATGGAATGCCACGAACTGTGGGCCTCTGCTAAAATCAACTCTCGAAGCTCATTAACATTAGGCACACAAATCCGGCCCTGCATTGTCGATACCCCGTCATCTCCAATGGTCATATCTCTAGCATCACTATGCTGCACCTTGTCCTTGAGGACTAGTAAATGATGTTCATCATACTGCCGCTCCCTGATACGATCAAATAGGAAAGACTGGGAAACCATACAGGCTAGAACCCTACTGGGCTCCGAAAGATCCAATCTCACAAACTGGCTGGCTAAGGCCTGAACATCCATCGCCATAGGCCTTTCTAAAGATGGTAAATATGCCAAACTCCCCAAACTATCCTCCCAGTGACTCAAGGCATCTGCCACCACATTGGCCTTGCCCTGGTGAAACAGAATAGTAATATCATAATCCTTCAATAACTCTAACCACCTCCTCTAATGCATATTTAGATCCTTTTGCTTGAACAAGTACTGTAAAGTACACCAATGGTTAGTATAGATCTCACAAGGCACATCGTACAAATAATGATGCTAGATCTTCAAGGCATAAACAATATAAGCTAACTCAAGGTCGTGGACATGGTAGTACTTCTCATGTATCTTCAACTGTCTGGATGCGTAGGCAATCACCCTACCGTCCTGCATCAACACTGCTCCAAGGCTAACTCTTGAGGCATCACAATAGACAGTATAAGACCCCAAACCGGTAGACAACATCAAAATTGGGGATGTAGTCAAAGCTATCTTGAGCTTCCGAAAGCTCGCCTCACACTCCTTTGTCTACTAAAATGGGGCACCCTTATAGGTCAATCTAGTCATAGGGGCCGCAATCGTTGAAAATCCATCCACAAATCGACGGTAGTAACCCACCAAGCCAAGGAAACTGAAAAAAAATTTAGCTAAGGAGGGTCTAGGCTAACTCTGCACTACCTCTATCTTCTTCGGATCCACGTGAATGCCCTCACTCGATACCACGTGGCCTAAGAATGCCACAGAACTCAACCAAAACTCGCATTTTGAGAACTTGGCATATAACTTCTTCTCTTTTAGGGTCTGAAGCATGGTCCTCAGGTGCTGCTTATAATCTTCCCGACTCCGGGAACACACCAGAATATAATAAATAAAAATAATAACAAACGAGTCAAGATATAGTTCGAACACACTATGCATCAAATGCATAAAGGTTGTTGGGGGCATTGTTCAGTCCAAAAGACATAACAAGGAACTCGCAATAGCCATACCGAGTCCTGAAGGTAGTCTACGGCATATCTGGCTCCCAAATCCTCAATTGATGGTAACCTGAGCGCAAGTCAATCTTAGAAAACACATGTGTACCCTGAAGCTGGTCAAACAGATCCTCAATACGAGGCAAAGGATAATGGTTCTTCACTGCAACCTCGTTCAACTAGCGATTATCGATACACATACGCACAGAACCATCCTTTTTCTTCACAAACAATATCGGAGCACCCCATGGTGAAAGACTGGGCCAATAAATCCCTTGTCAAGTAATTCCTATAACTGATCCTTCAACTCATGAGGAGCTATGTGATATAGAGGAATGGAAATGGGATGTGTGCCCAGCAATAGATCAATACCAAAATTAATGTCTCTATAGGGCGGCATGCCCGGGAGATAAGCTGGAAACACATCAGGATAATCCCGTACCACTAGAACTGAATCAACAAAAGGGGTATCAACACTAACATCTCTCACATAAGCTAAATTTGTGGCATATCCTTTCTCAACCATACGCTGAGCTTTAAGGAAAGAGATAACTCTACTGGGAGTGAAATCTAAAGCACCACTCCACTCAACACTCAGAAAACCTAGCATAGCCAGCATCACGATCTTCGCATGACAATAAAGAATAGCAAATGGGCGACAACTAGTCCACGCCTAAAATAATGTCAAAATCAACCATACCGAGTAACAATAAGTATGCTCTGGTCTCAAAACCACGAATAGTAACCAAACATGACCAATAAACGTGATCCATTACAAGAGAATCCTTCATAGGAGTAGAAACATAAACGGGGGCACTCAAAGAATCCTGAGGCACAACCAAAATGTGGAGCAAAGTAAGAAGGCACATAAGAATAGTAGAGCCTAGGTCGAATATAACTGATACACCTCTATAACAAACCATGACAATACCTGTGATGATAGAATCAGAGGAAGCGTCCTTGGTACGGGTAGGTGGGGTAGCAACTAGGGCTGTAACCATAGCTTATGAACTCTGCGGGGCGCGTTGTGGCCGAGAAGTCTATGGAGGTGCACTCCTCCCAAGTCCAGGGAAATACCTTACCATATGGAATATGACACCACACTCAAAGCAATCTCGCAATTGACATGGCAGTGGGAACTGTACGGTACAAGTACTTTAAGACCCCTGAACACCCAAAACTCTTTGGGAACTTTAAGATGCAAACTGAGCTAGCTAACTCATAAAACCACTACCATGACGCACCTGCCTCCAAAATAGGGACTATTATATTTCCCCGGTCTATGAGGTATACTCACTCCTCTATACTCTCCCTTCTAACCTTGCATGTCCTCTCTCTCCTGGACCCACCTGTCCCCTACTCGGTGAGAGGTCATCACCTCCTACTGAACTAGGACCACAGGCTGCGTCGCTATGACACCTGGAACCTGACCAATAGAAACTTGCTGATCTGGAGTGGGAGTGGTGGGAGTCTGGGTCCCTCCCCCGATCTGTGAAGTAGTCGGTACAACCTGAACTAATCCCGCCTGAATCAACGTACCAAACATGCTCAGGAATTGTGCCAAAATGTTCTAAAGAGCTGGAGTAGTAGTGGCAGTAGTAGGCGAACCAAGTGTCTGGGCTCCGGCTGGATCTGCTGGTGGTGCCTCGACAGCAGCTCGCGTAGGTGCTCTGAATGCACCAAGTGCGCGTCCTCAACCCCTACCCCGACCCTAGCCTCTGACGGTTTTAGTAGGGGGTACGGGTGCCTGATCATATCAAGTAGCACGTGTCCTTACCATTTATGAGAGAATAGAAGGCGGAAGTTTAAGATTGTGATGACAAAAATCTCACATGACAGGGAATCAAATGAAGTGAAATTTTCCTATTGGTTACATAGCATCTCGTAGATAAGAATAGAAGTCTCTGTACCGATCAACGAGACTCTAATAAACCGACATGTGTTATGTGACTCCTATGAACCTAGAGCTCTGATACCAACTTGCCACGACCACAGTTCACCCTCCGTGAACATGTCGTGATGGCACTTAGTCCCTACGACTAGGTAAGCCTAAAAATGCGGAAATAATATAACTTGCGGAAACAATTAATTAAACTAGGCGAAAATAGAAGGAAAATTGTATACAAGTGCCACTTGGCATATACAATTCAAATTTGGAAGTCCATAACATCATCCAAAAACCCGGAAGCTCACGGGAAATGCAGGCTAATAGAAATGTAATACATTGCTCTAACTCTAAAATGTCTAAACAACTATAAAAGGGTAAACTATCTACTAAAGCTAGAATAAGATAGAGACTCCTGGTCTTCGGACGCGGCAGATATACCTCGAAGTCTCTGCTAGATCTCTCCGCCTCGAGGATAGTGCGCCTGAGAGGAGGTACCTAAATCTGCACATGAAGAACATCCACAGGAAGGGCATGAGTACACCATAATGGTACTTAGTAAGTGCCAAGCCTAATCTCGGTTGGGTAGTGACGAGGAAGGTCAGGGCCCTACTGAGATAAAATATAATAGTAGAACCTTGAAACAACATAAAAATAAATCGAAATAACTAATATAAATGTGAAGTAAGACAAGTTATACGAAGCAAATATAGCACACAGAGAATAAGGTAACATAGAGAGAAATAGCTCAATATCAGTACCAACAACGAGGATCTCCCAGGATATCGTCCTGTAGTCCATTTCATCAACTATCCGAGGAGCTCCGGGATACCATTCCGTAGTCCACCATATAAGTATATCTGAAGGATCTCTCGGGATATTGTCCCATAGTCCAACTATCTAATATGCATGGGGATCTATCGGGAATCTAACCCGTAGTCCCAAAGTAAATATGTAGGGGGATCTATCGGGAATCTAACCCGTAGTCCCAAAGTAAATGTGTAGGGGGATCTACTGGGAATCGAACCTGTAGTCCCAAAGTAAATATACAGGGGGATCTATCAGGAATCGAACCCGCAGTCCCACAGTAAGCAAATAAGGGGGATCTACCGGAATCTCACATCTGTAGTCCCAATGTAAATGCATCACAACGAAAAGATATTCGGAATGGACTATGAAAATACAAACAACATGTAATACCAGCCTAGCATGCTTCACATAGTACAGATAAGGAACCTTAAGCAAATAGGTAATTTAAAACAACCAAACATGCTTTTCTAATCTAACACAGGTTATAATTGCAAGTAGACTAAAGCAAATTCGAAAGAAAACTGAGTCTCAATATCTTAAGTAAAAAACCGATTTTCCAATAATTAGCTCAAGTATACACTCGTCACCTCACGTACAAGGCATTCAATTACCAAATATCATATCCTAAGGGGAAACCCCCCCCCCCCCCCACACAAAGTTAGACAAGCCACTTACCTTAACCGGCTCCAAAAATCAACGTGAAATCACTCTTTTGTCACGAGTATCCGACTCCAAATGGCCCAAATCTATTCATTTCAAGTACATCTCGTAAAATAACATCTCAAGCAACTAACTATACTATCTAATTTACAGCTAAGACACAAATTTAAATAAAATGTCTAAAATGCCGCTCAAGCTGATGTAGTCAAAAAAACCTGATGTTCGAACCATAATCCGGTTACTCGTTTCCTTACGAACCCAAATATATGATTTGTTTTTAAATTGGACCTCAAATTGAGGTCCAAATCCCTAATTTTAGAAAAACCTAGGTTCTAACCTAAACCCCCAATTTCACCCATGAAATTCATAGATTTTAAGTGGAAAACATGTTAAATGATGTAAATGATTGAAGGAATTAAGTAAAAATTGACTTACAAATGATTTGGAAGAAGTTTTGTCCTTGAAAATTTTCCTATGGGTTTGGGTCTTGAAAGAATGGTAAAAGTGATGGAAAATCGACTAAGTATAAAATTGTTGGGCCTCTGATGTCGCAATTGTGAACCCCGACTAGATCTGGGAATTGCAAACATTTGTTCGCATTTGCGAACTATGAGGAAATTAGGAGGTTTGCATTTGCGAACTATATGGCCGCATTTGCGAAACCTATGACTTCGCATTTGCAAGGTTAGATATCGCATTTGTGCTGGTTACAGGCCTAGCCATTTCGCGCATTTGTTAGCTGACCCTTCGCAATTGCGAGCTTGCAATTGCAATCCAGGCTTTTCAATTGCGGTGCCTGCAGGTTAGTTATGGCAGCAAAAATTCCTATGGTTGAAAAGCACTCTGACACGCATCCAAAACTCACCTGAGCCCTCAGGGCTCCAAACCACATATGCACACAACTTCAAAAACATCCTACGGACTTATCTGCGCGATCAAATCGCCTAAATAACATCATAAACATTGAATCAAGCCTCAAAACTCATGATTTCTTTCAAATTTTCATGAAATATTAAATCCCATTTTAAGTCCAAAACACGTCATGGCGTCACATTCTCTCTTGAACAAGATGACTCCAACAGACTTCCCGGGTAATTCAAGAAATTCAAAATATGTGGACCTCAAAAGGCCACGTAGCCTTATCTCCACAACCTCAACCAACTCCATATGATTGTATCACGAACGAAATTGTCCGCTCATTGACCTCGTGAGCGGGGATGACCTCAATAAGCAGAGGAAATAACTGCATGGGCCAAAATCCATCTTTAGTCAAAATGGTATCAGTAAAGTATTCTTGGGGAACCACGTGTCGAATAATCTATTATCAACAATTGAGGTGGTCGAAGAGTCAGCAGGACTGAAGTCGAAGAGACGTCGTCGAGCACCTTTGACAGAGATCTAACGGCTAGAGTTAAGATATAACTAAAAGAAGAATATTCTAGTAGATATTCTCTGCACTTGTACTATTAGGGATACTAGGAACATGTTCCATATAAATAGAAAGAAACATAGTGATGGGGGACATGTGGTATTCATTTATAAAAAGACACTTTGACTTGAAAAAGAGAGATCTCATTGCAAATATACAAACATCACTTTTTTACCAAGATTCTTGTCTATATGTTTTCGCTAGCTCCAAGAATAACTCAAATATTCAAAGGCTTGTCATCACTCATCATTGTCAAAAAGACCATTCGCAGGTTCCATCCTTTCTTGGGTGACTCATTCATTCTATTTACTTAATATCATTTATTGATATTCGTTAATATGGAATGCTACATTATTATCTCTAGTTTTTAGAATATTTATTGTATGTTGCCGCTGTTACCCAGATATATCTACATAGTATTTGTTACACTTTCAAAAACTCCATCTTAGGAATATTATTATTAGCTAAGACTAACACTCTTTATAAAAATTTAATTATTTGAATCAAGTTTTATATATTTTTTTTGTCAAACAATGAATTAGAAGTATAATGAATAAACGAATATGATGATTATTTTGCGACTACTAATCTAAGAGTGAATGTATATTTTCATGCTCATATTGCTAGTGATAGTGGCACAGGGAGTATAAGAAAGTAGCGTCAATGTATGTTACACTCATTCATATTATTAATTTAGATAATGTGCGAAATATATGATAGTTAAGTATGATTAGGTACTAACAATTGTAGTAAAATAAAGGGTACATTTACATCTATACCCGCTTTTTGTGTCATATTTTAACTTGCCCCCGCTTTGCAAAAAAAAAAAAGTGCAAGCGTACCCGTTTTTTCGTAAAACTTCATCACATGGGGATGAAGTAGTAAAGGTAATCATACAAAAGTTCAGTATTCTAGTAGCTGGGCCTGAAGTTCAGCTTTAGAGCTTATGCTTTTGTATTGTAACTAGAAACTTCAACTCTAGAGCTGAAGTTTTTGTGTTGTAACTCGAAACTTCAGCTCTAGAGTGAAGTTTTTATGTTGTAACTGGAAAACTTCAGCTCTAGAGCTAAAGCTTTTGTATTTTAACTGGGAAACTTCGGCTCTAGGGCTGAAGTTTTTGTCTTTGTAGCTTCCATAACTATGTGATAGCATGTATATATGTATGTCGGTTATATTGTGGATTATGTTCTCTAACACACACACACACACACATTTCTATCTATTCTGCACTAAAATTGATCCGTATTTGGAGTTGGAGGGATCCTCTGGTAGTTACTTCTGTAACATGACGCCCTCTACTTTAAAGTAAAGATAAACTCTTGAAAAAATTTGCTTTCTTTCTGTAAATCTTCGTAGTCAAGTTGAGAGAAACTAAGCTCATCTGACCTTTGTGTTGCTTGCAATTCCATCTGTATAAATAGAAAAATAAAAGGAGATTCCCTGAAAAAATAGAAGTGCTAATAGCCGGCCAAACCATATAGTATCTGAATTAAGATAACTCAGGAAAAGGAGCAGGAAAAAAAATATTGTACCAGCAGATCATCTTTTTCCAGGGTATTAGACTAGTAGTCTAGATAGAAAATAGCAGCAGAAGAAAGAAGGAGGAGGAGAAAGATGGCTGAAGTTATTTAAAAAGTAGGTACAAGTTAAAAGTGTTTTAAAAAATGGGTATAGGCTAAATGGGGGCGACCAAATAGGGCGCTCCGTGTAATTTTTACAAAATAAAGGATTAGTTACCTCATATAGCAAAGGTTGAAATCTTCTATATTTTAAATAAATACCCTTTAAAAAATTATATTCCATAACTATCTTTTGATTTGTTATAGCCAAATATCTATTTATGGTCACCTCCTAACCTTAAGCCATAAAATAAACTTTATATTATTTTTTTCTCTTCCCAAATTTCTCCTATCCCCTCAAATTTCTCGTATCTCCTACCACATATTTATTCTCCCTCTATCTCTCTCTCGTCTTCCATCTTCATCTTACTTTTACAGAGCTTCTCAAAGATATTTTTGTTTGTACAGTTTTGAATCTCATATCTTTGTCATGGATTTGAACTGCAAAGTTTTGAAGTTTATGATGTTGAAAACTCCAGCTGATTCCATTCCTCCGTTGAAAATTGTCGGTGATCAAAACAACGTCGTTTCACCGGTTATCGATGGAAACAAACTGAAAATTCAGGCTCCCATCCAAGGAAAATCGTTGATGGCGACGGCAATGTGGTAGATAAGAAGAAAGTGAAAATTTAGGTTCCTATTCCGAAGGAATTGTTATTTCCATCCGCTCAGACGGCGTCGTGTACTAATTATACGCAGTTATTGGTTCAGACTTTTGGGCTGATGAGCAATCATCCGAATTAGAGTAACATGAACAGTGGCATTTCGAGTCAGAATTACGGTCCTCTCGACGAGATGATATTAGAGTTGTTCTTGAACAAAGACAACAGAGTTTGGGTCTGAGCAACTTGAATTTTTTGTTAATATATTTCAAATGTATCTCACTGTATTTCCATGTATTTCATTGTATATTCATTATATTTTAATGTATCTCGCTGCATTCCATGTATTCCATTGTATTTACTGTTCGTTTTATTCCATGAACATATTCACATTTTTTTTAATCAATATAATTTATGTATTCAAATGTATATATGTATTCAAATTGCTCTATTTTGATTTTTTTTTATAACTAGAAATACAAATTTTGTGTGTTCTACTTGAGTTTGTTGAGTTATATTAGGGGTTTATTATGTTAATTGATTCACTTTCCGTTTAAAACATTTGAATAGACCATGAATTGCGCTATTTATGTTACTATATTCACAAATACATATCGTGAATACAATACAATAATATGTCTAGCTGTAATCCCCTGTTTCATGCCGTGAATACAATCGAATACAAAAATATGTCTAGCTGTAATCCTATGTTTTACGCTTATAAATGTTACTGTATTCATGAATGCAGTAGTTTAAATACATCGAATATACTCTAAAAACGGGAAAACATAGGTATAGGAAGTAATATACTAGTAAATGGTAGCTACAACTAGCTAATAACCACTCAACAATAGTGATTTATGAAAAATTTTCTAAAATAAAATAATTGTTTCCTTTATTTATTGGCCGATTGTAAATACGAGGGCGGAGATAAAATTACATGTGTTTACGGATTGAACGAGATTCAAAATGGGAAAATAGTATGAGTTTCACCTTTAATTTAACGTGAAATTACTATAGTAATGTTGAATTGCGTGTTATATAATTATTATTAGTAGTAGTAGAAGATGTTAAACTGATGTAGAGTTGAAAACATAGTTTGCTAGGTCTAATAATTAAATGATCTAATGCATTTGAATTCTTGCACGTCGTATAGAATAGGACGATTATTGAGTCAGTCATATATATTGAATCTGTCAAAAGGAATAACATATAAATGGTCGCCCAACTAATAAAAGTAACATAGTAAAGCCACTTGTGAATTTTTTATAACAACAACCCAGTAAAATCGTGCAAGTGGAATTTGGAGAGGGTAGTGTGTACGCGGACCTTACCCCTACCCCGAAAGAGGTAGAGAGGCTGTTTCTGAAAGACCCTCGGCTCAAGATAATAAAAGTACAAAAGATGTGGGAACAGTGTTCTTAAGGTGATAGGTTGGATAAAACCTTTCAATTTATCATACATGAGATAATTAAAGCCTCCCTCTTGAAAGATTTCACAGAAATCACAGCGACTTTCAGTCAATCTCATAAACAGTCCAAGCCACCTAAGTTTAAGTTATACAAGTCAATCTGGGACCTGATCTATTAGGTGGAGTGCACAATCAACTTTTGTGCGACTACGCGGATGCCAGCATTCTGTTGGATGTCATATGAATCTACTGAGAAGTAAGCATCCACAAATGTTCCTGGTGTTATCAACGATTCCAGTTCTGTCGCATCATATCTACTAAAGACGAGCTTTTGTGTTGTGGAAGATTCTTTCTGGAATATCTCAGTGATCCAGCGGGAATTATTACCATCTATAACAGTTGGTAAACTGCATGTTTGCACATGTTAGAAGTTAGCTTATTACATGTCAGTGAAAAGAGGCTGCTTGCTCGGGTAAAATGGAGCAGGATTAACGCAGAGGACATAGAATATCACACCACCGCTTTATCTGAGGTATTTCACAACTCGTATGTCCTAGCTTTTAATAAGAAGATTGGACTAACCATGAACTGAAAAACGTAGTAACTTATGTAGATATTCACGATAGAAACTCTGAGGGATATTAAGAGCACATAAATTCAAGACATGTATCCATCCTTGAACGTTAGGACGCTTAAGGTGAGAATGGATAAAGAAAAGTTTATCAGTGACTATACGTGAAAGAAAAAGGCAAGCACTGACATAAGCTTTCTTATTTTGAGTAGCACGAAAACAAAGCATATTCACTTGGAGAGGTGCAAAAAAGAAAGATTTGAACTTACTTTAATCGGACAGTAGGATAGTTCATAAAGCCAGGCTTCCTAGTTACCACAGGCCTCCACTCTGAGCTGCTACCTGAGTCGACAGATAGCTTTTGAGCAAGATTATCAACTGCATCCAAAATTTGGCACAGGTCTGATGATGCATCAACCACAAAACTCAATCGTCGCCGACCAGCATAATCAGCATACTTTGAACTAACACCAAACCGCACCTTCATTCGTCTGCAGCAAATTTGTAGTTCACCATAGTCGTGTAATACCTGTATCTTCTGAGACCCACGACAAAAAGGGGCAAGACTTACAGAGACCGAAGGTATTGAGATTTCATTTGGTTCTAAGAAGTCAGAGTAGCCAATGAAACTCTCAGTTGCAGTTGTGGAAGATTCTGGAGAATATGAACCAGATTCATCATCCATGTCATCTGATCGAAGGGACTCTTCCACTCTGGCCATGTTAAAAGGGTCGATTTCTGCCATCCTCTCCGCATAAGTTTCTATCTTGACACTTGACGAGGGTTTATCTGCACTGAAGCCCATCTCCCCTGGAGAAGCTCTCCCATTAGCACGGCTTCTTGTAGTAGCATTAGGAGACACCCAACTGTTCTCTGTAAATATGTCTGGCAGGCTGGATTCCTGCAGCATAGACATAGTTCATTACTCTGTTCAGCTCAAACAGAAGTTTAGAAAGCAAATAGTACCAATCCTGAGTTCATAGAATGACAATATAAAAGCTACATAAGTGCATCCATTTAAGGGTGAGAAAAGCAGGCTGATGGCAGTACCCCAAAACCACAGTAGGATCAAGTCGGGGACACTGGATTAAAGTTGAGATAATCTTTGGCTCAATTTTAATACAGTCAGAGCATTAATTTTGATTAATGAGTAGGAATTGTCTTTCCTTAGCTTCATGTAATAGCTATAAATACTTGGTAAACTTGTTCTTCAGGAGAGAATGTGCATATTGTCATTACAAACACCTTGGTGAGGTTACAAACTTTATTGTTTGAATTGAACTTAGGAATTATTTTCAAGCTTTAGTTCTTTGTGGTAATTCTTTTCTTTTTTAATCTTCATATTTTTGGTTCTTTATTGTTGTTCTTTGGGGTGAATGATTTCATATATCAATTGTTACCATAGATGTTCAGTGAGAATCTAAGATTTTTTCTGTTTTTCAATTCCTTTGAAATTTCTGTCATTCTATATTTTACTAATTCTTTTATTACTTATTTAATATTCCATTGTGTGTATCCCGAGTCATATCATCAAATGCTACAATATAAACCTTTGCGAGTCAGTCTAAGGGACAAGTTTGAGGATCAGCAATGCCACTATTTCCTCTGAATATATCAACACGGAAGTATAAAACCAACCAAGAAATTGTATGACAACAAAATTCTCCATCATATGTTATTTGTGTTGTCAAACTCTAGCCTGTGACACTCAGTTGCGGTCCAGAAGACAATTTGCGCATCCGTTAAGGCAAAAGGAAAGACAAAATCCGTTACACCTATGGATTACTCTCAGCACGGCAGTCTTTCAGGTGTTTAGCAACAGACCAAAACAAGGAGGACCATCATGCTATGCAACTTGGCTTTTGATTGATCATAACAATTACCAATATCATCTGGAGATCTTATGTTTGCCGAAATTGGAATTGAACCACGGAGAATAATATTGCAGCGTAATGCATTTACTTTAGAACTTTAGATATATTTCACTCGATATCAATGGCTGACAAAGACACGAATGCAGGAAAGGAAAATAATATGACAAGAACAAGAAGAAAATCAGACGGGGTTAACTTCACAAGAATGCTAAAATTCTCCCAACTTTAAGCATCATGAACAAAACAATGTCTTACGACCAAACAAACAAACAGAAAATTCTCCTAGGTGTGATGGATGAGTTTACCAGAAACAAGACAGTTGCACAATACTTCAGCACTTCAAGATTCATTCGGACATCATCCAAACTCCTGAGAAGCGAACATTTGCATTCTCAATATCACTTGAAAGAGTAAGAACTTGCAATTCCACGGAAAAGAAGCATCAAAAGTATCAAACGAAGAGCACATTGCATTTCCCACCAGCAGTACGTTTCTCTGTTAAAAGTAACAAGAGTTACCTTCCCAGTCCCCTGCTTCAACAGGGGCAAAAAAGAGGATGCAAGAACAAGGCAACCTAACTTGCATGCATAAAATAAGAAACCAAACTCTATTAACACATTCGATGTTGCCTATTGAGGTATACTGAGCAAGAACAAGCATAGTGAGAAGTTAAAAAGAAGGAAATAACCATATTCCACGTTGTCCAATCTGCAAGTTAATAAAGGTAAGCAAGAGGGCGAAAGAACATTTTAGTTACAATAATCAGTAACTGAAACTTGATATTCAACTTACGGAAAACACACACACAAACAAAAGTTCTTTACCTATGTGTTTGCTGTCCAAGGCCAAAATAAGTAGCAAGTGAAGCCATCTGGAAAATGATATAGAATAAAAAAAACAATCAGCAGTTAACTATTGAAAGTAAGAACACTTGTATCCTTGAGATTCTAGTTCATTACAGTACCCAAAACTTCTGCATCTCTCCTATTTAATGCAAGTGACCTAAACTCCATATGCTTGCATAAAAAATATTGAAAAATGATTTTTACTTTTATCTTTAAAGCACAGCAAAAAGAAGAGAAAGAGAAAGAAACTGAAAACTCCTGCTTCTCTAAACAATGTGTGGTATTTAATGATGGAAATTTTTCCCATTTGTCCTCTTTTTCTTTACATCCTAATAAGAGCAAAACATAGTTTAAAGAAAAGAACAGCAATACATTAATCCATTTAACGAGCCAAATAGAAAAGTAAGCTTTGAGAGAGAACAGAAATTATCATATTTAAATTCGAAAAGAAACTCCCCACCGTAAAGAAAGAATGTTTAGGCTCCTAGATGACATGCTTCACAAGAATAGAGCAATTTACTAGGCTGATATAAGCTCATGTGCTCATATTGGATATATGTAAACAATTTCTTTTTTATTCTTTCCTTTATTATTCAGTGGCTTCAACGGAGCAAAAGATCGCAATAACCATTGAACCAAACTCCTAGCAAGCCTGATGTCTACATCCTAACACGAAAGAGTGAGATTAAAACAAAACTCATATGATTATCCCGAACAATTCGGTTCTAGTGAGCTTTCTTGTAATTTAAACACAAAAACGCATCAAACCACTCTGTTTCATTAATCAGTTGATTAATCCTAGTTCAATTACGTAAATATGCCTGTTGTTTCCATAAAGTTGGAATATTTTTTATACCTTCATGTCGCCAGCTCTCCTTCCAAATCTCTGGGTCAATAAGGACAATGTATCAATTATTCCCTTAGGCTCTGGTGCTGCTCTATTAATCCTAGCAAATGCTTCCCGAATCCGATGACAATCAAATTTCACTATATTGTGGCCCGCCCATATTCTCCCTGCAAAAACCACATAACAAGCAATTCAAAAGTCAGCTAATAGAAAACACAGCGCAAAATGCACGTGAGCTGGGTGATATGGAGCTGACCATGGAGAATGTCATAGACTTTGTCAGCGATTTCAGCAAAGGTGGGGGCATTTGTGACTGCTTCTGGGGTAATGCCGCTACAGCGAACAGAGAGGGTGGAAATGAGGGCCAGATCAGTGGGGCGTACTAGGCTGGAGTAGGTCTCCTGCTCGACGAGCTTCCTTGGACAAACAAGAATAGCACCAAACTCCAGGATAGCGAATCCTTGTCCGGGTCGGGTCGGTACAGTTGTCTCGACATCGAAGAAGGCTACCTCCATCCTCTCATCGCCCATTATCATGTTTTTTCCTTAGCTCCAAAATAAACACTAGGGATGAAACAACAAACAAATCGATGGAGAAGGAAAATGGTGCTATTTTCCAGGGTTCTGTGGCTATGTATAGAGACGTAAATGAGACATCCATGTATATAGATAGGTTAGTTGGGGGGAATTTTGGTGATAATAGCTTGGGAGGGAGATTTTGAATGGGAGGAAGGAGACGTGTGAAATGTTCACACGGAAGGCTTCAAATTTCATGTCTTCCTACTTTCTTCTTCTTCTATTTTTTTTTTTTTAAAGGAAAACTAATAATATATACTCATACTGTCACAAGTCGATTATGGTGACCAATCACATATTTAGATTAGCTTTCAATTAATTGCTCGAAATAATTTATAAAGTAAAAAATGTATAATTTGATTTAATAGCTAAAGCTAAATGTACTTTGATAAGTAAATTCAAATTAGTTTCTCCATATGTGCCTTAGGAGGTTAACAAACTACTCACATGACTCGTTTACTTTGACAAACCATCATAATTTGATTTAGTAGCTAAAGCTAATTTGACAAACTATATATATATATATTGTGAGCACGTGATTTTTGCCCTATAAGAGAAATACTCCCAAAGATTCAAAATAAAATAATTTTAGTTTTCTTGCAATTGTTGTGAATTTTGTGTTATTTTTCTTGTATTATTTGCATTTTTATCCGTGCATATTTGCTTGTTTAAATAAATAAGATATACAAAAATATGTTGCATATGTATATAAAATTCAAGTTTACAATTAAGTTTATTTTACAGAAATGAAAAGTCATAAAAAATATGCATTTTTGCATTTTTTAAAGCATTTAATGTCCAAATAGTGCAATTTTATTTTTTGTAATGTTTAATTTTGTGTGATAATTATTATTATGAGTTAATTAGTATTTCAAGATAATTTTTAGTTTTTATAAATTAATCTTAGTATTTTTGGTCTTTATTAATTAGGATGTTGAATAATGGAGAAGAACAAAATAGAAAAAAATTGGATTGGGCCATCTTGCAAATTAAGTTACAAGCCCAATCCTAAGCACCCTTACCCAACCCAAAACCCCTTGGCCCAAAAAGAAAATTTCAGATTTTTAGCCAAAAATAATCATAATCACATAACATAAAGTAGTGGAGGCAAGGAAATAAAGGAAGAAAACATGGAGAGAAAAACATGGAGAGGAAAACATGGATTAGTGGGTTTTCTTTAAATTAAAAAATATATTCCTTTTAATAAAAAGATCTGAAAATTTTCAAAATTCTTGCCTATAAATAGAAGAGAAGATTTATGAAAAAAGGGAGAGAGAAAAAAGAGAGGAAAAATAGGAAGAGAAGAAAAAAATAAAAAAAATTCTCTGCTGTGGTATACACTCGATATACACTCTGGACACAGAAGTATACACAGCAAAAAATTCAATTTTTGAGAGTTTCTTTTGAGAATTGAAAAGAGTCCAAAGCTAGAAAGACAAAACAAAGAGAAAATCTGGAATATATTTTTCTTTTCTATTTTTTACTGGTTTTTGTTTTTTTTTTCTCCGTATTGCTGGAATTTTCGGGATTGAGGTGTTGAAGCTACTGCTGGTTGTTACTGTTGTTGTTGTTGTTGTATTTTCACCGCCCTGTTGATTTTCCATCTTCCATTCCTTTCAAAACCAGGTACACATTCTAAAAACCATGTGTTGATGTAAGCTCGAATTGGAAGTTGAAGTTTTGAAATGAAATAGAAAAGCAAGTTGTTGATTAATATTTATTGTTATTTTTCCGTTTTATTAGTTTTGTCAAATTGTAGTTAGCTCTATAATTTGAAGAATAAATTGGTCATTTAGTCGGCTTGTGAGGGAACACCTTTTGTACTAATATAGAGTAGCCTTTTATGCATGTAATTAATTAGGACTTTTTCTTTTCTTGTAAAGATAAATTAAATAAAAAATGTAGTCACTTTAGGATTATCCTTTTAAATAAAAAATGTTACGAGCCTTGCTAAATAGAAAATAAAATCGCGGGGC
Source organism: Nicotiana noctiflora (assembly GCA_032618575.1). Taxonomy (NCBI): domain Eukaryota; kingdom Viridiplantae; phylum Streptophyta; class Magnoliopsida; order Solanales; family Solanaceae; genus Nicotiana; species Nicotiana noctiflora. The sequence continues at coordinate 32,637 of JASVEL010012702.1, forward strand.
CCCTCAATAAGAATGTTCACTTTTTCTTAAAAAATAATCAAATGCGGTAAATGATTTAAAATTGCATTATAGTATTGAACATGTTTTAAAAATCGGATATTTAGCCATTACAATAATTTAAGCGACCGTGCTAGAACCACGGGATCCGGGGGTGCCTAACACCTTCCCTCGGGTCAACAGAATTCCTTACTTAGAATTTCTGGTTCGCAGACTTTATTTGGAAAGTCGAAAATTTCCTCGATTTGGGATTTAAATAAATCGGTGACTTGGGACACCATAATTTATTCCAAGTGGCGACTATGAAATAAATAAATAATCTCATTTCGAATATTGTCACTTAAATTGGAAAAACTCCCTTATGCATTATCCCCCGGGTAGGGGGCGCGCCAAAAGGAGGTGTGACAGCTCTGGCGACTCTGCTGGGGAACCAAACCCAGAACTACTGGTTCAGGGTTTACGAATTCGAGCTTTGATTAATTATTTTATTTGGCTTATTTATTATCTGATTTTATTACATGTTTATATTTTATATGCTAAATGTTGCTTTACCGCTTTGATATTTTGTGAACTGTATATAAATTGTGCCGATACCCATTTTTTTTTCTTCTGAGTCTTTTGAAATACAATACGGGGCATTTGCTGGACATAGCCCGTTTTTCTCAAGATAGCTGTGGTGCTTGGCACCCGGTGAAGGATTTTGTAGTCACACATGCTTAGGCGGAGAGTTTTGTCAATTAAGCCGGAAAGCCATGCTACCGGTGCACTGACACTCTTCGGCTCGAGTTGTCCGCTCGAGTTAAAGCCAGTCTAGACACTTTTCCAACGGGATGATGACTTAGAATAACAAAACCTTATGCCGGATCCCCGATAGGAACGTTTATTTGCATCATGTGCATATTTGACTTAGGAGGCTCAACACAGGGGTTGGGCCTGTCTAGGACAGGTGTACCTGAAACAAAAAGACCAACTTGTTGCATCTTTTCGTGTGCATTTATTTGTTTCGATCTTACATGCCGACCGGTTTGTTAAAAAGAGAGGAAGAAGTGGAAAACGTCGGGGTATATAGTCAAAATAGTTTTATGAAAAATAGTTAGTTCTTTGAAAATAAATTCTGAAAAAATGCAAAAAAAAAAAATTCCAAATAAATTTTCTTAATTTTACGAAAATAGTTAGTTCTTTAAAAAATAAATTTTTGAAAAAATGCAAAAAAAAAATTCCAAATAAATTTTCTTAATTTTACGAAAATAGTTTAGTTTTTTTTGAAAATGATTTTGAAAAAAAAATGCAAAAATGATTTCTTTTGTTTTAGAAATGCTGTTTAAAAATAGTTTGTTTTCTTTTCTCAAAATTTAGTTTTTTTATTTCCGAACTACGCGGGTCTGATTCTCACTGAATGTGAGATACGTAGGAAAACCTCACCGGTTCCGACCCCAATTTTAAAAAAAAAAAGAATCCAAAAAAAAAAAAAAAATATTGTTCGTTTAGTTCCTTCTTTAAAATCTTTCCTTAGAAAATTCAAAGAAAAAATAAAAAAAAACAGTAAAAGTAGTTTAACTAAAAAAAATGGTTTCGTTCTTCATACTGTTTTCTTTTTATGAAATAAAAAAAATCAATAAAAATTTAAAAAAAATATAGGTTTCTTTCATTTTGAAGTACTTTTCTAAAAAAAAAGGGAAAAGAAAAATCCAAAAAATATTTTTTTTTCTTAGAAAAAGAGACAATAAGTAAATTCAAACAAAAATATTTTTTTTTATCCCAAAGCAAATAATTTTTTTTTAGAAGTTTTTCTTTCAAAAAAGCAAAACAAAAATAAGCAAAATATAAATATGTTATATCTTTTAAAGCGTTTCTTTCAAGAATTAAAAAAAAAATAGTTTATTTACTCCATTCCCGATTTACCGAACTACGCTGGTTTGATTCTCACACGGTGTGAGATACGTAGGCAACCTTCATCGGGTCCAACCTCCCCTTTTCCAAAAATAACCAAAAATATCGAAATTGATTTTTTCGTTGTAAATATGTTGAGTGATGCCGTTTTCAAAAACAGTCGAATGTACCCGAAAGGGACGCCGGAAGGTTGACTTTGCATAAACGGCCACTTTTGGGTCGTTTTGTAAATTTTTGGTCGATTGACCCTCACAACCTTATAATCTTCGTCCCCGAGGCGCTGAAAAGCCGTATTTGCAATACCAGATTTTTTTTGTTTTAATTTGCAAAAATAAAAAAAAATAAAAAAATCTAAATTTTAATTTTGTCATAAATAAGTCAGGTGATGCCGTTTTGCCAAAAATAGTCGAATTTTCCCGAGAGGGGCGCCGAAAGGCCGACTTTGCATAAACGGCCGCTTTTGATCATTTTTAGGATTTTTGGTCAATTAGCTAAACACAACCTTAAAATCTCAATAAAAAAAATAATACTCTCGTTTAGTTCCTTCATTAAAATCTTTCTTTAGAAAATTCAAAAAAAAAAAGAGTAAAAGTAGTTCAAAAAAAAAAAAAAAAACTAAAAAAAATGGTTTCGTTCTTTCTACTGCTTTTCATGAAATAAAAAGAAAAATCAAGATTTAAAAATATGGATTTTACTCCAAAGCAAATAAATTTTTATTTTTAGAAGTCTTTCTATCAAAAAGCAAAAAAAAAAACAAAAATATGAATATATTTTCCTTTTTTCTTTTAATGCATGTCTTTCAAGAATTAGTTGATTTACTCAATTCCCGGTTTTCCGAACTACGCTCGGTCTGATTCATGCGGGGACATGATACGTAGGCAATCCACATAAGATTCGACCATCACCAAAAGAAAAAGAAAAAAAAATGAAAAAAAAGAGAAAAAAAAAGAGAAAATTGATAAAGAGAGGAAGAAGATGCAAGCAAAGGAAAGTATAAGCCGGAGTAACGCATTACAATCGAATACAAGTAGCAACACGATCAACTATATAAGTGCATCACACCCGACGTGAGATTACTTATCTGTTATGTTGTTTCAGACTAATCGTTTGTTTGCCAAATTCCAGGTTTTAGAAAATAGTGGTTGATTTTGTGGTACTTTGGCTTCACATTCATACTTCACGAGGTCCAAAAGAAAAGTTCGGCAGCCCGTTGCTAAATCAAAAGAAAGTACCCATCCTTATTTCACGAGGTCGAAAAGAAGTGCCAACATGTCTTCAGAAATCCCTTTGCCAACCGTTCCCGTTTTAACCGGGATGATTTGTGAAGACGAAGAATTCGATCCAGCGCTTAAGGCCATAATTGCTATTGCTGATGTGGAAAGGAAGCCCAAGGTGGCCCCGAAACAGGAGAAAGGGGAAAAGAAGAGTAAAATGACTGAATTAGAACCAGAAAAGGAAATTGGTGCACCTAACCAAGCCTATGTGACATGGGGGGGCAATTAAGACACCACGGCTGAATGAGCCGGTGTTTGTTGGACGCGTACCACAGAAGCTTAAAGACCATCAAGAGGAAGATAATGAGGATTTCATGATTGAAGAGAGTGAAGGAAAACATGAGCCAAAGCTCTGCGATACCACATGGTCGAGCCAGGGAAAGGGACTATCACCGTTGAGATGGGACCAGACACTAAACTCCCAAACTGAAAGGCTAAGCCATTCTCGATCAGGCGGAAGCCCAGTAAACTTGTCCTGCCGCATTTTTCTGCATCCAGAGTTATTTCAGGGTGTAAATTGGATGTTTCTTTTAGTTTTTGTCTTTAAAATTCCGAATGTGAATCCTGTTTTATCCTTTCGATTCCAAGAAATGGAATTAATATTTCATCGTCCGTTTCCTCTTCTTTTGTTATTTTTTATTCTTTCAGATTTGTTTTGGTTTTCTTTTTCTCTTCTCATTAGTTCAAATCATGCAGCTTTAAATAACATGATATGCTTGCGGACTTCATGCCTAGATCCCAAAACGCTGTCAGACTTCAGAATAATGAATCGAGAGTTGAAATGCACAAAAGTTTATTTTGAGGAAATGAAACAATGAATTGGAATAAACTGAAGGAAAATTGGTTCGCATACGAAAGGGGTGTGTTGTACTCAGGGAATACCCGAGTAATTATCCCAACAAAGAATGGCCCATGCTTGCAACAAGAAAGTGCGGCCCAGGAATCTCGAAATAGACCAACCTGCGTTAAGGCGAATTCCTCCTCATTACCAAGAAACAAAAGGAAAAATTCCTTCCTAATTGGAAAGATCCATACATCATCAGGAAAATATCACTGAAAGGGACACTGTGTCTGGGAGACATCGAAGAAAATGATTTTGAGACAGTAGTCAGTACAGATGCAGTATAAAGCTACTATGTCAGGACCTCCTGCGACGTTGGCTGTTGTATAATTGAGATGACGAAGGCTTTCTTTCTTTCCACCCCAAACACTATGAATCTTTTGTAAAACCCTTTGAGCCGGTTACCTTTCTTTGGCTACCCTCTTTGGAATCCAAATCAAAAAAAAAAAAAAAACCAAAAACAAAAACCAAACAAAACAAAACAAAACAAAGTATCCCGAACTACGTTCTGACTTGATTCCGAAAGGATACGTAGGCAACCTCTTCCTGAGGTTCAGTCACACCAAAACAAAAATCCCAATTTCCCCAAAAAATTAAACTGGGCAGATGATATGACGGTTCGGTTTAAATCCGTCAAGATGGTTCCAGAGTTGTAATTCCATTCAATTTCCTTTTTACCCAAAAAACCTTGTTCAAGTCCTTCGGATCAATTGGCAAAGGCAAGGAAGTGAAGAATGTCATTGACGGAAATCTGACACAGTCTGAATTGAGAGAAGCAAAATGAGAGAGTCTTATCGGTGAAAACCTTCGGGCACCATAAGGCGATGGCGATTGGAAAAGCTAAAAATGAGAGAGTCCGTTTAGTGAAAACTCGCAAAGAGCACTATCAGGCGACAGGGAGAAGAGAAATGAGAGGGATCGATTGGCGGAAACCCGCAAAAGGCGCCACCGACCAAAAGAAAGACGTCCATTCACTAAAGAATTTTGGCAAGATTCCCTGGTTTTGAAATTACGAATCAATGGGTTCATAAGAAGTTGGAAAGTTTATGTGGGTCAGGCGTCCAGTCCAAGAAGCATGTCATGTTTATTTGAAGTCAGCATGCATCCCAGATAAGTCCTTCTTTTTTCCCCGAAAGGGACGTTTCTCTTTAAACTCATTTCCTTGCTTTTTGTATAGTTATTCTTTGAATCCCTTTCGGTTTAATTTTAATTCTGAAACTATTACAAAGAAAGGCGGCAGGACCAGTTTTACAAGATTCCGTCTGGTAAAAAGGCAAAGAAAGATACCCAGCCTCAGTGGTGTATTGATCCAATCCCGACTGATCATGAGGGTCGATCATTTGCAAAGGAAAGGACATTAAGAAGGAAAAGGAAATCAAAGGCTAAGGTTTTAAAAACGGAACGAGACAGAAAGACAGAGCCCACACAGGCGAGTCCTCAAAGAATTTCGAGTTTGAACCCGGTCAGTGTGAAAAGAAGTCACCCCCAAAGACAGTTGGTAGCAAAGTTCTCAATGGAAATGGGGCAATCAAGGCCACAAAGTCAACCACTTTTTCAACTTATAAAATGTTCTTTGTTCAAAGCAGGTCTATTTAATTGTACAAAAAGAAGGTACAACTCAAAGAAGTGAAGTACCAAGCATTGAAATGGCTTTGGAACAAGGAAAGCGCATAAAAAGGGAAGTTTCTTTTCAAAAGCTTTATCTTATGCATCTGTTAAAAAAAAAAAAAGAGAAAATACCTAAAAGAAGGCCCAAAAGGAAGAATAAAAGAAAAGAAAATGAAAACTCCAAAAAAAAAAAAAAAAAAAGAGAATCAAATCATATCGAGTCCAATATCTGTCTGACGGCCAAAAAACCGTTAGATATTGTTTGAATTCCGGCCAGAAAACCGTGAAACTTTTATCCCCGGTCAGAAAACCGAGTATCTCCCAGTCAGAAAACTGCGGAGCCATTTACTTTAACCCCGGCCAAAAAACCGAGGATCTGACGGCAAAAAAAAACCGTTAGATATTGTTTGAATTCCGGCCAGAAAGCCGTGAAACTTTTATCTCCGGTCAGAAAACCGAGGATCTCCCAGTCAGAAAACTGCGGAGCTATTTACTTTTACCCCGGCCAAAAAACCGAGGATCTAACGGCAAAAAAAAAACAGTTAGATGTTGTTTGAATTCCGGCCAGAAAGCCGCGAAACTTTTATCCCCGGTCAGAAAACTGAGGATCTCCCAGTCAGAAAACTGCGGAGCCATTTACTTTTACCCCGGCCAAAAAACCGAGGATCCGACGGCCAAAAAACCGTTAGATGTTGTTTGAATTCCGGCCAGAAAGCCGCGAAACTTTCATCCCCGACCAGAAAACCGAGGATCTCCCCAGTCAAAAAACTGCGGAACCATTTACTTTTACCCCGGCCAAAAAACCGAGGATCTGACGGCCAAAAACCGTTAGACATTATTTGAATTCCGGCCAGAAAGCCGTGAAACTTTTATCCCCGGTCAAAAAACCGAGGATCTCCCAGTTAGAAAATTGTGGAGCCATTTACTTTAACCCCGTCCAAAAAACTGAGGGTCTGACTGCCAAAAAAACCGTTAGACATTATTTGAATTCCGGCCAGAAAGCCGCGAAACTTTTATCCCCGGTCAGAAAACCGAGGATCTCCTAGTCAGAAAACTGCGGAGTCATTTACTTTTACCCCGGCCAAAAAACCGAGGATCTGACGGCCAAAAGACCGTTAGATGTTGTTTGAATTCCGGCCAAAAAGCCGCGAAACTTTCATCCCCGGCTAGAAAATCGAGGATCTCCCCAGTCAAAAAACTGCGGAACCATTTACTTTTACCCCGGCCAAAAAACCGAGGATCTGACGGCCAAAAAACCGTTAGATATTGTTTGAAATCCGGCCAGAAAGCCGTGAAACTTTTTATCCCCGGTCAGAAAACTGAGGATCTCCCGGTCAGAAAACCGTGGAGCCATTTACTTTAACCCCGGCCAAAAAACCGAGGATCTGACGACCAAAAAACCGTTAGATATTGTTTGAATTCCGGCCGAAAGTCGTGAAACTCTTATCCCCGGTCAGAAAACCGAGGATCTCCCAGTCAAAAAACTGCGGAGCCATTTAGTTTATCCCCGGCCAAAAAACCAAGGGTCTAGCGGCCAAAAAAACCGTTAGATATTGTTTGAATTCCGGCCAGAAAGCCGTGAAACTCTTCTTCAAAATCCCGGCCGGAAAGCCGTGGAACGTTTATTTGTGAAATTGTGATTTTCTTACCCAATACCAAAGAGTCTTTTTAATTGCTTTTTTTTTGTGTCACAACTAACTCACGAAATTTTCCTAGCAAAACTGGGGCAGAAAAATTTCGTTCGTTTGTTTGTTTTATTGTCTAAATAGGTTTGACCTCGGGACGCAAGGATCGAGATAACCTACAAATGGAACATCAATCCAGAATGAAGAAAATAAGAAAGGAACCAAAAGAAAAGAGTTCAAACGTTCGAGTAAACAAAGGCGCGGATTGCTCAGAAGTGATTGAAGTAATAAGTTCCGCCGACTCCGTTCCACTCAATGTTACAGAAATAAACAAAGCACATACAACTTGTTGAGCATCAAGATTTGGATCGAGGTCTACAGCAGATCAGCTAAGATTCAAGATCAAGTTTCCAAGAGAATCATAGATAGGAATCTTGTAACTCATAGTTTGATAGCATAGTTAGTTCAGCTTTAATTTCTCTTTTTGGTGTAATAAGGAGATCAGTAAGCAGTAAGCACCAACAGCGCAACGATAGCAACAGTAACAGCAAAGTGTCAGTTCACGGTAGTCCCAGCTACCAAAATTTCCCGAACTACATTGACCTGATTCCCTTTTAGCCAGGGATATGTAGGAGACCTTCTGAAGCAAAGGTTCGGTCAAACCTTTCCAAAAAATGCTTCACACGGAGTAATCAAACGGGCAAAAATCGCTCGTATCCGCTCACTTGTCTTTGCACGAAAACTCTCCATGTTTCCGCGCAAAGAGGGGCAAGTTGTGAGCACGTGATTTTTGCCCTATAAGAGAAATACTCCCAAAGATTCAAAATAAAATAATTTTAGTTTTCTTGCAATTGTTGTGAATTTTGTGTTATTTTTCTTGTATTATTTGCATTTTTATCCGTGCATATTTGCTTGTTTAAATAAATAAAATATACAAAAAATATGTTGCATATGTATATAAAATTCAAGTTTACAATTAAGTTTATTTTACAGAAATGAAAAGTCATAAAAAATATGTATTTTTGCATTTTTTAAAGCATTTAATGTCCAAATCGTGCAATTTTATTTTTATTAATGTTTAATTTTGTGTGATAATTATTATTATGAGTTAATTAGTATTTCAAGATAATTTTTAGTTTTTATAAATTAATCTTAGTATTTTTGGGCTTTATTAATTAGGATGTTGAATAATGGAGAAGAACAAAATAGAAAAAAATTGGATTGGGCCATCTTGCAAATTAAGTTACAAGCCCAATCCTAAGCACCCTTACCCAACCCAAAACCCCTTGGCCCAAAAAGAAAATTTCAGATTTTTAGCCAAAAATAATCATAATCACATAACATAAAGTAGTGGGGGCAAGGAAATAAAGGAAGAAAACATGGAGAGAAAAACATGGAGAGGAAAACATGGATTAGTGGGTTTTCTTTAAATTAAAAAATATATTCCTTTTAATAAAAAGATCTGAAAATTTTCAAAATTCTTGCCTATAAATAGAAGAGAAGATTTATGAAAAAAGGGAGAGAGAAAAAAGAGAGGAAAAATAGGAAGAGAAGAAAAAAATAAAAAAAATTCTCTGCTGTGGTATACACTCGATATACACTCTGGACACAGAAGTATACACAGCAAAAAATTCAATTTTTGAGAGTTTCTTTTGAGAATTGAAAAGAGTCCAAAGCTAGAAAGACAAAACAAAGAGAAAATCTGGAATATATTTTTCTTTTCTATTTTTTACTGGTTTTTGTTTTTTTTTTCTCCGTATTGCTGGAATTTTCGGGATTGAGGTGTTGAAGCTACTGCTGGTTGTTACTGTTGTTGTTGCTGTATTTTCACCGCCCTGTTGATTTTCCATCTTCCATTCCTTTCAAAACCAGGTACACATTCTAAAAACCATGTGTTGATGTAAGCTCGAATTGGAAGTTGAAGTTTTGAAATGAAATAGAAAAGCAAGTTGTTGATTAATATTTATTGTTATTTTTCCGTTTTATTAGTTTTGTCAAATTGTAGTTAGCTCTATAATTTGAAGAATAAATTGGTCATTTAGTCGGCTTGTGAGGGAACACCTTTTGTACTAATATAGAGTAGCCTTTTATGCATGTAATTAATTAGGACTTTTTCTTTTCTTGTAAAGATAAATTAAATAAAAAATGTAGTCACTTTAGGATTATCCTTTTAAATAAAAAATGTTACGAGCCTTGCTAAATAGAAAATAAAATCGCGGGGCCCCTCAATAAGAATGTTCACTTTTTCTTAAAAAATAATCAAATGCGGTAAATGATTTAAAATTGCATTATAGTATTGAACATGTTTTAAAAATCGGATATTTAGCCATTACAATAATTTAAGCGACCGTGCTAGAACCACGGGATCCGGGGGTGCCTAACACCTTCCCTCGGGTCAACAGAATTCCTTACTTAGAATTTCTGGTTCGCAGACTTTATTTGGAAAGTCGAAAATTTCCTCGATTTGGGATTTAAATAAATCGGTGACTTGGGACACCATAATTTATTCCAAGTGGCGACTATGAAATAAATAAATAATCTCATTTCGAATATTGTCACTAAAATTGGAAAAACTCCCTTATGCATTATCCTTCGGGGTAAGCGCGCCAAAAGGAGGTGTGACAATAAGCTCCGAACTTCCAAGAATGTAAAGTTGGTTTAAAATATAAATGCAAGCAATTGTTCAAATTCTGTTGACGATTTTCTTGGGGTTTAAAGTGAGTCATTTGTGTGACTGTAATTTATCTCCTTATGTATCTTAGGAGGTTAACAAACAAATCATGCGTCTTATTTTACGAGACAGTATTCCACTAACCATAACCATGTAGTATAGGAAAAAAATTATTTTTGTTAAGAATAGAATTCTATTTGAAGTGAATGTCTATCTTGTGGAGAGTTTTACTTTGTGACTAAGTCATATTTCTCCTATAAATAGAGGGGTCTTACCCCATTGTAAATTATCCCAATATTCAATAAGAACTATCTCTCCCCACTTTTCTCTACAATATTATTTTTCTTCTTTTATTATTTCATAACACGTTATCAGCACGAGACTCTAACTAATTGAGTAGAAGCTTTGGGATTGAGCACAATGATTATCAATTGTTTCATGAACTTCCTTCATGATTAAAATTCTGGATTTAAGGTAAGTATTTTACTTTTCTCTTTCAAATTCTTGAAATTCTATAATTTGATTTTATATACAGGCAAAGACAACAAAGTTTGATTATAACTCTAATGGAGTTTAAGAAATTACAACCACGTGAAGTGGTAAAGTTTCTATGCCTTGTCATGATTAAATTCATGTATGATTGTGGGCAAAGAATTGAAAACCCGTCCCATTGAATTTGCTCAATTCTCATTCCCTTTAGAGAATGTGATAGCAGTATGTAGTAAGTCTGAAAGAAGACAAAATTATTACCATGAATAATCAATGGATATGGACGTGGCAATAGACGAAATTATATCATCATCATTGTGGCAATGAGAACAATAAGTATTCTCAAAATAATCCCATACTTTGTGAAAATATTTGTCATTGATTTGACATAAGATTTTATAAAGCACATACAGATGACTATGGTCTATTCATGATGTGAATGGGAAAACATCTGATTTATGAATATATATTCGTTTTTGGAAGAATATAATTGTGCTAGTGGTAGTGATTACACCACACTCACCTCTAAAAGGAGGTTTGAGATGATATAAGAAAATAATATCATTATTATGGCATGAATGGTCATTGGTCACGCACCTATTGTACGCCAACATATTCTGGCATTGTGATTATTAAAAGTCAATAACAATGCAAGAAACAGATCTTGCATATTATTTTGACCATGGCCATAATGGTATAACTTTCTCTTTAAATGAGATATTCACCACATGGATGATGATGAATATGTGGTAGTGCAAAATTAATTGAGAGCTCTGGAAGAGCCAATTATTACTATTTTGGAGAAACGCAATTAATTACCAATAAGATATTGTGTTATAGTACGTCTCAAAGAAACTTATTCAGTTTCCAAAGTATACGCGAAAGCGGTTGATTATATTGAGACTATAAATAAAGGAAAGATTTAATATCTTCTATTACTACAACTTGTAGCGGGTAATATGTATGTAAAAAGCTACCCGCTTTATCTCCAATTTATACTACATAAACAAAAGAATACCACAATGAAGTGGATATTTTATTGATATAAAACCCATATCATAATAAACTTGGAGTTTATTCATAATTGCACACATCATGGTGTAAATCTCAAGTTTATCAATACTGATAATTTATTCAGTTGGCATAATTGGTTTAGCCATATCAATTTAAGTATGATGTGCAAAAATAAAGAAAATTCACATGGGTAAATATTAAAGAACTATAAAGTTCTTTACGAATTCTTTTATGTGCATGTTCTAATTAATTAATATACCAACTAAAATTGGGATTGATTCCCATGAATGCTGAAAATATCAAAGGTGAATATGGGCCCATTCACCTGTCATGTATACCACATAAGATGCATCTATGAGATGGTTACATGTGCAATTATTATTAATCCGCAACCTGGTCGGTATGTGCGAGGTAACTTGCTCAATAATTTAATTCAGAGCATATTCCAGATTTTCTATTCAAGAAGTTCATCTTGATAAGTTGGTTTACATCACAGCTGGTTTAGCAAAATTATTTATTGAGTGCCTCCATTTAATAGCTAAATTATTGCTTATGAGAACAAAGTTATATATATCAGTTTGATATACATTACATACGAAAGTATATTATTTTCTCCCCTCACATGTGGTTCAGGGTGAGGAACCAAATAATTTTATCTTATTATTATTGATGTGCGGTGTATATTTTGATTAACACCATAACACATAAAGATAGGTTCTCAAAGTTAAGGAAACAAATTAGTTTTTCTAATATGAGGGGAAGACAAGATACAACAGTTGAGAAAACGTTACATGGAATGAATTATTATTTATACATCGAGATCCTCGAATAAAATAATATGAACTTGAAGTTCATAAAAGGATAATTCATATGCAATTTATTGCAAATCATGCCTAACACATTTGCTGGCCCAAAGAAAGTAACTATATTCTCACTGCAAATGCTCATATCATATTAAGTCCTAGAAGGACAAAGTCTATGGTAAGCTTAAAGCGTATAGACAATCGGTTTCAAATAAACTTCTTGATAAAGAAGATGAGTAAATAAAGTGATCTAGAAGATCACATGACATAACACTTCATAATATCTCATGAGAGATTCAGGTACCTGAATATATGAATGAAGAGATCTATATGTTATGTCGTTATGAAAATACATTGAAACTGATATAAAATCTTTGTCGACGTCAACCTTCAAGAAGCTAGTGCACAAGATTGGGATGCGAAGGCTCGAGGATGTGAATTGATGCTCTCATCAGGGGGAGTTAATGCGCGTTGCACTCTTTTTCCCTTACAAGGTTTTGTCCCACGGGGTTTTCCTTGCGAGGTTTTTAACGAGGCAACCAAAAGGCGTATTATTAGATATGTGTACTCTTTTTCCTTTTCTAGATTTTTTTCCCATTGAGTTTTATTTTAGTTAAGGTTTTAATGAGGCACATTACTAATTGAGTAGACATTCAAGGGGGAGTGTTAAGAATAGAATTCTATTTGAAGTGAATGTCTATCTTGTGGAGAGTTTTACTTTGTGACTAAGTCATATTTCTCCTATAAATAGAGGGGTCTTACCCCATTGTAAATTATCCCAATATTCAATAAGAACTATCTCTCCCTACTTTTCTCTACAATATTATTTTTCTTCTTTTATTATTTCATAACAATTTTTAAATTTATGGTATAAAATAAGTTATGTACATTTGTAAGACTGTAATTTATCTTATTTAGGATAATATTGTTAAATTATTTCTAAATATTTATTCATCGTTTTTGGAACAGACAAAGGAGGAGGTACTAATTATCAAATAATATTTGGTTTGGTTGAAACATCACTAATGCTTGTCCTCTTTGTTTTTTTTTGTTTTTTCTCATCTTGTCTTTGCGCCGAGGGTCGATTGGAAACAGCCTCCCTGCTCTATCGGACAGGGGTAAGGCCTGCGTACATATTACCCTCCCCAGACCTCACCCTGTGGGACTATACTGGATAGTTGGTGTTGTTGTTGTATTTGGTTAGGTTGAAATGAGAGAGAGAATTTTGACAACCAATTCCTTTATTTTTCTTTTTGGGCTGGAGAAAGCATGACTGCTGTTCCATATTCTTTGTTTAGGGCAGGGGATATCCTGAAGCGTATTCAAAAGCCAAGAGCTTATGTCAAATGATACATGTTTTTTTAGTAGATCTAACGTGTATGCCACTATTACTTGATCATTAATACTAGTAATTATAATACCCATTTAGACGGTTTCTTTCATAGATTACATTCTGAAATTCAGACGATTCCCCGACGGCAAGCAATATTCATATCCAGGGGATTCCTAGTATACCTCAACCTTCACGTCTCTCTTCCTTATTTGCTTAGACAAACTATATGAAGAAGCTTTACATGTCTTTAAAATGTCCGGCAATGTCAATCTCTGTGAAGAAGTGCGGATCCCATGCAAAACTGGTTATCATTTGTTCTCATAAACCAAAGATAAAGAAGAAACTCAGTCAACTCACACAAGCCAAAATTGTATTTACATAAAACTATTACTATACACTTTATAAGTCTCAAATGCAACCCCTTACAACAAAACAGAATAACACCTAGAATAAACAAGGTTTAGTATCACCGACAAACTTCAGTAATAATTAATAAATATAGACGAGATGCCTTCAAGGACAATTCGAAATTCCTCAAATCCCCAATACTTACTAACTACCAACAAAATGTTGCCTCGATGCTAAACCAGCATGCGAAGCACTATGCTGTTGAAGATGCTTCACCAGAGCATTCTGGCATCACTTCACTTCCCATCACATAACTCCAGATAATGTGGCATTTACATATGCAATATGCATGTAACTCATGTGTGTCATAATGCGATACACGACCTTGTTGAACCTCTCAAATTTCATTTAAGTGCCAAATGAGTATCATTGTTTTGTGAGACAGCAATAACTGAGATGCAAATGGATTATGATTCAAAAGGGAAGGAGTTCACAAGAATAACTGTACATGCAGTTTAAATATGTTGAGCATCATCACAGTTAGTTGGAACATAATCTGTAGTCAACAATCAGGATGCTGCGCTGCTCTTTCAGCAAGAACTTTCCTCTCCCCAATCACAACCACCTGCTACGAAATTTATATTATGTAAAGATCTCAATTTTGCTGAAGCCTCACTCAACTTCAGCAAAACCTGCATAAAAGCATAAAGTAGCTGACCTGCTGTTTGGCAAAGGGTGATCATGCCTTCATCATCCATTTGAGATATTTAAGAACTCTCACATTGTGTTTGTTGATGTAGTCCAGATCTTGTAATACCATTGTTATCTGGAGATACCTATTCCCCATCTCCAGGAGAAGACTTCCCATTGCCACTCAGCTGCTGAAAGGAAAAGATGTACCATGCAAATTACTTGTCCACTAGCAAACCACTAGGGGGATTAGGCTCAACTGTGTGAAACGGGATGTGTTTCCAGACACTTGATTCCAGTGGAAGAAGTGCTGCTTCATTCCGTGCGAAAATGCAAATTGTCACGGATGTACTTCAAACTATTAGTTCCTCCTCTGAAACACTTGGCTGGTAACCTTGCAATTTGGCTTGACCAGTGAGCAGACCAAGCATCTCATAGACTGAACAAGCATGCTTATGATTTTGGTCACTGGCCAGAAAACTGTGAATGGTACCCTCAGCTTCGATTCTGCTTTGACCTGGAGGCTTTTTCATTCCTATTCCAAACATTTTCTGTCTCGTTACGACAACATCTCGCCACCTCTTATCAGTTGCATATAGATTTGACAAGAGCACAAAGTAGCCAGCAGCTCTATCAGGTTCAAGCTCCACAGCCAACTTTTGAGCTACACTAGAAGCTAGTCTCACATTTTTGTGTATCTTGCATCCACCAAGAAGAGCACCCCAAACAGCCTCATTTGGCTTCATAGGCATTGTCTCAACAAGTGCCACGGCTTCATCGAAAAGTCCAGCACGACTTAACATATCAACCATGCATCCATAGTGCTCAATCCTCGGCTCCACACCCCAAGGTTCTTTCATACATTTAAAGTACCGATACCCCTCATTGACATAACCAGCATGACTACAAGCAAACAGAACAGCCAAGTATGTTATCTCATCCGGTCTAACATCAGTTCCTCCCCAGCTTTCCATGTGCTGGAAAATAGTAAGAGCCTCATGTGCATACCCTTGTTTTGCAAAACCTGTGATTATACTGGTCCAAGAAACTGAGTTTCTTCTCGGCATCCCCTGAAATACCCTATAAGCTTCCTCTATTTCACCACAACTAGCATACATATGTATAAGTGCATTGTAAAATGACACTAGCACTGGCTCATTCCTAAACTGTGTGGACTCAAATACACATGAATGGATCCACTTCCCCAGATCCAGAGCTCCCAATTCAGCACACGCTGATAAAACAGCCACCAAAGTCACCTGATCAAATTCCACATAGCGCCTTTGCATCATGCGGAACAAAGCCAGTGCTTGTTGACATCTTCCATTCTGCGTACATCCTGCAATCATGGTCGTCCAGGAAACAACATTCTTATCTGGCATCTCATCAAAAATTCTAAGAGCCTCATCAACATCCCCATTCCTAAAATAGCCAAAAAGCAATGAGTTCCAGGTCACGACATTTTTCTCATTCATTTCATCAAACAGCTTGCGCGCATCATCAACGCCGTAATCCTCTCCAGTAGTTGCATACAGATTAACCAAATTGGTCTGAACAAACACATTTAGCAAAGACCAATTTTTTAAAATCTTCCCATGAAGCTGCTGACCTTCCCTGAACAAACTTCCTTTTGCGCAAGCATTAAGTACATAAGAATATGTGTAACCATCAGGCGGAGAAGTTGATTTTACCATTTGATTAAAAAGCTCAACAGATTTCTGTGGGTTTTCACTACGGGCATGGCCCCTAATAATTTGGTTCCAAAGGGTGGTACTTGGACTTTGGACATGATGGAAAACTTGATCGGCATATTTGAGATTGTAAGATGTTAAAAAGGGAGAAAGTAGTCTAACAAGAATGAAGTTTTTCTGAGTGAAACCGTTAGTTATGATGTGGGCGTGGATTTGTGTTAGCTGTTTGATGGATTTGCAATTCTGCAAGAGAGAGAATAGACGTTGTTGGAGAGCTCTTGTTCCTCTCTGTTTGGCGGGAACTGATTCTTCAACTGACATTCAACCTCTTGTTTAAACCAGAAACAAATTGCCTGCAGTCGTTTACTAGTGGACTTGTCCGTTAATTCCCTCAAGATATAAAATTAAAATCACCATCTTTTTAAGTGAAAGGAACATAATATAAGATGCTGATATTTCTTGCTACAAATTGTATGCGTTTTTTTCTTGTAAGTGAAGGAGGCACTTTTTGAATTGCAATCTCCATCTTAACCTTCCTTTCTCTATAAATTTAGAGGATTGGTCTTATTTTTTAAAAGATAAAAAATTTAAAAATTTCTCCCATCTTTTTTATATTATTGTGTTATTTTCAAATAAACATAAGTATCAAGTATGATTTGCTATGTCTGTTGAGTTTGCTGAAATTCTGTAGTTTTTGTTAACAAGCAAAATAGAAGAGAGATTGAAGATTTCCATTAATGGAGCCTGAAGTCTAGAATGTTCTCTTTCAGAGAGAACGAAGATGAAATTAGAATCAGAAAATGAAAAATAAGTCGATTAACCCTATTAGTTGGGCTTCCTCACTTATATACAAACCCGGATCCGAAATTGTTATACATAAATATACAATTGGGCCTATTATTGTTTTGGGCCTGAAGATAAAAATGCAGATAGTCCAACACCCCCTTCAAGTTGAAGGGGGATAGCACCTTCAACTTGCCCAGAAATGAATGATGGAGAGCTCCAGTAAGAGGTTTTGTAAGTACATCAGCCAGTTGTTGAGCAGTTGAGACATGATGAAGTTGAATAAATCCCTCAAACAGCTTGGTTCGAATTAAATGACAATCCACTTTGATGTGCTTAGTACGTTCGTGAAATACCAGATTCTTGGCAATGTGAATAGCTGCCAAGTTGTCATAAAATACAGAAATAGGAGAAGAAATAGGAACATATAGATCATGTAATAATCTGGAAAGCCAAGTCAATTTAGCCACAACCTTACTCACAGCACTATACTCAGCTTCAGTTGAGGATAAAGAAACTACTGGTTGCTTCTTAGATTTCCAGCCAATAAGACTATCACCAAGAAAAATACAATATCCAGTCACAGACTTACATGTATCTGGGCAGGCTGCCCAGTCATTGTCTGAATATGCATGGACAGGCATATCAGCAGAATTAGAGTAAATAGCCCAAGATCATTAGTACCCTTGAGATAACGAAGCAAGTGAAGTGCAACAGACATATGAGGAACTCTAGGAGATTTCAAAAATTGACTAAGGTGTTGAACACCAAAAGAGATATCTGGTCTTTTGTGAGTGAGAAATAATAGTTTACCAACAAGACTTCTGTATTTTTCTGGTGTAGGAAGAATGTCACCAACATTAGCATGTAATTTATTATTCAACTCCAAAGGACTCACCACAGAAGTAACATCAGAACAGTTAAATACATGAAGAAAATCAGGTACAAACTTCTTCTGATTGAGAACAACACCCCTAGGCAGATAGTTAATTTCAATACCCAAAAAATAATGCAAAGACCCTAAATCTTTAATCTTGAACTCATTATTCAAAAATGCTTTTAATAACTCGATTTCAAGCAAGTCATCACTTGTGAGTATTATATCATCAACATAGACTGCCAATATAACTAAGTGACCAGGGGACCCTTTTATGAATAAAGAGTAATCATTGGGGGAATGATGATAACCTCTGGAACACAAAGCATTAGACAGTTTAGCATACACTGTCGTGAAGCTTGTCTTAAGCCATAAAGTGATTTCCTGAGCTTAAAAACCAATGGAGCAGAAACAGAGGAGTTGGATGAAGAAACAGAAAGACCCAAAGGCAATTTCATGTAGACCTCTTCATCCAAATCACCATGAAGAAACGCATTATTAACATCAAACTGAAATAGAGACCACTTCCTTTAACAGCAACAGCAATAAGACATTTCACAATGGACATTTTCACTACAGGAGAAAAAGTTTCATTGAAATCCACCCCCTCAACTTGTGTGTCCCCTCTAATGACAAGCCTAGCTTTATGCCTTTCAATACTACCATCAGCCTTGTATTTGATCCTATAAACCCACATACACCCGGTTTCTTACCATATGGAAGCTCAACAATGTCCCAAGTATGATTTTGTTCTAAAGCTTCAAATTCTTTTCTCATGGCATCTTGCCAAGATGGTATAGGAGCTGCCTGAGAATATGGATATGGTTCAAAATCTTTATGTTGAGTAACAGAACAAGAAAGGGAGGATGGAAGGGTGTAAACATAATCTTTTAGATATGATGGATGAGAATGAACTCTAGTGGATTTTTCTTAAAGTTAAAGAAGAGGAAGAAGAAGCAGGAGAAGAAACATGTACAGTAGTAGGAATAATGTCAGAATTGAAAAGAACAGGAGAAATAGGTAATTCAGGTGCAAAATCAGATGAAGAGGAAGGAGAAAACCGAACATGATGATTAGGGTTAGATATTGGAGATGATATTTGTGATATAACATCAACATTAGGTTGTGAGTGTGACTGACCATTAACAGCTTCTGGAAGGTCATTAGTAGTATCAAAAGAAGAAAGTTGTGGTGTATATGGTAGAAGACATTCAGAAGAAGTAGGAAGAGAAAAATCAGAAGAGAAAGGAAAATGATCCTCATGGAAAACCACATCTCTAGATATAAAACAGTGTTTAGTGTGTAAATTGTACAATTTGTATCCTTTTTTAGCAAAAGGATAGCCAAGAAACAAACAAGGAAATGCTCTAGGTTTGAACTTGTCTCTTTGAGGAATAAGAACAGTAGCATAGCAAAGACACCCAAAAGTTCTAAGATGTGAATAACTTGGCACGTTATCATATAGTAATTCATTAGAGACTTGTTTTTAAGTAATCTGGAAGGAATTCTATTGATGATATAAGTGGCTGTTAATAGACAATCCCCCCAAAATCTTATAGGAACTTTGGATTGAAAAAGCAAAGATCTAGAAGCTTCAAGCAATGTTCTATGTTTTCTTTCCACCACACCATTTTGCTGAGGGGTGTGGGGACAACTGGTCTGATGAATAATGCCATGTTCAGAGAAGAAAGAAATGGCAGCATTACTGGAACCTAGTTCTAATGCATTATCAGACCTAATGTTTTGAATGGTAGTGTGAAACTCAGTCTTTACCATAGTAATAAAGGCTTTGAGCAAAGAAAATGCATTACTTTTGGATCCCATTAGATGAGTCCAAGTGCTTCTGGAAAAATCATCAACAATAGTAAGAAAATACTTAGAGCCAGAATAAGTGGGAGTATGATAAGGTCCCCAAGTATCAACATGAATAAGTTGAAAAGGTTTGGAAGTGTTAATGGAACTTTCTGGGAATGGTAATCTAGTTTGTCTAGCCATTGGACAAATTGTACAGGGGAAAGATTGATTAGAAGAAATAGTAGAAGCAATTTCAGATATACTCTTCATTCTAATAAAAGGAACATGAGCAAGTCTATTGTGACAGATAATATCCATTTTATTCAAAACAGCCTTATTACACATGGCAGAATCATTATGCATATCAGAAGGAGAGAAAGAACTAGAGTTACACAAAGAGAAAAGGTTACTACTATTTGAAATATTTGTCAGAGTTGGCTGAATCTGAGATGATGAATATTCCCAAACAAACTTGTATAAGCCATTGTTCAGTTTACCAAGATCCAGAGGCTTCTTCAGAGAAGGGCCCTGTATAACACATGAGATTCTGGTAAACTGAACCATGCAATCAAATTGTTCAGTAATTCTATGTACAGAAATGAGATTATGTTTGAAATAGGGTAGATAAAGAACATTGTGAAGAATGATGGAATTAGTTAAGACAAAAGATCTTGTACATGTAACCTTAACTTTGTATCCATTTGGAAGTGAAACAAGAAAAGAAATGGGTAAAGGTGTGATATTAATGAGATATTCCTTATTGGAAGTCATATGGTCGGATGCACCTGAATCTATTTTCCAAGTTAAAGAATTTGATTTACTCAGCAGAGTAGAATTAAAACTATGTACAACAGTCTTAGGCAGTAAAGTACCAGCAAAATTGGCAGCACTTAAGGTATTGGGAGAAGATCCAGAATCAGAAATTTGAGTCCTTTGAAGCAAGGAGATCAATTGAGCATACTACTGCTAAGTCAAACCATGTACCACAGATCTTTGTTCTACCTGATTCTGGGTAGAAATTGGACCAGAATTGGCAGGAACATTTTGTGAAGTGGAAAATTCAGAATCTACCAAATTTGCAGCTGGTTTTCTGCTTTTGGTGAACTTAAAATTTTGGGGAAAACCATTAAGTTTGCAACATTTATCAATCAAGTGCCCTATCTTCTTGCAATACTTATAGAAAAGATTAGGCTTAGATTGATCAAAGAATACCTTCTGACTGTATTGTTTTTGTTGTGGCTGTGATTGAGTGAATTTAATATTGTTTGAGCTAGCATTGAAAGAAGCAGATTCTGGATGAAACTGAGGACTTGTAGTGATTTGTCTTTGTTTCTCATCTTGTAGGAGAATATTATAGACAGAATCAAGAGAAGGCAAAGGATGCATCATCAACAAATTACTTCTAACCCCTACATAAACTTCATTTAATCCCATAAGAAACTGATGTACTTTATCATCTTCCCTTTCCTTTTGTAAACCCTCTTTAGCAGCACAATTACAAGAGTTTGCATGACTACTACGTATAACTTCCAATTCATCCCATATTTTCTTAAGTTTGTTGAAATAGGAAGGAATATCAAAAGATCCTTGATATGTTGATGCAAATTCTCTTTTTAATTCAAACACCTTAGTTCCACTTACTGTTCCATATCTGTTATTAAATTTTTTCCATATACTCTCAGCAGTATCCGAGTACTGTACACTCTCAGCTATATCTAGTGAGAGTGAATTGGTCAACCACGATATGACCATATTATTGCAACGATCCCATTGCCTAAACTGAGGGGAGTTTTCAGGAGGTCTAACACATGTTCCATCAATAAAACCAATTTTATTTCTAGTAGATAACGAAACAATCATACTACGCTTCCAACCCCCAAAAAGCGTTCCCTAAAAACGGTACAGCCACAAGAGAAACTCCAGGAACATCAAAAGAGAGAAGAAACAACGGAGAAGACGGTTCAGGCGTGTAAACAGATGAAGAACTCATAGTATGATCAACACTTCCCATATCAACCAAATAATATCAACTCAAAATTCTTGCACGCAATAAGAAAATCAAACAGTTAAGGAAGGAGATTACCAGTCTTCTTCGCGACCTGAAGAAGTAAAGGCCTTCAGTGAAATAAATCTTTCTGATAAGAAAACCCTAGATTCTTCGAACAACTTGAATTAAAACTCCAGTTGACCTCCAAATCAGAAAATTTCAAAGATAATAAAGAGAAGATGTAGCTTCGTTGATAATAAGAAAAGAAACCACATCAAAACCTCCTTGAAGTCTTCTCTATTCGTTGAGTCAGAATCTTCGATTAACCAAAAAAATCACCAAATTGCAACAGATTAGAATCGATCAACGTATATAGATAGGGACTAATGAAATCCCTGCTCTGATACCATGTTAACAAGCAAAATAGAGGAGAGATTGAAGATTTCCATTAATGGAGCTTGAAGTCTAGAATGTTCTCTTTCAGAGAGAACGAAGACGAAATTAGAATCAGAAAATGAAAAATAAGTCGGTTAACCCTATTAGTTGGGCTTCCTCACTTATATACAAACCCGGATCCAAAATTGTTATACATAAATATACAATTGGGCCTATTATTGTTTTGGGCCTGAAGATAAAAATGCAGATAGTCCAACAGTTTTGATTGCCAATGTTGCAGAATAGTTATGGAATTTTTACCTTCCTATACCATATATGAAACCTTATTATCCTCAATGTTTAAGGTTTGATTTAATTACAAACCCGTATACCAAATTACCAATCATATACCATACTTAATTAAGGGTCTAATTAATTGGTATTTTTTACTCCTTAATTAAAGGTAACCATATATCCCACTTTCTCTATCCCCATAATCCCTAAGATATTCTCAACTTCAAGATAAGGAGTAAATATATTCCAAAGTGATGTATTCACTGATGAAGTTCAAAGAAAATTTTTCCAATGGCAGATCCCTTCTCTTTTTCTTCTACTTTATCTTCTAATCATAATTGCATACGTACGAACCTTGCACTCCTGTTAAATTTGATCACATACAGTATGTGGACAAAAACTCTATGCCAAATCTCGAAACAAAAGTTGGATTCTATTAACCTATAATTTTACGAATCCAAACTGATTTCTGGAAACCTTTTAATTTGTCTCAATTTTGAGGTTTAATTGTCGTTATTTTATATTTTTATATGAATCATTAATATATTTGTAGTTAAATTATAGTTATATTGTGGTAGATTTGTAGTTGTTTTCAGTGGTTTTGTAGTTAAATTGTAGTTATACTGACATTTTTTATTGTAGTTGTTCTCGGTTATTATGTAGTTAAATATATTTTAATTGTAGTTAAATGTAGTTTATTGTACTCAATCCATTATATAGTAATTACCCGCCTTGTAGTTTAATGTAGTATAAATGTAGTAATTTTATAGATACCCTTAAAAACAATACAACTTTATACAATATTAAAAGTGATTTGTAGTTTATTTGTAGTTTTTTTGTAGGAATTTTATAGATGAATAGAAAATTTTGTAGTCTACATTTTTTCCAACATAGATCGTAGTTTAATTGTAGTATAAATGTAGTAATTTTTTAGATACCCTTAAAAATAATACTGCTTTATACATACTTAAATTAATAATAGGTTATTTGTAGATAAATGTAGGAATTTTGTATATATTAACATAAAATCAGACTTCCTCTTCTACATTATTCTTTCTTCTTCTCAAAAAACACAGAGATGAGACCCATTTTTTATAATAAGAATTTTTTCCATTCAATTGTAGCATGATTGGGATTTTTGGACATGATTGAATGGTGTCGCTGAGGTATTGCTCTATATTTTATTATTTTTTGATTTGTGGATTGAGAAAAAAAAGACGAAGAACAGATTTGATTTCAATTTGCTGAAGGTTTTTTTTTTTTAATTACGAAAATAATTCGGGAGAGATCAGATAAAAGATTTGCGTTTAAATTTGAACTTAAGGTCACTAAATTAATTATGATATTCTTTTCCTAATTTTTAGCGCGTCATATTAGGAAGATTTAGCTACTATTAATTACTAATTAATGAATGGTATAAAAATTATAGAAAAACAGTGCACAAGGCGGGTAATTTACCAAATATACATATTTTTTGTAATAAGGTTTCATATATGGTATAGATAGGAAAAAATCTCAATAATTATTCCGTTCTATCCTGTGAGGAAGTAATCCAATATCTTGGGCAACAGTAAGGGGATTAAATTTCTTAAGTACACACAAGCAATTTATGGACTCGGAATTATTATTTCACGTTTTGTTTATTGAACTAACGTTTGTTTACTTCTCTAATTTTCTAATTTTTAACATAGTAAATCACCAACAATCTTAAGGAATTTAAATTTATTCTCTTTGTTCGTACAAATGGCTTCCCTATTGACCATAAGGTTTGCCAATCTCTGCTTCTAGAACCAATTCAACCAGAGAAGATGTCTACATTTGCGACAATTATTGCCCTCAACAGAAAATGTGCAATAAAGGTAACTTAATACTCCTTTTGTGAAGCAACGAGAAAGAGCTTTTCTTAAATGTCGTTACAAGTACTACGGCCAAAGTCAGTTTGTGGTGACTCAAGATCGCCTATATATGCTGATGATTTTCTCTATCTAAATGGGACTGACTCAGAAAGGGAAAGGAAGTGAATTTGTATTGTGGCGTTGTCTAGTGAAACTGTGAAAGTTGGATCTCGATGTCGAAGATCCAGTAAATCACCACAAGTAGCAACAATATAAAACCGTAAGGCTACAGCAAGGAGAATGATGAATCATTGTTGTGGCCACGCCACATTAATGTTGCGGTTCATGAGATTACTTTAAGCGTGATCACCAGGCGTACATTAAACAAATTCTACGCCTCAATACATCACTCTAATCTGTGCAGGATCAATTTAGGCCAATATGAAAACTGTTAGCCGTTATTACATTAAGTTTCATGGTGTTTCTATTGATATCCTCAAGTTCGTTGAGAGTAAGTAACTGAACACTGCTATAAAAACGTCAGGTGGATGGAATCTGATCCATAATTCAATAACGAAAAATTAAGTTGAATAAGTGACTTTGGTCCTCTACTTTCTTCTGTTGATCCAATTCATGGATAGAAAAGGAAGGAAAAATACAACTAGTGGTCTCAACGAATGAGATATCAAGTTGGAACCTTGCACCTGCTGTTGTTGGTTATTCTATTTAATTCACACATTGCATCATTTGGTAAATTCCAAAGGAACTGTAAGAGGAGCATTTCTCACAGTACATAAATCAAGTCTTTGTGGAACTAACTTCATGTCTTCATCAGAAATTAAATCGACATCTATACCCGGTTATGCGTTCTTTACTTTACTCATCTTATTGATTCTCTATCCTTTGTGATTTATGAAATTTTGTGTCTATAAATTTAGGATAGATGTTCATAATATGATGATCTCAAATATATATTGTGTTTTGCATGCACATTAATTAGGAATAACTAAGGTTATAGTATTAGTTATTTCTTTTGGTATATATCATTTGGTAGCATGCATAGTATCTTCAAGGATGTAAGATATGAATTAGGTTTACAGTAATACTTGAAGTAT
This sequence comes from Nicotiana noctiflora, assembly GCA_032618575.1. Taxonomy (NCBI): domain Eukaryota; kingdom Viridiplantae; phylum Streptophyta; class Magnoliopsida; order Solanales; family Solanaceae; genus Nicotiana; species Nicotiana noctiflora. Next base: position 57,971 of record JASVEL010012702.1, read on the forward strand.
TCTTGAGATCATAGATATAATATATGTACATATGAATATATATGTGTATGATTAGAGAAAGAGATTAAAGTGTTATGATGGTTTAGTTGGAAAGCCATTTTGAAAGGGCATTAAAATTCTCGTGATTTAGTACACCCGTTATGGAGAATAAAATTTTCATGATTTTCTACTCTTGCTTCAAGATCAAAATATGTGTGATTTTGTACTCGTTCGTTGAGATTAAAATCTTCGTGACGTTTTACTCATTTGTCAAAAATTAAAGTCTAAGTGACTTTATACTCGTTTTGGAGATTAAAATCTAATTAGTAATTTTCTACTCTAATTTATTATTCGATTTGAAGATTAAAAACTTCATCGTTTATTAAATTTGATTGTGTCACATATTACTCGGTTTGAAGATTAAAAACTTTACCGTTTATTAGATCCGGTATCAGGTATTACTCGGTTAGAAGATTAAAAACTTCATTGTTTATTCATTCTGAATGTGTCAGATTGGTTTGAAGATTAAAAACTTCACCATTTATTAATTCTAGCTATGTCGTGACACAAACAACGATTCTTGTGGTTGACTCAACAACGTAATAGAGGCATTGAATGTGAATCTCCTTTTCAAGAAATATGTTTGGAATGTGGTATTATTTATCAAACGATTTCCCCTTACTTAGCACAATCTAATGGAATTGCAGAAAGAATATGTAGAACGTTAAAGGAGATGATAAAATACATTGTTGTAAGTTCTGGTTTACCCCAGATCTTGTGGGGAGAAGTTATTCTTACAACTAACTCAATACTCAATTGAGTTTCTCGTAACAAAACGCAATCCATTCATATGATGAGAAATGAATGAATGAAATGAAGCCCAACTTAAATATTTTAAGTGTGGGGGTGCTTAACTAGAATGCAAGTTCCTAAACCCAAAAGGGTAGAGATCATATTGGAAATTATTGATTGCGCTTTTATAGGATATGCATAGTAAGGCATTTCGTTTTCTGATTCATAAATCAAAAAATTCCGACATTCATATCAATACGGTAATCGAATAAGATAATGTTGAATTCTCAGAGAATATTTCTGTATAAAAAGGAATGTGAGTCATTTAGTGAAAATCTAAGCGAACACGAGAAGAAGCAAAAGGAAGTACACCTATTGAGGTAAATCTAAGACGTAGTAAACGTCAAATGATAACTACTTCCTTTGGACAGGATTTTCTAACATTCTTATTGGAAAATGAGCCTCAAACATTTAAAGAAATATTGTCTTCTTCGGAAGCAAAATATTGAAAAGAGACTATCAATAGTAAGATAGAATGCATATTAAGTAATCTTACTTGGGAAAATGGTTGATCTTCCTCCAGGAAATAAACCTTTGGATTCTAAGTGGGTTTTCAAAAGGAAAATAAAAGTTGATGTTATTATTGATAAATATAAGACAAGATTGATTAAGGATTAAGACAGTGATAAGGTCTTGATTACTTTTACACATGATTAGCGGTAATGAGAATTACATCTTTTCAGATGGTAATAACGTTAGCTGTCGTGTATGGCCTTGAAATCCATCAGATGGTCGTAAAGATAACCTTCTTAAATGGATATTTGGATAAAGAAATCTAAATGGAACAACCTGAAAGATTTGTGGTTCCTGAAAAAGAAAAGAAGGTGTGTCGACTTGTTAAGTCACTTTACAGACTAAGACAAGCACCCAAACAATGATATTGGAGATTTGACCAAATAATATTGTCAAATGGTTTCAAAAATTAATGAGTGTAAACAACTATGTTTACATTAAGAATACTTCAATTCATATAGTCATTATTTGATTATATGTAGATGATATGTTGATAAAATATTTAAAATGCGGGGGCTTTTAGCTTATGCATGACAAAAGCCAATGTTAGACGTAATGTCTAAATGATATAATTTTTGAACCCCATTGATATAGTAGTTGGTAAATTCATCAAGTGTTTAGTCTTAATGAAGACTAGTTGATAGAAACTACTAATTCGGAAGTTGGTCACGTGCCTTTCTCGAAAGATCATTTTCTTTATTGAAAAGTTATTTTGTTTAGTTCTTTTATGAAATGATGTCACTTTAAAGGTTGTGACATTTCATAGAAAGATACGTCTGTACGTTTTGTATGGACATGATAGTTCATGAACGAATGTATTAATACGTTGGTCTATAATAAGGTGAACCACCGCGATGAACATGACCAAAATCTATTGTAAGTTGGATTTGTTTCAGGTGCTGTAATTTGCATATCATATAGACGTATGAATAAATATCATACAAATGCTTGAAAATGACGGAGTGATTGATAAATGTGTTATACATTAAAAGATTGTGGTCACAACTGATGCAAATTATTTCAGTTGTTGTTATAATATACTATTACAACATTAAGTGTAGTCAATAATATGATATAAAATCAAAAGTCGAGACGTATTAGTATACAACATAAGGAAGTTTGCATTGAACGTTCATGACAATGAAACGAGTTTTAAAGTATACTCCAAATTATGTTTTGCACTACAATAAGTATCCTGCGATAATAGAGGGGTATAATGATGAAAATTAGATCACCAGTTCAACCGATTCTAAACAGTCGGTGGATGAGCGATGTATTGGAAATCGTCCATCAAATGTGCCTTAATCATGCTACAGTGGAGGGTGAGTTTATAGCCTTAGACAAGGCCGGTGAAGAAGCTGAATGGCTCCGGAATTTATTGAAAGATATTCCATTTTTTCCCAAACTTTTGGCACCTATATGTATATATTGTGATAGTCAAGCGACAATAGGAAGGGCTGGGAGCGTTATGTATAATGGAAAGTCTCATCACATAAGACGCAGACATAAAACCGCTAGACAACTACTTTCTAGTGGAATTTTTACAATTGATTATGTAAAATCAAAGGATAATGTGGCGGATCCTCTTACAAATGGCCTAACTAGAAAGGGAGTTGAGAAATCATCTAAGGGAATGAGACTATGACCGAGAACAAGTCATCATAGCGGTAACTCTACCTAGAATTTTGGAGGTTCGAGATCTAGGTTCAAGGAGCACAAACAAAGTTATGCATGACCGGTTCAACATTTTCAAATATAATATTTTAGTCCATTCTCGTGATGAAGACAATATTAGTAACAAGGATAAAATGTAAAGACATTTTTTAATGGTTGCTAAGCTTGATACAAGGTATATCAAATACTGTATCTACGGGATAACACGTTTAGGAATCACCTATGTAAGTGTAAAATGTAAGCCGCTTCAAGGAGAATTATGTAAAGCCAGTTCTCTACGCACTTATGAACCAGTTGGTGTTCATGGCTGAAACGAACACAACAATGAGAACGAAAGATGGTTAAGGGTTGATTGTGTGACTTATGGTTGTCTAGGTATACACCAAAGCTCGACGGTTCAAAGATATCAATTCTACCGATTGACCAATTATATCCGACATAAGTTCACTACGGAAAGTTCAAAGGGAAACCTACTTATCCAGATGCTTAATCCTTACTTGTGAATCACACTGTATTTTCATGCATGTTTTTACACATATGCCCATTCCCCGTTCATGTGGGGGATTGTTGTATTTTTTCTTCAAAGGGTGTGAATGGAAAATGGAGGAGGCACCTTTTGGATTGCACCTTTCCATCTCACCCTTCCTTTCTTTATAAATTTAGAGGATTGGTCTCATTTTTAAAAAGATGAAAAATCTGAAAATTTCTCCCCTCTTTTCTATATTGTTGCATTATTTTCAAATAAACATAAGTGTCAAGTGTGATTTGCTTCATCTGTTGAGTTTGCTGAAATCCTGTAGTTTTGATTGCAGTGTTGCAGAACAGTTATTCCATTCTATCCTTGGAGAAATTAATCCAATACCTTGGGAAACAGTGAGGGGATTAAATTCCTTAAGGACACACAAGCAACTTGTGGGCTCGGAATTATTATTTCACATTTTATTCATTGAACTAATATTTGTTTACTTCTCTGATTTTTCGATGATTAACACAATAAATCACCAACAATCCTTTCTATGCAGTCACAAAGAGAAATGCAACAACAACAACAACAACCCATTATATTCCCACAAAGAGAAATGCATCTATTGGAATTGAAAATATGTTTAGAATAAGTAAATGTTTTCTAAATCTAATTCTGGTCACTGATCCATGACCCTAGACAAAATAGCTTCATATCAATTGTGAATACGGCGACTCTTTGAGCAAAAGGTATATAACCCTTTTGTCGAACTAATTAGTGGAATTATAGAAGGTAAATCTTAACCAAACATAATTAATCACATGTCTAAATATGCAGGGTATAAAAATAAAAAGGAAGAACAATCCCGAATAATATTTATTCATGTAATAGTTATACATCAATCATGTGTGATAAGCTTACATCTAGGACCGATTTGCCTCATGAACATAGGAGAAACAGGAAGAAATAGAAGGGGTTGTTCTTCCTTTCGAGATTCTCTTTATTGTGGCTTCTCTAAAAACTCTCCCTCTATCTTGGGTTTAGCTACCCCTATTCATATTAACAGCTTCCCCATTTGTCCAATGGCCTTTGACCAGTGTGCTTCCTCGTCACCGCGCCCTCTATCGTTCGCTTGACCACTTCATTGGTTCCACGATGTAAGCTTTCTTATAGCCTGGCGTCGACAATGGCCGAAGTGCTCTTTGTCATCTTGCCTTGTGGGCATGACTACAACTCGGTCGACCCCATATTGTCCATCTTAGGGATGATTAACCCATGGTCAGCTTTTGACCCATATAGTTAGTCCCTCCGTCCGATAAGGTCGCTTCTTGGCGGGCTCAACATACGGACTTTAATGATTGGTGAGTTAGCAGAAATCTGATCGTTGCGCATCGAATGAGACCCTCAAGTTATAGATATGGTATGGAGTTTTGATGGTACCATCGGATCGTTGCGTCGGTTTGTAGTGTCATAAATGCCCTTTATGCGGTTTTCTAACTCATGTTTCGTAGGCACCATATCGTTTCCCATTCCCTATCAGCTTTTGATTGGCGGCTCTTAGGTTTCTCGCTCAGGACATTTATGTTCCTATAAATATGGGGATTTCCGAGGACATGACCCTTGATAGGAAAGTTTGGAGGTCTAGTATTAGGGTTGTAGGGTAGGGCCTTCTAAAATTCTTAGTACTTCTGTTAGGGGCTGAGTGGGGTTTGGTAGCGATCTCTATAGTTAATTAATGTATTGTATTGTGCCTCTTATGGTAGTAACCGATTGGTATTATTGCATGTCATTCTACTTTTGGTTTTATGTTTAGATAATTATTTATTTGATTTATCCCGGATTTACTAACATTGTTTTGTTTTGTTTTGTTTGTTGATTTTCTCTCTCTTTTTTCTGAGCCGAGGGTCGGCCGGAAACAGCCTCTCTACCCTTTCGGGTAGGGGTAAGGCCTGTGTACGTATTACCCTCCCCAGACCCCACTTTGTGGGAACATACTGGGTAGTTGTTGTTGTTGTTGTTGTATAAATATAGGGAACACCATTCCACCGCTACACTTTCTGATTTATCTGAAGAGTTTTACAAACCTTTACCTTCTTCAATATTCCAAACTGCTGAGTTCATTCTCCAGTCAGTCAAAACTTGATGCCGTCGTCTTCCCTCTTACTTCCTCTTACTCATTTATTTCGATCAATCGAGATAATGGCTGGTACTTCTTCCCATGTCAACAGACTCGCCAAAACTCCAATACCGAAAAATGATGCACCTGCTCTCGGAGAAGGAGCGGAGGTGGCAAAAGATGAGGGGGTTCTAACAGCAGCCAAAACATTGCCCCGTCCGGGGAAGTTATGAGCTGACTTCAACAGCCTTGCCAAAGAAGAACCAGATCATGTTCCTTCTATTATGGATTAAGCGGCGATTGCGGCGCTTAAGACCAAATGGGGTATTCTGAACCATGTTGAGATGTTTTCGGCGATGAGAGATGATATTGTACATTTGGGCTGCCCAGGATAATGCGCATTCTATGCATACCCCTTTATTGCCGGGTATACGCTTCCTCTCCCTTCCTTGGTGGTAAACTTCTGCCGTTTCTATGAAGTGTGCCTGGCCCAGCTTTCATCATACATGTACAAGCTATTTCTCATGCTGCTCAAGTTTATGGAGCTCACTGGTCGGGAGGTCACTTTGGGACATATGCTTAGTATTTTTGCCCCTCAACTTATTCGAGGCACGATGATCCACATAGGCCACCATGGAACAAAGAGGCTGGTGGTGAAGATGGAAGACAAAGCTAATCGCCATTTTTGGGAGAGCTATTTTTATGTGCTAACTGAGCACCTTATGGCGGACTCGGCAGGGTTCCATGAGAGGTGGAATTTCGCACATTAGTTTTCCTGTTTTACTTTGTATCTCTTTTTGGAGTAGTGATCGATCGTTCTTCTTCGGGTGGCATTGTTAAATCGTCTTTAATTTCGCAGTCAAGATATTACCTTCCACGCCTATTGGCGATATCTACGAATGGGTGAATTCCATCCTTTCCCATACAGTGGTTCGCGAATGGGTTCCATTCTATGAGAAATACAATCGTAAGCCTCTCACTGGTAAGTCAGGTCGCTGCAACTTCCCTATTCTTTGCCTTGTAATTCAAACTAGTTACTTACATAATCATTTTCTCCTCTAACATGGAGAGTGCAAAGGGCGAGGGCTCCTCCACTCTCGTTCCGTCAACTAATGTCTTCTACCAGGCCCGAGTCTGTTGCCCGGCCTACATCGAGGGCTACTCAATCTATACCAATGGTCGGAGCAGTGTGCATGGAAATTGTTCCTCAACCTAAAACTCTGGCTCCTACTGCCCGCTCAATGGGTGAATCTTACCGTTCTAATAGTAGAGAGGATCCGTCGAAGAGACGACGAGTGGATTCTGAAGTGGCCCCTTCTGCCGAAGCATCTTTGGGGGGGAGACCTTTGTTTAGCGGTGTCTAAAATTGGCGATGATGCTAACCTGATAGCATATGCAAGCTAATTGGCAGAGGCTAACCCGACAGTAGATTCTTTGGTCATTGAGAACAATCAACAAACTATTGCGATGGGAAGTCGGGGTCTTGAGTCCGCTGTTGCTATTTTGGTCGGGACTTCATCATTCGGACCGAATCGAGCTTCTTCTTAAGCCACAGGGAGAGGAAAAGGCATTGTGGTCAATGACTACGAGTTTGTCTCCAACCTTGATCCTTATGATGTCAGTGGTAAGAGCGGGAGGTCCCTCCCGTATACTTGAGATTCAATCAGAGCTCAATCTTCTGCGAGACACGGAGGATTTGATACTGCAGTTTGACCTTCTATGCTCCGCCATAGAGTGCAAGGCTCTTCGGGACGCCAGCAACGTCGAATTAATGCATGAAGTGGCCGCTATGAGCCTGAGGGTAAGTTTCTCTTCTTCCCTCTCTCTTTTTGTGTTCCTTTTATTTTTGGTGGCCTTATCCTTCAACAACTTTTTCTTTGGATTTCAGTCTTACATATTGGAGATCGAAAGTGCTCGCAGGGCTGACACTCGAGCAAAGAGAAGATGCTGGAAAAGTGCCGTCACTACTACAACAAATAAGGAGATGGAGAAAAGGGATCAAGAGCTAATGGAGTCCATTCGCAGGAACAGTGAGCTCGAACAGCTACTTCGTGCAAAGGACGAAGAACTTGAGTTGTAAAGGGGGTCGTTGCAGAGTGTGAGCATCTTCAGGTGAATGAGATACCATTGTGATCCAAGTTCGATTAAAAGGCCGTCAGAGTTGAGACTTTGAGTACAGAATGGATGGGGAAGTTAGCCGAGATGGAAAAAAAGTTGTGCAAGTTGGAGAGTGCATACCTCAACAAGGGCGGCGGGGTTGGAGGACACTATCCGTGTCCTTCAATTTGAGTAGGAATCCGAGAGGGCAATTGCCATGCTAAGGGAGGCGAGGCTTGAAGAGCGTGGTGGCGAGATTGACCGGGAAGCTTCAAACTTGAGAGATCAGGTTGATGTACTCGAAGCTGAAAAGGCGTAACTGTTGGCCCAAGTTGGATCTGCCTCTACTGTTGTCCCTTGTCACTTGCACGAGCTTTGGTTTCATGTCGAGGCCCGACGGGACATATACAAGAGTTTGTGGGAGGAGAGCAACGTTTCCGAGGCTGCTTATGAAGGAGCCCAGACGAAGGCACGAGAGGCTCTTGTCAACTACGGCTATGACCCTACGATACCGGAGGTCGGCGCGAATGGTGATGATGAGGAGGAATTTCTTGAAGATAATGATGGGGAGAACAACGGTGATGACGCCGAGTGAAAAATTGCCTTAATATATGTTTATTTTTGTATTGGGCCTATTTTGGACATGTGTAGGGTGTGGCCATTGTGTACGTTTAAATAAATAAAAAGGGTTTCTTTGCCATTGTACGTCCTTTGAATTTCTCTCCCTCCCCTTTGCTTTACATTTTTTGTTTTGGCATAGATCTACGGATTTTTGTATGGCGAATACCTGATTCCTTGCTTTGGGAATATGACCTGGACCGGATCGAGAAGGATCTCGTTAGGTAAATCTGAGTGAAGTTTATTCGAGTTTGCACATTGGGGCGAGATTGATTTTTGCTTTGTCGCTTTAGGCGGATTTATCTTTGATTCAACAAGGCTAAACTCAGATTCATTATTTCGAACTAAGTCGATTTCGGCTTGAATCAGTTTGGGGGGGGGGATTGAATTCGCTTGCCGACTTGAGTGAAGCCGACTTTTTCATGTGTTCGAGTGAGGTCGAACAGGGAACTTAGAGCGAATTTAATTTCTGACTTATTCAGAAAAGTTTGAAAAACAAACTTTTGTTTGACAATGACCGTGGCCATAGGGGCGTTATTTTGAGTAAGATCGAACTGCCAGTCCGTGTAATTTGAGCAAGATCGAATTTTTTTGTGGCGGTGGCCCTTGGCCGTATAGGTGTTATTTCAAGCTAAGGTCGAAACATTAACCCATTGTGATTTGAGCGAGATCGAATGATGTCCCTTGGCTATAGAGGTGTTATTTCGAGCCTAGGTCAAAACGTTAACCCGTTATGATTCGAGCGAGGTTGAATTCTTCTATTCGCGATGGCCCTTGTCCATAGAGGTGTTATTTCTAGCCACAGTCGAAATGTTAACCCGTTGTGATTCGAACGAGGTCAAATTCTCCTTTTGGCAATGGCACTTGGCCGTAGGGGTGTTATTTCGAGCTAAGGTCAAAATGTTAACCCGTTGTGATTCGAACAAGGTTGAATTCTTCTGTTGGCGATAGCCATTGGCCGTAGGGGTGTTATTTCGAGCTAAGGTCGAAATATTAACCCGTTGCGATTGTCAGATTTTGGAGAATTTTACAGGTCATCGTATTGTTTATGCATACGTCGAAGCGAATTCTAACGTACTCGGTTTTGTTTTTAATGGATAATATTAGGTGTTCCAGGGGGGAGCCCCTGTTTTTCTTAGACTTGCATTTACTAGGTGAGTCCCAGCTTGCTTAATTTTGCTTGCTTTGTAGACTAGCTTGATGGGGAGTACAAAATTTTGCTCTGTTCCAGTCACTAGAGAATACTAAACATGTTCGTTCATACATACATTGGAAAAGTTTCCACGTATCTATCCCCTTCATCGCCCAGTCTAGGGAAGTAGTCGCTAGGTGGGGTGATGAATCATATCTGAATATCAAGATGCCCCCTTCGTCAACTTGTTAGAAATCTTCCCGAGAGGACCCAACTGGATGGGACCCGGGCGAGGGAGAAAGGGTACGAGTTGGAGAGTGTCATTTCTGAGGGATTGCGGTATTGAAATGGTGCCGTGCATTCCAGTTGTTTTGTAGTAAATTTCCTTCTATTATTTTTAGCCTCATTTGGTCGCTTGCCCGTGAAGGTGCTCGCGTTTTTGTCTAAACCAACAGCAGAGGATAAACCAAAATAAAAATTTTTGTACCTCGATCCAATGGGTCAGCAAAAAGAGGGACGTTGTAGTGTTTCTTGCTCTGCCTAGTTATAGAGTTGGCGGATGTGTTCAGCTCCGTCTATAGTAGCGTCTAAGCTTCACGCGAGTTGGGCCCACCTTACTTACTGAAGTGTTGGCATCAAGTCCCGGTCTGATCTCATTCGATTTGTACCTGCAACAAAGGAAACATGTCATACTTCGTTTATGAACCATATAATGTATAGGGGAATGTGAAAGCAGGGCAGGATGTGCCCATTCCTTCAAAGGACTACGCAACAAGTTGTTGTCCTCTCATAAAAGGGTGGGAATATAGGTAAATATATACAAATAAAATGTATCGAATGGGGGTGTGGTCACACCAGATGACCATGATCCTATTTTGAACGTATGTATCTTGTACCAACTCTATCGTTACTGGCGAGATATGGGTTTTGTGTTGGTCTACTTCTATGTAGCAGTTTGATCTAGGTTAGTATTGTTGCCTTATTTACCGCTCTTTCGAACGTGTGGTAGCGTTTTGCCGATCTGACGAAAACTAGAAAATTTATCTAAAAATCCCCAAAGACGACGCTAAATTGTTTGAGCGAAAAGTATAAAACCCTTTTGTCGAACTAATTACAAGAATTATAGAAGGTAAATCTTAGCCAAACATAATTAATCTCAGGTCTAGATATGCAGTGTGTAAAAATAATAAGGAAGAACAATCGCGAATAATATTTCTTCATGTAATAGTTATACATCAATCATGTGTGATAAGCTTACATCTAGGACCGATTTGCCTCATGAACGTGGGAGAAATGGGAAGGAAGAGAAGGGGATGTTCTTCCGTTCAAGATTCTCTTTATTGTGGCTTCTCTGGAAAACTCTCCCTCTATCTTGGGTTTAGCTACCCTTATTTATATTAACAGCTTCCCCATTTGCGCAATGGTCTTTGACCAGCGTGCTTCCTCACCACCGCGTCCTCTATCGTTTGCTTGACCACTTCATTGGTTCAGTGACGTAAACTTTCTTACGGTTTGGCCCCGACGATGGCCGAGATGCTCTTTGTCATCTTGCCTTGTGGACATGACTACGAGTCGATCGACCCCATATTGTCCCTCTTAGGGATGATTAGTCCATAGTCAGATTTTGACCCATACAATGACAGTGTTGGAGGAGTAGCACTTTCTATTTATGTATTTTCTTCCAATAGTATTATTTTAAAAAAATAGGATGAAAGGCTTAAATAATAGTAGAGTAATGGATATAAAATATTCAACTAGAAGATCACAACTAGTTTGAATTTAGCCATCCTTGATTGATTGTTGTAAAACAGCAGAATTCTCTCAATGAAATACGCTTTTAAAGTAGTTCAACACATTTTGACGAGATGAAAAGATTCTTGCATAAGGTGGCCAAACATTTTACAAGCGCAACGCAACCCCAAATCCAATTCCACAAACATCTTAAACCAGCAAGATTTAACCTGACTCTCAAAAGCTACCTCAGGTCTAATCCTATCAAGACTATTTTGCTGTTCTCTGACTTGCTGAGAAAAAAGATTTCTGCAGTAGATAGCTACTCTCTCCTGTATGTCATCAAAGCTTGCACTAAGAAATCCATGGCCATTGAAGGCAAACAAGCCCATGCCCTTGTCATCAAACTTGGTTACGAACCCAACATTTTTCTTCAGACATCGCTTATGGATATGTACGCTGCTACTGCAAATGTCGCTGATGTTCATCAGGTGTTTGATGAAATACCCAATAAGAATGTTGTGTGTTGGACTTCACTGATTTCAGCGTATGTCCAAAATCAGAAATCATACAGAGCCATAGATATATTCAGGGAAATGCAAATGGTTGATGTTGAGCCTGATCAGGTAACACTCACTGTTGTTCTGTCGGCCTGTGCTTATATGGGGGCGTTGGATAAAGGGGAGTGGATTCATGATCTGATAAGTCAAAAACCGGAGTTTGGTGAGGATTTATATTTAATGAATGCTCTGTTGAACATGTATGTAAAGTGTGGGGATATCAGAAAAGCTAAGTTACTGTTTGATAATGTTAAAATTAAGGATGTTAGGACTTGGACTTGCATGATTGTTGGGCATGCATTACACGGCCAAGCAGAGGAAGCGCTAAGGCTGTTTTCAGCATTGGAAGAAGAAAACAAGTCAAGATCAAGTAAAAGCCGAGGAACTAAGGACCAATTACTTGTTCCTAATGATGTCATGTTTATAGGGGTTCTAATGGCTTGTAGCCACGCAGGGATGGTGGAAGAGGGGAAAAGGTATTTTAGAAGTATGATCGAGGAGTACGGCTTAAAGCCTAGGCTTTCTCACTTTGGCTGCATGGTGGATTTGTTATGCCGTTGTGGGCTGCTAAACGAGGCATATAGCTTTATTTTGGCAATGCCAATCCAGCCAAATGCAGTTATATGGAGGACACTACTGGGTGCCTCTGGCATTCATGGCAATGTAGAACTTGCTGCAGTGGCTCGGTCTAAATTAGGCGAGTTAGAGGCTAGTGTCGTTGGTGATGATGTTGCATTGTCTAATATTTATGCTGCCAAAGGCATGTGGGAGGAGAAAATAATGCTTAGACATTGTTGAAAAATAATAATGTGTTTTAATATCTCAAAAAGAAATATCTATGTTTATTCCTTGATATAATATTAACTGCTATTTATTATACAAATTACTGCTATTGTTTGTAACAGATTTTACAATACAATTGTGAAATGATAAAACTGATTTTGAATTTATTTTGGGACAAAATAAATTAGACAATTGAATTGTAATTGATTTGTACGTTATTGAAAAGTCAGTAACGTTAGGTTGGAAAATAAATGATTGATCTTAATGATTTTAAAGCTTAACGTATTGGCTTTATGGTAGAATATTTCTGGTAGTTTATTTTCTATGAATAGTATATATAGATATACTTCTTTACTTCTTGGTCTTAGTGACAGAAAGAAGTGAAAAACAAAAAAGCTTAAAATCTTTTCTTTCTTATTATTTTTGCTGGGTTTTCTTCTTGTTAAACTTTGTTGTTTCTGCTCCTAGTTATACTAGAAGAGCTTGTTGAATCCTGGGGGATACGCCTAATATTACTTATCTTGGTGTAGGCGAAATATCCTTAAGGACAGTGTCCTTGACACGCCTCAAGCTAAATCTTTTATTCTCCATAATCTTTCAATTTTTTCCAACATTCTTAAGGATATTTCCACGTAGTTATTATGGAGAATAATGTTGCTAATATTGCTGTTTTTTGTGGAGATAATTTTAACCGCAAGCAAGCTGTCGTTGGCAAAGGAAAAGAAATTGCTACTAGAAGCAGTCCTATGGAGGACAACAACCGTCGTAAAAAATCAAGTAACAGGTATGATAAAAGAAATGGTTATAAGCCCAAAACCAACAATCAACCTAGCCACTATGTTGCTCAATGCCGGAAAAGAGTTGGGAATGACAATCCCACTAAGGCTAAAGTAAATTTGACTGAAGCCAAAGTGGATGATATAATTGTTGCGGTTGTTTCCCAAGTGAACCTTGTGGCCAATGTGAAAGATTGGGTGTTAGATTCTGGTGCCACTAGGCACGTATGTGCTAACAAAAAGACTTTGTTTCTTACACCCAAGTTGAGGAGGGAGAAGAAGTTGTCTATCTTGGTGATTCAAGAACTACACCAGTTCTTGGAAAAGGCAAAGTTCTTCTCAAACTCACATCTGGCAAAACTTTGGCATTGAATGATGTGTTGCATGTTCCTAGTATCCGAGCCAATTTGGTCTCTGTGGGATTATTAGGAAAAGTGGGGGTGAAGGTTGTTTTTGAATCTGATAAGGTCGTGTTGACCAAGAATAATAATTTTGTTGGCAAGGGATATTATAACCATGGCTTGTTTGTACTCAATGTTATCAATGAAAATGCTAGTACTTCTGCTTGCTTGGTTGATTCTTTTAATTTATGGCATGCTAGATTAGGACATGTTAGTTTATCTTATATTAAAAAAATGCATTCTTTAGGTCTTATTTCAAATATTAATTTTTTGAATATTGATAAGTGTGAAGTTTGTGCAGAAGCTAAACAAACTAAGAAATCGTGTGCTTCAATATTTAGAGAATCTGAATTGTTAAGTTTAATACATACTGATTTAGGAGACTTGAAACAAACTATGACTAGAGGAGGGAAAAAATATTATGTGACTTTTATAGACGATTTTTCTAGATATACAAAAGTTTATTTGTTGAGAAATAAAGATGAAGCTTTTGATAAGTTTTTAATTTATAAAGCTGAAGTAGAAAATCAATTGGATAAGAAAATCAAAAGAGTTAGATCCGATAGAGGTGGTGAATTTATTTTATTGAATGATTATTGTGAGAAAGAAGGCATAATTCACGAGATAACTCCGCCATATTCTCCACAATCAAATGGTGTAGCGGAAAGGAAAAATAGGACTTTAAAGGAAATGATGAATAGCATGCTTGTTAGTTCTGGTGCTCCGGATAATCTTTGGGGTGAAGCCATTTTATCTGCTTGTCATTTACAAAATAGAATTCCTTATAAGAAAACTGGTATAACTCCTTATGAGTTATGGAAAGGGTATCCACCTAATTTGAAATATTTGAAAGTGTGGGGGTGCCTTGCTAAAGTTATGTTGCCTGATCCTAAGAAAAGGAAAATAGGATCTAAAACATCCGATTGTATGTTTATTGGGTATGCCGAAAGTAGTGCAGCATATAGATTTTTAGTAGTTAAAAGTGATGTACTTGAAAATAATACTATTGTTGAAACAAAAAATGCTGAATTTTTTGAAAATATTTTTCCTTTAAAATTTGAGGAAAATAATGATGCTCCTATTATTCCAAGTGATAATATTTCACATGTTCCAATTATTCAAAATAATTTTGAAAGTGAGGATTTAAGAAGAAGCAAAAGACCAAGGAAAGAAAAATCTTTTGGTAATGATTTTTATACTTATCTTGTGGATAATGATCCTGTAACATATTCTGAAGCTATTTCTTCTTCTGATGCATCATTTTGGAAAGAAGCTATTGATGTAGAATTAAGTTCAATTTTACAAAATAAAACTTGGATTTTAGTTAATTTACCTCCGGGAGCTAAACCCATTGGTTGTAAATGGATTTTTAAGAAGAAACTTAATCCGGATGGCTCCATTGATAAATACAAAGCTAGACTTGTTGCAAAAGGTTTTACCCAAAAGCAAAATATTGATTATTTTGATACTTATGCTCCTGTAACTAGAATTTCCTCAATTCGTGTTTTACTTGCCTTGGCTTCTATTTATAAACTTTATATTCACCAAATGGATGTTAAAACTGCTTTTTTAAATGGTGATTTGGAGGAGGAAATTTACATGGAGCAACCTGAGGGTTGTGTAGTGTCTGGCCAAGAAAATAGAGTATGTAAATTGCTAAAATCTTTGTATGGTCTAAAACAAGCGCCTAAACAATGGCATGAAAAATTTGATCAAGTATTGATTAGTGAGGGTTTTTCATCAATTGAAGTAGATAAATGTGTTTATACAAAATGTGTGGATGGTACATGTGTTATTATTTGCCTTTATGTAGATGACATGCTTATTTTTAGTTCTAGCCTTGATTTGGTACATAAAACCAAAATTTTCTTGTCTTCTAATTTTGAGATGAAAGACATGGGAGAAGCTAGTGTCATTTTAGGCATGAAAATTATAAGAGATGGCAATAGTTTGATATTGACTCAAGAACATTATGTTGAAAGAATTCTTAAAAAATTTGATAATTTTGATGTGGTACCTGTAAGCACTCCTTATGATGCTAGTAGTCAATTAAGAAAGAATAAGGGAGATGTTGTAGATCAAAATAAATATGCTCAAGTTATTGGTAGTCTAATGCATTTAATGAATTTTACTAGACCTGATATTGCATATGCTGTGTGTAGATTGAGTAGATATACTCAAAACCCGAGTCATGATCATTGGAATGCATTAGTAAGAGTAATAAAATATTTGAGAGGTACCATGAATTATGGTATTAAATATAGTGGATTTCCCACTGTACTAGAAGGATACAGTGATGCTAACTGGATCTCTGATTCAGATGAGACAAAATCCACTAGTGGTTATGTGTTCACCCTCGGTGGGGGTGTTGTGGCATGGAAATCAGCTAAACAAACTATAATAGCTAGATCTACCATGGAATCCGAGTTTGTGGCATTGGAATTAGCTGGCAATGAGGCCGAGTGGTTAAAGAACCTTTTGGCGAGTATTCCGCTAGGAATAAAACCGACACCTTCTGTGTCGATGCATTGTGATTGCCAAGCTGCAATAGCCATTGCCAAAAATAAATCCTTTAATGGAAAGAGTAAACATATCCGGTTGAGACATAATGTGATAAAGCAGTTGCTGAAAGATGGAATTATTTCCATAGATTATGTGAAGTCGGAAGTGAATTTGGCCGATCCACTGACTAAACCTTTGGGAAGAAAATTAATATCTGAAACATCGAAGGGAATGGGACTTTTGCCAATTTGAGTTATATCAACTATGATGGTAACCCAACCTATGTGATTGGAGATCCCATGAAGTAGGTTCATATGGGTAATAACAAGTCATTAGTTGATCAAATGTGCACTATTAAACTATATCCCTTCCTATGGTGTCTATGTGTAAATAGTGCAAGACTGCAAGGAATGAGAGGTTGAGTTATTAAACTCTTAATCTAATAATCCATAGCCTTTATAGGTGGTGTATTGTGCTGCAGAATACACTTGATGGATGGACCTATACGAGTGTGGAGTGGGGCCGCTCCTATGAAATTTGTGGCGAAATTTCTAGAGCACTCATGAAAACCAGGCGCGCGCATGGCCTATTAGCGCAAAACCGCGATAAACAACAAAGTGTGTGCGGGTGTAATGTGATAGATAAGACACTAAACTTACAAAAGAATTCTTGGTTCATAGAAGTTCTAAACTTCACCATTTGTTCTGTAGGTTTAATCTTATTATGTCTAGGTCTGGTTCATAGTCTAAGAGACACCAGATTCGACGCATTATGCTCTTTTGTGAAACCCAACAAAATTATTTTATTATTATTTAATTATGATATTCTTTTTGAGTTATGTGGGGGATTGTTGAAAAATAATAATGTGTTTTAATATCTCAAAAAGAAATATCTATGTTTATTCCTTGATATAATATTAACTGCTATTTATTATACAAATTACTGCTATTGTTTGTAACAGATTTTACAATACAATTGTGAAATGATAAAACTGATTTTGAATTTATTTTGGGACAAAATAAATTAGACAATTGAATTGTAATTGATTTGTACGTTATTGAAAAGTCAGTAACGTTAGGTTGGAAAATAAATGATTGATCTTAATGATTTTAAAGCTTAACGTATTGGCTTTATGGTAGAATATTTCTGGTAGTTTATTTTCTATGAATAGTATATATAGATATACTTCTTTACTTCTTGGTCTTAGTGACAGAAAGAAGTGAAAAACAAAAAAGCTTAAAATCTTTTCTTTCTTATTATTTTTGCTGGGTTTTCTTCTTGTTAAACTTTGTTGTTTCTGCTCCTAGTTATACTAGAAGAGCTTGTTGAATCCTGGGGGATACGCCTAATATTACTTATCTTGGTGTAGGCGAAATATCCTTAAGGACAGTGTCCTTGACACGCCTCAAGCTAAATCTTTTATTCTCCATAATCTTTCAATTTTTTCCAACAGACATGAGATGAGACAAAGAACTCCTGGCTGCAGTTCAGTTGAGGTGGGAAAGTTGCATTCTTGAACGTTAATGAAGGGAAGTGCTCATTCTTTGCACTATGGTCTTGCTCTCTTCATCGGGACATCTGATCATTTGTAAATTTGTCATCTTTTTATCAATGACATTGGGCAGAAGCTTCATATATATGACTGTTCGTAATATTGTTAATTCAAAAAGCAGTTTCTGGTATATAGAAAGGATAACGATAAGTGGATGGCATTTGACAAGGTAAAGGAAAAAGAAGACTGCCTGGACATAACAAAGGCGTGATAAAAATCCATAAATTAGAAGGACTTGATACTCTATTTGTCATCTCCTTGTTGTATTTTGTAGATACTATAACAATTTTCAGAAAGCACAAAAAATCTACATGCATTCTCTTCTTTCTTCTTTTCTCTTCCATTTTGCTTCTTAAAAGAACAAAGGAATGATTCTTACACCATCTCTTGTACTTCTCCTCATATCCTTTATAGTTTATAGTTTATACATACTAAAGCCGGATCCAATGCTAGTTATGAAATCTTTACTTTCTTTGCAAAAATGCAGTTGTTGCTTCTTTTTTTCGTCTATTTCACACAGATAAGTTAGCCTTCTTCTGACGAACAATTAATAAATTCGTTTTGTGGTAGTTCATTTCTCAACTAAAAGATCGGATACAGCTGTTCCCATGAACGCATTCTATAAGCTGCTCATCTAGTTAAGGCAACAGCAAAAGAAGGATCGTTTCGCTGATGAGTGAACAGAAGAATGCTTTGTGGCTGCAAAGTGAGTGAGGTATGCATCAGCAAACATTTGACCTAGTTTGACCTGAGCCTCACTCGTTAAATGGAGGTTATCTTCCTTGAGTTGCAATCCCATGGCATCGATACAAACAACATTTGGGAGGTCAATCCTCTTTTGTGCTCGTCTTATCTCTTCAATATACTTTCCCTCTCCTGATCCAATTGCTACCTGCGTATAGTACAATGTATAATGATGCAGTTAGAGTACCTGAAAATGATCAAGAACTTTATTCCATAGATCTTCACATCAGTTCATCATTCAAAACAATGCTTAGATGAAGGTATCGTATGAAAATTCAATTAGCCATCATAAGTTTTAACAAACTATGATAGAGTACCTGAATAATTGGCAGAAAGGGCATATATAAATCAGCACGGACATTATGTATTAGCTTCTCCATATTAGCTTTATAGGTCTCGACACGATTCTTTAATAATGTATCACTCTCACCTTGGTACCAAAGCAATGCCTTAACTTTTCCACCTTGATGCATGGCAGCTCTGGCTCTCTTTATCATGTTCTCATACAAGTGTGTCCCTTTTCCCCACTCCTTTATAACAGTTCCACCTATGGCACATGGGACCAGGCCAATAGCTCCCATTTTGTCCTTAACTGAATTTGCAAATGACATTCCAGGTCCTATACCACAGGTCTTTTTCGTATCAATATCATGGTGAAGTGGTTCACATGCCATTTCCCAGTTGAGGTGTGCACTAAGGCGGAAAATTTTGGCAGGGTCAGAACAGCACTCGGGTGGAACAATTCCATCCCAATGATTATGCTTATCTACTCCACCACGACCAGACATGTTACTTTGGCCGGAGAGGATGAATATGTTTTCAGGGTTGAAAGCTTCATTTTCTGGGGCGGAGGCCATAGTACACACAGCTGAGGATGCCCTTTCAGTACTATGTTTAAATGTCCCTCTCAGTCAAAGACAAAGATGGTGAAATTGCTGGGAAAGCCATCAAATTTGGAATTATCTGTCAGTGATTCTTCTGATGTTATCAACTTTGATGCTGACTATGGTGTACAAAAAGAAACATTCGTAAAGAAGTTGGTCACCAACAAAGGCAAAAAGAAAAGATTCTTCTATAATCAACAAGTTCTCCTAATTATCAGGAGAACCATAATTAAAATAGAACATAAAAATAATAAAAGTTGTCAACGATAATCCAAATGAGAACGACACAGAAGAAATATAATACTGCATTAGCAGCAAAAAGGTCTGCGTACAAACTACCCTCCCCAGACCCCACAACTACCCTCCCCAGACCCCACCTGTGGGATCAAACTGAGTTTGTTGTTCATTAGCAGTAGAAACAACATGTTTAACATAAAAGAGCAGATTAATTCTACTATAGATGTGCAATCGCAGTTGCATTAATTGCAGACAAAAGTGTGTGACAACATAGAATAAACAAATTTCGTCCCAATTTGATTATAAGTTTCAGATATATGATACTCTTTAGTTGTTTATCACTACTATCATCACTTCTATAATTATTATCGTCATTACCTGTTTGTTTGAAACCTCTTGTTTCATAGAGATTACACCTTCAAAGATAAAACATGTCGAGTTAAAAACTACAACAAAAACATTATAACTTACAGGCTTCTCAGTTCCATAAATTTCAAACAAAGTACCTGAAGAATCTTTATCAAAGTTCAATTAGGAAGACCAAGGTCACACATTCTCTTGGTAGTAAAATGCTTAGTATATTTCATCAAATCGGCATGAAAAAGATATTTAGTACTTCTACAGCAACCAACAACAACATAATCATGTCCCAATCCCAAGCAAGTGGGGATTGGTAATATGAACCCTCGATGCCAGTGTAGCTCCATATAAGCTCATCTCAGTCTATTTACTCTCAGTCTATTATTAGTAAAGTAAAAATTATCATAACTTGAACTTGATTCATAAATGCCAATGGATATTAGCTCAAAGAAATGGCATTACTCTTCTATTGAATCAACTGATAAAATGCATCTAGCATATCGTACAAATTAGCCATTTTTGTAGTAAAATCAACATCGGCAGCCACACTAGACACACAACTTAGATCCAAAAAAGAAAAGAAAAAACACATGCCAATGAAGCCTTTGTCCTACGTGGCGGAGCTGGCACCAAATTGTGATGATCCCGTTCAAGTATGGGTTTATCTCCCTACAGATAGTGTATCTTCCACCAATTAATGGCTTAATAGTAGTAGTAAATATACTCATCCCATTTCACCAATATTTCAGGAGGGGAGGGGCGGTACATGTCTTAAATCATAGAAAAATTGTACTATGTATATAGGTAAATTATTAGGTTTTAACATATATTGAACACACTTTGGGAATTTTTTTCAATTCTTTCAGGTTTGACGCAGCAAACAAACAAATCGAATAACAACCTTCAAATTATATAGATAGACAAAATATAGAAAACATGAGCCCCTCTTCCGACAGTCTGAATCCGAACCAAAAAAAAACTCACACTAAATATAAGCTACTAATTCAAGGATCAATACCCACTGATTATACCATACTAAAAATTTAATCAGTCAAAATGTAAAAGAAAAAGTATAACTGACATTCAAAATTCTAATAGTTACAGGCAAGTCAACAAAAGGAAATGGGGAAGGAGATTACTGTAATTCGAGAATAACCGAATGATCAAAGTAAACTCCAGATATAGAAATTGGTACCCACATCCGTGGAATCTGTCATTCCGGAGACGAAGGATTGCAAAGATCAACATTATTGAGCATTTCCATTTTTAAGCAGTCCAGTTTGTAGAGAGAGCGATGGTTTGGTAGTAGGTACATTCAATATTCTAACACACTGGCACCCAACTAATTCGTAGGACCTATTAAAGAGTGAAGTCTACGTATGAAGATATTTTCTGTAGGAAGTACACAAATAGCCACTTTTATTTTAGAATTAGCAATTACTTATTTTGTCCATTTTAAATTAAAATTAAAAAACTGGAATTCTGGATCTATTAGCTAATTTTTAAGGAGAATTTTTCACAAAAGGCATTCATTAAGACCTAATTAGCAATAAATAGAAACTCTTTCCTATATTACGTGATTTGTTTTACGTTATTTTATGATGTATATAGTGTATTAAACGAATTGTATTCGATAATACAATATGAAATGACGCCGCACAAATAGTGATTCCTGTAAATCACGATCTGTATTTAGGTGTATTAAGCTGTATTAAGCGGAAAAAAGTAACATTTCAGCGCAAATCATGGGAAGGTGAATCTGTATTTAGGTGTATTAAGCGGCGTCATTTCACAAAAAACGGGAGTTATACCATAAATTGGTGAGAGAAAAATATTTTGTACCATCTAATAAAGCTTAAATATAGGAAAGTATTAAATTTAAATTTTTTGCTACAAAATAAAAAAGGTTATTATATTATGTAAAATCTTAAAAAGGTATTTATATATTATAAATAAGATACTAACCTATTCTATAGGCGGTAAAATTTCCAATTTTAAATTAGTACCTTAAAAATTTAGGATGCAATATCTTAAATTTCAAATTAGTAGCTCAAAAATTTAAGATATTTAATCCAGAAGTTTGGTTGAATTTTTAAATATCTTAAATTATGAATAAAATTTAAATAGCAGGCTTAAAAGTGGCTACTTGTGCACTTCGCGCTATTTGCTTAGGTAGAAATGACCCAGGTAGCTATTCTAGAGGATTACTATTTAAAAATGAAAATTTTACAACTTATAGAATATGTTAGTACCCTATTTATAACATATAAATACCTTTTTAAGATTTTACATAATATAATAATATTTTTTATTTTGTAACAAAAAATTTAAATTTAATACTTTCCTATATTTAAGCCTTAGACAAAAATATTTTTCTCTCACCAATTTATGGTATAACTCCCGTTTTTTGTAAAATGACGCCGCTTAATACAACTTAATATACCTAAATACAGATTCACCTTCCCATGATTTGCGCTGAAACGTTACTTTTTTCCCGCTTAATACAGCTTAATACACCTAAATACAAATCATGATTTACAGGAATCACTGTTTGTGCGGTCATTTCATGTTGTATTATTGAATACAGTTCATTTAACACACTATATACATCATAAAATAACGTAAAACATATCTATATCACGTAATATATGAAATGATTTCTATTTATTACTAATTATGTCTTAATGAATACCTTTTGTGAAAAATTCTCAAAAAATATACTGAATTTAGAAACTGCTAATTTAAAATTAGGATATACCATTGGAATTTATGAACACAATTTCGAACACAATGTCCTAAGTTTGAGCGAGTTGAACGTCTTTAAATGCATTGTCAATTATTGATATGTATTAAATAATATGCTTAAAAGTGGCTACGTGTTGTCATTTCCACAAGCAAACAGCTTTACACCCGAAGCCCAAAGTTTCTTAGATACGGAGCCGATCCAACAGTTGCAAGCGCTCCACCTCCACGCGTACGAAGCGAAGAAGTCACCTACCGGTCAGAGAACTGACTCGCTCTGTGCGTGTGGAGTGAAGAATTGCAGACAGATAGCTGAAATTGGTAGGAGGAAACGGATAAGGATTTCCACTACTCCAAGGCAGCTGCTTCATCATCACCTATATTAGGTTAATTTAATTATCCTACCTTTTCCGCCCTATCCTACTGAATCTTCTGTTACTGTTTTCAGTTCCCGGCCGTTGACAGTCTTCACCTATGTCTTCCGACGCTGACTTATCGGACAATGATCGGAAACCTAAGATTGGCCCTAGCTCCAACTCTATTGATCAGTCCTTGGACGCCATCGAGAATCAATTATCCTCAATTTCAGTCAGTCAACCCGAATCCGAACCCGAATTCAACGATGCCATTGATATTTCGCCATCCAATCAGGATAAGCTCGCGAATGGATCGTTGAGCGAGAATCCCGGAGTTGGAGAGCTGCCTCGTAACAATGTGGTGGAAGACTGTAGCTCTTCTAGTGTCATGTGGAGGAATAATTCGGAAGAAATGGAGGCGCCGTCAAGTCCTAGTAGTAGTGGCTATGCGGGTGAAAGAGGGAGTAGTAACGCCAGTAGCAGGGCCTCTGCCATTGAGGAGGAGGTCAATGGCGAGATTCTCGAAATTGCGAATAGTGATTCTTTTGACGGAGTTTCCGACTCTCAAGTGCAATGGCTTCCTGGGAAACGCCACGGCAGTGAGGTCAGTCCAACATAAGCTACCGAGAATGTTTAGCTCTAAATAGTAGTTGTGGCTAGTTTAGCAAATCCTACAGTGTTATAACTTGAGAAGAATTTTGGTAAATGTTAGCTTATGCAATCAGGGGATTTTTTATTCTTGATAGTAAGGTCAGACTGAGGACAACTTGTAGGCTGCAATAAGGTCAAATTGAGGATCACTTGTAGGCTGAAATCTCACTTTTGGCTTTTAGATGGCATGAACTGAGATTAAGTAGTGGATGTGGTAGCAATTAATGGTTTACTCCTTCTGCCCCAATTTATGTGAGGGTGTTTGAACAGTCACAATGTATAGCCATGAAAATTTATGCGGCTATAGATCACCTCGTTAAGAGTAAAAAGAGAAGTTCAAAGTTAAATTGTTTATGAGTGTAGAAAAGTTTCATTCTTATCTGGATAGGCTAAAAAGGAAAGAGTGTTACATAAATTGACACAGAGGAAGTATAAGTTTACACCTTTTTATATTTTCTCCTAATGTATACAGTCTAGTAATCAAGACTTCCGGCTGCATTTTCATCAGTTTGAAGTCTCCCTTAGCAGTGAAATTAATGATCCTTTGTCTTGTTAGAATTGTTAAAAGACTAGTCCAGGTATGTTTAAGAGCTTGTCTCTATGGCAAAGACAATAAAAAATATATTTTATACTGTTATATCGCAAAAAATATGTTGGTGAAACTAATTTACACTCAGACAACTAAAACTGATTCTTTAGTAACATCACAGGGAAGTAAAGGAGACTATCCACTGTTGATATGCTTCATGTTTATCGTTTGACTTTTTTGATTGATGAAGTGCAGGATGATGCTTCTATTTCCTGGAGAAAAAGAAAGAAGCACTTCTTTGTCTTGAGTAACTCAGGAAAACCGATATACTCAAGGTCAGTGTTGAAGCCACCCCCCCCCCCCTCCGGAGTACTGAATGACATTTATTAACTAGAGTACTATATACTATTGAACTACTTCTTCTTCATCATATATTATTTTCTCTGGGATTTCTTATTTTTCTTTTTATTTCACTTGAAGATATGGAGATGAATACAAGCTTGCTGGATTCTCTGCCACTTTGCAGGCCATCATTTCATTTGTGGAGAATGGGTATTTTTCTAATGAATTAAGGAGTTGTTCTTTTTTTCTTATAAGCTTATCTTTTGGCTACCTTGTTACCTGCTACCCCCTGCCTTTTCAGCGAAGTCATAGCGGGATATTGAAGTTTGCCTGATTGGTGTCTTTTTCAGGGGTGATCGAGTCAACTTGGTCAGAGCCGGGAAACACCAGGTCAGTTTCCTTGTCTCAAAATTCTCCATAATGCAATGATGATGGAACTTGTGCTTTCTGCATTGTCGACACCTCACCTTCATATCATTTCATGCTCGGAAATTTCGAAGTTGCATTTGGGTTATTGCCTAGTGGTTGTGGATATATATATCAGTTTCAGTTTCATGCTAGTTTCTTTTTAAATGCTTGAATGTTATTGTTTCGAATTGGCATCAAAAGAAAGAAGGAAGGAAAGAAAAGATATCCAACACTGTTTGGCATTGCAAGTGCGAGTTTGTAATATTAGCAATTGAGTTGCAACATTAGGCAACTTAACAGAAAACTTTTCTGCTTAAGCATTTTGTTGAAAGGGTGCTGCCTGATTGGTGTTTTCTTGTTTAACAGACATTTAAGGCTTGTGTTTCAGGTTGTATTTCTTGTGAAAGGACCTATTTACTTGGTTTGCATAAGCTGTACAGAAGAATCATATCAGTCATTGAGGGTACAACTAGAGCTCCTCTACGGTCAGGTAAGTCGCTCTTTTTCTTCTCTCTTTTCCTGTTGCTTTATTGTCACAGTTTGCCTTGGCATGTTAATTGACTGCCAGTTGTTCTGATATATGGATGCAATTCCTCATATATCAATTGTTATATGAATGCAGATGATACTTATTCTTACGAAGTCTGTGAATAGATGTTTCGAGAAGAACTCTAAATTTGATATGACTCCTTTACTTGGAGGAACGGACGTTGTTTTCTCTTCTCTAATCCATTCGTTCAGTTGGTTTGTGCTATGCTCTCCCTTCCTCCCCCCCTCTCTCTCTCTCTCTCTCTCTCTCTCTCTCTCTCTTTCAGCCTGTATGCTAATCTTCATCATGGTACCTTTTATTTTCTTTTTGATGAAGTGATTTGTTTCATTATTGGCATCAAGAAGATGCAATAAGTACAAAATAAGATGCAAAATTCATGCTTATAAGTTATAAGTTATGGAAAATATGGTCACAAGAATATATGTAACATATTTGTCGAAAAGGAAAAGCATAAGAATCCTATATATTGCAGAAGAGGGGGGGGGGAGACAAGTGTTTCCCGATAAAATTGTTTTCTTTCTCTGAATATGCTGCATATTAGACTTGGTCTTTACCTTACAGTTGATTTAATCTTTTATCTTCCTAGGCTTTATTGGCTTTTTTTCCTTTTCTTTGGAACTTAATTTTTTTTCAACTTACCCCAAAAATAACTATAAAAGGATGCTTCTTTACCATATTTTGATACGTAGACATTTTTACTATTTGCAACTCCTTTCAAAAGGTTCTACTCAAGTGTAAGATGCAATCTGGACTTTCTTTCAAGCGGAAAAAAATCTTGGGAAGCTTGTTGGTTGACTTTTCAGAATATGTTGTTCAGAAACACCTTGTTGATGATTTGATTGCAAACTATTTTACTTGATTCTTAATATAAACTGTTCCTACCTATGCTAATGATATCATTACCTATACTAATGTATTAAGTGTGCTTATTTGGATTCCAGGAACCCAGCTAGTTTTCTCCATGCTTACACATGTCTTCCACTTGCTTATGCGACAAGGCAAGCAGCTGGTGCCATCTTGCAAGATGTAGCTGACTCAGGGGTTTTGTTTGCCATATTAATGTGTAAACACAAGGTCTTGTTTCTATTTCTTATTCTTCTTTCAAATTGCACATTTCAGAGGCACATAGGTCTCAGTTTACTGTATTGTTTAAAACATCCTGTTTAAAATTGATTTGCAGGTTATCAGTCTTGTTGGTGCACAGAAAGCATCACTTCACCCTGATGATATGCTATTGCTCTCCAACTTTGTTATGTCTTCTGAATCATTTAGGCAAGCTCTACTAACTTTTGATTCTTGCTTGGGCCATTTCCTTGTGTACCTGGTGGAAATGTTCGGAGATGATTCATAAATTCATGTTACACGTGCATATGCAAGTTCTACTGAATTTGCTGATCTTTTTGAATGAGTGATTGGGCAAGGTTGCTAAATGTGGTCAGTTATCGAGACAGGTTTGGCTTTGGGGATACAGTTGTTACTGTAAATGGCCATGCTAATTTTAGTATTTGTCCTTGCATTCTTGGGATGATCCTGCCGTAGCGTTTTACTGTTATGAAATTTACCATTATTAATATGATTCTGTTTTTTCATGTAATTAGGTCACTTATGCTAATTGTTACATATCATATTATACTAGATCTCATTCACTTAGGTTTCCACGTGCTTTATTCAAGTTGTTTCCTCAACAAAGAATCACCTTACTTTTTCTTGAGGCTCCAAAACATTTAATCTGGCAGTCGAATGATCTGGGGTTGGTGTGGGAATTTTCACTTTTTATTTTTGGCTTGAGAAGAATTTAAATGGGGATCATGGTCAGTGAGGGTTCATATAGCCGACCCAACTTGTTTGGGACTCGGGCGCAATAGTAGTTGTTGTTATGTGTACTAGTCCCCATTAATTTTGTGTAATGACTCTGTACCTATAGATTCTCTCTTGGACATTTGTCTCGTGTCCAGAGGCAGCTTGTAGCTTTGGCTTAGCTAGGATTTGGTTATTATCATGACAGTGCATTCAAATTCGTTTCTTCTATCTGTGTAGTTGATGTTCCTACTTCCTAATGCTTGCTTTGATTGTCTTTGACTTTTTTGTGCGCCCTTATTGGCTGTGGATGATTGGTCACATATTACGTAACAATATAATGTGTATTGATGACTGAGTGATTATATATTTTAACTGAGTGATAATCTGGTGAAAAGGACCCTCTATCTCCAATCTTGATTGTGGTTCCGATCACCAAGAAAGAAAACTGGGAAAGGACCATTGACGACTTTTGGGCAGAGAGAATATGGGGGTGGGGTTTCTTCCACAGAAAAAATTAAAGAGCATATGTTACGGCCCACTTAAGGTCTCTATTCCATTTACACTATCTAATTTCCTGGAGGCTACACAATAACATGCTCATTGGTGTCATGCAGGACATCAGAATCCTTCTCACCGATTTGCTTACCAAGATACAACCCCATGGCATTTCTACATGCTTATGTGCAGTACCTCGATGTAAGTTGGACAGGTGTAGAATTATTCTTTAATAGTTCCCTCCTCCCAAAATGTTGTTAACTTTCCTTCAAAGGGTAATATTTATGTTGTTGTTGAATATGTACTACAGACATCAGATACATATTTAGAAAATTCAAATTTGTCAAAAGATAATATTTACTTTAGTATTTGGCTGCTTTCTTAAACAACTGTAAATCTCTACTCTCTTATTCCGTGCAATGCAAAGTAAGACCGCCAGCTTAGTATAGAGGAAGTATCTATTGATGAAAGATTTTAAGTTGAATCTCTTTTTGAATGGTAGCAGTAGGCTGACTTACAAGAATTATAGGATTTTGGTGTTTCCAAAGTTTTCCATTTATGCTATTGCTATTCATAGCAAATTACCCAAATTCGGTGCTGTATATTACAGGTTGACACATATTTAATATTGCTTACTACAAGTTCAGATGCCTTTCATCATCTTAAAGATTGCAGGTAAATAATGCCTTTTCTCTTCTTATTTTTCAAGTAAATTTGGTTCTAGTACTCAAAGCTGAGAATTTTGATTTTGCTTCCATTAGATCTGAACCATGGGAAATATTAGCCACCGCAATTTCCAGTGTATATCTGTTCTTAAATTCTGTCAAGAGGCATTAGCTTGTTATAATCTATCTTGTAGGGTTCGTATTGAAGAGGTACTTCTGGAGTCCAATGTACTTGGTGAAGCTCAAAGATCCATGGTTGATGGTGGCATGCGCGTTGAGGATTTACCTACTGATCATGGTTCTCAGTCCGGAGCAGTCTCCCCTCATCTGGGTCAGCCTGGACATACTAGAGAGTCATCAGACAGATTTTCTGAAGCATTCATAGGTGTTGGTGGTCCCGCTGGACTTTGGCATTTTATGTATCGAAGTATTTATCTTGACCAGTATGTCTCATCCGAGTTTTCCTCACCCGTAAATAATAGACAACAGCAGAAAAGGTATTACTGCAAAATCAATCCTGTCATAACAAACAATACTTTTGTCTTTTTTTTTCTTTTCTTTTAACTGTAAGATGAGATCTTCTATTGCAGGTTGTATAGAGCTTACCAGAAGCTTTATGCATCCATGCATGATAAAGGAGTTGGACCTCACAAAACTCAGTTCAGAAGGGATGAAAATTATGGTACGTTCTTGGGTGTTATTTATATGCAAAGCTCTTCACGTGCTAAAACCTTTCTATTTATAGATTTAGTCGATGGAGGTCCAAGTTGCATGGATAATCCGATCTACATATTGTGAATCTATTTTTCTTTCAAACTTAAAATGAGTCTGCAGAACCTATCTATGACTCTTTCTGCTTGCATAGTACCATAGAGCAGGCTAATTTTTATCTAAGCTTTGAGGTTGGGATGGAGAAGTTCTCCTTGGGTAGACACTCTGAGAGTTGTTGGGTAACAGATTTAAAAGAAGGAAAAAGAAACGGATGCATTCTCCTATTCATTTTTATTGTTCTTCATGGTTGCTGTTGTTCTTGTTATTCATGAGCAAGAAAAAAAAATCTAGTGAGTTTTAATTGCCAGAAATGTGTTATCCCTTGCAAGTTTGCAGGCAAAGATTTCAAGTGGATTGTTCTAGTTAAGGATATACATAGTAGTGAATTGGTACCAAGCCTCTTTGCTTTCCAGTATTGACCTTTAATTCTGTCTTTCTTTTATTCGTGCATTGGATTGTGTCCCCCTTAGGGTAGTTATTTATGGTAGTTAATGTTTGATATTATTACACGTCATTTTATGTATAATTCTTATGTTTAGATAACTATTTATGCGATTTCTGCCGGAATTACTAATGCTCTTTTGTTTTTGTTTTTGTTGTTGCTTTCCCTTTCCTTTTCTAAGCCGAGGGTCGATTGGAAACAGCCTCTCTACCCTTTGGGTAGGGGTAAGGCTTGTCTACATATTACCCTCCCCAGACCCCACCTTGTGGGACTATACTGGGTAGTTGTTGTTGTTGTTGTTGTTTTCTTTTTTAAGTAGTTACTGAACTCTGGTAGGGGATATTAGAAACGTAGAACAGAACAACTCCCAAAACTTTCTCCCATGATAATAGTTCAGTTCCTCTTGAATTGACTTCCGTACCTTATCTTGCAGTTGTGCTGTGCTGGGTTACTCAGGATTTCGAACTTTATGCAGCATTTGATCCCCTGGCAGACAAGGTTTTATTATTTACTTTTTCTTCTAACCCGTTGTCTGTCCGAGTGATATCTTGAATGTCACTTTTATTTATAGTCTTTCCACCAATCGTTTTAATGGTGTTATATGAGCTTGAGGCGACTCCATTTTATCTTTGGTGGAGGACTTCATGGGCCAGTTTAGGTATTGAAACTGTGCCGATTCAAACATGCAGGAGGTTTACCAGACCTTAGTTCACTTTTGTTCTGTACTGTGGTAAGCTAGTTACCAGTTGCAGCACCGCATGAGATTTTTGCATGGCCCCCTACAGTTTGTTTTACCATATACACCAGGAAGATAACAAGTTTAATTCAATATACCACAAGATTTTTAGCCCTAATGATTAAATCAAAATGTCACTTTGACATGATTATTTGCTAAATTGAAGAATCTACCCCAATGTGTACCTTAACTCTGAGATGATCTTATCCTGCCAACCCTAGATATATGTTGACTTACATCTTAGGCATCACCGTCAAAGAGCTATTATTAGAGATGTTATGTAGTAACTAGCATCTGTCTTATCTACAGTTTTTTGTGTACTGAAATGCTGACATCTTAGGCATCACTGTCAAAGAGCTATTATTAGAGACGTTATGTAGTAACTGGCATCTGTCTTATCTACAGTTTTTTGTGTACTGAAATGCTGATAAATACGTCAAAGCTGATTTTGTCTTTCCAGATTTCAATGTGTCTTGTTAGTTTAAGCTTCGCCAATTTGGTTGACATCTGTGGTTGTTCAACCATAGTGACCCTATCAATTTTGTTGTGCCAATTCTTTTGAAATGTAAGAACTGTTCTCCTTACATGTGTTCTTTCTGCTTTTTAACGTTTGGTAAGGTTCCACCTTGCAGGCACTAGCTATAAAAACTTGCAATCGAGTGTGTCAATGGATCAAGAACATAGAAAATGAGATTTTCTTGTTAGGAGCGAGTCCTTTCTCATGGTGATGTTCCCCATTTTCGCTTTAAGTGTATTCTATTTTACTTTTTTGAACTTTTCTTTTCTCAAATTCCTTTAATAAGTTATGGCCTCATTTTTGTGATTCTATATTTATATCTTGGTAATGAATGCCAATTGTTGTTTAAAGTTGGCAGTCAAGATTCGAGCTGTCTCACTCCAGGCATCATTTCATTTTAGCTTGTACAATTTATGAATTTTTGTAGCACTATCTGTATCATCAATTCGTTGTAATTCTGCATAATCATCTGATGGATTGCTAAAGACAATTTCCCTCGCTGCATTTGCAGTGAGATTAACTTGTGTTCTTATTTTTTTTTATTATTTTTTTACATATGGACAAAAGATTACAATGTGGAATATCGAACCTCACCAATAAGATGTAAGTGCAGTAAGCCAACCAACTAGGCTACCAAGATTCCCTACATCATCTTTGTTAATACCCATGGTATGCAACATCTTAAAATAGAAGAATTTGGTGAATTTGGAATGTAAATATTGGGACTAAAGCACAACGGAATAGGGTTGCAACCATGTATTCCTTCATTTCCTTCTCTATTTTTCCGCCCGAGGGGAAGGGTGTTTAATTTGGAACTTGACACCAACTCATAAACTACAATAAAATATCCAATGATTTGGAAATAATTGGATATTCAGTCTAGAATTATCTTGTTCCCTATGCAAGATAAGTAGCACAATATATTGTATTACACAAAACATCTGAGATGGGCTATTTTATTTTTCCTGTTGTGTCGAGTATAAAGTGAACCATGCCGCAGCCTCGCAACTATTCTTGTTCTGCTGCTAGGATTCGCGCTGTCATCTGCGTCAAATGCAAATAAAGCTATTGAGAGGACTTAGACTAAACGTAAGGAACTATACGATGAAAGTGCAATCCACTTACAAAGACCTAGTAGATCTATACTTCCATCCTACCAATCTTGTCTCAGCCTCATACAACACAGTAAAAGAAAGGTCTATTAATTAAAACGATGAAAAACAATTGAATCTAGTAATCGCCTTGTAAATCATGATATGGAAAAACGGGTATCTCTCTCCCACTGTAAATACATATGGCACGAACTTTCGTATGTGCAATGAATAGAAAGATTGAAGGTCAACCTTAAAGATGGCTACCTCTAATGTTCACAAATGTTAATGAAGATATGATACTGTAAAGAAAAATAATAATATTAATGAAATTTGGCTGAAAAAAAGATAAAGAAAAACTAGAAATTGACGATGAACATACACAGAACAACTCCTTATTAACAGTTCTGACGATTTGAACCAAGTAGGCAGAAACTTCATACAGCAACTGCTTCAGGCCTTTTGCTTGTCTTGATTCCTTTAATAGCTGCAAGATGTTTACACAATATGTAAGTTCTAAGTTTATTAATTAATAAACATCAAGTTCTGCGTCTCACAGTAAGGCAAAATAAAGAGTCTTTAGATACTTGCCTTCAGCATAATCAGGAGCTCCAAAGACGGCAGAACCAGCTACCAAAGCATTGGCTCCAGCTTCAATGACCTGCAATGAAAAATGTTTGTTAAATTGTATTCTCATATGTCAGTTTCTGCAGGTTGTTTATGGTCAAGGTATGGATCAATGGTTGGTTGCTTTGATGCACAAAGTTCTCTTTGTCATCATCACATACAATTCTCTATAATTGGAGAAGTAGATTACTCTTCTTTACAATATAAAACATGTTTGCCAAAATAAATGGCAAGATATGGAGAAAGATAAGGCTGTGCTCCATGAAACCTGATAAAATATCAGAACATTTTAGAAAAGATTCGAATTCACAAGGTACAAATCAAGTAGTAACATTTGCACACAACTTGAAATGCTGCAGGTAAGATTTATCCAGTCTTCACATCCTATGACTTATTCCAATATATAAGATGAAAAATAAATATTTTAGATTCAATGAGGGTCAAGTGACAAGATAGTTGGGAGAGGAGTAATAATCATGGGAAAGCATCAATCACCTTGTAAGCATTTTTGGGACCAACACCACCGTCAACTTCAATCCAAGGGTTTAGTCCCTGCAAAGTTAACATAGGCATGTCATTGCATTGCATAGTTTGCACTTTGCATAGATTGAAAAAAGGGTAAAAGAATTACCCTCTCTGCGCAGATTTTTCTCAAGTCTGAGATTTTCTTGACCTGACTTTCAATGAAGCTCTGTCCCCCAAATCCAGGGTTTACAGACATTATCAGCACCAGATCAACAGCTGTAGCACAAATAAAAATAAAAGACATAAGCAACAGCATACAGGTTATAGACTGGAAGATCATTGGTACAACATCCCCACCTCCATAGCGCCACCCCACCCCCCCAAAAGGGTAGGAGCCAGAACTGACATCTGGAGCATCGACAACATAAAACAGGAGCCCAGCATTGGGCAAACCAAGAATAAAGATCGGTTCTATAATAGCATATTAAGAATAATATACCTTGAGGCTTGAGCCTAACTTAATACCAAAAGCTAGCTCATGAGGGGGGATTTCGAAAGACCAAATAAACGGACAGCAACACACACTCTCGAACTTATGTGGGACTCTAACACCTTGCTTTTCGAATCAGCATCTCTAAGCTCGGGTTTCCCTGTGGCACGCAGATTATTATACAAGCAGTTCAAAGGCACACTTTCCAAGCTTTCGCTTCATTCACCAATCTTATTGCGACATTGTACAGTATATTTAGCATAGGTAAGCCTAATGATTTAACTAGCAAGGATCTAAGGTGCATTTACATGCTTTTCTACCATACAAAGCCAACTTTGAAAGATACCCTATCTATCTTACCTATTTAGAGGAGTACATTTCAAAAGATTCTCATTTTCACTATCGATTCTCAGATAACCAGTATTAAAGAAGAAAGTTGAAGCATAAAATAATAGGAAATAGACTAAGAGTAGTCATCTCTGAAAAATTGTCTTAAGAAGCAACATCTTACCATCAAGAACATATTCAATTGCTGTTAAAGGGGTTCCAGGATTGAGGACAACCCCAGCTTTAGCTCCCAAACTTTTAATCTGAACCAGAAACAATTATGAAGGTGGTCAAGATAAACTTAAATAATGTGAACAATGGATAAGACAGAGGAAAAACACAAGAAGCTAACCATGAAGTTAGAACTATCTTTGGGTAAAAAAATCATAATATTCTAAGATATCACCAGCTGAATTCCTATATCACATATATGGCTCCCACAATTACAAATTACAGTACGCCATTTTCAATATCATGAAACACCTAACTATAATCCTATACATTTTTTCTAGAAGGGATAGTTCATTTTAAATAGAAAAAGTAGATCTAATGTAGAAGGTAATCAGAAAAAGTAAAGAATGAGACTCTAAATAAATAAGTATTCGATATAAGAAACTAGCACTCTACATTTTCTTTTTCTAATCCCTATAATGTGAGTTTGGATGCGTTGTGTCGTGAAAAATTGTTCAAGAGAGACATTATCTACAAGAAAAGTAATAAATATCATGTATAATTCGTCAGTTACTCCAGCAAGTTGTTTTAAACTTATATCCTAAAAAAAGCATGCAATAAATAAAGGTAAATGAAAAACGCCAGCATTTAGACTTCTGATAAAAGACACCAAGAATCATGGATTGATCTCACAATCGAAAATTTATACTAAGTGAAAACTTTAGACTGGTGGTCATTCTGTTACATCTGCACTTATGTATCACATTCCTAACAATCTTAACTTAAGAGAAGAGGTTTGCAATCTAATTCCTATGATGAGATAGTCATTATTGACAAAAAGGAAACTAGCATTTTGACAAAAACAAGCATGCCTTAGAGCATTCATAGGTCTGAAGGATAACAGAACCAAGAGTAAATTGTTTTAGATAATTGATGCCAAAATTTCAGAAGATTGACAACGACACTGAACAAGTCCCACGTACAAAACTTTTACCAGAAGTAAGGCAGTTGGTAGGCCTAATCCCACCAAAGGAAAGCTTTTGGCAAATTTGTAGGTTGCTCCTACCGAAAAATGCAGGAAATTTCATAGAAACAACAATGCAATTCTTTATTTAAGAGATCACTTTTAGCAGTTATCTTGAGGCTCACACAACTAGATGCAGCAGCCAAAGAAAAGCCATGCATCAATACCACTAAGATAGCTTAATCTGAATTTCATACTGTGCACTTATACCTTCATAATATTTGTATATGAGAACAGCTAAAAGCCCTTTACTGTTTGTATTTGATCCAAAATATATTTTTCATGCGCTAACCTATTAGGTAATCCAAAAAAGTCGGAATGAAGAGGAATTCCTCAGGTTGCAGTACACCAACACTTTTGAAAACATTGTTGATAAGATTTTTTAAGACTTTTGTATATGTTGCAAGTACAGGAACAAAAGAAAGAAAGCAAGAAAGAGAAATTCTTACCTGATTTACTGTACGATGCAAGTGGATGGTAGAAGATTGCTCACAGTGAACACTGATGATATCAGCACCTGCTTTTATGAAATCAGGTACTCTCTGGTCAGGTTCGACAATCATCTGCAATGGTCCGTTGAAATTGAACATTAGCAAAAGCATTATCATGCCTATAGACCTGAAATTAGTTTTACCACATGAAAAATGGAAAATACCAGATGCACATCCAATGGAAGATCAGTGATAGGGCGCAAGGAATCAACTACAAGGGGTCCAATAGTTATATTTGGAACAAATCGACCATCCATCACATCTACATGAATCCAGTCACAGCCTGCCTGCTCAACTGCTTTTACCTAAATGCATGAAAGACACAATAACCAACTTAAGAGCCATTTTTACAAGAAATCACAAAAAAAGAAGAAGTTGAAATTCATAAAAGAACTTGACCTAAAAGTAGGAGGGAAAAATGTGTTTACTCAACATATCAAACTTTTAATGTAATAGCAAATTTTCTCATATCTTGTTTCCAAACAAAACTACATCTTTATAAGTTCTATATAAAAATGATAGAGCAAGGGATTCATATGACAACAAACCTGCTCTCCCAATTTAGAAAAGTTAGCAGACAGGATGGATGGAGAAACAATAATATCGCTTTTCGAAAACTTATCCACCCGAGAAGAAGCCTTCACCACTGTTTGAACTCTCCTCCTGCATTTATAAACAAATATTAGGAGCAATAATATTTGGACAGATTGTGATGCCATTGTAAGGGGTATAGTTGCAGAAAGAGAAGGGAAAACTAGATGACTTCCTATAAAGTAAGAGAGGAACATCCAGTTGTTAGCAGGAAAAGAAAACAAATGGCTTGTCTCCAAAAAGAAGAAAGATGCATAAAGGCAGCTGGTATTGCAAGAAATTGGCTCATTTATTACAATGTTTTAAAAGGCGTGGGCGACAGCCGAGGCGTTTTATCTAACACAGGGCGAGACGAAAGCTAGGGCATAAGCCCCATGGGTATTTCATTTTTGAAACTTTATAAATTAATAAAATAAATATATAAAAATACATTAAAATTGTAAAAAAATCAAAAAAATAATAAAGTTATCAGAAAATATATATACTTATTATAAAAACGCTAACATGTGCATGAACCATACAAAAGAATTTTTTTAACTTGAAAAAGAAAGACGTAAAGATGCATTACACCTATAATTAACATGACTATGATCAAACATACTTAGATTTATAAACATGATATTCTAGTTCCTAATAATACTTAGATTTATAAACATGATATTCTAGTTCCTAATAATTCAAAGAATCAAAATGATGCTTAATAAAATAAAGATACTGTTTAAAAACCTAAAACTAGATAACAAATTACAAATATCATTGTAAAATACAAATAGTCAGAATAGAGTCATCAAATCAATATCTAAACTAGAGCGATACCAAAAAAAAAAAAAATTGTAAATCCAAAAATTTTAACTTGAAAAGAAGAAATTAAGGAATGCAAAGAAACAAGGGAATAAGAAGAAAATGAAGCATAAAAAAGG
Organism: Nicotiana noctiflora; assembly: GCA_032618575.1. Lineage (NCBI taxonomy): Eukaryota > Viridiplantae > Streptophyta > Magnoliopsida > Solanales > Solanaceae > Nicotiana > Nicotiana noctiflora. The sequence goes on from JASVEL010012702.1 coordinate 95,146, forward strand.
AAATTGCAAGCATGCAAGTAATAATTTAAGGTTTTTAGTTTGAAAATTTACTATGAGTTAATTTGCGGATGTTTAAGTTCAAAAAAAGATTTATCGATCAATTTTGGCGCAAATTTGAAAAAGCTCTCAGGGTTTACGCCCCAAATGACGCCCAGAACATTGAGACTTAAGCCCAAGCGAATGCTTGGAATGTCAGGGCTTCCGCCCCATGATACTTACGCCCAATCAGTATGCCTCGGTGCGTATTTGGTATGTCTCGGCCCGGGGCTCGCCAACAAAACACCTTTTAAAACATTGATAATTACAACTACATAAGTAAATTTGCATCACCAACTGAGCATAATTACATCAGAGAGACAAAGAGCTAATGGCAACTAGAATCAATTCAAGTTAATTAGCGCTTTTTGAAAAACATACAAGTCACAGTGACTTGAGCAAGAATATTACAATGTCAAAAGATCTTGACAATGCCAAGAAGCATTTCCAAATGGCTTTACATTATCACTCAATAGCCAATTGAAGAGGGTGGTTTGTTGATGCTGTTAGATTCTAAATTGCCGCCACATTTGGAGGTCTAGTATTAGGGTTGTAGGGTAGAGCCTTCTAGAATTCTTAGTACTTCTGTTAGGGGCTGAGTGGGGTTTGGTAGCGATCTCTATAGTTAATTAATGTATTGTATTGTGCCTCTTATGGTAGTAACCGATTGGTATTATTGCATGTCATTCTACTTTTGGTTTTATGTTTAGATAATTATTTATTTGATTTATCCCGAATTTACTAACATTGTTTTGTTTTGTTTTGTTTGTTGATTTTCTCTCTCTTTTTCTGAGCCGAGGGTCGGCCGGAAACAGCCTCTCTACCCTTTCGGGTAGGGGTAAGGCCTCTGTACGTATTACCCTCCCCAGACCCCACTTTGTGGGAACATACTGGGTAGTTGTTGTTGTTGTTGTTGTAGGCAATGCTAAAGAGAGGTTATTTCCCGTAGACCCTTGGCGGCTCAAGAAAGGTAAAAGAAGGGCAACACAAGCACACCAATGAGGAACAATGCTACAGAGAACATGAATTGCATATTATCCAGCTTATAATATTGACTTTTCTAGACCATTTGCTTACCATGCACAGAGGAAACAAATTTCAAATAGAAATGACATTGAAACACTTCCATCAGGCTTTATTAGAACCTGACCGGTTTGCAAGCTCAGCAAGGCATATTCACAAACATAAGAGAGACGTGGATATCTTTATCGTCCTCTACATTACACATCTAAAACCCCAGAGCAAGAAAGCCTTCTTTATCAGCCTTGAACGGAACTCTGGGCTTTACCAACTTTCATGAGTCATTTCCTTTACTTCCAGACCAATAAAATTCCAAGGGCCCTGTATCCCTGATAAACACATTTAATTCCTTCTATGCCAATAAACTTGACCTTCTTTCCCTTTTCAGACCATCAGAAAATATTAACCAATTCCCTCTAACAATTCAAATAATCATACTAATACTATCTCAAACTTAACTGGATATTGTACCAACTTATTATTTCTTTCAAAACATGATCTTAAACAGTTTTTTTTTTAAAGAAACAACAAACTTAATTTGATAATATCCTCAAACATTTTACTCTAATAATTGCCAAGTCAAATGAGGTCTACGTTATCAGTAAGGATGAGAATATCACAACAGAACCAAAAGGAACACCCAAAACATTGAGGTGAAATTTTTACTGTGGAATTGACTGATTCAAGACTTTCCGCAGTAGACTAGTAATCAAGTTTTCTTTCCAACATTAACTTTAAGTACAAAGTTTACAAGCAAACGAATTGGGTAATAAAGAATATAAAGACTTAAATTTATTTGAAAAAGAAGAAAAAACCTGGTGAAAGTGAGTGAATTGGGCTTCTGAAGCTTAAGACTCCCGCCAAATCCATTAATTTGGGATTGTAACAGAGTAGATGAACCCACACAAGAAGCAGTTGTTGCCATTGAAATTTCCTTCTTTTTTTCTCTTGCAGCAAACTGAAATTTTGGGAATTGAGGAGGAGAAAGTTTGGTGCTTTGTCAATTTGAAAGCACAGGAGTTTAAATTTCAACTACCCTCTTTAACTTTTGAGACTTCCAAGACAAGAAGAACCAAAAGACTCTTATTTTTTAGGAAAATCAAGAATGAAATATCAGATTGACACGTGTCCGATTTGGTTTTCTCATAGCGGCTTTGCTTATCTTCAATGGTTGGCTCTTCTCTGTTGCTGACTCAATTTGTAGGGACTATAGGTACTGCCCCTCCTTCAGTTATCGCATGATGGGCACAAGCGCAGAAAGAGAACTAGAGAAGATAACCCCCCCTCCCCACCCACCCACCCCACCCCAACCCCAAGCCAGGAACAGCCTAATTAAAGGCTAAACGCCAAAGCCAAAAGCCACTTTTTCTCTTGCCTTGTTTACAAATCTTTGCATTGGTAATGACGCTACAAACTTTAGAATTAATTACTCCCTCCATGGTAATTAGGTAACTATGTGACTTTTATTTTTTGATCTCCTAACAAGAATATTTTTATATTGAAAAATAATTTTATTTTATATTTTTTTTACTGTACTAACAAGAATTATTTGTAGTTACAAAAATTTAAAAGTTCTTTTTTTTTCCTCTCCTTATCGTGTACTTATATATTTTTGTCTTATTTTTTAGATACTATAATTGTTAGGACCCGGTAGCACTAAACACTTGTGCACAGCGGAAAAATAAATGATCAACGAAAAATAAATGACACAAAGAATTTAACGTGGTTCACCTAAAACGTTTAGACTACGTCCACAAACCCGGCACCAACTTCCACTAAAACTTTTAATAGGCTTACAAAGAGAGACTTCTCCAATAGTTTGGAGGTACAACAATTTTCCGAGCTCTACCCAAAATAGTGGCGCACACAAAAGTGTTTCCCGAAAATACCCGACTAGTATTTTACTCACTATTTTGTCACTCCCCCTTTAGAAAAACTTCCTAAAGAAAAACAAACTCTCTCTTTCTCTCTAACTCTTATACTTGAGTTATTGAATGTTTTTGTGTGTTTAAAACAATGAGATGAGGGGGGTATTTATAGTTTTGAGATATGAACCAAAAGTGCAAATCTCACTTATCAAGAATGATCAATTTGCAATATTCCTATCTCACCTACCATCTATTGATGTCATTGCTTACATCAATAATCAAGTTGGAGGAAGCTTCTAACAATTCTCTCCCTTCCGACTACTTGGAGAGTCTCCTATCCCTGCAGCTTCTCTGCAAAACTCAAATTTACCCTTTGGTACAGTTTTGGTCAACATGTCTGATCCGTTTTCATCTGTATGAATCTTTTCAAGCCGCAACATCTTCTTCTCTAACACATCCCTGATCCAATTATATCTAAATTCAATATGCTTGGATCTGGAATGGAATGAGGCATTCTTCGCAAGGTGGATAGCACTTTGACTATCACAAAATAGCTGATAACCGTCTTGCGAAAATCCAAGTTCAGTTAAGAACTTCTTCATCCACAGCATTTCTTTGCAAGCCTCCGTTGTTGCAATAAATTCAGCTTCAATAGTTGATAATGCAACACATTTTTGCAACTTTGATTGCCATGACACAGCTCCCCCTGAAAAGTTAATCAAGTATCCTGAAGTTGATTTTCTAGAATCAACATCTCCGGCCATATCTGCATCAGTATAGCCAACCAACACAGGGTTGTCTTCTCCAAAACACAAGCATAGTTTGGAGGTTCCTCGAAGATACTTGAGAATCCACTTAACAGCATCCCAATGTTCCTTTCCTGGATTAGAAAGAAATCTACTTACCACTCCTACAGCGTGAGCGATATCTGGCCGTGTACAAACCATGGCATACATCAAACTTCCTACTGCTGAAGCATATGGAATCCGCTCCATCTTTCTTCTCTCATCATCTGTTGACGGGCTTTGCTTGGTGCTTAATCTAAAGTGGTTAGCAAGAGGACAGCTAACTGCTTTAGTTTTCTCCATGTTGAACCGTTGAAGTACCTTCTCGATGTACTTCTCCTGAGACAACCATAACTTCTTGGCTTCTCGGTCTCGCATAATCCTCATCCCAAGGATCTGTTTTGCTGGCTCTAAGTCTTTCATGGTGAAGAACTTGCTTAGCTGCTCTTTCAAGCTATTAATTCTGGAAACATTTCGGCCAACAATCAACATATCATCCACGTAGAGCAATAGGATGATAAAATCATCGTCAGAAAACTTCTGAACGAACACACAATGGTCTGAAGTTGTCTTCTTGTAGCCGTGTTGCCCCATCACCGACTCGAACTTCTTGTACCACTGCCTTGGTGCCTGTTTTAAGCCATAGAGGCTTTTCCTCAATCTACAAACGCAATCCTCTTTCCCCTTTTGCTGGAAACCGTCTGGTTGCTCCATGTATATCTCCTCTTCCAAATCACCGTGTAGGAAGGCGGTTTTTTACATCCATCTGCTCAACCTCCAGGTTGAGGCTTGCTGCTAATCCCAACACCGTGCGTATTGAGGTCATTTTCACAACTGGTGAGAATATTTCATCAAAGTCTATATCTTTCCTTTGATTGAAACCTTTGACGACCAATCTTGCTTTGAATCTCGGACAGGAACTGTGTTCATCATGCTTGATCTTGAACACCCATTTATTCTTCAAAGCTTTCTTGCCTTTCGGCAACTTCACCAACTCAAACGTCTTGTTCTCATGCAAGGATTTCATCTCGTCTTGCATGGCTTCTATCCACTTCTCCTTATGTTCATCATCAACATCTTCTTCAAAACTGTCGGGTTCTCCCCCGTCAGTAAGTAACACATACTCATGTGGAGAATATCTGGTAGACTGTTGCACAATTCTTCCAGATCTTGTGTGATAAGGAGGGTTGTTGAGGATTGCTGGTTGAGGTTGATCATCCTCGTTTGCATCATCATCACCATTATCCTCGTTACCTTCAGCATTTGCTGGTTCATCTTCATTTGGAAGATCAGGGGCTTCAGGTTGATTATCCTGAACATCGTCTCCAACTTGTCTCGGTACCATTGTTGGAGGCAACTCAAACTTAGTAGAATCATCAGTGGACTTCTCTACTTTGTCAATGTCTTCAATTGTTTGGTCCTCAACGAACACAACATCTCGACTCCTGACGAGCTTCTTCTGCACCGGATCATAGAACTTATTGCCAATCATGTCTTGACCATAGCCGATGAATACACACTCCCTTGTCTTGACATCAAGTTTGCTCCTTTCATCCTTCGGAACATGGACATAGGCTTTGCAGCCAAATACCCGCAATTGATCATAAGAGATATCTCTTCCTGACCAAATCTTTTTTGGAGCCTCGTACTGAAGAGGGACACAGGGTGAATGGTTTAGCACATAGGCTGCTGTAACTAGTGCTTCACCCCATAAAGCCTTTGGTAACTTTGAATGAGAGAGTAAACATCTGGTTCTCTCGATCAAAGTTCTGTTCATCCTCTCAGCCAAGCCATTCAACTGTGGAGTTTTAGGAGGTGTGAACTGATGTCGAATACCATGCTCTTTACAGTAAGCATCAAATTGACCCTCGTATTCACCGCCATTGTCTGTCCGGATGCACTTCTACTTCTTACCAGTCTCTCTTTCCACCAAGGTCAGAAATTGTTTGAAAACTTGAAACACTTGATCCTTGGTCTTCAGCATGTATACCCATGTCTTTCGTGAATGATCATCAATAAAGGTCACGAAATATCGGGCATCACCGATGGACTTCTTGAAAGGCCCACATACATCTGAGTGTACCAGATCTAACACGTCTTGCTTTCTGGAAGGAGGGAATCTTTTGAATGAAACTCTGTTTTGTTTCCCAGCTAAACAGTCAGCACACTTCTTCAACTGGATCTGGTTTAGACCCGGTAAGGCGTTCTTCTTCACCAAACGCGCCATTGACTTTTCACTCATGTGGCCAAGACGTCTATGCCACAACTTGGTATTGCTATCATTCTCCGCAACATTTATAACTTGTTGGGAGATGCTTGCTTGGGTCACGTACAACTTTGACTGCTTCGTGCCCCGCGCCACCACCAATGAGCCTTTCGTGAGCTTCCATTGGCCATTATGAAAGGTATTGCAGTAACCTTCCTCATCAAGCTTGCCTACGAAGATCAGATTCAGGTGCATATCTGGAACATGCCTGACATCTCTTAAAAGTAGCTTCATCCCATTCATGGTCTCTAGGAAAACATCTCCTTTGCCTACAACTGTTGAGAAATTGGCATTTCCCATCTTTTGTGACGACCCGGCCCGTCGTCACGGGAATTACCACCCCGTTATGTTGTAAATGCATGTTTTATGATTTTATATCAGTGTTAGAGTCTATCGGGTGAGTTAGGAGTGAATTGGATTGAAAATGAGGCATATAGCCTTTTTGAAGGAAACTTGAATAAGGAAAGTCAACCCGAAGTTGACTATTTGGTTAGAGGGTTCGGAATCGGATTCTGATGATTCGGTTAGTTCCGGAAGGTGATTTGTGACTTAGGGGAGCGATCGGAATTGAATTTGGAGGCCCGGTGTAGAAATAGGCTTGAATTGGCTAAGGTTGAATTTTGGCGAAATCCGAACGGTAGGTGGGATTTTGATCCGAGAGTCGGAATGGAATTCCGACAGTTGCAGTAGCTCCGTTAGGTGATTTTGGATGTGCCTGCAAAATTTCAGGTCATTCGGACGTCGTTTGGTCGGGTTTTTGATTGAATGTGCAATTCGGAAAGTTTTAAGAAATTTAGGCTTGAATCCGTGTGTAATTGGTGATTTTGATATTTAGGATGGTGTTTTTATGATTGGAACAAGTTCGTATCGTGATTTGGGGTATGTTGGCGGTTTTCGTTGAGGTCCCGGGGGCCTCGGGGTGAATCCGGACCATCATCCGGCATTTTGAAGCAAGAAAAGACCTGCTGTAATCTGCAGATCACTGGGCAAACTTTTGGCCTTCGCGTTCGCGAGGGCTATGCCTTGTTCGCGTAGGCCGGGATCGGGTGACTATCGCGTTCGCGAGGGTTGGCGTCGCGTTCGCGTAAGAGGAAGCTGGGAAGCATCGCGTTCGCGATGGTCTGGGACGCGTTCGCGTATAAGGAATTCGCAAGGCATCGCGAACGCGTGAGGCATGTCGCGTTCGCGTAGAGGAAAAGTCCGGGCTGGGGAGAATGGTCTTCGCGGACGCGTGAAGGAGTGACGCGTTCGCGATGAAGAAGAGTAAAAAGGCATCGCGTTCGCGTGAGAGGCGTCGCAAATGCGATGAAGAAAATAGGCTGGCAGTGAAGTTAAGTTTAGAACAGAACCAGTCGCGGGTTTAATACCCAAAAACGCCATTTTTGAGTTCTAGAGAGAGAAACTCACGGGAATTGCTGGTAATTCATTGGGGATTCGTTGGAGGTAAGTTTTGTGGCTTAATTACATCATTTTAACATGAAATCATGGGTTAAATTTCGTAAATGGAAGATTAAAGGTGGGTTTGAGTCCTAGGCCTAAATTAAAGAAAAACACTGATTTGAGTCGGCAAATGGAGTCCGATTTTGGTAAATTTTATATGCCTAGACTCGTATCGAGATGAGGATTCCGAATATGTAACTTTTGTAATTTTTCGACAAGCGTACCGAAAGTCGGGTTTTGACAACTTTGGGAATTTTGATGTAAATTGAGTTGTATTGATTGGGTGTAGTCCCATTGGCCTAATTTATTGTGTTTCTACTGTATTTGATCAGATTCTACGCGTGCAGAGCTTGATTCGCGTGGCAAGGGCATCGCGGAATAGTCGTCGTGCCGTATTGAGGTGAGTAATAGATGTGGGTGATGACCAGCGGGTTCGAAACCCCGGTATACCACTTTGTGACGCTGTATAGCGGCGAGACACACACACTCTTGAGAGTGCGGGGTCGATCGTGAACTGGAGACTATAGATTAGTCCAACCTGTTGATACTATATTATTGGCTATTCTCGAGCCGTTGAACCTCCTTCTTGGACGGTTGAGTATATTGTGGGCTGTGAGCCAGTTATTGGATCCCGTGAGGATCGTTATCATTGTCTTATCATATAGACATGCTAGTTTACTACTAGTCCGCAGCTATTTCTGTTATTATTCTAATTCCAATCTCTGGAACTTGATATTATTGTTTTCCAACTGAAAAATGATAAAAAAAGTTTTCAAAAACTACTTTTGAGCCTGCGAGGCTGTATCTGCATATTAGCTGACTAGTAGTGGATCGGGCTGCGCGCCGCAGCGGTATACATGTTGGATCGGACTACACGCCGCAGTAATATTGTGCTTGGGCAGTAGGAGCCCCTTCGGAGTCTGAACCCCCATAGTGAGCACGGGTACCCAAATTGGATCGGCCTACGCGCCCTAGCGGTCATATCATGCATTGCATTGCATTTAGCTACATCCGCTAGTTGTTATATTGTTTTACTGGTACTTGTTGGTACATGTACAGTTGATATTGATTCTGTGACAGGGTATTTGTTTACAGCTTTACATAATGCTTTATTGCATATTTCTTATTTGTGATGTCTTACCCTTGTTTATTACCACTGAGTCTGGCAGTACTCATTTTACTCCCTGCACCTTGTGTGCAGATCCAGGTACCTCTCAGCAGTGATCTGGTAGCTGTTCGAGGCGACATCTGTGGGATATACGAGGTAGCTGCAGAGTCCGCAGGACCCGATATTCCTTCCTACTGTCTTTTGATTTTGTATTGACATTTCTTTCCGCACTTGGTATCTTGTAAACCTTTATACACTCATGTTCGGTAGAGGCTCATGACTCTTGACCCTTCGGTCCATGGGAGTTAGTATATTTTGGGACTTGGTTTCCCGTTTTCGTTATATGTATCACTGTTATTTCGTAAATTAAAATGCTTAAATGGGTTAAAGAGAGTTTTCAGCTCCGTTGTTGATATTGATTGGTCAGGCTGGCTTAGCAATGTGCTGGGCGCCATCACGACCGGATTTGGGGTCGTGACAAGTTGGTATCAAAGCCTAGGTTTACTAGTCCTCATGAGTCTTGATCCGGTTAGTAGAGTCTCGTGGATCGGTACGGGGACGCCTGTATTTATCCTCGGGAGGCTGCGGAAACACTTCACTTTTCTTGAACTCTGTCGTGCGATCTTGTTGTTCTGAGAACTGAACTCTATATTCTATTCTCTCGCAGATGGCGAGAACGCGAGCATCGGGACGAGGTGGACGACCTCCATTGCCACCTGTTAAACGCCGTGGGCACGGTCGTGCTAGAGGTAGAGGTAGGGCGGCTGAGGCAGTGCCAGCTGACCCGCCTGTTGTACCAGTTCAGGAGCAGCCCCCAGTGGTTGATGCTCCAGCAGCCCCAGTTCAGGGCCAGACTATATCTATTGCTATTCTTGGTCTTCAGGAGACTCTTGCTCAGATATTATCGGTGTGTTCTGGTTTGGCTCAGGTAGTCTCAGCTACTATTGCTACAGCGACATCTCAGACAGGGGGTGGTCAGCAGACCCATGCAGCTCGCACACCCGAGCCGGTTATTCAGGGATTTCAGATGCCATAGGCGGTCCCCGCTCAGGTGGTTGCACCAGTTATTCCTCCAGCTGCACCAGCTCCAGCTCCAGAGCATATGGTTCAGGTTATGCCCGATGACGAGCAGCGTCATCTCGAGAGATTTGGTAGACTTCAGCCACACCATTTCAGTGGCGTTGAGGGCGAGGATGCCCAAGGTTTCTTGGACAAGTGTCAGAGGATGTTGCGGACGGCTGGTATTCTTGAGTCCAGCGGAGTTTCATTTACTACCTTTCAGTTCACTGGTCCCGCATTTGATTGGTGGGAGGAGTTTGAGAGGCGTAGGCCTGCAAGAGCAGCACCTCTCACATGGCAGCAGTTCTCTACTCTCTTTCTAGAGAAATATGTACCTCGGTCTCGTCGCGAGGAGCTACGTCGCCGGTTCGAGTGGTTGATTCAGGGCGACATGTCTGTGACTCCAGTATGAGCTTAGATTCACTCAGTTGGCTAGGCATGCCACATGGATGATCCCCACTGATAGGGAGAGGATCAGGAGGTTCATTGATGGCCTCAACTACTCTATCTGTATTCTTACGACCAGCGAGCGAGTTCTGTCATCATCGTTTGAGCAGGTTGCTGATATGGCACGCTCCATTGAGGCGGATCGTCGCCGAGAGAGAGAGGAGCGGAGGCCAAGAGGCCTCGTGGTTCTGGTAGTTTCGGTGGTGCTCCGTCCGGAGAGCATTCCCAGCAGAGCCGAGGTCGCTCATCTGGACCTTCTCATTCGGGCCGCCCCGAACGAGCGAGAGGTTCGCATGGTCGTGGTCGACGGGGATTTCAGCAGAGGGTCGGTCATCACTTAGTGCCCTCCCGCCCCGAGTGCAACACCTACTTCTCCGGCGACCGGTGCATGTTATGAGTGTGGTGAGTTTGGCCACATGAGGAGACGGTGCCCTCGACTACGTAGGACAGGACTCAGCAGAGGATCAGCCCTCCTCTTCGAGCACCATCTCGGCCTAGTAGAGGTGGAGGTCGGTCTTTCGTGGTCGCCCCAAGGGCGAGGAGAGATCCGGTGGAGGCCGAGCACGATTCTATGCACTTCCCGACATGCGTGATGCGGTTGCCTCCGATGCGGTGATTACGGGTATCATTTTTGTCTGTCACAGAGATGCCTCGTTCTATTTGATCTAGGGTCCATATATTCTTACGTGTCCTCTTATTTTGCATATCATTTGGGTGCGACTCGTGGTAGTCTTGATTTACCTGTTCATGTATCCACCCCCGTGGGTGATACGATTGTTGTGGATCGTGTCTATAGATCCTGTGTTATATCTATTGGGGGTCTGGAGACCCAGGCAGATTTGTTATTGCTGGGAATGGTGGACTTTGATGTCATATTGGGTATGGACCGGTTGTCTCCGTACCATGCTATATTGGACTGTCATGCTAAGACAATTACGTTGGCCATTCCTGGTATTTCTCAGATTGAGTGGTGGGGTTCGACCGATTTCGTCCCTAGCCGTGTTATTTCGTTCTTAAAGGCTCAGAAAATGGTTGAAAAAGGGTGATTATCGTACTTAGCTTTTGTGAGAGATGTGGGAGCTGAATCTCCTAGCATTGATTCTGTACCTGTTGTGAGGGACTTTCCAGATGTATTTCCCTCAGGCCTGCCGGGCATGCCACCGGACAGGGATATTGATTTTGGCATTGACTTGGTGCCGGTCACTCAGCCCATATCCGTTCCTCCTTATCGGATGACACCAGCTGAGTTGAAAGAACTGAAAGAGCATCTTCAGGAGCTTCTGGATAAGGGTTTCATCCGCCCTAGTGTGTCCTCGTGGGGTGCGCCAGTATTATTTGTTAAAAAGAAAGATGGTTCCATGCGAATGTGTATTGATTATCGACAATTGAACAAAGTGACGGTGAAGAACAAGTACCCTCTACCGTGCATAGATGATTTGTTTGATCAGTTACAGGGTGCGAGGGTGTTTTCTAAGATTGATCTTCGTTCAGGCTATCATCAGCTGAAGATCAGGGACTCGGATATTATGAAGACTGCATTCAGGACCCGATATGGTCATTATGAGTTTCTTGTGATGTCGTTTGGGCTGACCAACGCCCCAGCAGCATTTATGCATCTGATGAACAGTGTGTTCAAGCCTTATTTGGATTCATTTGTGATTGTGTTCATTGATGACATTCTAGTCTACTCCCGTAGTCAGGAGGAGCATGCTCAGCATTTGAGTATTGTGTTGCAGAGATTGAGAGAGGAGAAGCTATATGCTAAATTCTCCAAGTGCGAGTTTTGGCTCGAGTCCGTAGCATTTCTGGGACATGTGGTGTCTCGTGATGGTATTCAGGTTGATCGGAAAAAGATAGAGGCGGTGCAGAGTTGGCCTAGACCGACCTCAGCTACAGAGATCAGGAGTTTTCTTGGTTTGGCGGGATATTATCGCCGGTTTGTTCAGGGATTTTCATCCATTGCTTCTTCATTGACTAAATTGACCCGGAAGGGTGCACCATTCGTGTGGTCGGATGAGTGCGAGGAGAGCTTTCAGAAGCTCAAGACAGCTTTGACCACAGCTCCAGTGTTAGTATTGCCATCAACTTCAGGTTCATATACTGTTTACTGTGATGTCTCGAGAGTGGGGATAGGTTGTGTGTTGATGCAGGAAGGTAAGGTGATTGCTTATGCTTCTCGGCAGTTGAAGCCACATGAGAAGAACTATCCTGTTCATGATTTGGAGCTAGCCGCCATTGTTCATGCATTGAAGATTTGGAGGCACTATTTGTACGGTGTGTCTTGTGAGGTGTATACCGACCATCGTAGTCTCCGGCACTTGTTCAAACAGAAAGACCTTAATTTGAGACAGCGGAGATGGCTTGAGTTGCTGAAGGATTATGACATTACTATATTATATCATCCGGGGAAGGCCAATGTGGTGGCCGATACTTTGAGTCGGAAGGCGGTCAGTATGGGGAGCTTGGCATATATTCCAGCTCTGAGGAGAGGCCATTTGCTTATGATGTTCAGGTGCTAGCCAATCGACTAGTGAGGTTAGATATTTCGGAGCCCAGCAGGGTATTGGCTTGTGTTGTATCTCGGTCATCTCTATATGATCGTATTCGTGAGCGCCGGTATGATGATCCACATTTGGCTGTCCTTAGGGACAGAGTTCAGCATGATGATGCTAGAGATGTCACCATTGATAGTGACGGTGTATTGAGGATGCGGGGCCGGATATGCGTGCCCAATGTTGATGGCCTTCGTGAGTTGATTCTGGAGGAGGCCCATAGCTCGCGGTATTCTATCCATCCGGGAGCCGCGAAGATGTATCAAGATTTGAAACAACACTATTGGTGGAGAAAGATGAAAATGGACATTGTCAGACATGTAGCACGGTGCCTCAACTGTCAGCAGGTTAAGTACGAGCATCAGAGGCCCGGCGGTGTATTTCAGCGCATTGTTATTCCTGAGTGGAAATGGGAAAGGATCACTATGGACTTTGTTACGGGACTCCCTCGGACGGCGAGGAAGTTTGATTCGGTATGGGTGATTGTGGATAGACTGACCAAGTCAGCTCACTTCATTCCAGTTAGTACTACCTACTCATCGGAGCGGTTGGCAGCGATCTTTATTCGAGAGATTGTTCGGTTGCATGGAGTCCCGGTGTCTATCATATCCGACAGGGGTACTCAGTTCACTTCTCAGTTTTGGAGAGCATTTCAGCGAGAGATGGGTACACGGGTTGAGTTGAGTACAGCATTTCACCCCCGGACAGACGGACAGTCTGAGCGCACTATTCGGATCTTGGAGGATATGTTGCGAGCTTGTGTGATTGATTTTGGTGGTTCGTGGGATGAGTTCCTACCACTTGCCGAGTTTGCCTACAACAACGGTTATCGGTCGAGTATTCAAATGGCCCGTATGAGGCATTGTATGGCGAGGCGGTGTAGATCCCCGTGGGATGGTTTGAGCTCGGTGAGGCTCAGATTGATAGGGACCGAGTTAGTCCAGGATGCTCAGATAGAGCAAGGTTGATCCAGAGAGGCTTCGTACAACACGGTCTCGTCGAGAAGAGTTATGCGGACCGTAGAGTTCGAGAGTTGTCTTTCATGGTTGGTGACGAGTATTGTTGAAGATTTCACCTATGAAGGGTGTCGTGAGGTTTGGGAAGAAAGGAAAGTTGAGTCCTAGGTACATTGGTCCTTTTGAGATACTCGGGAGGGTTGGAGAGGTGGCATATGAGTTAGCCTTGCCGCCCAGCTTATCCAGCGTTCATCCAAGTATTCCATGTGTCTATGCTCCGGAAGTACATTGGAGATCCGTCTCATGTATTAGATTTCGGTACCATTCAGCTTGATGGTGATCTATCCTATGATGTGGAGCCTATTGCCATTTTGGGACGTCGGGTGAGAAAATTGAGGTCTAAGGAGATTGCATCAGTTAAGGTTCAGTGGAGAGGTCGACCCGTGGAGGAGGCCACTTGGGAGATCGAGCGGGAGATGCGGAGCGGATATCCTCACTTGTTTGAGACTTCAGGTATGTTTCTTGACCCGCTCGAGGACGAGCGTTTGCTTAAGAGGGGGAGAATGTGACGACCCGGCCCGTCGTCACGGGAATTACCACCCTGTTATGTTGTAAATGCATGTTTTATGATTTTATATCAGTGTTAGAGTCTATCGGGTGAGTTAGGAGTGAATTGGATTGAAAATGAGGCATATAGCCTTTTTGAAGGAAACTTGAATAAGGAAAGTCAACCCGAAGTTGACTATTTGGTTAGAGGGCTCGGAATCGGATTCTGATGATTCGGTTAGTTCCGGAAGGTGATTTGTGACTTAGGGGAGCGATCGGAATTGAATTTAGAGGCCCGGTGTAGAAATAGGCTTGAATTGGCTAAGGTTGAATTTTGGCGAAATTCGAACGGTAGGTGGGATTTTGATCCGAGAGTCGGAATGGAATTCCGACAGTTGCAGTAGCTCCGTTAGGTGATTTTGGATGTGCCTGCAAAATTTCAGGTCATTCGGACGTCGTTTGGTCGGGTTTTTGATTGAATGTGCAATTCGGAAAGTTTTAAGAAATTTAGGCTTGAATCCGTGTGTAATTGGTGATTTTGATGTTTAGGATGGTGTTTTTATGATTGGAACAAGTTCGTATCGTGATTTGGGGTATGTTGGCGGTTTTCGTTGAGGTCCCGGGGGCCTCGGGGTGAATCCGGACCATCATCCGGCATTTGGAAGCAAGAAAAGACCTGCTGTAATCTGCAGATCACCGGGCAAACTTTTGGCCTTCGCGTTCGCGAGGGCTATGCCGCGTTCGCGTAGGCTGGGATCAGGTGACTATCGCGTTCGCGAGGGTTGGTGTTGTGTTCGCGTAAGAGGAAGCTGGGAAGCATCGCGTTCGCGATGGTCCGGGCCGCGTTCGCGTATAAGGAATTCGCAAGGCATCGCGAACGCGTGAGGTATGTCGCGTTCGCGTAGAGGAAAAATCCGGGCTGGGGAGAATGGTCTTTCGCGGATGCGTGACTTCACGTCGCGTTCTCGATGAAGGACTGGAGTAAGGCATCGCGTTCGCGTGAGAGGCGTCGCGAACGCGATGAAGAAAATAGGTTGGCGGTGAGTTTAATTATAGAACAGAACCAGTCGCGGGTTTCATACCCCAAAACGCCATTTTTGAGTTCTAGAGAGAGAAACTCACGGGAATTGCTGGTAATTCATCGGGGATTCGTTGGAGGTAAGTTTTGTGGCTTAATTACATCATTTTAACATGAAATCATGGGTTAAATTTCCGTAAATGGAAGATTAAAGGTGGGTTTGAGCCCTAGGCCTAAATTAAAGAAAAACACCGATTTGAGTGGGCAAATGGAGTCCGATTTTGGTAAATTTTATATGCCTAGACTCGTATCGAGATGAGGATTCCGAATATGTAACTTTTGTAATTTTTCGACAAGCGTACCGAAAGTCGGTTTTTGACAACTTTGGGAATTTTGATGTAAATTGAGTTGTATTGATTGGGTGTAGTCCCATTGGCCTAATTTGTTGTGTTTATACTGTATTTGATCAGATTCTACGCGTGCGGAGCTTGATTCTCGTGGCAAGGGCATCGCGGAATAGTCGTCGCGCCGTATTGAGGTGAGTAATAGATGTGGGTGATGACCAGCGGGTTCGAAACCCCGGTATACCACTTTGTGACGCTGTATAGCGGCGAGACACGCACACTCTTGAGAGTGCGGGGTCGATCATGAACTGGAGACTATAGATTAGTCCAACCTGTTGATACTATATTATTGGCTATTCTCGAGCCGTTGAACCCCCTTCTTGGGCGGTTGAGTATACTTGTGGGCCGTGAGCCAATTATTGGATCCCGCGAGGATCGTTATCATTGTCTTATCATATAGACATGCTAGTTTACTACTAGTCCGCGGATATTTCTGTTATTATGCTGATTCCAATCTCTGGAACTTGATATTGCTGTTTTCCAACTGAAAAATGATAAAAAGAGTTTTCAAATACTACTTTTGAGCCTGCGAGGCTGTATCTGCATATTAGCTGACTAGTAGTGGATCGGGCTGCGCGCCGCAGCGAGATATATGTTGGATCGGACTGCACGCCGCAGGAATATCTCTATGAGATGTGCTTGGGCTGTAGGAGCCCTCCGGAGTCTGAACCCCCACAGTGAGCACGGGTACCCAAAATTGGAGTCGGGTTACGCGCCGTAGCGGTCATATCATGCATTGCATTGCATTTAGCTACATCTGCTAGCTGTTATACTGTTTTGCTGGTACTTGTTGGTACAGGTACAATTGATATTGATTCTGTGACAGGGCATTTGATTATAGCTTTACATAGTGCTTTATTGCGGATTTCTTATCTGCGCTGTCTTACCCTTGTCTATTACCACTGAGTCTGGCAGTACTCATTTTACTCCCTGCACCTTGTGTGCAGATCCAGGTACCTCTCAGCAGTGATCCAGTAGCTGTGCGAGGCGACGTTTGTGGATATACGAGGTAGCTGCAGAGTCCGCAGGACCCGATATTCCTTCCTACTGTCTTTTGATTTTGTATTGACATTTCTTTCCGCACTTGGTATCTTGTAAACCTTTATACACTGATGTTCAGTAGAGGCTCATGACTCTTGACCCTTCGGTCTATGGGAGTTAGTATATTTTGGGACTTGGTTTCCCGTTTTCGTTATATGTATCACTGTTATTTCGTAAATTAAAATGCTTAAATGGGTTAAAGAGAGCTTCCAGCTCCGTTGTTGATATTGATTGGTCAGGCTGGCTTAGCAATGTGCTGGGCGCCATCACGACCGGATTTGGGGTCGTGACATCTTTACACGACCGAAGTCTCCAGGTGTGTAAGATGAGAAGAGTTCTCTCCGTGGCGTTGCATGAATGGTAGCTCCACTATCAATCACCCATGTCGTCTCTTGGGTTGTCAGATTGATAATATCGTCATCGTAGACAATGTTAAACTCACCAAAGGAGTTTGCTTCATCATCACTGCTTTCTCCGGGTTTCTCCTTTTTGCCTTTGTTCTTCTTCTGGTCATTTTGGAACTGTCGGCAAAATCTTTTGATATGGCCCTTCTTTTTGCAGTAATGGCACTCAACATGTGCAAATTTGTTGGATCTACCTCTGCTCTTATCTCTGTTACTATGGCCCTTGTTTTGACTTCTCCCCCTGGTCGTAACAGCCAACACCTCTGATGAAGAAGATGATCCTCGTGATCGGCGTCTCATTTCTTCATTTAGAATGCCACTCTTGACTATCTCCATGTTTACCACACCGTTGGGTGCAGAATTGGTGATTGAAACCTTCAAGGTTTCCCATGACTCTGGGAGTGTTGCCAGCACCATAAGAGCAAGTACCTCGTCATCGAACTTTATGCCAATTCCCGACAACTGGTCGACAATCCCTTGTATTTCATTAAGGTGATCTGCCACAGTTGTCCCTTCTACATATTTTACTTGCATTAATTTTGTCAAGTAAAATAATTTGTTGTTACTTGTTTTAGAGGCATACAACTCCTCGAGCTTGTTCCATAACGACCTTGCATGTGTCGCACCAGAAATATGGTTGTACACATTGTCTTCAACAAATTGCCGTATGTAGCCGCACACTTGGTTGTGCTCAAATTCCCGGTCCTCGTCTGACTTGTCTTCAGGTTTCTGAGCACTGAACACCGGCAGGTGCATCTTCGTCACGAACAGGAGATCCTTCATCTTGTTTCTCCATAAGTGGTAATTTGTGCCGTTCAGGTTGACCATCTTGCTTGTCCTTGCCTCCATATTTCCGACGGTAAATAGTAACCGTAGGTATGAATAGTGCACGTATGGATGAATAGTACCCGTACGTATGAATAGTACTGTACGTATGAATAGTATTCTGACCAAAGCTCTGATACCACTTGTTAGGACCCGGTAACACTAAACACTTGTGCACAGCGGAAAAATAAATGATCAACGAAAAATAAATGACACAAAGAATTTAACGTGGTTCACCTAAAACATTTAGGCTACGTCCACAAACCCGGCACCAACTTCCACTAAAACTTTTAGTAGGCTTACAAAGAGAGACTTCTCCGATAGTTTGGAGGTACAACAATTTCCCGAGCTCTACCCAAAATAGTGGCGCACACAAAAGTGTTTCCCGAAAATACCCGACTAGTATTTTACTCACTATTTTGTCACTCCCCTTTAGAAAAACTTCCTAAAGAAAAACAAACTCTCTCTTTCTCTCTAACTCTTATACTTGAGTTATTGAATGTTTTTGGTGTGTTTAAAACAATGAGATGAGGGGGGTATTTATAGTTTTGAGATAGGGACCAAAAGTGCAAATCTCACCTATCAAGAAGGATCAATTTGCAATATTCCTATCTCACCTACCATCTATTGATGTCATTGCTTACATCAATAATGAAGTTGGAGGAAGCTTCTAACAGATAGTTATATTTAAATAATTTGAATACAGTCTTTTTACGAAAGAACAATAGAATTATCTTTTGATTGTACTATCTGGTACGCTGATACCAATGAGTTGGTGTTTGCTGATAATAAAAAGTTAATTTAAAAGCAAAACTATTAAGCAAATGTATCTTACATTTGATATTCGTTTAATTTTAGGGATACTAATACTTTTAAACTGCACTAAAAATTATTTACATTCGTTAATCAAAAGTATATATAATTTATAATTTATATATATATATATATATATATATATATATATATATATATATATATATATATATATATATTTGTTGGTTTTGTTTTAAAGCAAATTTTAGCTTTTTTTAACCTATTTATTTAGTTGACAAACACTTTCGAGAAGTTAAAAATAACTTAAAAAGCTCGCTTGACTAGAGATGGCAATGGGGCGGTGCGGGGCGGTTGCGGGGCGGGTTTATCCTTAACCCGCATAATGTTTAACCCGCCCCGCCCCGCATAGGAATATTTTCTGTTTTCAAACCACCCCGCCCCGCCCCGCATAAACCCGCCCCGCCCCGCACCGCAAAGTAAAAAAAATTCATTTTTCATTTTTTACAAGTAGTTTCTCTTTTAAAAAAAAAACCTAAAAAAATTAATGATAACCTATTAAAAAAATTAATGATAACCTATGACCTTTTCTAGGTAGTTTCACCTATGTCCATAATGTTTTCAATATTTTATGAAATTTCAATTGAATTTTTTTAATATTTTATAAAATTTCAATTGTATTATTTTATGGATCTATTAACATTATCAATAATGATCGAGTCTGGTACATGTATCATGTATGATATATTTAAGTTAATTATTAGTATATACAAGAAAAAATCAAATTATTGAAAAATATGAATCAATCCTTAAAATAATTCATCTTTTACAAGGTGATATACACATACGTCATACGCAGACTGAGATGATTAGGGAAGATCTACGATTACAAATATTTTTTAAGTTATATACTTATATGTTCATTTTCATATTAAACCGTTAAAAAGACATAAGAAATCTTTGGATTATGTTTATTCAAATTGTAATTAATTATTAAACATCAATTACGGTATGTCTTCTATTAATCCTGTTAGAAAATATTTTTTAGCATAGTAATTTGATTAGTAAGTTAATTATAATAATCAATTTTAAATATATCTTCTTAAAACTAGTATGCAATATTTCTACCGGATAGGCGAACCAATATTTTAATGCTCCAAAAATTGATAATATCCTAATATGTTGATAATGTATAACTAGGGTATATGATATTACCCACACATCTAAGCTTAAAAGAGCAAGAAAAGAGGAGATTAATGAATACAAAATTTAAAATTAAAATAAAGATATAAAGATAAGCAAGGAAAAGTTTATAAAACAGATTCTAATTAAGAAAAAAGATTGCAAAATGCATGAAAAGATTTAATCTTCTTTGACGAAAAGCAGCAAATATGCGATGCAAGTATTACACAAATGCGTAACCCGCAATCGCCCCGCAACCGCAATTAAATTTAAAAAATAATTCTTGAACTCGCCCCGCCCCGCATAAACTGAAAACCGCAAACCGCCCCGCCCCGCACAAGCTGAAAACCGCCCCGCCCCGCACCCGCCCCGCCCCGTTTGCCATTCCTAATTTAGACTCCATAAATTTAGAGGCCCTACTTATTGGTAGTATGTACTCTCTTTGTAATGAGATTTTTATACGGATAATCTTCTAATTAAAAATATTTTTATTAATTAATAGCATTACTTTTTGTTTATTTCATAAATAATCTATTCTTTTACAAGTATAGCAGATTCCAAATATTATGCGTTGATTTAGCAAAAAGCGAACCCCATAAATTATGGAATTAGTATCCCACTTTTAAGTTTTAAGGAATATGTTTCGTTTCTTATATCTTATTCCATAATAGAAATTATTTTTTTGTCTATTCCTCATCGAATTGTTTCCAAGATAACCCCCACACACCCGTTCCCCTTTCTATATATCCTCATTCTTTTAGTAGTGTTGGTCTCCCCTTTTTTTCTACATTTTACACACATAACTTTTTTAAAGTGTGTCTAAGATATACTATTTGTTTCTTGACCAAATTTTTTAAAATATGTATAAGGTCATACGCTAATAAACTCGTGACAGGTGCCTAATTCAAAAAACAAAATTCCTAAATTTACACCAATTTATAATATTAAAAAAAATAATACAAAAGAAACAAAGCCCCCTCCCCCTCCCCTTCCCCCTCCCCACGTTTCTTAGCCTCTTCTTCTTCTAACCTCTCATACCCATCTACTTTCTCCTCTAAACTCCAACAGCCAGTGGCGAAGCGAGAAAATTATTCAAGGGTATTCAAACTTGAACACGAAAAAACAAATATTGAGGTGCGGGTTCAATCCTATATCCCTAAAGCAGTTTTGACTAACTTTTACCACTGGGCTATAACTCTTCACTGTTACAAGGTGTTCAATATGTATTAAATATATATAAATCTTAATATTTTACCTGTATACACGGTATTATTTTCGACGAGGGTGGTCAGCTGACCACCCTTGCTACCATGTAGCTTCGCCCCTGCCAACAGCCATGGCAAATCCTCACCATAACAAAATATTGAATCAAGCCCCTATCCATACTATTGAAGCATCCAAACTTATCAAATTTTGAAATTTCTATTTACCAAAATCAAAATCAAAATCTGCAATTTTAAATTCTCTTTCAAGTTTAAAATGCACAAAAATGCTAGCTCTTTGTTGGAGTAATTAACATCGTGATACGTTGTTAATGGCTAGAAACACTAGTGGCGTTGTACCTTCGCTGGAGTTTATTGTGTTTATCCGATGAGATTGATTGAACAATACATTGTGAAAAGAAAATGGAGGCTAGAGAGTAGAGAGACATTTTTTGGTGAAAAGAAAAAGGATGAAAAGAAAAGAATTATGTAGGCCATAAGATCAACTTAATTAAATCCGAGTCATTAGAATAAAGTTGTGCATGAGCATATTGACCAAACATGTATAGATCTGACGCGCTCACTTTTATTTGCTAAATACGCGCCTCCCAACTGACAAAAGTAGTGTGTCTTAGACACATTTAGAAAGGTTGCGTGTATAAAGTAATGTTTGTCCGCAGAAAATATATAAGGGGAATTTGGGTCATAGGTCAGGTGACAATTTATGTATTTTACATATATGATATGTATTTATAATTTGTATGGGTTAATTCATATTTTAAATACACATTATATCATTATTATACATTGTATAAAAACTATTCCATTATTATACAATTTATATGACATGCATTTTAAATTTATAATATCTAAATTACACAAAATACTCTTTTCATTCTTCCTTTTGGAATAAAATTCAAAGTTGGTAATGGCAGAAATATTTAGAATGAAAAATATTCCCCTTTTTTCATATGTTCTTTTCTATACATATTATTCTTGGGACTATATATATATAACAACAACAACAACTACTACTACTACTACCTGGTATAGTTCCACAGGGTGGGGTCTGGAGAAGGTAATATGTACGCAGGGCTTATCCCTGCCCGATAGGGCAGAGAGGCTGTTTCCAATCGACCCTCGGCGAAAGATCAAGAAAAGGAAAAAAAACAAAAACAAAACAAAAAGAAAAAGCATTAGTGACTCCAGAATAAACCACAAAAAGCTGACATATAAAAGGGCAAAGTAAACAAAGCAACAACATGAACAAAAGGTATTAGTAATTCTAGGAGTACTCACAGAGATATTAACCTATCGAGAACCCCCCCGACCCATCCCTATCCCGCGAAATAATAGAAGCTCCTAACCTACAACCTTGATACTAGACCTCCAGACTTTCTTATCAAGAGCCATATCCTCGGAAATTCGCATAATAGTCATGTCCCGCCTAATCACCTCCTCTCAATACCTCTTGGGCCTCCCTCTGCCATGACTCGCGCCAACTACCGGCAGCCGCTTGCAACTCCTTACCGGTGCATCGGGGCTTCTCCTTTGCACATGCCCGAACCACCTGAGTCTCGCTTTTCGCAGCTTCTTATCCATTGGGGCTACCCCTACCATTTCCCGAATAACTTCATTTCTGACCCTATCCAACCTGGTGTGCCCACACATCCACCTGAGCATCCTCATCTCTGCTACCTTCATTCTCTGGATATGGGTGTTCTTCACTGGCCAGCACTCCGCCCCGTACAACATTGCTGGTCTAATCACAGCTCTATAAAACTTCCCCTTGAGATACCGTGGCACTTTCTTGTCACACAAGACTCCCGACGCAAGCCTCCATTTCGACCACCCGACCCTTATTCGGTGAGTGACATCCCCGTCTATCTCTCCGTCACTCTGGATCACCGACCCAAGATATATGAAACTGTCCTTCTTGGTGATGACCTGAGAACCAAGCTTCACGTCCCTACCAGCTCCTTCTTCGCTCGGCTTGGAGCTAAACTTGCACTCCAAGTATTCGGTCTTAGACCTGCTTAGTCTGAAACCCTTTGACTCGAGGGTCTGTCTCCAACCTCTCGTTAACACTCTCGTTAACACTGACCCTCGACTCGTCTATTAAGACAATATCATCGGCGAATAGCATACACCATGGTACGTCTCCTTGGATATGCCGAGTTAGAGCATCCATCACCAAAGCAAATAGGAGGGGGTTGAGCGCCGATCCATGGTGAAGCCCCATTTCCACCGGGAAGTGGTCTACGTCGCCACCCATCGTCCTAACCCTCGCCTTAGCGCCATCATACATATCCTTGATCATCCTAATGTAGGCCTCCGGCACGCTCTTCGCCTCCAGGCACCTCCATAACACCTCTCTTGGAACCTTGTCGTACGCCTTCTCCAAGTCGATAAACCCCATGTGCAAGTACTTCTTTTTGTCCCTAAACTTTTCCACCAATCTCCTGACAAGGTGGATAGCTTCTATGGTGGAGCATCTCGGCATGAAACCAAACTGGTTCACCGAGATTGGCGTCATCGCCCTCACCCTCTCCTCAACCACCTGCTCCCATACTTTTATGGTGTGGCTTAGTAATTTGATGCCTCTATAGTTATTGCAACACTGGATGTCACCTTTGTTCTTATACACAGGCACAACTGTGCTCCACCTCCATTCCTCTGGCATATTCTTGGACCTGAAGATCGCATTGAACAACCTGGACAGCCACTCCACTCCTGCCCTACCCATGTATTTCCAAAAATTCACCGGAATTTTGTCTGGTTCGGTCGCTCGACCCCTACTCATCCTATGCAAAGCCTCCACGACCTCCTCTACCCTAATATGCCTGCAGAACCCTAGATCCCTATGGCGCTCTGAGTCCCTCAGCTCCCCTAACTCTATGTCTTGGTCACCTTTCTAGTTGAGCAGGTCTCGGAAGTATGCTTGCCACCTCTGCCTCCTGATCCTCCCCAATCAGAACTCTACCATCCTCATCTTTGATGCACCTAACTCGGTCCAGGTCCCGCACATTCTTCTCCCTCACTTTAGCCAACCTAAACAACATCATGTCCCCTCCTTTCTCTTCTAATTCCTCGTACATGCGCTCAAACGTTACATTCTTCGCTTCTGTGACTGCTAACTTCGCCTCCCTCCTCGCCTTCTTATAGCGGTCCATGTTCACTCTCATTTCCCCCTCGCTCAAGCTCTCCGCAATTTGAGTAAATGCCGCCTTATTCGCCTCCACTTTTCTTTGGATAGCCTCGTTCCACCACTAGTCACCTTGATGCCTACCTGAATATCCCTTGGCTACTCCGAGCACATCTCGCGCTGCCTCCCTGACCAAATCAGCGGTCACAGTCCACATAGCATCCGCTTCCCCAGAACTTCTCCAGGCACCTCCATCAACTAACCTCCTTTCCAACTCCAGGGCATTCTCCTTAGTCAAGGATCCCCACCTAATCCTCGGCCGGCCCCGGGCGCCCCTCCTCTTCCTCTTCACCTATATACCGACATCCATCACTAGCAGTCTATGGAGAGTCGAGAGGCACTCTCCCGGGATGACCTTACAGTCCTTGCACAACCCCCTATCGTTCCGTCTGATGAGGAGGTAGTCTATCTGAGTCCTTGCTACCAAACTTTTGAAAGTAACCAAGTGTTCCTCCCTTTTCTGAAAAGTTGTGTTCGCAATCCAAAGATCGCAAGCCCTGGCTAAATCAAGCAGAGAAGAGCCTCCTCCGTTTCTGACCCCGAGCCCATAGCCCCCATGCACCTCACTATAACCCCCAGCATCGACACCAATGTGGCCATTAAAATCTCCTCTAATAACTAACTTCTCAGATAGAGGGATACTACTAGCCAGTTCGTCCAAGCCTTCCCAAAAGCGCCTCTTAACCTCCTCCTCTAATCTTGCTTGAGGCGCGTAAGCGCTGATGACATTGAGGACATTGAGGACGCACCCACCTATAACCAACTTGATAGACATTAACCTATCATTCACTCGCCAAACCTCGACCACGGACTCCCGAAGGTCCCTATCCACTAAGATACCAACTCCATTCTTACCCTTCACGGACCCAGAGTACCATAGCTTAGCTCCGTCTACATTCTTCGCCTTCGACCCTTTCCACCTAGTCTCCTGCAAACAAGCTATGTTGACCCTCCTCTTCTGAAGAATTTTTGCCAGCTCCAAGGACTTACCAGTCAGGGTGCCTACGTTCCATGACCCTATTCTTAAACGCAAAACGTCCGCTAATCCCTTACTACCCTTGCCCCTCGAGCCGCCCCTAGAACCATTCCCTGCCCCCTGCCCACTCCTACCTCCACACCCACCCTCACCCCCACCCCCCGAGGATATGACCTTATACTACCACCCCCAACCGCGGCCACTCTCCCTCTTACCACCTACGAATACCAGAGATGCACACCCGAAATTTAGCAATATACGAGGAGAAGAGTAATCTATATAGCACCTGAGAGAACCACACAGAAAGGTAGCTAGGAAACGCAGTATGAGTACAATGTAAATAAGTGATCGGGAGGTACCAATTCCCGGAGAAAATAATAACCTGGTAGTTGGTTTTGATGCTCCTAAAGTTGAATACTTTCAGCTCTTGCACTTCCCGGACAGAGATCGATTCCCTCTACTCTTCCAGTTATCGCAGGCTTGCCTCGTCCGCCGCTATTAACACATGTAGATCACACACATAACAACTAACCACATAAAATACAGGAGGTGGTGGAGGGGGCTGCATGTCCGGGTAGTGGGGGGATACCGGGGGAATAATAGATAGAGAAAGAGAGAAAAAGAGGGGGAAGGGAGGAAGAAGTGGGGGAGTGGTGGGCAGAAGGGGAGGGAGTAGTAGCGGGAGGAGGGAGGGGGTGGAGGAGGTGAGGAAGGCAAAGAGAGTAAAGAAAAATGCTACTCAAGTCTAGCTTCTTAAGTTTTGGATCTCAAGTACAATTTCCCAAAAGAAAAAAATTCTATTACCAAAAGTTTTTTCACCAAGAATTCATAATCGCTTTTTGAAAAATGAAGAAGTGAGAGCAGAATTTCGAGGAAATAAGAGATAAAAAAAGAGGATCAAAGTCCCTGAGTTGACGGAGATGCACAAACTTGATAACTAAAGCAAAAATTTAGCCAAGACGCAAGGAACTAAAGCAGATGAGAAACAGAGAGACAAAATCAAACCTCAGGCCTGGAATATGTGACAGAGCGAGCAACGGAGATTGATCGATCAAAAACCCACTTGAAGTCGCCGGTGAAGAGATTGGAGACGTACAATATATATATATATATATATATATATATATTAAGTGTGTTTAACGGGTGTGTCGGCCGGATTGGGTAGGAAAAATTAGTAACCATACGTGTGGTCTGGGCCCGTTACGGGTTCGTGTTTAACGCGTTCAGGTTCATCTGGGTAAAAAATGAATCATAAGGATTACGGGTACAAGAGACCGGGCCAGGCCCGGTTAGTGTAATTTTTTTAAAATATATTTTGCATAACTATTGTAAGTTATATTAATATAAAGTAAAAATACAAAGAATATAATGAAGATGGAAAATATTACACTTATAAATTACAAATGCTACATTTATTTCAAAATTTAAACTTACAAATTGAAAGATTTACATTTAACAACAAGTAAATTAACCAAAAAAGAGTAAATTCAAAGGTTTTGCATTGCCTTAGTAAGTTCGTCATAATCAATATGAACTGAGTGGCCTTCTTCTGGAGTGTTAAATTCGGATGGGTTACCATGTGTTAATATATCTCCAAGTTCCTCATCTTCTGGGCTATCAACATCTTCACGTTCTTGATTTATTCGTTCCGATTTAATCCAATCTCTAAAACATACTAAAACTTCCAAAGCATTGCTTCCCAGTGAGTGACGGGTGTCTCCAAATTGTTGACGTACTTGGCTAAATGCACTCTCTGATGTAATAGTTGAAATTGGAACATTCAGCACGTCCCGAGCCATACCAGAAAGAACAGGAAATTGCTTTCCATTCTTATGACACCATCCCAACGGTGAAGATTCCTTTGTGCGAGGATCTTTTTACTTCTGCAAGTAGAATTGAAGTTCATCAATGTTTCTATTACATGTTTGAGTGTTAGAAAAATGTAAAAAGAAAATTAAAACTATCAAGACCTTCTTCATCATCCACAGTAGTAGAAGTGGTACAGTGCATAGTAGGATTAACATTGCCTACATTAAGAGCAACATCATCAATTACATTTGCATAATAATTATATAATTGTTGTAAAGAATCATAACTTGTTCCTACAAGTATATATATATATATATATATATATATATATAAGGTTTCAATTGGTCCAATCTCCATATAAGTATATAAAACACTCATTAATTGGTGACAATCAGACATCTTAGTAGAAGAATTTAAAACAACACCAATTAAATAAATCGGAGGAATTGAAAAAAATATTTTTTTGAACATTGCTTGCATTTGTTCAACAACATCCCTATATTTTTCTTTCTTCTTAAATTCAAAGATTAGAAAAGAATTTTAGCTATATGTACTAAAGCCATAGTAACATTAGGGTAGTATGCTCCAGAAAACTCATAATAGCTGTATAAATTTATGTAAAAATTTAGTAACATCATTAATGACCTCCCAAGTAGTAGTTGTCAACATACGGTTTGGATCATTACAATTCGCATTAGCAACTTCAGTTATTGGAAATCTATATTTGTAGCAACATTTTAAAAATATATATGTATAAGTCCATCTCGTAATAATTTCGTCTGGCATGAATCTGGGTTTAAGATTATACTCGGTACACTTATTCTTAAATTCTCTAATTCTAGATTGTCTATTATTTTATTGAATAACGCCAACTGTTCTTCTAACATGAGTAATCTCAGTTGAAAATAAATCAACGCCACTTCTAACAATTAAATTATAAACATGACATGCACACCTAACATGAAACATTTTGGCAAGTGGTGGCTGCAAATGAGTTTTAATATTGAAATTGCGACATTATTATTTTTTGCTTGAGATTATAAAATTCAACTTCACAAATGGTAGTACTTATAAACACAACAATATGACTTTGATCTTCATCATATTTAAAAGTGATAATATGTTTTTGCATACAATAATTATCATCTATCCAATGACATGCAATTGTTAAATAATCATTTCATTAATAGCATGGTCAATATCAGAAGTTAGAGAAACTCTACAAGGAAGGTGGTTAAATAAATAAAGTATGTATTTTGATATTGTCCATGAAGTCTAAAAATATCATATCTACAAGTACTTCTAGGGATACATTTAAATAAAGGATTATAAATCCTTTGAATATACATAATAAGATATGATGAAGAAGCAAAAGAAAAAGGTAGACAATCCAAAGCAATCATTTTTGCTAACTCCTTATGGTCCTTCATTTTATTATATTTCATAGTCCTTCAGTAGTAGGGTTTAGATTTGCTTGATTTTCATCTCCATCAGAACCCTATTCTATAGGATGCTCAATTCTCATATGTCTAATAAATATCTCAGTCCCCCTAATTGTCCTCCAATCTTATGTTTAAAAGTATCATTATAAATTTTGCATTTAACTCTATCTGTACCTTCTATTTCGTCAAAAAAATTCTAAACCTTACTTCTTTTTATCCGACTAGTAGTCGGGGCCACAGGTGATCTACTACTAGCACCACGACTAGCTCCAACAGTACTAGGTGTAAGTGGTATCTCATCTTCTATTTCTAATTCATTATCTTCTATACCGATATTTTTCTATAATTGTTCATAATCTATATTATTATCAGGTAATGTTGAGTAATATGCGTAGAGTCATTTAAATTACTATCGGATGCTGAAGCAGAAGTACTACCTCTTTTTTTATTTCTCCGATTAGTAACCTTATTACAAACTCTTTTTGCAGCATTAAGCATATTGTAAAAATTTAACCACTAGCAAAAATTAAATATACAAATAAAATAGTAAATAAGAGAAAAAATTGGAGGAATTGCATCGAATTTGGCAATAAATTGAGTACTTGATGAGGCTTCGCAACTCCAATGTTACCACGAAGAAACGTCAATTGTTCGAATTTTAAAGTTCAATTGTTCTAACTTCAAATAATAAATACTGCGATAAATTAAATTCCAAAGAAAAAAAAGTCAAATAGTTGATTGCACTTTAGGTGAATATTAAAGAATGAGAGAATATGAGAATTGAGATTGAGAAATGAGAGATGAGTGAAAAAATAAAGAAGAATAAGAAGAAGAAAGGGGGGGGGGGGGAGGGTTGTATTTATAGTTTTTCAAAGGTGTATTAATTTTTCTTTAAAAAACCTAAATATGGGCTATTTGTGAGAATACGCCGTTGGGCAACGACCATAAGAGCAGAAGACCGTTGTCAAAGGTCAGAAATAAGGCCCACTATTTTTAAAAAAATTTAACTAGCCGTTATATCGGTCTAGGCCGATCCGGTTCGGGGCGGGCCGGTTAATCGATTGAACAGTAAAAACTATTGATCGGGTTTGACCGATCTGGTAACCGATAGAATTTAAGTGGACGGACCAACCCTCCTACCCTTTAACCTAGCCCCCTTGTACCAATTCGGGCTGATTTCGATTTTAACGGGTCTGGGCCGATCCGTTAACGGTTAAACCCAACCTGTTAGACGCGTGTAATCGAGGAAAGAATTACAAGAAAATACACATGACTTCATACCATAAAAAATGCCCATTTTTTTTGAGTTCTACATGACCTAGCCTAACATTGTACATATTTGAAAGCACTAACAAATTTAAAATTTGTGTTCTTATAATAATTGCTTCTAAAAGCTATGGAGTTAAATCTGTATTCTCACAATCATTGCTTTCATTCTCTTTTCTTCTCGTATCTTCTACACATGCTTTAATGGGTCATGTATTTTCTATTTCTCCTTTTGTGTCACCTGCTTGCATGTTAGAAAATTGAAGAGTAGAAGTCCGCCATTGAAGACAATTCAACACTTTGCTTTCAAAAATGTTTTTTTTTTCAATTTGTCAGTTGTTTGAATTGGATGTTGTTCCAATTGATTGAAAATATCGAAAGGAGTTCAAAATTTAAATTTGAAGTGATTTGGAGAGATTTGAACAAAATTTGAATTAAATTTCATAAAAGACGCAAGGAAGAAGACGAAGTCAGTTTTTTGTATAATCTTGTATAATAGTGTATATCAGCATAGAAACATGCCTTATACACTCCACGATTTTTAGTTGCAATTCTTGTTCAAAACCAGTCCAAATCTCCATTAAATGACTTCAAATTTTATATACAACCTCCTTATACTATTTCTAACAAGTCTAAATAACACTCATTCCAAATTTCTCACAAAATCAAGGTCGAGACATATTTAAGCTTGTTAAAAAATTAATGTTTACCACCCAAATGAATTTGGTTTGTTGAACTAATATTTGAGTCGCAATTACTGATTCGAAAATTAATTTAACAACTTGAGAAATCTTTTTAAAAAATTAAATAGTAATTTTGAGAACCTATTGGAGTTGGATGTCGAATCTTAACCTATTATTTTTGGGCTAGTTAGTTGTAAATTAAAATATAGGTTATAAAATTGATACTTGGTTCGCTCAATATCTTTATCTCCCCATAAATCGTATGTTTTTAACAATAGGGACAAATTTTTTTTTAATTCTAATCGATTAGGCGTATTGTGCCGGTTCTTTTGATTAATATATCTGGAAATACCACTTGATACTTTATCACCATTGTTTCGGACACAACTAGTACATCCAAAATCACCGTTACTCGGACATCTTTTCTTTGGCCATGAACATTAAGCCTATCGGTAAAATGAAGACAACTCCAATAATTTCTTTGTTTTTTGCGCCTCCTAATTTCCACGAATTAGTCACTTCAATAGCCTTTGATGGTTATATGCGTATCCAACTAACGAGATGGATGTTTGTTGTCCCAACCATTTTCTATTAAAAATAATTTTAACTTCTTATTAAACTTTAGCTTTAGCCACCAACTATATAAGCCGCCCATGAATTTTATATTACAGCTCTCAAAAAGTCAAAGCTAACCATAATAGAAAGTCGAAAGATAAACATGCAATAATGATTTTCTTCCACTTAACACAAATGATTTTCTTCTTGTTTTGGACTAGTTTTACTCGCTTAAGATTGTTGGAATACAAGAAATTAATAACCGTAGTGAAGTTTAGATATCTAAAATATTTGTAATGTTTACATTAAATGGTATCAATTTATTATGGTTACGTGATTTTATTAAGTAAAAATATATAGTATTAATTGACTATGATCAAAGGAGATGCATATATTTTTTCACAGTAAGATTCGTCTATTTACAAACACATATGCACTATTAATTTGGGGTAAATAATAAAGATTTTACCTTTTTTGTACAGTTGGTCATTCGTTTTAACTCATTATTGTTAGTAATAATTTATGTGTAGTGAGCATCTGAAATCACACAGACAAAAATCTCTCCAATGTGGATATCGACAAATTCCGAAAAAATTTCAAGAACATTTTTTCTCTCTCTTTTTTTTTTTTTTTTGAAAATGGCCCAACATACTGACAAAATGTGTGGTTCAAATTGTAAAATATGAACTCGTTTATAACTTATAATTTATAATTTCTCGTGGACGTGATTTGAATTATAATTTATTGATCACCAAATATTCATTGAGAGTTAAATGCATTTGAAACAGTAATGGATTGAATGGAATAACGAATATAAAATGTACGAAGGCCACATATGTTATGTTTGTCCAAATTTGACCCTCAGTTTTTGGATGATCAAAAGCAGCAAAAATTTAATAGTCAAAACAAAAAAGACAGCAAAACACAGTAAGCCTATGTATAGCAAATGAGGAATCAATTACACTGACACTAATAAGAGTCAAGATGAACCGCACTCTGCACACAAAGGAAAGCAATCCTCAATAATTAATACTAGTAATTAAGAAAGAATGATTAATTTGGTACATAATGTATCCATCAACGTCTTAATTTGCATTGCATAATTGGATTTGCATGTCAACCAAGACTTGAGTAGGGACTGCAACCAATACTTTGTTTCTTACTCAATTTTTAGAACACATTCTACTATATTCCAATTTTGTCTTTCTGCATTTGCAGCTTTGTATTTCTGTTTTGAATACTCCTGCCTGGTACACGATTGGAACAACTATGAAGAGATTCAAAAAAACCTCCAGTGATCAGCTAGTTTCTTCTGATCGAGAATCCAGTATCGTTCTAAAGATTGCAGAATCAAAATGGGGTCTCAATCCTATGACTCTTATGGCTTTTTTCGTAGTATCTTTGATGGTTCTAACTCTTGTATTCTCAGTTGCCATAGTTTCTGGGAATTTACCTTCTCATTGCTTGTGGACTTTGGCTGAAGCTAGATTTTTTCATGTTAAACCTTCAAAAGGTATTTCATTTCCTCTTTATTTTCTCATCTTTGCCTTAAGATCATTTATATTACTACGAGTAAATAAACTTAATCTATTCTTCTTCTTTTTTCAGCCACAGTTTCTGAAGATGGTATTCCTCGGCCAGTGATAATGCCAAAAGATAAACTATTAGGTGGCCTTCTTCCTTCTGGATTTGATGAAACATCTTGTTTGAGTAGGTATGAATCACTCTTATATATCAAAGGTCTGCGCCATAAGCCTTCGTCTTATCTTATCTCGAGGTTAAGAAGATACGAAGCTCTACATAAGCAATGCGGACCCTATACAGAATTATATAACAGAACTGTCGACGTTATAAAATCTGGTGATCAATACAAAGCCGGTTCTTCAGTTTGTAATTATGTGATTTGGGTATCCTTTAGTGGTTTAGGGAACAGAATACTAACCTTAACTTCTGCTTTCCTTTATGCTCTTCTCACAAATAGAGTCCTTCTTGTTGACCCCAGAGTTAATTTACCTGACTTATTCTGTGAACCTTTTCCTCAAGTTTCCTGGTTGCTTCCCTCAGATTTTCCCATACTTGATCAGTTCAGTACCTTTAATCAGAAATCTCCACTTTCTTATGGTTATATGGTGAGAAATAATAAGTCAAGAATACATCCCTTCATGTATCTTCATCTAAACCATGACTATGATGCTCAAGATAAATTATTTTTCTGCGACACCGACCAAACTTTTCTCAAGAAAATCCCTTGGCTGTTTGTGAAGTCAAATAACTATTATATCCCAGCTCTTTTCTTGATCCCATCTTTTGAGCAAGAGTTAAA
The DNA here is from genome assembly GCA_032618575.1 of Nicotiana noctiflora. Classification (NCBI taxonomy): domain Eukaryota; kingdom Viridiplantae; phylum Streptophyta; class Magnoliopsida; order Solanales; family Solanaceae; genus Nicotiana; species Nicotiana noctiflora. The sequence goes on from JASVEL010012702.1 coordinate 128,335, forward strand.
CAATCTTTTTCCAGAGAAAGGAACTGTTTTCCACTTTTTAGGTAGGTACCTTTTCCATCCCACAAATTCTGTATGGGGACTTATTACAAGGTACTATCAAGCTTATTTGGCCAATGCAGATGAAAAAATAGGGATTCAAATTAGAGTCTTTGATTTAGGTGCAGGTAATTTTAAGTATGTATTGGATCAGATTTTAGCATGTACAACAAAGGAGAATCTACTGCCACAGGTTAACCAGAATGAGCCTATAGTCAATTCATCTGAAAAGCCGAAGACTGTAAGTGTATTGATGACATCGCTAAGTCCAAGATATTTCGAGGAGATAAGGAACATGTATTGGGAAAATCCTACTGCAACAGGAGAGATTGTTAGTGTTTACCAGCCAAGTCATGAGGAGCATCAACAAACCGAGAAGCTGATGCACGATAGGAAGGCGTGGGCGGAGATGTATTTGCTGAGTTTAACTGACAAATTGGTTACAAGTGCATGGTCCACTTTTGGATATGTAGCGCAGGGTCTTGGAGGTTTGAAACCCTGGATTTTGTACAAGTTTGAGAATGGGACTGTACATAATCCACCTTGTTTTCGCGATATGTCTTTGGAGCCATGTTATCATTCCCCTCCGAATTATAACTGCAAAAAGAAAACAGGAAGTTATAACACAGGTAATGTTGTTCCTCATGTGAGACATTGTAAGGATATGACCTGGGGGTTGAAGCTATTTGATCGAAATGGTGAATTGTAACATGTTTAGAATAAGGGAAGAACAATTGTCGCAGGATTAAAAAAATTATAACTTATTACAAGATTTTTTCATTGACACAATTCTTTTGATGATAGGCTATGATGCAACTTAGAGTGAAGAAGAGATAAAATCATATTTTTCAGTGTTTAATGAAAGTTAAACCATAGATTTATGTTTATGTGTGGATTCTGTTATTTTATTTAATGGTAAGTATTCGTACTTTTTGCTGCATCATTGTATACTCAGCATTTCTCTGAGCAACTGGCAAAAACATGGATGAGTTCACCTTAGTGGAAAATAAGATTCCCAACGCACCACAAATATACATGAGTGTGTGTGTGCGCGCAAAATTGGAAATCCATCATTCTATGGTTATAAACAGGATCCTCTCCCCCAGAACCAAAACTCGGAAAACAACAACATTGAAATAAAATAGATGAGTTCAACATCACAGAAGCAGTCATCAACTGGAGCTATGAAAATTTACCTTACCAACCTATCGGAGAGATGATCGATTGCCAAAGCACTCTGCTACTTGTGATGATCCTCTCTCTACCGATTTGTCCCCGATGCATAGCCTGGGCTCATAGAGGGATTAGGCGTAAACTGTCTCCCTTTCTTCTTGAATCCGAATGGATGGAAAAAGTGAGGCTCAATCACAAATAAAATGGCAGCTCGATGCACTAAGCTCCGCTATGCACAGGGTCCGAGGTAGGACCGGAGCACAAGAGTCTATTATAGATAGTCTTACCCTGCATGTATTTCTGCAAGAGGCTATTTGCACGTCTCGAACTTATAACCTCCTGGTCATATGACAGCAACTTTACCAATTCAAATAAATAATATCACTATTACCTTAAATTTTAAATTAAGCAAATGATATAGGAGGATCATCCATCAATGGAATTTGGATAATAAGGCTATTACTAGAACTGCACAACAGACAATGGATTACACTTAATATTATCAAGATTTACGTCATTATAGTTTTGTAGACACTTTGATGTATTAATATTGAAACAATTGCGTAACAAAACAATTTGTAAGAAAGAAAATGGAAGATTCTAAATATTTGAATGAACTTTACTCTTATCAGAATAGTGATATATTTTTGCAGTAATGTTTTTCAGTCGTGACATATGATCTTGGTCACTATTTTATCAATTCTCTGTTCCTTCATAAATTAAAACTAAACCCCTGAAATGTTTCCACATCAGGGAATTTAATCGAGCTCAATTTACATGGTATCGATGCCTGCAAGGCAACCAGTTATGCAAAGGAGGTTGTTGTTAGTCATCCACCTGCTCGCAACAAATTTCAGCTTCTACCCTGTGCTAATAAAACAGCCTGCAGTTATTTGAATCCAACTAGCCAGTATCAGAATCTGAAAATTCCGCTTGGCAAGCATCTTTTGGTTCCACGTCAGTCATGGAAGGTGGAACAAGATCGTTTCTTGGGCGATTTCTTCGCTTTCGTGTGGTTGCATCCTGCAAAGAGATAAAGCGTGGAAAGGATCGATGTTAAGTAATTTCCAAAGAGGTCAAAATGAAGATCGCTTACAGAAGAAACTGAAATAGCCTAGGGCCTAGTGCCTGCATGGGCTAGCCAAAGCAAGTTTTAGGTACACTGTATCACTACCTTTGCGCTTGGCTGAGTGTGATCGGACTCTCTGGTCTGCTGGCTCAAATGTTCTGGCTCATTGGATCTCTCGCTCAAATGATCTGGTTCACTTGACTGAACTACCTGACTTCTTCTCAGCCAAACACTACCAAATGAGATTAATGCTGCCAGGAGCAGAAAGGGTCCAACCCTTGGATCACCACTGTAATCGTGAATTCTATTTAGGAAACTTTTGATCCTATGATTAAATCCTCCAGTAGGGCCAACGGTTCCTTGAGACCAAGATGACCAACTGGAATCTGCATCCTCCGGAACCAAATCCGGAGTCCTTGTTTTCTGTAACGAAATGGGAATAAAGATACAGAACTAGAAAAGGAATCTAGAAAAGGGCTAAAGACAGCTTTCTGCAGTTATACATCCTTGCAATCAACATATGAATAGTTGAATAACATGAGACACCATTATCTCATAATGATATTGATATCTAATACACATATTAAAAGCTGCCACTCATCCCTCGTTGATTAAGTACCTTCCAGACTAGTATCCATAATTCCATTCAAGTGAGGAATAGATCAATATTACATAGAGATTAGTTGCAAAAAGTAAAAGAAATTGTGCAAGCACAAGTTCTGGTGTACCATCTTCAACCAACTGGCATAGAGCTTACAATCTTGAAGGAGGGGTCATCATTTATAAGATCCATTTTTAGAACCCCTAAACCACCTTTGAATCAATTAAAGCAAACAAGTGAGAGATTTTTGGAAATTAACTTACAAATGAAGGAAGACTCTTAGAGTCGCCATCTTTGATTATCTCAGAAATCCATTGTACAATCTGTCATTCCAATATAAAATACATCAGATATTCAGGTATATTGATCATGAACATTCTTGTGAGAAAGCACGGAAGAAGATTTTATTATTGATGTATTAACAATGATACAATGACCCCTATTTATAATACATATTCTACTCCTACTACATATCAAACTAGGACATATTATAAACCTACTATACATGGGATTAGGACATCTAACACTCCCCTCAAGCTGGTGCATACAAATCATATGTACCGAGCTTGTTACATATGTAGTTAATACGAGGACCAGTGAGGGACTTGGTGAAAATATCTGCCAGCTGATCATTCGACTTCACGAACTTTGTAGCAATATCTCCCGAAAGTATCTTTTCCCTAACAAAGTGACAGTCAATCTCAATGTGTTTAGTTCTCTCATGGAACACTAGATTTGACGCAATATGAAGAGCAAGCTTGATTATCACAAACAAGTCCCATCTGACTAATCTCACCAAATTTCAACTCCTTGAGCAACCGTTTGATCCAAATTAACTCACATGTCGCCATAGCCATCGCTTGATATTCTACTTCTGCTTCTTAGGGGTGTGCATTCGATTTATCGATTCGATTTTGACCCTTATCGATAATTATTTATCGATTATCGATTTGTACATATGTTTATCGTTATCGTTTCAATAAGGTTTCGATTTTTTCGATTTCGATTTATCGATTTTTGGGGCTTATCGATTCGGTTATCGATTACACCAATAAGAAAATTTGCGGCATTCCACGGAAAGTATATCACCATAAACACGCCTAACTAATATGGACCAAAAGAAGCTAAAATACGACAAACTCCGTTTATAACATAAAAATTGTGTCAAAAAGCACATGCAACGAACCTAAAATAAGGGATCAAATGTATGACACCAACACTCCAACGGTATTAAAAAAAAATACATCATCACGACTAATTTTATTTTCCATTAATTTGAACTTTATTCCCTTGAGCTTTTAATATGATTATTCCTTAAATGTGGTAGATAAAATAATAGGGTTAGGGACTTAGAGTAAAGGAAAGGGTATTATAGAATAAGGCAAAAAAAAATAAAAAAAATTAAAAAATAAAAAAATATTTTTAAAAAAATATTTTTTTACTATTTCTTATCGGTTTATCGATAAACCGATAAACCGAAAAGGACAAAATCGAAATCGAAATCGATAACTCGATAAGGAAAATTTCGAAATCGAAATCGAAACCGATAAATCGATAAATCGATATCGATAAACCGATAACAAATAATCGATTCGATTTATCGATAAACCGATTCGAGTGCACACCCCTAATGCTTCTGCACTAGACCGAGCAACCACATTCTGTTTCTTGCTCTTCCAGGAGACCATATTTCCTCCTACCAAGACAAAATACCCAGACGTAGAACGTCTATCAGAAGGTGATCCTGCCCAATCAGCATCTGAGTATCCAACAATCTGCTCATGACCTCTATCCTCAAACAATAAACCTTTGCCCGGAGCTGATTTTATATACCGAAGAATGTGAACAACTGCATACCAATGACTATCACACGGAGAATCTATAAACTGACTCACAACACTCACAGAAAAGGAAATGTCAGGACTTGTCACTGTAAGGCAATTTAATTTACCAACCAGCCGTCTATATCTTGCAGGATCGCTAAGAGGCTCCCCCTGTCCTGGCATAAGTTTAGAATTTGGATCCATCGGGGTGTCAACCGGTCTACAACCTGTCATTCCTGTCTCTTCAAGAATATCTAAGGCATACTTTCGTTGTGAGATCACAATACCTAAGCTAGACTGAGCAACCTCAATACCAAGAAAATACTTTAGTTTGCCCAGATCCTTAGTCTGAAAGTGTTGCAAGAGATGTTGCTTTAATTTTGTAATACCATCCCGGTCATTGCCGGTAATAACAATGTCATCAACATAGACCACTAGATAAATAGAGAGACTCAAGGCAGAATGCCGATAGAATACAGAGTGATCAGCTTCACTCTGAATCATGCCAAACTCCTGGATAACCGTGCTGAACTTACCAAACCACACTCGAGGAGACTGCTTAAGACCATAAAGTGATCGATGCAAGCAACATACAAGGCCACGAGACTCCCCTGAGCAACAAAACCAGGTGGTTGCTCCATATAAACCTCATCCTCAAGGTCACCATGAAGAAAAGCATTCTTAATGTCCAACCGATAGAGAGGCCAATGGCGAACAACGACCATGGATAGAAAAAGGCGGACTGATGCAATTTTATCCACGGGAGAGAAAGTATCACTGTTATCGAGTCCAAATATCTGAGTATATCCTTTGGCAACAAGACGAGCCTTTAGACGAACAACCTTACCATCAGGACCAACATTGACTGCATACACCCAACGACAACCAACAGTAGATTTACCCGAAGGAAGAGGAACGAGCTCCCAAGTACCACTCGTATGTAAAGCAGACATCTCGTCAATCATAGCCTGTCGCCATCCTGGATGAGACAATGCTTCACCTGTTGACTTAGGGATGGAAACAGAGGACAAAGAAGATAGAAAAGCATAATAGGGTGATGACAAACGATGATAGCTCAAACCGATATAATGGGGATTAGGATTGAGGGTGGTCCGTATACCTTTCCGAAGTGCAATCGGCTGATTAAGAGGAGACAAGTCCGCAGTATTGGCAGGGTCAGATGCAGGACGTGAATCAACTGGGCCTGATGCTGAGCGCGGACGACGATGATATGTCAAAAGTGGTGTTCCTGTGGCAGGGAGTCTAGGAGGAACCACACAAGACTCCTCAACGGCTGGAATGAATAAGACTTCTATAGTGGAAGGTGAAGAAGGAGCTATAGGAGACTCGGGTAAGGCTTCTGTGGCGGAAGTAGAAGGAGGAGCTATAGTAGGCTCCTTAAAGGTCCGTATAGGTAAGACCGCAGATATATCAAGGGGGTCAGAATGGTCAGAAGAGGTAAAGAAAGGTTTAGACTCAAAAAATGTGATGTCGAAGGACATAAAGTACCTACGAAGATCAAGTGAGTAACAACGATATCCCTTCTGAACACGAGAATAACCAAGGAAGACACACTTGAGAGCACGAGGAGCTAACTTATCTTTTCCGGGGGCTAAGTTATGAACGAAACAAGTGCTTCCAAAAACACGAGGGGGAACAGAGTATATGGGTGATTGGGGAAACAATACCGCATACGGTATCTGATTCTGGATGGGAGAGGAAGGCATCCGATTAACTAAATAACAAGCTGTGAGAACTGCATCGCCCCAAAAATGCAGCGGAACATGAGATTCAATGAGAAGTGTGCGAGCAGTCTCAATGATGTGCCTATTCTTTCTCTCTGCAACCCCATTTTGCTGAGGGGTATACGGACAAGAGGTCTGATGAATAATTCCTCGAGAAGTCATAAATTGCTGAAATTGAGTGGATAAATATTCTAAGGCATTATCACTGCGAAAAGTGAGAATAGAGACACCAAATTGATTTTTAATTTCAGCACAAAAATTCTGGAATATAGAAAACAACTTAGAACGATCTTTCATTAAGAAAATCCAAGTACATCGTGAATGATCATCAATGAAACTAACAAAATAACGAAATCCTAAGGTTGAACCTGACTCTACTAGGACCCCATATATCAGAATGAACTAAAAAAAAAATAGACTCTGCGTGACTCTAAGTACTACGAGGATAGGAGGCTCGAGTATGTTTCCCGAGCTGACATGACTCACACTCTAATGTGGATAAACTAGACAAACTAGGCACCATCTTCCAAGCTTGGATAAGCTTGGATGTCCTAAACGTCTGTGAATTAGGTCCGGAGGATCTGTAACTAGACATGCCTTGGATGATTTTAGGGAGTTAAGGTAGTAAAGCCTTTCTCAAGTCCCGTTCCAATTGTCTGCCCTGAATTGCGGTCCCGCATAATAAAAGAATCATCAATAAAATATATACCACAATGGAGGGCACGAGTCAAACGACTAACAGATGCAAGATTAAAAGGACAGCCAGGGACATAAAGAACGGAATCTAGAGTGACAGAGGGTAGGGGATTCACTTGTCCAACTCCTTTTGCTTTGGTTTGAGACCCATTGGCTAAAGTAACAGAGGGAAGAGACTGTGAATATGCAATATTTGACAAAAGTGATTTATTACCAGAGATATGATCAGAAGCGGCTGAGTCCACAACCCATTGTTCAGAAGGACTAGACTGGGAAACACAAGCAAAGGAATTACCAGCAACAAAAGTATTAGTCTGAGCAACAGAAGCTACTTGTGTATATCGAAGGAACTCATTATACTCACCTTCAGATAAAGAAAATCCGTGGTTACCTGTAGTCTCAGTCTGAGCAACATAAGCATTTTTAGGTGGGCGGCCATGTAGAAAATAGCATACATCACGAGTCTGTCCAAGTTTATGACAATAAGAGCACTTGGGTCTAGATCGTCCAAAACGACCTCCACCTCGTCTATTCTCCATAGTATGAGATGCCCGATTGTCCACTGATTGGGATACGAGGACAGATGAGTCAAGTGTCTGCGGTGAGCTTACTGGGTGGCTAGGTGCTGCAGCAAGGCGAAGTAATCGAGAGAATAATTCATCAACCGTGGGGACGGTTGGACTAGCCAAAATCTGGTCACGTACTGAATCAAGGTCATTAGGGAGTCCAGCGAGTGTAAGAACTAGAAACATCTTCTGTCGTTGCTCTTGTTGTTTTTCAATACTAGCAGAAACTGGCATCAACGTCTCAAATTCTTCCATGACTGCCCGAACTTGTCCCAAGTAAGTAGACATATCTAATTCTTGTTTCTTCAAGTTTGTCATTCGCGATATTACATCATAGAAACGAGATATGTCATTAGTGTAGAGATTACGAGCCTTTTTCCAAACTAAATAACATGTCTGGAATGGACGGAACAAGGGCATCAACTTGGAATCAATAGATCGCCACAGGATACTACATAACTGAGCATCGACCTTCTCCCACTGTGTTTTGGCCTTTTCATCACCTTCGCCAGCCTTTTTTGTTAAGTGATCTTGAACTCCTTGACCTTTACACCACAACTCGACGGATGAAGCCCAATCTAAGTAATTTGAACCTCCCATTAAAGGTTTTGAGGTAATCATAACACCAGAACTGCCAGAACCCGGGTTTCTAGACCCTAAAGCATCGATTCCCAAAGACATAGTAGGATTATCACCAGATAACAAAAAGAATCAACCGAAAGTTCTCTGAAACAGATGCTGAAAATACTGTTTTTGCTGAAAAAGGACTGTAGCTACCGGAAAAATTTCAAAGTGGTCGGAATCGAACGAAAACATGATGGGTAAGGCTCGGAATGCTCAGACGAAAACACTGTTCCAAAGAAATTTTTCGAAAATCTGGCCGGAAAGGCCCTCACGCGCCGGCGCGTGAGGCTGACGCGCCGCCGGCGGCAGTGTTCCGGCAGGCGCGTGGGGGCGCGTGCAATGTCGTTTCCCGGTGAAATTTCTGAGGGTTGGTCGGAATTATGTGGGGTAGCTTTTGGTGGTGTTGGATTTTGCACAACCCTGATAATTAGTGACCTTTATGCAATTAGTCACTTAGGTCACCGGAAAATTGCACGGTGACTGAGTTATTTCTTTCCGGATATCGTTAGAATGACGCACAACAATTAATTTCTTATGGTGGCTCTGATACCATGTGAGAAAGCACGGAAGAAGATTTTATTATTGATGTATTAACAATGATACAATGACCCCTATTTATAATACATATTCTACTCCTACTACATATCAAACTAGGACATATTATAAACCTACTATACATGGGATTAGGACATCTAACAATTCTCATACAAGTAGCTGGCTCAATACAAGAATGAAAGGTCCAACAAATCTCAGGATAGGCTATATTTTCCTATCTAGGTTATTTCCCATGTATGCTGATAATTCAGTCAAGTATAGACAGGGCAAATGTTTCGAGAGCCAAGCGTTAATTGCTAATCCAGCATATTACTTGCATGTTCTACAAGGAGGAGGGTTTTGACCATAAATGAGGCAGTCTTAGTAGACGGAAATGAGTGAATTGTGTTTGCATGTCCTAGTAATAAAGAGTTGTGGAAGAACAGAACTTCCAACAAGTTAATTCGGCTTCACAACACGTATTTTCCCTGCTGAGGGACCTTGCTTAACTACCTAAAAGTGGTATCATGCATCAAACATGTGATCAATATCATCAATGAGGGAAAGGAAACGACCCTTTAGCTCCAACTTCCAAAATTAATTCTCTCCTAAACGTGTCTACATAACTATGTACTTTTTGTTCAAAGAAAGAAAACCACTGGGAAAGGGATAGTTTAGGAGGGAGAAAAAAGAAAGATAAATGCTCAATTAGAAGTAAATATCAAAGGACTGCCCGTCACAGTGTGGACCAAAGAGAACCATGGAACGAGATTCAGAAATTGCAACCAGGTGAAAGAAGTGGTTTTGCTTCCATCTCCTACTCTCTCGTTCTACTTGTGTTTTTGCAATGGATTGAACTGAAATTCTTACCGTTTGGAGGGACGAACCACCCGCTTGTGCACAAGCGAAGGCTGTCATAGATTGTCCAATATAAAGGCTGTATTCAACAAAAAAACAAATTGCACCACAGAACAAGGGAGACGATGTTTTGTTTGCATATTTTGGTGTTGCTGTCATGGAACATTTAATAGATAAACTAACGAGTTTATACTCAATTACAGAAGAATGTGGAAATAGATCCATCATGTGACTTGCTATCAAAATTTAATGGAGCCTGTCAGTCTACTCACCTCTTCAATTTTATTAGAACCATTGTATTTTGCCACGAGCTGAGATGCAGGATCAGCTTCAACATTGTACAACGCTGAGTATCTGCTGGTTGGCTGCTTTTCAACATCCTCTGTTCCATTCCTCTCATAGCGTACAATAAACAATTGTGCTATGTCTGTTATATCCCTCCTCGGCCCGCAGGTCTCATAACTATTTTCTGAATTAATGTAGAAGAAACAGAAACTCTGTGCAAAAGGAGAAGCTATTAGCATTCAACGTGACAGCAAATCATAGTTTTGCTCAAAGAACAATCATCCAACACGATGGACCTCATGGGTTCCACAAAGTAACAAAATAATCAGCTAAGTCTTACATGCTTCGATAATATAACTAAAGTCTATAATTAGAAGAAGAAGAATAGCATACAAGGGAAAGAAAGACAGTTACATGAATCACATCAAGTTCAGGGAGCATCTCTCAAATACATTAAGGAATATTTTGTTTTTTCAAACCATAAGGATTCTTCAAGCTTTACCAAGGTTTGGATCCCAAAACCAACTGGAATTAGAGCGTACCGGCTAATGAAATAACTAAGACTCGATCTCAAATTAGTTGGAGCCGGGCTACATGAATCCGCTATATCCATTATGCTTTAATAGCTAAATAAAATGAAACCATCAAAGTAATCGTTACTGCAACTTTCTCCAAAATTGTGCACAAGAATTTGTAAATCTACAGAAGTGCCACTAGAGCTGAAATTTTCAGGAAAAGGTGTAAAAAATCTGAGATGGAAGGTTGAATCGGCACAAACAAGTAATTACAGATGCCTAGTTAAGTATATCTAAGATGAGAGGTTGTAGGAGTTTGATCTTCCCTCCAGACAATAACTTCTAGAAAGGCTCTACATGCATGCTTTTCTGTAGTTTTTCATGGACTCTGTCAGTCTGTCGAAAGACAACTCCTACTGCTCATGTTCACCACTAAATGGGTTAGCTATTAATAGATTGATTTATAAATATAAAAACGGATGCTAATTATTGTGCAAAAAACTATTGGTGGTACGGAAAATGTAATTACACCACCATTTAACCGAAGCAATGCCAAAATTCAAGAAGAGGTGCTCACTTTCTGTGCTTCCCCATCAAGCCAGGTAAATGTCAGCCGTTTCTGTTTTAGTGCAAGCAGAGCTGGTGCAAATGATGGATCTTGATCCACTGCAGTCAATTCTCCATCATTTGAAAGAGTTTCTTGAACCCTGCGAACAGTCTTATGTGATAGGTAATTCACACCATCAGCTAATGTAACATACATTCATAGCATCTAACATTCTATGCATGTAGCTTAATGTGAAAAAAGATTTGAAGCCATCAATCAATGTATGTGGTAAAAATGAGAAATCTTTCAGGGCCGAGAAAAGTCTCTTCCTGCCCTGGAGGGTTGGAGCAATTTACCAGAAAAAGCAGAAAAATGCATCCCAACGAAGACATCCTTAGCTTTAGTATATGTAGGACACAACTAAAAAGAAAAGGCATATGTAATATGCAGATGCAGACAAGTAGATGTCATGGTTGATAGATTATTTTAGGTGTTGGTATACTATGAAGCGTTATCAATTCTAATTAATTTCTCATCTCAAAGTTATTAGATAGAAATGTTAAGGAAGAGCTAATTGTTGGAGATGCACATGCTCTATGTCTTATGAGGTGATCCATAGCAAGCCAATTCAGATTTGGTATGACCCAGGATTCCAGGTAGTCCAGCATGACCACATCAACATCATAAAAGTGCATATGATGACTAGGACTTACTTGATAATGTCAGGCTTGGGTCTTTCGTTCGGGCCGTAATCAGACACCCTGTGGGCCAATGTGTAAGTATATGAGACCAGTGGGAAAACTGCTGAAATAGAGAGGGGCTTCATCAGATTTCTCTGCTATATCTAGTGCCAAAATCTCTCTCTATCTCTTTCTCACACGGAGAAAGTCTACCCCCACCCTCTCTTCCTCCTCTTAACACAATTATCCCACAACATCTGCGGTTAATCTCTGTTCATATTTTCTAAAACCAGATGGAAAGATAAATCAACTAAAAACTAAGACGGATAAGCCAAATGATAGTACAACAATAACAAACCTAGTGTAATTCCACAGATGGGTTCTAGGGAGGATAGTGTGTACGCAGTTCTTAACCCTACTTTGAGAAGGTAGAGAGGCTGAAGCCAAATGACAGCCTAAAGCTTTAATTAAGAAAAATGAACTAGGAAAATGAGCTTACTTCACGCATTTCATTGAGCTCCTGGCTATACCGTCCAGCTAAAACAACACAATACCATACCCTGGTATCCTTTCCAGCACGTGAAAAGCCCCGCGCATCACAACCCAATTCCGTCGAAGTTACACTCCTCAATTGTGGAAGCACTGATGAAGTATGAAATAAAGACCAGTAAGATCCATGTTAATACAATTTCAGATAAGACTGTAAGACACAAATAGCAGAGGCACAATTTTTTGAAGTCTTTTGCCATGTTTCAATATTGCATTCTACAGCACAAGAACCTGGCATCTTAATTTCTTGCTCCAGCTAAATCCGAGATCTCAAGACATTTAAACAGAAATACAACCATCCTTGAATTGTGATCACAACAAAAATTCTGGAATTCATCTTTCCGCATATTGTCAACTGAAAACTAAGTTGCTCCGACACGGATGCGGATCTAGAGGTCGGACCATTCGAGATATAATTCTAAGATTCGGAGATATGGATCCTACTACGGATGCGGGTGCCGGGATCCGGCTGAAAATAATTCAAAAATATAAAATATCTCTAAATTATGAAAAACTTTGTGGAATACTTATGTATAGCTTGTAAAGTGTGGATTTCTTTTTCATTTTCAAGTTGTAGATAAGTAAAGGATTGATTTCCTAGATAAGTATGCTATTTCCTTCAAATTTACCCTATTTTTGTTCTGCTTTCGGGAATCAAATTGTATCTCGTCTCGAATTTTTTCCGTCCGTCGTGGTCAAAGAAAAGTACCCAAAATTGTTTGTCCAGATCCGGTACGGATCCCATACCCACACCCATACTAGTGTAGTGTCGACACGGGTGCTGCACCTAAACTGCCATGTCGGGCAACTTAGACTGAAAATGCCTACTTATGCCTCATAGTGATGTGAATGCCTACGCCAATTTGCATGTTGGTAAAACTTGAGGCAGCTACATTGCCACAACTATGCATACAATATGTACAGAATAACTACGGTAACTACTATGGTCACATCAAAAACTACACTTCAATTAACTAGTATTCCCTTCGTTTCAATTTAGATGAGGTAGTTAGACTCGGCAAGGAGTTTAAGAGAAAAGAGGCAGGATTTGAAACTTGTGGTCTTAAAGCTTAAGGGGTAAAAGCTTTGTGGGGCCATGCCATTAATGTGGCTATAAAAGCTTCTCATTAAGGGTAAAATGAAAAGTTTAAGGTTGAATTATTTCCAATTATAAAAATGTGTCATTCTTTTTGGAATGGAATAATAAAGGAAAGTGTGTCATCTAAATTGAAATGGAGGGAGTAGTAAAATATAGTTCCTTGTTCATATCTGGGTACATTACACAGACCATCCATCTAAAACCATAACATGACACTCTAAATTAGCACACACAAAGGCACAAAGCAGGATATAACAATGATTTTAAGACTTCAATTTCAATATTGTCTTCTATCTTCTCTCTACTACTGGCAGCTCTAGCAAAAGGATTTTTTTTTTAGATAAGTGTTAATCACCAAAAAGAATTCTTGGTAAAGTGGCTCATCACTTGGAGGAAATATACTTGAAACTAGTGAGTGCAAAAACACTTATAACATGATTGTCGAAGTGGTGATGAGAAGTTTGAAGCAGTATTCTCCACTATTGGTACTGGAAACACTAACCATAACGTTCGACAAGAATAAACAGGATAACTCCAGACGGAAATTTGCTAAGTCAATCTAAAATGAGTGCAAATGCTCAAACATAATGATTGCTGACACTATAGTAACATGAACAAAATAAACCTGGCTGACTTGAATGTATTTGCTAAAATCTCAAATTGATTAGCCACATCACAAATAATATCAGATAAAGCAGTTTATGAAAAAATACGTGTTCAATTCACTTATGCAATACACTAATTTATGAAACTGACGAAATAGCCAAATACAATGGTAAAAGGGAGAAAAGATAAGTACCTTGATTTTTATTCTTCTCCATAAGATCCACAAACAATGAACTGTTGACATAGCCTACAATCATAAACATCTTAGGCACGTAACTTATCACAGCCACCAGAAGTTATTTAGAGAATATACAACAAGAAATGAGGAGGAAAATGAACTTACCATGATGAACAACAGGTTTGACACCTGTTTCTTTTATAAATACGATGGCAGGGGCAGATTCGACCCCTAACCTGTATAGATAGGACAATAGGTTATCTTACAACATAAAGTGAAAATTGTCAAGGGAGCAGAGCATAGAAGTACAAAAGAATAACTAAGTAAAAGTTCAGCATTTCACAAAAAAGAGCTCTATTTGCTTTACCGTTGTTTTTTATTTTTATTTTTTTCCTTTTTCTCTTAGGCATGGAAGAGGAATGAATCCTACAAGAAAAGAATATTGCCTGGAGAATATGAATTAGCTGGCTCAAATCACATTGTGGAAGTTCCACACATTACTCTGCAAATAGTCTTTTATGGGATGCTCGGATTGGCTCACTTATCCAATGAAGATAATGTCTTCCTCTTTTATTAAGCTACATAAATCAATTACAAAGTACCTCAAGGTAACTTATCCCAACAAAACAAAAAGTACTTCAAGGTACTATTTAACCATCGCTGTCCACAGCAATCAAATGCTCAAATTCTGTTCCTGCGCTTTAATAGGTAGGAATTCTGTTTATTTCTTTTTTTTTTTTTTTTTGAAAAAGGAATTCTGTTTATTTCATATAGATAGATAAAGTACAAAACTATAAACAACAAGATTTTCAGGCTTCATATATCATGTGGAGACTTGGATCTCCACAAAAAAAGTCTGTATTTATAGCATTACTCTGTGTTCAACAAAACAACCCCACTCACAAATTGAACGGTAATAAAAAGACAACCAGATTGCTAACTGAAAAAAAAAAAGATTCAGAACAGATTTGGAATATCATTAAAGAAATTTTAAAAGGAAGTTAATAAATGAACGACCATATAGCATAAGGATAGAGGATCCATGTCCACCCCCAATTAGTTTGAGATTTAAGCCTAGTTGATTGATTGTTAGGAATAAAGAAGTACATATAACATCCTTTGAAGATAGTAGAACCAAGCTACCTACTCTAATGTAAATCCAAAATGAGACTCATTCTGAAAGAATGTGGAAGATGTAAACAGAAGTATTAACCTGTGTATGGTTTACAATTAAAGATAAAGAAAAACTGCTAAAGGCTGAAGTCTACAAAAAGAAAATAAACTATACTTATTCTTTGTGTAAACTCTTACTTAGAACCATTTTAAATTGTTACCACATAAGGAAATATGAGGGTATTATCATTATTTAGGTATTTCAACTTATAAAAATTAAGAAACTTTTAAATAGTTAAAAAATCAAACAAATTCAATAACATATGAGAATTAAGAAACGGAGTACTCTCTTCATGTCATTTTTATGAAATGATTAAGATTGGGGTACTCGAGCAACTTTTATCCTTGACTACAACTTTTTTTTAATAAGATAGAGTTCAAATCCATAAAACAGCCATCGTTTATAGAAATTTTGTAGTTCCTGAATGTCTTTCTTGCCCCTTTTCCAAAAAGTCAGTGTGTTGGTGTTCAAAATCAGATGAAAATTAGATAATTGGAGGGATTAACTTTTAGCAAGTTTGAACTTCACCTTATTATATCCAAAAACTATTGTACTCAACTTTTGAATATAAATTAGAAAAAAATTTAATTTTTATTCCATGTTATTAACATGTGCTAACACCGTAACACATCTACCCAAAAAAGGCTAAAATTTAGAATGATTTGACAGTTGTCAAATGATTTAACAGTTGTTGATCCCTTCTAGTTAACTTCCAATCTGTTCAAATTCACTCAGTGAGGAAAAGCCAAAAGAAAATGGAAACCAACAACGCTATGAGAGACGATAAGGGAGCGAGAGGTAGGAGATTTGAGGAAAAAATGGAAGCAGAAGTCAAGAACTTATTCACAAACCCCTCTCCCTCCAAAAAAAAAAAAAAAAAAAGACAAATTAACTGGGAAAGGAAAAATGCACAAATTAGCGGGAAAATGTAACAGCAAAACTAGTGCAGAAATTAGCGGGAAATGAAAAAGCAAAAATAGTGTACATTACATATTCCACCATAATGAAGATTCTCCTTCCTGCCATAGCACGAATGCAAATGTAGCATAGGCTGAGTAATTCTTAGCAGCTTGACGAATAAATGGAGTTGCCCGTTCACCAGTTTGAGAGAAGAAAATGACCTTGACCTTATTATTGAAAAATATAAGAAACCTGTCAAATTCTAAGCAAGCGGCCTAAAACCAGTACACATGGCAGAACCAGGGTACTAAACATGTTAGTGTAAATGGAAATATATCCTCGCATTTTCAAGCAGGGCGTATTCTTTCATAGAATACAACTAGTCAAGCTACACTTCATTAAAAAATAATAGCTAGTCAAACTATATGCAAAGCAATGTGTGTGTGCAGCCAGTCCAAACAAAATACTAAAACCTGTGACAGAGACTTAAAACAAATCAAAGAACATGACAGCTTAGTCAATGCCAGCTACAGCAATTATTTAGACCATGCAGTATCAGTTAAAAAGAAGCTGCACAGCATAACATTCCCTCACTTTCTAGGAAACAATGGTAAAGGCGTAAAGCATATTCTTCCTTTCAGGGACTGGGATTTAAATTTAACTTTAATGTTAAACACTAAGAGGACAATTTGAAAAGTGTTGCTTGGGATCTTGATTTTTTAACAGTGATCACTTTCTAAAAGAAGATACGGCATAGTGAAGGTGATTTGGTATGGCAATGCTTCAAAAAACTTATTGATCGCCTTAGGATTTTGAGCATCATCCCATTATTTTGCTCAAAAAATACCACTAGCATCTTATAACTAGAAGAAAAAGTTAATGATGGGATGCCCTTCATTCTTCAAGATGGTTTTACACAGATAGAGGAGTACGTGATTATGACCTTTGATAATTGCATGGTAATGACCTGTTAAATATTATCAGTATACATGCAGTAGAACCGGTAAAAATATGGGCAGCCTTAACAGATACTTTAATGTGCAGCAACTGGCCATCTCTCATCACTTAGTTTTCTTTCTTTTTAAAACTAAAGTAGTTGGGAAGGCTGTCAGAAGTTGTACCTTGTGAGGTTTGCTTTTCAGCAGAAAATCCTGGGCCTGAAATTAAAAAAAGCTGTGAATCAGAATATGTAAAGCTAGTCATGTATTAAAGCTTGCAAAACTTGTCCATCATCAACAAGTTAAGCACAAATTTGCATGCATACTGATCCACAGTTACCAGACATAAGTGATGTGAATGTGGAAAAACTCGCGATATACAACTAGAGAAGAAACACATTTGACAAATAACGTGCTTGGCCAAGCTTTTGGGAGACAAGAAATAGTTTTTTTTGTGGAAAAAAAATGGTTTATTTTCACAAAAGAAAAGTACTCAACTCTTTTGACGAATTAAGGAGTTTTGAAGTATTAAGGACTTGAGTATTAATTGAAGAATTAAGGAGTTTGACCAAACTTTAAAGAAAGGTATTCTAGGTAGTAGCATAAACTAATTTTCCTGCTGCAGACTGGAAATAAAATTTGTAACTTCTCCCTGAAAGCACAAGCAGCATAAGAAAATTAATTTACAGGACGAAAATACGCTTACCAAAAATTAACATTTGCCAAACTATCCCTCTTTATTTTACCTATATGTATCTCAGTTATAATAACAATTATATAGATGTATACGTCTACCAATCAAATGAATATTAAATGACAAAGTATAGCAATTATGACTTTGAAATTACTATATTTATATTGATTTGTATTTTTTAATTAATATTTTACATTTAATAAAATAAAATTGAGATTTAACTAAAATATTTTCATAATAAATATTCAAAATCGTTTATCAGAATAAAACAAAAGATGAAAGCTAAATCTCATGGTACCATTGACTCCTTCGAGTAGTACCGAATACGTGGCAAACTTAGAATGGCCGTCGCAACCCAATCAGTAACTGAATCAATGGAAAGTTCTCCTTCATACCTAGATTATCAAGTATCGTTAGCAAAATACAATTAGCAGGAAATTGTGTTCAAAGCAAAGTAAGTCCAAACTCTAGTTTTGAGCCCCAACCAATTATACATGTCCGGATGACAAGAAAATAACATAAAAAAATGGTGAGAAAAGGAAACTCACCTAGACATGCACCTTAAACCTCTACAACCTGGGGGGAAAGCCACAAATGCTGGAATTCCTGTAAGTGAACCAATAAGTCAAGTTAAAGAGGGTTGAAGAGGTGGGGGAATTCATGCATCAGTGTCAGTTAATCCATCAAAGCATAATGAACTGCAATTCAAATTGATTTTGGTGGATGAGATAAACCCTATCAAAATCGTAAGCTAAGGAAAAACAGAGGCAAGTCCTAGATAAACATGTATATAGTCTATATCATATTTTCCTCAATCTCGGTTCCTTGATCTTAGTGACCGAATATTAGACCTAGTGAGCTGAGTGCTGCATAAGAATAGTGTATCTGAAATCTTCTCCTACCGTTTTCGCTTAACGCAAAAATAGAAATCATAGCTCACTGGCGCAAATGTATAAGTTACACAATATAACATCAGGGGAAGAGTTAATCATGATAAGAACACTCCACCGACTATTCAGTTTCATATCTCCAGATCTTCTTACTACTGCAAAGGCATTTTCCGTTGCCACCTCATATGTACTCCTCGATGAGCTATAGTACCTCAAGTCCATCGTCTCTCCTCTAATGAAATTATAGCAGACGTGATTCAGAACCTAACAGCAGCCATTACTGGTCAAGTGCTGCAGTTAAATTGCTGAATCCCACATAAAGCTATCTAATTCTTTTTTTTTTCTTCTTTTGCAAAAGACAACCAAAAATCTCCAAGTGCTAGAGGCACAAGGTTTGAAACTCGAAGGATAACGGGCCCGCCCCTCTACCTTTCTCCACTTAAATACCAGAGTTATGTCAGTCCGAATGTAACAGTTATCTAATTCTTATCTCATTCAGTCCCTAAAATATATATTTATTTCCTTATTAAGTTACCAATTGAATCTCACACTTCTGTAGATGATTTCACAGGAAGAACAAAACGTCGGCCATAAATATGGACTCCATGAAATGCGTTCCAAGCTTGTATCTCAGCAGAATATGAACTAACAGCTGCAGTATTCTGTTGAAGCATTTTTGAGGAATGACAAAGTAAAATTTACATTTTTTTATTAAAATACTTTCCATGTCTAAAATATGGTAGTCCACCAGGTCCTTTCTCAGCTAGATATGTGGAAAGTTGAACATCAGCAAGGTCAATGACTCCAGTATCAGCGACCCCATCCAGCAAAGTAACTGAAGAGACAAGATAGAAGAAATAAATAGGAAAAACACACCAAATAACATTAGCAGGGTACAAAACAAATACACCAAATAACGTCAGCAAATTATAAATGGGAAATAAATGTCTGCAAAAATATGCAAACTCTTACCAATTCTCTTCCATTTGTTTGAAAATTGAGCACATCGCACACTCCCCGGAGAAAAAATCTAGAGAAGAATTTTGTCAACGTTCATCATAGGAGTAAATAAATGAAAAAAATAAAAACTAAATAATGAAAGAGTATATAGTTGTGAGAAACTATACATATTGAGGTAATACAGTGGAACTCTATATGTACAGAGGGTGAATAATGAGGACACAAACTTGTAGATACATAAGAATTCAAAAGAGTAAGAAATATTCCAGTTTAGCACATATATTAAACCTGAATTAACAATGCCTTGTCAGTTTCAAGCTTGGATCGAAAATTCTCAGAGCTGATAACATCAAAAGCATGGTCTTCAGGATCTAAGATACAAAGATAGAGAAATCTGCATCAGACAAATATAGATAGTGATTCTAGAAAGAACAAAACTAAAGTAAAATCACTGGTAGTATCACATTATCTTTGGTTTATCTTTCAGTGGGGTTGGGGGATGGCAGCGGGGCAAGTACTTGCTTAGCAAAAGTCTATCTAAAGAGGTGTTACAAACCAAAAGAAAATGTCTCCAGGAGAGGAAAGCTGATTTCTGAAATACTTCTCCCGGCATACTGCTCTTTAGCCTTTTCAATAACATGCTGAATTGCCAAAGAAAAAGATATATTAAAACATAAAACAGAACAGATTAATAGGAAACGTGAAATGGATCTACAGATTCCCATTTTTGGTACTAAATTATCTGTACAAACAAGAACAGAAAACTTACGAACTGCTCATCAATACCGAATAAGTCATAATCTCTCTTCCAAATTTGATTTGTCAGCAATTCAAAAGCATAACGAGCCTGTGAAATAATTATGCAGCAATCATGCCATGGGAAAACTTCATGGTATGGAGGAAAAGGTAAGAAAATTGGTAATGAAAAGTGACACAAGAAAGCCAGGTAACAGGTAAGTAAAACCGACCACTTCACAGCTGTCTAAAATAGAAATATCAAGACCTATAATCACAGGAAAGGCAGCAGCCATGAACATACCATGGCACTAGGAAAAATGCTAAGACGTGTCTTGCGTATCTAAATGCATGCAATACCATGGTTAAGGCATTGAATGTGTACAAGCTAGCAATAAGAGAAACAAGCATAATGATAAAGAAGCTGTTGGATAAAGCATCTGGCAATATTTGGACGGTTGGTATGAGCAAATCTTTTATGTCAAAAGAAAATAATATTTTAAAAAACAAAACAAACAAAACCATGTTAGGATCAAAAAGAAAATGCGAAAAGTCTAGGGAGAGGACGTCAGCATGAAGATACAGTAATGGAGCAAACTAAATTAGCAAGTGATGAGACAACTAACCTTGATAAAATTGATGGTAGAAGGAACCTCAACACCTAAATTCCTGTAAGTAATACCATTTTATTTCCAGCAAATCAAATCCAACAAACAAATCCAAATCATTTTTTCTTGGTGTTAAATACTAGATTTGACAGTAATGATGTAGAATAGCTGAAAAGTGAAAGTGCAATAAACCCGAAGCACATTCGCTACATATCTCACAGAAAACTACTTCACCTCATCCCAGCAAAGGGATAATATAAACAACTATCACGTTGGTGGAACTTATCAGTTCACTGGCAAAAAAATGGAAATAAAATTTTCCAAAAATAAACGTCAAATTACAATTTATTTATTTTTAATTAGTACGAATGAAGTAGGACTCTCAAGTTACAAGTTTTAAACAAAGAATCGATAACTTAACACTTCGCTTAGATTAAGGGATAAATTTACAAGCATAACAGAGTCTCTTCTTTCTCTTCCCGTTCGTTCACTTTTTAAGAAGTGGCATAGTGGAGCTATGTTTTATCAATTAACTGGCTTTCTCACTGAGTGGAAAACACTAGGGATACATAAGGACATCTAGCGGGGGTTAATTTTTTTTAAAGATTATGGTGACCCATTAGCTGCAAATACTAAAGTTGCTGATTGTGTAAAATGCAATAATACAGAGTAAAAGCAAAATTAGCTCAAAATGCAAGGATTATGATTATTGGTCATGTTACATCCATATCCATAAGATTCTAATAAAAGCGAAGATTGTGACATGTTTCAGAGAGAAGTACTCCTTTTTCATAGAAAGAAGTGCTTTCAAAACACTGATAAAGGGGCCCATTTCAAATAGCTCAATGAGTGGGGGGAACAACCACTAGCAATGAAAATGATAATGTGGCAAAGGACAAGAACAACATCGTATTTGGTATTAAGACTAACATTGCACTAGAACAAGTTTAAGTATAACACAGAGGCAAATCCAAACAAGATCAGCTATTTTAACAACAAGGCAATTAACGAATTTCATGGAATTCTTCAAGAGTGACAAGACATCTAGACCAAGACAAGATTTGAGCATCTATAAGTTTCACAACAGCAAAATCACTAAACCTACATGATGAATATTGTACAAAGTATGAGATTAATTACAAACACAGACACACACACCCTTAAGGTGTGGGTTTTGGGTACAGTAACGCCCCTGAAGGTTCTAATGAGACATAAACACCCCTTAATGAGGTGACTAATCACTCAAATTACCAGGAAATATTTGTGTTCTACTCTCAGGGTACCTATGTCCTGTTCAAACCTTTAGGAGTTTTAGGGTCTAAAACTCCATCCTTTATTGTGTTTGTGGAAGTAACCAAAATAAAAATAAAATAAAAAGTAATTTCACACAAAGGATAGATGAAGCAATGTTGGAATAACAAGTACATCTAATATATTTCTTTTTTCTGTGGCAATGGTGTCTGGGCCCGCGATTAAGCCAAAGTGACCAATATATAGCAAAAGGTAATCAAGAACTATGTAAATATGTAACAATGGAATGCCTGTGAAAAGGACGTACCACTTTGAAGAGAGTTTCTCGTATGCCTGATTAACTTCCCCAATTGAACTTTGCGCTTTGATACCCAATGCTACAAGAATCATGCCATAATTTAAAAAAGAAACGGCATACAGTCGGAATAAGAATTAAAAGAAAGAATTAGTTAGAGTGTGGACTCACCATCATAATGCGAACGAGGGAAGGCACGAGGAATTACGACTAACTGATAGAAGAGTGAAGCACAGAAAAGTATAAAAGGGATAGAGTACGCCTTAAGCATCGACAGTACTGAAGAAGTGCCCGCAGGTTTTGCAGGAACCCTAGAAGAAGAGGATGTCGCCATTATCGAACTCTGCTTTTCGACAACCGGAGGAATTGTTTGGGACTTGGGAATGTGATTGAAAGCAGTGGCGACTGCCGGTACACTGATGACTCGGATCAGGACACGATTTGATTCGTATTTTTATATTGTTGGGCCAACTATTTTCCATAACATATTCGGAGGTGGAGTTCGGGTTTTATAATACTAAATCCTTATAATATCACTCAATTAGTCAATTACATGTACATTCTTTACATTTTTAACATCAAACACTTAGACCCCTTATACTATAGAAATCCTACACAAAAATTAGCTTTCTTAAAGGTACGGATACACTACCCGAGATCTCATTTGTAAATTATACTAAATTTACTATTATTGTACACAAATATTAGCTGAAAATTTTATGTTCATTTTACCAAGATGTGTGTTTAGTTTTCATCACTAATAATAATTTTCTTCCACATAAGCTATTTGTATAAAAATTATACAATTCTTTTGAAATGATTAAAATGATATAAAATTTTATTATATAAAAAAAATTATGATAGTAGATTTATATAAATGTATTTCTTATTAGGCAAAATAGTTCGGGACCCACCTGAATTTAATAACTTCTTTTTTATTCCTCCTTAAACTTTACGTGGTCATTAATATCCACTTGAACTTGATAATTTCATAGTCTCGACTCCTCTGAACGCTAACAATTCATTGGAGTGTGACACACGCGTTACCACATAAATTTTTTGTTCATATAATATTTTTTTAATAATAAAATATGTTTTTTTATCTTTTTAACTCCACCAACTATTTAATTATTTTTTTGTGACAAAATATGTAAAAATAATAATTGAAACAATATTATTTTGACTATGATTTTTAATTTGACTAAAGGTAATAATATTTAATCAAGTAACTTTTACATATTTAGTTAGAAAAAGAAGGACTACACAGTTAGAATATATTAGTTTTGTATCAAAAAAGCTACATTATTGGAACTGTATATATTGGCTAAATAAATATTCTAGCTAAAATAATTAAATACTGACCAACTATTTACTATTTGACTCGAAAAAGAATATAATTTAAATAAATAGTCATTGCATTAAAATAAAAATAAAATACACAATATTTTTTTTAGAAAAAACACCATGTGATCTTTATTACTGTCTTATCTTTATTTGGTAAAAAATAAATAGATTTTCAATTAACTTTTCTAGGTTTGGACCGGAAAAAAAAAGAGATAAAACATACATAGTTGAAATACATATTTATTGTATATAAAAAATATACAATTGGAATAAAACATGCTATATATATTAAGAAGATACAACAAGATATACAATTAAAACAAATAAATTATTATATTTGATTATGTGGTAATTAATATTTAAAAAATACCCCATTTTGAAGCTAATTTTTTTATTTTTTCATCCCTTCTATGCGCCTAAAAGATAACCACGCTCTTTGCCACATTAGCACCTAGAGAATCAAGATTATCAAATTTTCAAGTTCGGGGAGGGGATATTAAAGGCCACGTGAAGTTTAAGGAGGAACTAAACAAAAGTTTTCAAGTTGTGGGGTATCCCGAACATTTTTGCCTTTTTATTATCAATTAGAACTCTGAAGTGACCTATGAATATTAATAAAATACTAGTAATAGTTTTTTAAAAATGTGTCTAAACATTGAAAAAATTATTTAATGGTGTTGATTAACATACTTGACGTTATATTAGTTGAGTTCGTGGTGAAGACTTAAAGAATTCTTTTGGTTAATAAGTTTGATTTTTGAGGTTTTACAAAATAGTTGGTAGAAAGTGAGAATAGTATTCTTACAAATGGGCAAGAAAAGTACGAAAAAGAATAATAACAATCTCATGTTGAATAATGGATTGTATAATTTCTTATTAAATTGATACTTGAATCAAAAATAGGACAAAGAAATCAAGCTAAAACCAGTGCTCAAAAGTAGGATTGATGGAAGAACAAATATCATCTCATATATATATATATATATATATATATTTATTTATGAATTCACGGGTGTATCTAAAGGCATGATTATGGATTCTCGTGAACTCATACTCTTATCCCGATCATATATAATAGTAATATATATTTTAAAAATTACTTAAATATACTGTGTACACCCAAGCTCAAATATATCATGACCCCAAAATCCAGTCATGATGGCACCCAGCTCATTGCTAGGTCAGCCTGATCAATCGCACACAATACCAAGCTACCAGCTCTCATCCTTTATTTCGAAATCATTAACAATGACAAACATAATATGAAATTTAGCATAAGTTACGAAAATATCCCAATAACCGCATAACACCTCCCACAAAATCTGGGGTCACAAGTCAAGAGCCTCTACCAAGGCATATAGCAATGATACTGTATACATAGTATATCTGACAAACGCGAAAAAGTCTAAAGTATAGGAAAACAAGGAAAAGTCGGGTCATGTGGACGCCAAGCAGCTACCTCGACTGTCCGAAATAACCCTGAAACAACTTGAGAATGAGCCATGCTGGGATGTACCTGGAGCTGCACACAAGGTGCATGGAGTAGAACGAGTACTTCCAACTCAGTGGTAATAAGCATGTATAATGATATTGAACGTAAGAACACCCAATAGTACCATACAGTAAAGCTATACAATACCTTCTTTTATCATTTTTATTAACAGTATAAGCCTCAGAGAAAGTAATAACATATAAAGCAGTACAACATAAATGAATAAATGCAATGTAGATGCATGAACATGACCGCGTTGGCGCATAGCCCGATCCATTTGAGTACCTGCGCTCATTGTGGGGGTTCAGACTCCGGAGGGGCTCCTACATCTCAAGCGCAATATCAGTGAAATATGTTGCGGCATGTAGCCCGGTCCACTATCAGTCCAGCTACATGCAATACAAGCCTCACAGGCACAGATAATACAATTTTAAATCCGTTTAGCAGAAATTATAGAAAATCAGTGTTCAAAAATCTCAAAATTTGCAAATTATTTTTTAGACAGTGTTTAGCTCAGGACTGATATCATGAAAACATGCTAAAATCATAGAAACAATGATAACGATCCTCACGGGATCCAAATAACTGTCACACAGCCCAAATATATCCACAACTATCCAAGTAGGAGGTTTACCGGCTCATTTATAGCCAACAACACACTACAATGCCACATGGTCTGACTAAGCAATAGTCCCCGATCATAATTGAACCCGCACTCACAGTAGAGTATGGGTTTCAAACCCTCATGTCATCATCCACACCCATTACTCACCTCGAATCAGCTCCAAAACTAGTCTGCAATGCCTTTCCCAGAAGAATTGACCTCCGCGGGTGCCAAATCTGATCAAAACCAGTAGGAATACATCAAAATAGGCTAATGGAACATAACCCAATCGAAATAACTCGAAAAACACCCAAAAACACGAAGTTGCCAAAACCCGAGACCCCTGCCTACTTCTCGAAAATTATGAAATTCACATTTTCAGAATCCTCGTCTCGCCACGAGTCCATACATATAAGATTTATCAAAATCGGAGTCATCATCAATTTACCATTTCTGAGGCTTTAAGCAAAAACCTCTATTTTTACACTTTGATTCCTCCAATTTCAGTGATTAAATCCATGTTTTATCACCATACTAACATAATCTAGGTCCATGAGTCCTTACCTGATGATACTCCGCGAATTCCTCTTCAAAATTGCTCAATTCCTCTCTTAGTTCGAAGCACCAAATATTTTACACTTCTGAAATATTCAATACACTAATCAATTAAACCCTCAGTGATTTCCGCTTCTGCGATACCTTAACCACTTCAGCGGTCCCGCTTTTGCGGTAAAATAACCGCTTCTGCGATTTTTCATTAAACTCCCAATATCTGCTTCTGCAGACTACCAACCGCACCAGCAGTTCCACTTATGCGGTTCTTTGACCGCTTCTGCGGTTTTAGCCAAGACTCCCTAGACCGCTTCTGCGATCACCATCCGCTCCTGCGGAGTCCGCTTCTGGGACACAAGTCCCCTTCTGCGGAGAACCTCCAGGCCACCAAGGGCCGCTTCTGCGATCGCATAGTCACATCAGCGGGACTGTTTAAGCGGCTCACCCACTGCAGATGCGGAAACATTAGAGAATTTCCCCACATACCTGATATAACACCAAGAAATGCCCGTTTAACCATCCGAAACCATCCCGAGGCCCCCGGGACCTCAACCAAAAATACAAACCCACTCTAAAACACCACACGAACTTGTTCCAATCATAAAAACATCTCATCTAACGCATATTCAGGTCCTTCTACTTAAGCAAGTGCTGCAAGCTTCGGTGATCAGTGTAGATCTCACAAGGAACCCCAAAAAAATAATGATGCCAAAATCACCTAACGAAGCTACTGCAACTATCGGAATTCCATACCGACGCCCGGATCAAAATCTCACCTATCGATCGGATTTCCAAAAATTCAATTCTGATCACTCCCTTAAGTCACAAATCACCTCCCGAAGCTAACCGAACCACTGGAATCCATATCCGAGCCCTCTAACCACATAGCCAACTTTAGGTTGACTTTTTTGAAATAAACTCCTTTCTAAGAGGATATATGCCTTATCTTCAACTAGAATCTATCCAAATTTATCCGATAGACTCTAATAGTGATATAGAAACATGAAAGAACACAATAAGGGAGAAACGAGACGGTAACTCTCGTGACAACGAGCCGGGTCGTCACAAAATAATACTATGATAATTAGGTGCACATTCCAAGTAAAAATGGAGCTCCAAATTCTACGCATATCTTATTGTTTTTTCTTTCTTTTTCTATTATCGAGTCTAGAGGTTCAAATCTCACATATATTTTTATTATTTTTTTAAAATTGGGTCCACGTATGGGATGGACATGCCTTGTTTCACGATCCAAAAATCCATTAAATGTCGTGATGACGTCGTACACCACTGTCAGGCAAGCCAACGCCAAGAAATTAATGAAATTCTCATATTAGTATTTATTGAAATTATTTCTTTTATACATTAAACAATAATTAATGAAATTCACTCAAATAATAGCGATGTATTTAAAAAAACTTAATATTGAATAATTTCATAATTATCCCTAACCTGGTGTCACTAGTGCATGAGCAATTTCTAGGAAATAAAGTGCAATACGATAACTGTCTGAAATGAAATTGGACAGAAAAGAACTACTATACTCCGAAAGAGACTCTGCTGGCTGCGGGTTATCTCGAGAGATGCAGCTCACTTAAATCTCTGTGTCAACCATGCCGCTGCGCCCAACAAGGCTACTAGATGTACATGTGCCGTGCAATAAAAATACACAGCAAGTGTAGCATGAGTACAAAAATATTGCATTCCTAGTAAGTATCTCGTTTAACCTCGAAGACGTAGTGACGAGAGGCCGACTTCAACACTTACTAGTGGTCCAATAACATCATTACAGTAAAGTAGTGAATAAACATAAAACAGGGCTAATATATGAAATAAACATGAATAAAATACATAGTACCATCCCCCTTCTTCATAATTTTACTCAAGATTCCAGCTAGTTCCCTCCGTAACCGGAGCATATATGTACAACTATAGTGGTTTCCGTCAAGAAAGTTATCAGGATTCAAATAAGGTAAAATCACTTAGATATATTTGCTTCTGGCCAAGTGTTACGTACAATTCAATGAGTATAATACATATATGCGTGTGTGTATAAATATATATATATATATATGTATATATACATATATATATATATATATACATACATATGTATATATACTAACCTATATGGCGTGAACCTTAGATGCATCTATTAACCTGCTGTGGCGATCGACTCGCTCCCATGAGAGTAGTAAAAGGCAATACCCCGCTCGCGAATCATACGTGCGACGCGATTAAATATAATTTAAGGGACTTTCCCACTCGCGAATCATACATGCGACGGAGTCAATTATAGATTCCTCAAGTTATTATAATAATTATCATTTCTTTTGGAAAATACGAAGTTTAATGAAAACTCTTAAAATCTCAAATTTCTCAATTTTAATTTCATTCAACCCAATTATTACGCAACCTTAGTCTTGTTTCTTCTTAAACAAAAATAAACATAAATTAACAACAAAATCAATCAAGGCATGATGTAAGCCTAAAACTACAAAGACATAGACATAGTTAGTAGCTACATACGGACTCTCGTCACCTTGTGCGTACGTAAGCCCCTCTCAAATAGAAGCACATATTTAATTATTTCCCTATGGGGTTAATTCCCTCTTACAAAGTTAGAAAGGAGACTCATCCCGCTCTGAAGTTCCATAACCGACTTCCACGCCCTTCCGATGACCCAAATCGACGCACAACATTCCAAAACTAGCCAACAACTATGCAAACCCACTAATATATGCTCAAATAGTCATTATAATCCAATTTTTAGCAATTTCTGACTCGATCGGAAAGTCGATAAAAATCACCCTCGGGCCCATGTGTCCGCATTCGAAAAATTCTTGAAGATAAAGTTTTCCCACAACCTCGCGAACTCAGATATATAGTTTACTCTCAATTTCATCTCCAAAATCGTGTTCAAATTTCAAATATACCAATTTTCTAAGTCTTTCCTCAAACCCCAAGTTTCCACTAATTTCATACTTTAATCTGTATCTAAATCATGTATTTAACTTATAATGAGTGGTAACAACTTACCTTGTGACACTTGAAGGATATCTCCCCTTGAAGCTCTCCAAAATCGCCCACACCAAATAAAAATGGGAGAAAAATGGCCAACTTCTCGATTTTTAAAAAAACCATTATGCCTAGACGACTTTCGCATCTGCGGTCCATTAGCCGCTTATAGGGCATCTTCTTCACACCTGCACCTTTCTCCGCTTCTGTGGCTTTCACCTTCTCACATGCGCGCCCGCAGGTGCGCCCAAATGACCGCTCGTGCGACTCCCCTGCTCTAGTCCTTTATCACTTCTGCCACTCCCTTCCCGCTTCTACAGGCTCGCACCTGCGGTGCCCACTGCGCAGGTGAGATTACACCAGCAGTCCTCCAAGATCAGCAACTCCAAAACTTGATCCGTTAACCACCCATAATCAGTTCGAGGCTCACGGGACCTCAACCAAACATACCAACAAGTCCCAGAACACCATACCAACTTAGTAGAGCCCTTAAATCACACCAAATAACGCTAAAATCACGAATCAACCTCCAATTCAAACTTAAAGAACTTGATACTTCAATTTCTACTTTTGATGTCGAAACCCATCAAATTACGTACGATTGATCTCAAATTTTGCACACAAGTCATATCCAACATTATGGACCTACTCCAACTTTCGGAATCGAAATTCGAGCTCGATATCAAAAGTCCACTTCCATTCAAATTTCTCAAAAACTTTTAAATTTCTAACTTTAGCCAAACGACTCCAAAATTATATACGGACCTCTGAATCCACTTTCGATCGCGCTCCCAATACCAGAATCACCGTACGGAGCTATTCTCAGACTCAAAATCCTAAATGGACATTGATAATACTAAAATGCGCTTCAATCCACATTTATTAAATTCTTTCAGAAATGCTAACTTCCGTAATAGGCATTGAAAAGCTCCCGCGTTATCCAAAACCCGATCCGGACATACGCCCGTTCGAGTCCAAAATTATCATACAAACTTGTTGGAACCTTCAAATCCCGATTCTAAGATTATTTACTCAAAGATCCAATCCTTGTCAATTCTTCCAACATAAAGCTTCCGAAATACGAATTCTCTTTCTAAATCAACTCCGAACTTCCCGGAATTCAATTTCGACTATGTGTACCTTAAGTGAACCTGCTCATGGCCTCAAACTATCAAACGATGCGCTAAAGGTCAAAACAACCGGTGGGGTTGTTACACCTTGTACCACCTCTTGCGTTTTATTTTATTTTTTCTTTTTCTTCTTCCTTTATTTGGTTTATTTTTTCAAAAAAAAAAAAAATAGTCTGAACATTGAAATCAATATTCTTCTTTTGTCATCACCATTAAATTTTGCAAAATCAAATTAAATTATATTTTAAAATTAGCAATCGTGGAAGATGTATTATATAGTCAGTTGCAGTTCAAATATATATATATATATATATATATATATATATATATATATATATATATATATATATATATATATATATATATATATATATATATATATATATATGTGAAAACTCAATGATATTGCATAAATTAAATAATTTTGAACCTGTAATTTTAATGTTTAATTAGTTCATAGTAAGTGCCTAAAGATTAAACCCGTCAAAGATAAATCCTATGTCCACTTCTTCGTTATGATGCATCATCTGTTTACAAAAAAACTATACAATTGAATTTGTATCATGGTTTATAGACACATGGATTAAATTGATCCGGAAAAATAAAGTTATGAAGAGCAAAGCAACTAAAATAAAAATATTGAAAAAGAGACAAGACTGAATTTCATAATGCTCATACCGGGATCAAGAATAATTGTGAAATCTCGATAATACATATATAAAGCTTCAGAGAAAAAATATTAGTCATTTGCTATTAGTATTTCTTCGTGTCTTAGAATAGAATGTATGCCTCTATTTATACTATACCTAATTGGTGTAGGATCTACCAATTAATTACCAAAGTTAACGCTATGCTAAAAGGTAATAAAAAGGTACTAAACGAATATTAAAAGGTAGTAAAGCCTAATAAAGCCCAATAAATGCTAATAAAGACGAGAAGAATTTTTCGATCTTCTGTAATGTTTCTGCAATTAATGCTTCTTATCCGGCCACATACTTGTACACGATGTCAATATCTTATCCGGTCATAGGTTTGTATTCGGTGTGAATATGATTGCATCACTACTAATTGACACCTGTTGTTTCCTAGTTTACCAATCTTCTAAGATCGGTTTTCACAGTATATAGATAGTTCCATTACTTTTGGATTATTCACTATGATGTGACTGGGAAGTGGAAGTTTTCTAACCTTGCTACTGCCTCATTAAAAATCTTACCAGAAAAATTCGATCGGGGCAAAATCGGGCGAAGAAAAAAAGAGTGTAGAACTTAGGGATTCATATCTCTACCACTTTTTATTATTACATCGATGATCGACCGGCACTGAAGAGGTACCACCATCAGAGAAAACTTGATATCACATTTTTAGTATTCACCCAAAACTTTTAATCTTTGAAATTTAACTCTCAAATTTTTGTTATACCTGAAAACTTTCTTTGAATTTTCACTCTAGGATTTTTAGTAGCATCCCAAAAACTTCTCTTTGAGTTTTTCATTATTGGGTTTTTAGTTGCACCCCAAAAAATTTAAAGAAGCCTTCGAGACCGGGGATGTTAATGACTGGGAATTTTGTACTTTTGATTTCGATAAAATCTAAAAATTTGATGCTTCCGATTAATTTACGATCGGGAAAGAAGACATCCGACCTTTAGCCATCTTATTAGGTGTCTTTATGGTAAGTATATATTATGTATGTTTTTAGGTATATATTATATTGAATAAATAAATATTTTATTTAGATATGACTTTTCATTTAATATTTGCATAAATTATTAATAAATATTGTCAAAAAAGAAAAGAAAAGAAAAGAGAAGAAAGAAGAGTGTTCAAGCAGAGACATCAAAAAGGCCAAGAATGAAATCCTCAATCCAAGGAGGTCATCCTCAATTCTAAGGATGTTATCTGTGGGAAGAAGCACCCGAAAGAAATTGATTCAAGAGCTATTATGTCATCCCCAATCCAAGGATGACACTCCTGAGAATTTTACGGGCATAATTTCCTATAAATAAGCATGACTTTTCGGTGGAAGATAGGAACCATTCTTGTGTAGAGAACTCCAACTTTAATATTGGCGTTTTAGTTTTAAAAGTTATTTCTTTTGTTGTAGGAATCATATTTTTTTCTTTTATATTTTCTCCATGATGGAGTAATTTTCTTTGGTTGAGATATTAGATGAACCTATACAACTGTTATAATAATTATCTTAATGTTATTATCTTCTTATGTTGGAATTTTCTTTTTATCATCTTTATACACCAAGGTATTTGATAATGATTATATCAATTATTTGATATGATTATATACACTTACCAAAATCTTTATCTTGTTATTTTGTTTCTTATTTAGGAGAAGAGAAATATTTAAATAAGTTTATTGATTTATAAAAAGTCAATCGAAAGAGGCTTTTCTCACTTGGTGCACTCAACTATGATAATTCTTGTATGAAGCCATTACTTTAATTGGTTAACTACACTAACTGAAAGTGGTGTTATTAGTCATTTGTTGTCTAATGTCACTAACTGTCAATAAACTGTTAACACTAAGCGCGGGCAACGCCATTTATATATTGTTGCTATGTGGAGTGATTGTCTTAGAAATAAGTGATGATTCTTTAAACAAGGCCTCTGTTTAACTGTTAATCAATTAACTATACTAATTGAAAGATGTGTTATTAATTGGATATTTGTATATGATTTTGTTGAATTAGAAATAAGCGATTATTTTATTAAATAGAGAAATAAATAGTAAAAATTTGATTTTATTATAGTATTTTTGTCTTGCTTATTCGCAATATCCCAACCTCTATCTTTTTATTCCAAAACTATAAATATTTATTGTTTTTTACTAGTTTTTTTTTGACAACTCTCTTTTTACCAAATTTATTCTCTCAAATAGTGACAAAGACAATTCAAATCTGAAGCCTCCTCTATGGAACGATAGCTTAAACTTTACTATAATTTGATATAGTACGAGCAAAAAAAGTCATATATGCTAGAGCTCATCACTTCATAAGAGATGACCCTTATGTTTATGGTGCTTATAAAAAGGACGTCTCCTGGTCATCCGGACATAATTATTCAGATTTGTAATCCATTTATTGATTCTAAGTATGAGCAAATATTAAGAATGATTTTGTTCACTCAAACATATACGAGAATATTTTTGAAAAATACAAGTTTTATTTCATTCCATTCATACACAAGTGTTTACTTGCATATACGACAATTATAAGAAATGGAAAAAAATACCTTGCAACAGTATTGCGGCTGGTCTAACATTTATTGGCTCTAGCCAATTTTAATTCTAATTTCTTCTAATTTTTTTTCTCCGGGACTGATTTGGCAGTCCCTAGTCCGTTTCTTTATCTTAGAGCCAGTTTGGGCTATCTCCTCTATCATGTACGGATTGTTCCGTAGCCATCTTCAGATGCTTATGGTACTTATTGTTACAATTTCTTTAATGCAACAGTCTACCATATTCGTAGACACCATTGCCCTTTATCAAAGTTATTTTCTGGTGACGCTTCGAGTACACCCCTGCCTCATGTCAGTTCCGTGATCCTGATTGGTATGGTTTAAATCAGTTCCTGAAATGCCTCCGATCAAAGTTCTATTGACCTTGATTTCGAGATATAGAAGATGTCGATGTAATTACCTGATCATCTTCTACGCGAATCTTTGACTCGTACCTATTATGAACATCTGCCCAAGTTGTTGCTTGATATTCTAACAAACGTTTTCTTAACTTCCTCGAGGCATTGGAGCTTAAGGGATTGAGACTCTTGGTAAATGCTTCCGATGCCCATTCATCCGGTATTACTAGCAAAAACATTCTTTTTTTTTTATCAGATAACTCACTTATCAACTCTGAGTTTCCTTGAGCGATTGTAATGACCTGATCGGTCATTTTAAGTTTTAGCATGTTCTTCGGTTGTATGAGGCCATGAGCAGCTTCATTTCAGGTATTATGACTTGTACGCATGATCGGAATTAAATTTCGAGAAGTTTGGAGTTGATTTTGAAAGGGAGTTCTCATTTCGGAAGCTTTAAATAGAAAGAATTGACTATGATTGGATTATTGAGTAAACGACCTCGAAATCGGGATTTAAAGATTTCAGCAGGTTTGTATTATGATTTTGGACTTGGGCGTATGTCCGGATCGGGTTTTGGATGACCCTATGAGCGTTTCGGTGCATATTATGGAAGTTAACATATTTGGAAGAATTTTATAAGCTTGGATTGAAGTACATTTCAGTGTCATCAATGCCCATTTAAGATTTCGAGTCAGATAATAGCTCCGTATGATGATTCTAGTATTGGGGGAGGGTCCGAAAGTGGATTCAGAGGTCCGAAAGTTATTTTGGAGTCATTTGGCTAAAGTTAGAAATTTGAAGGGTTTTTTGAGAGTTTGATGGAAGTGGATGTTTTTATATTAGGGTCGGAATTCAATTATGGAAGTTGTAGTAGGTCTGTAATATCGAATATGACTTGTGTGCAAAATTTGAGGTCAATCGGACGTGATTTGATAGGTTTCGCCATCGAATGAAGAAGTTCAAAGTTCTAAAGTTCATCAAGTTTAAAATGGAGTGTGATTTGTGATTTTAGCATTGTTTGATATGATTTGAGGCCTCGAGTTACTCTGTGTTATGTTATTGGAGTGATTGGTTTGATTTGACGGGGTCTTGGGGGCTTAGATGGATTCCGGATGGATAACAGATCAAGTTTAGAATTTGAAGAAGAAGTAAAACAGATGCTTTCTGATGTAACTGCACCTATGAGGCTTGGGCC
The DNA here is from genome assembly GCA_032618575.1 of Nicotiana noctiflora. Taxonomy (NCBI): domain Eukaryota; kingdom Viridiplantae; phylum Streptophyta; class Magnoliopsida; order Solanales; family Solanaceae; genus Nicotiana; species Nicotiana noctiflora. The sequence goes on from JASVEL010012702.1 coordinate 163,890, forward strand.
GCAGGTGCGGAGCCGCAGAAGTGGCCATGAGGGACGCAAATGTGGTGTTGGGCTAGAAGTGAAGAGACCACAGATGCAGTCATATAGCCGCAGAAGCGGGACCGCACATGCGGTAGGTGAGGCGCAGAAGCGGAAAAAGGCAGCCTAGGGAGAAACCGCATGAGTGGTAGTTGGGCCGCACCTGCGCGACCACAGAAGCGGTCAAGTGACCATAGGTGCAGAAATGTTGGGGGCAGTGAGATTCTTTAAATCGGGGGTTTGGCTCATTTTAACCCCATTTCTTCCATGGGAGCCGATTTTGGAGCAACTTTGAGGCACCATTTTTACCACCAAGCATGACGTAAGTGGTTTATACTAGTTTGAGTTAAATATATCGATTAAGTATATATTTTAACACGGAGATTAGTAGAAAGTTGGGATTTTGAGGAAAACCTAGAAATTTGATATTCTTGGATTTTGACCATGATTTTGGACATAAAATTGGGAGTAAATTATATATTTGAGTTTGTGAGGTTGTGGGCAAATTTTATCTTCGATAAATTTCAGAATTCGAGCATGTGGGCCAAGGGGCAATTTTATCAACTTTTTGTTCGGAGTTTGAAATTGTTATAAATTGGATTATTATGAGTAATTGAGCATATATTAATGGGTTTGCATAATTATTGGCAAGTTTTGGAGCATTATGCATCGATTTGAGTGTTCAGAAGGACGTGGAATGCCGATTATGAAACTTTAGAGCAAGGTGAGCCTCCTTTCTAACCTTGTAAGAGGTAATCATGCCATAGGTGAATTAATTGGATATGTGCTTCTATTTGTGGGGGCTATATACACATGAGTTGATGAGATTCTGTGCGTAGTTACTATTATGCTTATGTTCGGGTAGTCTAGGATCCAAAAGCATGCTTAAAATAATTGTAACCTTATTGATAGTTTAAATTTCTTCAATCATATGGAAATGGTAAATGATATTCTAAAAGAGTTAAACTTCATTTTCTCGACTTGTAAAAGAGAAATTGATACCTCCTTGAATAATTGTTTCCCTGATGAAGTCTTGGTTGACTGTTTGAATGAATGTGTGTCTCTATGTGTACCTGCATGTATGATTCTCGGGGGGGGGGGGGGGGGGGATAATAGATGCATCTATGGTTCACGCCATTCAACCCTATAGAAGTGCATAATTTAAATATTATTGGATCGGATCGTACGACCTCGGCCTGATTGCTTTCCTTGAAATTCATAGATGTTGATATTTGTTCTCCCTGGCCTGAGATAATTGTATAAATGATTAAATTTGGGAATTTCCTATAAACGGACGAATTATTTACTTGCCTCATGCTACTGAGTTAGAACCATTTTTATGAAAATCCCCGATTTTACTATTTTATTGGTATGATATTATTGGACTACTAGTACGTGTCGAAGTCGACCTCTTGTCTCTATTTCTTTGATATTAGACGGGATACTTACTGAGTACACGTGATGTTTGTACTCATGCTACACTTACTGTGTATTTTTGTTGCACAGGCACATGTACCTCCAACGGCCTAATAGGCGTAGCAATATGGATGATACAGAGACTTAGGTGAGCTGCATCTCTTGAGATGACCCGAAGCCAAGAGAGTCTCTTTCAATGTTGATTTCCTAGTAAATGCTCATGCACTTGTGACACCAGGTTCTAGGATGATTTCGGGATTATTTAGTAAATAAATTTTGTAAAGACATCATTATTTATTCAGTAAAGTTTATTATTCATCGTTTAAATGTTTAGAAGAAATGATTTTGAAAATATTAAAACGAGAATTTACTAGTTATATGGTATTGGCTTGCCTGGCAGTGGTGTCCGACGCCATCACAACCCTTTATGGATTTTTGGTCGTGATAACATGATATCAGAGCACTAGGTTCCCTTAGGTCTTACGAGTCATGATCATGTCTAGTAGAGTCCCGCGGATCGGTACGGAGATGTCTCCACTTATCTTCGAGAGGCTACAGGACTGTTAGGAGCACTTCCCTTATTGATTCCTCATCGTGTTTGATTCTTTTGAGGCTTATGCCCTTGTTTATTTCCTATTCAATCTTATACGACGTAAATCGTTTGTTATCAATCGATAATTGAGAAATTGTAATTTTACTACAGAAGTGGTGAGGATGTTTTTCCATGTGTAGTTATTTGGGCTATTATCGCCGCCTTGCAGAAGAAAGTTCTGTCGTTTCAGCTCACTAGTTGTACTTCTGAGAGCTTTGACGCTATGGATAGGTTGCTATGATGCTCATGAATGGTTATCGCATAGTATCGATGTAATAGTGGGATGCTTGTCCATGTGTGGAAGCAGTGTATGACTTGGAAGGATGTTTTCTCAGTGCATGATTTAGGATTCGATGTATTATTTCCGGCAGAGGAAAGACAATCAGAATATGTATGTTCAGGTTGGGTAGATGGAATAACGAGACTTGGTATTTTCGAGTGCAGTGGAATTTTCATCTGCGACATGGTGTCATCGTCCTCGATTTAATAATTTAAGTTTGCCGGCATTATGATCTTCTTCAATTCATTTTTGGGCGGGGTATTGTGAAATAGTGTTAGGTAACGGTTGTTATAGATCATGATGTGTGATGGTTCAGGATCTATTCGATATTTCTAATGTCGAGGGTTTGAGAAAGATGATCTTTGGAAAAGGTTGGAGTTAGTAGCGATCTATTGGTTCAAGTGCTATAGAGATAGATATCGATCTAAGGCAACAATTTGGCAGCCTAGGATGAGGAAGGATATGTGGTAAGTTCCAGGCGGTGGTTAAATTTCTAGAAAGCCAGGTGTAAGAAGCAAAATTCGGGTAGTTGTTTAAAGGAGTGACTTTGGCCAAAGTGGAGAGTGGCGGAGTAGCATATGGGTTCTATGGTAGGATGACCACACATCCGGAGAAAAAATCAAGAGTGATTTGAGATTCAAGGTGGACAGTAACTGGGTCTATAGACTTAATATAAAATATTGGCTATTATACGATGGGAGATTTGATACAATAGAAAGGAGTTACTTGATATGAGGAAGGATACATCATGACTTTGGATTGGGAGGTATTGTCGCACATTTAGTTGATATCCATGAGGAGTGAATGGGCTTGTACAGCTAGCGAATGAGCATGGGCTCATGTTGGGTTATAGATTTCGTAGTAATTGTGTAGTGCAACGTCATTTGGGAGATGGCAGCATGTAATTTCCATATGTGGTTTATTTCTTGTGAGCAGTTAGCAGTCGTGTGGTGTTGATGAAGCCTGGGTGAAGAATTCTACTGGCGATACAGTAAGAGGTAAGATAGGTGAATGTCGTTAGTGATTCAGTGTGTTCATGAAAAGTTAAATAGAAAGATTTAGAGGAACTAGCAAACTGGTGGTGCAAGATCATGTCAATGATGAATAAAGAATATTAGTGGGTTCCGGAGTTATATAACAGGCGGCTCCAAGCTAAGTGGAGGAGTCACACTGCCTACGATTGGGTTGCATGGTTATTTACTTGTGAGGTTTCTAGATATCGGCATAATGGTGAGTTATTCCAATTAAGGTAAAAGAATATAAGTTAGGGGTGGGCATATATCGGGTAAAACCGATAACCCGAACCGTTAATTCTTTATTGGGTTATCGGTATTGGGTTATTGGGTTAACGGTTCGGTAACGGGGTAAACAATTTTTTTTATTGGGTTAACGGTTCGGTCTCGGTTTATATTTTTGTTATCGGGTAAAAACCGATAACCCAATAAGAATATAGTAATTTACGAATTTACCCTTATATACTAGGGTTCCCTTTTATTTTACTAGTTTACTCATTCTCTGTTAAGTGTTATGTTCCCTCGCACTCTCGCAGCCTCCGCCTCGTCCAGTCGCCAGTCGCCTCTTCCAGTTCACTCCAAGAAGGCAAGAACAAACTCATTTATGTTCCCTCGCTGCCTCGCAGCCTCCGCCTCCGCCTCGCCAGTCGCCATTCTCTGTTAGTTTAGTACTTTAGTTAGGTTCAGTTCCAGTCGGGCAGTTGGCTAGTTGGGAATTGCAGCACAAGTGCATCCATTTTGAATACAACAAATTCAAGTGGTTCGACAGTATTTGGTGCTGGGCCTATTACACCTTCTACTTCAGCAGTTGTCCCTTCAAATACGTTCCTGAATCGCATCGTGTTCAATCGCATCGTGTAAGTTTGGCTCAAGATTTTTGTTTGCTTCTTGTTAATTGTTGTGTTTGCTCAAGATTTTTGCCTCTGTTTGCTTCTATTTTTGTTTTCTATTAGAGGAGTAGAAATTTTCTTATATTCATTTTGAGATTTGTTTTCTCGCAATCTCACAGTGACACAAAAATATGGCCGAAAATATGATGATTGATAAGGTGATTGGTGAAAGTGATGCTTCTAATTCAAATGCGACATCACAGTCTCAATCAGTTCAATCGACAACAAAGAGACAAAGAAAAAAGAGGTCTATTGCATGGGAACATTTTGACCAAATTATTGATCCGGAAGGAAATCAAAAGGGTGTCTGTAAATATTGCAAAAAAGAATATTTTGCTGATTCGAAAGATAATGGTACGAAATCACTCCTTACACATATGCCCAATTGTCCAAAAATGCCTTTAAGTGTTGCTAAAAATCAATCTAAATTAGGCTTTAAACCTATTCCGGGGGGTAACAAGGGTGATGTAGCTGTTGTTCCATGGAAATTTGATCAAGAACAATGTAGGAATGCTTTGTGTCGTATGGTGATTGTTGATGAACTTCCTTTCAGCGTTGTTGAAAAGGAAGGTTTTGTGAATTTTATGAAAGTTGCTCAACCTTTTTTTCGAATTCCTTCACGTAGAACTATGACTCGAGATTGTTTTAATCTTTTCAATGAGGAAAAACGTAACTTAGTGAAGCTTTTTAAAGACCAGAGAGTTTGCCTTACCACTGATACTTGGACTTCCTTGCAACGAATAAATTATATGTGTATTACTGTTCATTGGATTGATAATGAATGGAAAATGCATAAAAGAATTATCAACTTTTGTCCAATTTCTAGTCATAGGGGTGAAGATATGGCAAATAATATTGTTAATTGTTTGAAAGAGTGGGGGTTACAAAAGATTTTCACTATCACAGTTGATAATGCCAGTTCAAATGATGTGACGGTGAAGGAGCTTTCTAAGAAGTTAACTAAATGGGGGACCAATTCCATGAATGGTAAGCACCTTCACGTAAGGTGTATGGCTCATATTATGAATCTTGTTGTTCAGGATGGTATAAAAGAATCAAGTGTGTCTATTGAACGTATTAGGCAAGCAGTGAGATATATCAGGCAGTCTTCTGCTAGGTGGAAAAAGTTTCAGGAATGTTGTGATGAAGGAAATCTAGTTAGGAAAGCTTTATGTTTGGATGTTCCTACAAGGTGGAATTCTACATATTTGATGTTGAATAGGGCTATTGAATATGAGACTGCAATTTTAGACTATGTTGATCATGATATTGGCTTGTCACATCATCTTGAGTTTGTTGATATTGTGGATGGAAGTCCTGCAGGTACACTTTTGAGTAGTGATTGGGAGGATGTAAAGAAATTGACAAAATTTCTTGAAATCTTTTATAAGATTACTATAAAGGTATCTGGCTCACTTTATGTTACATCAAATCATCATTTTCTTGAAATTTGTCAAGTTGCTGTTTACTTGAAACAATTGATATTAAATAAAGATGTTCTTTTGGGTTCAATGGCAAAGAAGATGAAGGAGAAATTTGATAAGTATTGGGGTGATCCAGAAAAAATGAACAAAATGATTTTCATTTCATGTGTTTTGGATCCTCGATACAAGTTTGATTCTTTTAGTTTTGCACTTGCGAAGATGTTCGAAGAGAAAGGGCCAATTATTGCGAAGGGAGTGCATACATACATGACTTCATTGTTTGAAGAGTATGTAAAGTCTCATTCAAAAGATAATGATTGTCATCCTTCTTCATGTTTATCTAACTCTTCATTGGACACAATGGAAGCTTTAATTGGATCTTTTGGTTCTTTCTTTGAAGAATTACAAAGACATAAAGATGAGATTGGAAGTTCAGATTCTAAATCAGGATTAGAAATATCTTACAGAAGAAGTTGAAAATAAAATAGCAGACGGTAATATATTGCTTTGGTGGAAAGTAAACTCACCTAGATTTCCTATTCTTGCTGAGATGGCTCGGGATGTGTTATCTATTCCTATTTCAAGTGTTGCATCTGAATGTGCATTTAGCACGGGAGGGCGTATTCTTGATTCATTTAGGAGTTCATTGACTCCTAAATTGGTGGAAGTTCTAGTGTGCCTTCAAGATTGGCTTCGAAGTGAGCCATTACCTGTAAGTGTTGAGGAAGATTTAGATGTTCTCGAGAAATTAGAACAAGGTAACAATATTTTAATTTGTTTGATTGTATATTATTTTTATAAATAGTTTATTTAATATTATTGTTGTTTGACTTGTTAATATATATTCTCATAGATTTTGCCAATCTTGGAAACGAACCATGCGACGATGATGTGTAGAATCTTTGATAGTTGTAAGTTAAACTTTGGTAAGTTAATTATTCAACTTATATCACACATTGTATGATTACAAATATTACTTGACGTAATATATTTTATTTTTATGTTTAACAGGTGTAACCATGCCTCGACTTTGTTGTCTCAAAGCTATTTCACATTTTTGGAGTCACTATGCAATGAATGAAGAAGGTGATGATGGCTGGTGGAAGCTTTAAAATTGTCACTGTGTCGTTATTTCAGCTGGTGTTGAAGCTTTAAAATTGTCACTGTGTCGTTATTTCACTGCTATGTCGTTTCTCCTCTGTTACAAACTCGAGCATCCAGAGTGACCAGTTTTACCAGGCAGAGAAGCCATTGGGTACATTTGCTCGGACACATCTTCTCGTGGTTCTTTTTCCCTGTTAAATTTATGTTGGGCATACCTTTGTATGTGTATGGCTCAAGTAAAAGTACTGGAGCCTCTAGTACGTCTGGGAGCCTCCAGCATTGTTGAGGTTTGACAACTTTTCTTTCTTTTCTTATAGTCTCCAGCATTGTTGAGCCTCTAGTACGTCTGGGAGCCTCCAGCATTGTATGATCTCAACTTTGGTCTGCCTGTTGCATTCGTTATGTTCATCCTTTTGTTTTAGGGCATGGGGTAAGGGACATTGCGCGGGGTTTTCTGGTTTGACAGCTTGTTGGTCAGCTAAGTAATTATCTTATTGTTCTTTTGCACTCCCATTACATTTTATGATTTGTTTTATGTAGGATCTCCATCTGGCAATTGAGATCATCATTGAGGCTGTCTTTGAATTTGTTCGCAAGGTGGCACATTGTCTACTTTCACCAATAGTCACATTTACGGAAGTGGTGAAATGGGTAGATAAGCATGTCTTACAATATTTTCGGACCTCATTGAGTTTCATGTTTATTGTAGGAAATTCATTGTTGTTCAGTGGTAGACAAGATGTTCTTTTATACTGTCCTCTTTCGGTTCTCTGTTTCTTTAGGAAATAGGGAAGTCTTTGTTGTTCAGGGGTTCTGCGATGTTCATTACATAGTTGAAGCATTGGCTTTCAACGGGAACTCTTGTATGAATACTCCAGTTTCTCGGTTTTGAATACTGCTTAACTGCTATGACCGTGCACATTTCAGTTTAATTGTAGTTTTATCTTATCGGGTAAACCGATAACCGAACCGATAAGGATCAATAACCGATAAGTCGATAACCGATAACTAATATCTTATCGGTTTGGTTATCGGGTTATGATATTTGTAAACCGATAACCGATAGGCAAAATCGATAATTTCCAAAACCGAACCGAACCGACCGATGCCCACCCCTAATATAAGTGGTAAATTGAGCAATGATTTGAGATATGTGTGCCATAAATGGCCTTATCGATTCTTGTTCGATCTTTGGAAGATACATAGGTGATTTATGAGGGAAGTGATTCAGTCGGGTGCATCATTAAGATGAGTGTTCATGTGCTAGTGGAGCCTTGGAGTTGATTATATACGGGCCAAGCCAGTTTGGGTGACTCTCAACAACGGTCCTAATGAATTCAAAGGTTAAATTTTGGTGCCTAAAGATTTCAAGCTCGCGGTATAGTTAAGAATCGAGTTTTTGTGGCGAATTATAATAAGAAGCTCGAGATGTACTATGATATTTTCGACTTGCAGTGTAGCATTTGGAAGAATGAGATGAAATGACTTTGAATTCGTAGAGAAGTTATCAGAATGGGTGTATCAAATGACAATGCGACGTGTGCATAAGGAAAGTATGAGATGGTTCGTAGGATTTAAAACAGCATGGTCTTGTGATGCAAGGCCACTCGGGATGAGTGCAGATTGAGTTTGTTATAGGTTGTATGGAGTTATTATTATCTCTAAGGCAAGTTAAGGATGAAATTGAAGAAGTTAGATTGGTTATCCATGGTTGAGTTTGCACGATGGTGGCGGTGATCAATTTCTTCAGCGTGAATGAGTTATGCATGTGATTTTTTACGGTACGTGCGAGGTTTGACGGCTGCCACAATTTATTTTAATTGGGATCATTCAAGTATTATGGCCTGTTATGTAGGGGCGGATCTCGGAAGGGTTATAGTGGCTTAGACCACTACTTGAGGATTTGCATGATCTACAGGTATAAGAATTCACCTGCGTGTTGCTATGGTTCTCTTGGAGTGAGCTAAGTAACGGGTTTTTGTATGACGAAGTGTATACCTTATTAGTGGTTCAGGAGTTATAATAAAATTCTTATTCTGTCACATATATGCATGTTAGAGTGCAGTGAGCAATATGGAAATTGGAAGTGAGGAATCGAGGTTGCGGTTCAGTGTTGGCAAGGATGTCACGAGCTCGGATAAGCAGGAAAGGGATTTGAATGTTTAGAGTAAGCTGATATTGTCTTCATCATTACATGAGATGAGCGTTTTGAGAAATAGGCTTTGTATCCTATTTATGGATTCTCGATTTTCTTTGCAGCACTAGTGTGACCGGCGGTAGGAGAGTGCAGATTTGTTATCTAATACGAAAGTTCATAGGAGTGTATTCCACAGGGATATTTTATAAATGTGACATGTAGTCACCTGATTGATTGAAGGGTTATACCAAGTATGAAGGGTGTGGTGGTATCACTAATTTGAGAATTTATGCCTTAGGAGCACTCTGTTTATTGGGTTGTAGACTATGGAGGTTTCTTCCAAATATGATGGTTGTTCTCGGGAATTATGGGAAAATAGGATTATTATGGACCCTTGAAAGGTTATTTCCTAGTACGGTGCGATCAGAATCAACTTGAAGTCTGTCGGTTTGAATAGCAATTATATATACTATTCGAATCTAGGCCCTTTAGTACCGGTGGTGCTCCCAAAATCTAATCTATTTGAGCATGGGATTCTTTAGCATTCTGGTCTATTCGTTCATTCACTTCCCTCATGAATCTGATAAGCTCAATTTTTAAAGGGTCGTTTGTGGTGTTGTCATTTTTAGATCCATTACCAGCACGACCTACTCGATTGTTGTTTCTTCCAAACTTTCCCCCGGTAAAAGTATCACCATCTTGGTGCCGTCTGATTTATAGGGACGCGGGGAGGGACACGAACTCCAGCATTTGAATTATTTGAAGTCCTCGGTATTTCTTGTTGAAGCTAAGTTTTTATCTAGTTCTATCTTGAGAGATAGTCCATAATTTTCCGTTGTTGTGCTCTCAACATTTTTACGGTAATAACCACCAGCTCACCATCCATATTATTAGGGGTAGGACTCTTCATGCCGATTTTTTAACCCATTAGGAGTTGAATCATTCTCATCGAGATGGGTTTTCTAGTTGAACCACCATGTTAATTTCCATTATGGAGATTTTCCACGAGCTCATCGTTGTAGTTTATTCCAATATTGAGCGAGTTGTTGTGTCATTTTTTGCCTTAACTGTAGTATGCTTAAAGCAGAAAAAACCTTTAAAACACGTTAGTATAAAATGAATAGATCAAAATAACACCACAATTCTATATGTCCCACGGTGAGCGTCAAACTGTTAACCAAGAAAATGATAGAGTAGAATTTGTATCGTGGTTTATAGATACGTGGATTAAATTGATCCGATAAAATAAAGTAATGAAGAGCAAAGCAATAAAAATAAGAATAATTGGAGAAAATATAATCCTGAACTTCATAAAGTTCACACCGGGATCAAGAATAATTGGAAAATATCAATAACACTTGTATAAAGCTTCGGGAAAGAATGTCAGTCTTTTGCTATCCGTATTTCTTCATGTCTTACAATAGAATGTGAGCCTCTATTTATACTAGAGCTATGGGTGTACGATCTACCAATTAATTACTAATGTTAATGCTACAAAAAAGTAATAAAAAGCTAGTAAAAGAATATTAAAGGGAAATAAAGCCCAATAAAGGCTAATAAAGACTAATAAAGACGGGAGAAATTTTGGGGTCTTCTATAACGTTTCTTCAACGGTTATATTTTAAATTAACACTTCTTATTCGGTCACAAACTATCTTATTGGGCCACATGTTTGTATTCGGTGTGAACATGGTTGAATCACTATTGATTGAAATGCGTTGCTTCCTAATTCACCCATCTTCTGAGACCGATTTTCATCGTATACATCATATTCTTGAAATCTTGGATACGCTTCTAAATTATGGATAAAGTATTTTACAAATTAAACACATGCATGTAATTATCTTTTTTTGAAGATTAAAGGTGCAAATTACAAAGCTAAGGACTAAACTGTAGTTTTGCAAACTTATAATCGAAATTAGGAAAGGTAGTTATTAACTACCTTGTGTTAGTTATGAGAATATCTGGATCGGCTATATATATATATATATATATATATGTATATATATATGTATGTATGTATGTATAATAAACTCATTATAAATACAACTAAATGCAATGAATAAAATACACCTTGATTATTCCTCTCTCAAGATCATCTAATTCCCTCTTCTTTCTCGACTTCATCTCTGCCTCTAATTCCCTTCTTCTTATTTCTATTCTTCTACATTTGTTGTTGAGCTTCTTAGCTCATATGGTAGATCATATATCATTTCAATCCATAGAGGTTGAAGATCAAATCAATTTTGCACAAACTTCTAAAACAATTCATTCAGTTCAAAGAAAAAAGGATGGGTATCAATGGAGATCAAGAAGGTATCACAAATATTGTTTATCTGGTGGAGGAGGTAGTCAAACTTATCTTGGAATCTACTGCAATCATCCTTTATTTCTGTATCCATCATATGTGAGTGGTATTCTGATTATCACATTCCAACTCACAGGTATCGAAAACTACTCTATCTGGTTTAGATCAATGAGGCCTTCTCTATTAGGAAGAAACAAACTAAGACTTGTTAATAGTTCATGTAAAAATGAAGATTTTCCTGCAGCTATAGGGAACCACTGGAAAAAGGTTAATATTGTAGTTCTTTAATGGATAATGAGTTCAGTAGCAAAAGGTCTTCTAGGAGGCATTATGTATGCTACTAATGCACAAACTGTTTGGGAAGAATTACATAAAAGATTTAACAATTGATGGTTCAAGAACCTTCATTGTTCATAAAGAAATTGCTACTTTAACTCAAATAACTACTGCTGTGTCTAACTATTTTTCAAAACGAAAAGATCTATGGGAAGAATTTGAGGCGTTAGTTTCTGCCCCCAGTTGCAACTGTGAGAAATCCAAAGATTTTAGAACGCATTTGCAGAAGCTAAAGTTGTTTCAGTTTTTAATGGGGCTTAATGATTCGTGTGCTCAGGCGAAAAGCCAAATCTTGCTCATGAGTCTTATGCCTTCTGTAAACTGAGCCTACTCTATGGTTTTAAGTAATAAAATTCAAAAGTCGATCAAGAATGTGACTGGTATTCTAGGTGTCAATCCTACAATTTTTTCAGAAAACTATGGGGGTGCTATTTTCACCATAAATGGTGGTGCTATAAATTCAAAAAGAACTACAACTTAGAATGTGATGTGTGCAAACTCAAGGGTCATACTAAAGAATCCTGCTACTTTGTAGCAGGATACCCTCCCAACTTCAAGAAAAGGAAGTTAGGTCAATCAACTGCTTATAATGTGTAGATGGATAGTTGCACATCTCTGACAAATCAAAGTGGCGATTATAGTGAGTTTACACAAGCCAACTTTCCACCAACCAAATCAAGAGTGAGCCACTCTGAGGTGCAGCACAATGGACAGAATGTTAACATTGTTCCTACCTTATTCACCAAAGAATACTATAATAAACTCCTTCAAATAATTAACAAAGAAGAAGCAAATTCAACCTACTTAGCTAATACACCAGGTAAGCATAATGATTATATTGCTGCCAAGTGTCTTCAGGAATGGATTATTGACACATGTGTAACTAATCACATGGTGTCAAGTTTGAGATATTTAGATAATAATACTATGATCAAGCCAGAAATACAAAAAAAAAATGGTTCTACCTAATGGTGATATGTCTCTAGTTACACATGTGGGAGCAAGTAATCTTTTTAGCAAGTATATTATCACAAATGTATTTCATCTATCATAGTTTAAGTATAACATTTTATTTGTATCAAAACTGACTAAAGAGCTAAACTGAAATGTTGCTTTCTTTCCTGAAGTTTGTGTTTTTCAGGATCTCTTGAGTGGAAAGGTGAAAGGAGTTGGTAGAGAAAAAGATGGACTATATCTGTTTGTGACTAATACACAGGAAGACAATAAAAGTGCAGGTTTAACAGTTCAAGCTACAGGCTGCAGAGTCAATAATAAAGAAGCTGATATACAAGTATGCCATAGTCAATAAAGAATGTTTCTATATTTGTAATGAAGAAAATTCTACCTGTTTCTCAAGAAGTTATAGCTGATAGATTAGCTAACTGCAAAGTGTGTGCATGTGCAAAGCAAACTAGGCTTCCATTTCCTATCAACAGTATTAGAACAACCAACTGTTTTCACTTAGTTCATAAGAATATATGGGACACTACAAATTCCATATTTTTTATGGATATATATACTTTTTAACTATGGTAGATGATCATTCAAGAATGACTTGGCTCTATCTGTTTGCCTTAAAGTATGATGTGTGTGTTCTCATTCAGTAGTTTGTTCAGCTTATTAAAATATATTTTGATAGAACAATTAAGGCTATCATAACAGATAATGGTAAAAAAAATTGTCACTCTGTCTGTAGTGATTTCTTTAGCAAACTTGGGATCATTATAAAAAAATATGTGTCTATAACCTAAAAAAAAAGCATGGATACATTTTGTAAATCACTAGACCTATCAGGTTTTAAGGCTCCATACCTATTAGATTCTGAGGAATGTGTGTGCTTGCAACTGTTTATATAATAAATAGAATGCCTAGCTCAATACTCCAACACATGTCTCTATTTGAGAAATTGTACAAAAGAAAACCATTAATTCAACACCAGAGAGTTATAAGGTGCCTATGTTATGCTAAATATATACAAGAAACAGACAAAATGCTACCTAGAACAAGATTGCAGTGCATATGGGATATGTAGAAAATCATAAAGGATATCTATTATATGACATTGAAAGACAGGAGTTCTTTGTTAATAGAGATGTAATATTCATAAAGACTGTCTTCCCTTTTCCTTATCAGAACAAACAAACCACAAAATCAGTCTATATTTACTGACACAACAAAAAACCAATCATACCATAGAAGACAACCAATTTTTAAATACTAAAATTCCTAACAGTCATCACACTGAAGCACATGAAGTCACTACACAAAATGCTGAACAAAATATAGAGACAGAAGGTGATACAACTGATTCATCTCCACCAGTAGATCCTACACTTCAAGATGAACTCCTACAACTTCACAATCAAGATGATCAAGTAGAGCAAATTTCTCAGAATCCTATAGAATCACAGGTCAATCAAAGAAAATCAAAAAGAGAAAGACAACCACCTATATGGATGAAAGACTTTGCGTCACTTAACATTCACAAGACACTGCATATGCCATATCCAACTACATAACCTATGATACACTGAATCCACAACATCAAGCTTACATTGCCAAAGTTTCAACTGTTACAGAACCAAAGAACTACTCAGAAGACTTAAAAGATCCAATGTGTGTGGATGCTATGAAATATAAGATTGAAGTCTTATAAAAAAATCATACATGGGAGATTACTTCCCTACCAGCTAGCAAAACACCTATAGGGTGTAAATAGATCTATAAAATAAAATACAAGTCTGCATAAGTCAGGAGAAATTGAAAGGTTCAAGGCACGACTAGTTACCAAAGGATATAGTCAACGAGAGGGATAGATTATCATAAAATATTTTCCCCAGTTGTAAATATGAAAATAGTCAGGACAATCCTAACTCTCGCTGCACAGAAGAAATGGTTAATTCGCCAAATGGATATATATAATGCATTTTTACTAGGGTATCTTAATGATGAGATATATATGGAATACCTTAGGGATCTAGGAACCATGGGGAGAATAAATCAGTATGTAGACTCCTTAAATACCTGTATGAATTAAAGCAGGCTCCCAGACAGTGGAATGCAAAATTGTCTGAAGTACTGCTGAAAATGGAGTTCAAACAAAGTCAGTATGATCACAGTCTCTACTTGAAACACACTCAACAAGGTTCAGTTCAAGTAGTATATACTGATGATATGCTCAACACTGGAGATACCCTAAATCTGATTCAAAACACAAAGGACAGACTTGCACAAGCCTTCAAGATAAAGGATTTAGGTGAATTAAAGTTCTTCCTAAGTATTGAGTTTGCAAGAACAACTCAAGGTATACTAATGCATCAGAAAAAATACACCTTGTAACTACTCACCTATGGACATCAATGTCAAATTGATCACTAAAGAATATGATGATCATCTAGCAAGAAATCAACACAGCTACTGATCCTCCTACTGATAAAAATGCCTACCAGAGATTAATTTGAAAATTACTATATTTAACTATGTCCAGACCTAACATTTCATACAATGTTCAAATAATAAGTCAGTATTTACACCAACCAAAGAAATCACATATGAAAGCTGCTCTAAGAATTGTCAAATATGTAAAGAAGGAACCAGAAAAAGGTATCTTATTGTCAAGTGGTAAATCAGAAGAAATAAGTGTATATTGTGATGTAGATTGGGCAGCTTGTGCTCATTCAAGAAAATTAGTAACAAGATATCTTATTAAATTGGGTGATCCTCTAATCTCATGGAAGTCAAAGATGCAAACTACTATATTCAAAAGTTCTGATGAAGTAGAATATAGAAGTATGGCATCAACTATTGCAGAACTAGTTTAGATACTAGGGCTCACAGAAGAGTCAAAGGCTCAGGTTAAGCTACAAGTTGTGATTTACAGTGATAACTACTCAACAATTCAAATTGCAGCCAATCCAGTCAACCATGAAAGAACAAAACATATAAAAATAGACTGCCACTTCATAAGAGAAAAAAATAGTCCAAGGCCTTGTTTCGACTCAATATCTTTCTACAAGAGAACAACATGCAAACATTCTAACTAAGGGATTAAACAAGGTGAAACATGAATACCTTACATCAAAGCTAGGAGTTCTGAATACTTTCACAAAAGCCTAGCTTGAGGAGGATTGTTGAAGAGTAAAAGTGCAAAATACAAAGTCTTTTGGACTAAACTGCAGTTTAGCAAACTTATAACTGAAATTAGGAAATGTAGTTACTAACTATCTTGTTTTAGTTATGAGAATATCTGGATCAACTCTATCGATATATATGTATGATCAACTCATTGTAAATACAACTCAATGAAATCAATACAATACACCTTGATTATTCCTTTCTCAAGATCATCTGATTCTCTCTTCTTTCTCGACTTCATCTCTGCCTCTATTCCCTTTCTTCTTCTTTCTATTCTTCTGTATTTGTTGTTGAGCTTCTTAGCTCATGCAGTAGATCATGAATCAGTTTACTTTAAACTAAACCATCAAAGTGCACGTCCTAGACACGATCAAACTATAAGTTCTAAGTAGTTGGTCCAAGCACAAATTTCAGACTCTAAACTATGTCCTAATCTACTTCAAATATAGCTCTCCATAACAATCATATGGTAAGGTTGTTAGATCTATCAATTTCAATAAAAAATAATAACACTAATTAACTAAATTTTGAATTATGTTAGTTACATGCTCTCTCCTTTAAATTGTATCTATTTATAAATGAATTGTATCCACCAATAATTCTGATAGATGGATACCATAAATCTTGTTAATAATAAGAGCTAGTTTTGGAATAACACAAATCTCAAGGATCGGTTTTTGCTACTACGTGTTATTATTATCCTTAATAGACTAAGACAACAGCCAGTATAGTGGGAGATTATAATTACCGCGTGCTATTATTACATTGGTCAACTGCATTAAGTCATCATTTACCTCCCTAGTGATGTTTGTGATCTAATTCCGCACAAACAAATTCATGATTTAATCTCTATGAGTACAATCTTTAGAATTCTTAGTATTAAATTCATTATATTTTAAAATTATGAGTTTATATATATTATTTTTGGTAAATTTTATATATAATTTATATTTTGCATTATACCGGATTTAGATGAATCTGGTATTGCAAAGCTGCATCTGCCTCAGTGGCGAATCTATAGCCCAATGTATGGGGCACGTGAACCTAGGGGTGTTAATGATTTGGTTCGGCCTGTTATTTTATAAAATTTGTACTATACCAATATTCGATTATTTTATTATGTATAACCAAAATTAGACTTTTCGATACCATTCCAATCATGTCGGTTTCTCTTCGGTAACGGTACGGTTTGGTTAATCTAGGTATTCTTTTAATAGCATGTAAAAATTCTCCAGTAGAAGAAGAATACAATAACATACTATATGGGGTCAAATTTGATCCTATACGTCTTTACGTCCAAGGGTACGCCCTTTGAACATACAACCGTTGTGATAAGGGTACGATTTGGATGTGAGGGTGTAGATAACTTTACTTAAATCTGGGCGTCCTCACTACGAGGACGTTGACTATGTTAAATGCTTTTCTTATTATTTTAGGGAGGCCCCCCCTTATATAAAGGGGACCTCCCCATTGTAAAAAGGCATCAGTGTTATTATCTAATAAGACAACTCTCTTATTCTCTCCTACTTTCTCTCAACTTCTTAACTTTGACGAGCAACTGTTCTTAAGTTATTCATTTTACAATATCCGATCTAGCATAACTATATTGATCTCATATCTCTAGGCTTATTATATTTGATTACATCTCTTGGCGTCGTCTGTGGGGATTTCGAGAATCAAAATCGTAGTATCCACCTAGAGATCAGCCAACCATACTTCTCTACATTACACGAAAACTAAAGATGGCTGAAAATGACACCAGATCCAAAGCTATAATGGGGGTCACAACTAACCTTCTTGGTTCTCTCAATGAGGCCAATGATGATGCCATTATCAATGCTACCCCTAGCACCGCACCAGGTGCAGAGATCTCACCTTCCCCCTCCGAGGATCCAACGATCTTGCACGAAAATGGAGCTTCCACATCTGCTGTCAAGGAAGCACCCTCGGTGGTCAAAAATCTACTGGAAGAGTGGCTGACAAGCACCCTCAGTGGTTTGGTTGAGAAATCACCATAAGGCAACGTCAGGTTAGTGCCAACGATAAGTATCAGCGCTGCCACAGGCGAATAAGAGGAGACACGAGTAAACTATCAACCCATCGAGGTGCAGACCAGTTGGTGGCTTGCTAACTGCCATCCTCTGAAAGATGGAGGAGATGGAAAGCAAAAATAAAGCACTCCACGACCAGATGAAGGAACACCGGGAGAGGGTCAACAAAATACCCTAAGCCCCCAAGTTGCTGCCAAAATGCAACATGGGATGGTTCGTAGAGCAGCCGTACTCTGAAGAAGCTGCCCCCTACTCTATCCCAAAAACCTTCAAGATGCCTCCCTACTTAAGGGTATACGACAGAACCACAGATCCCGAGGATCATCTGATCCACTACGTCACTACTGTAAAAGGCAACGACCTATCGAAAGAACAGGTACCGTCGGTGCTGCTGAAAAAGTTTGGCGAGATGTTAATTGAATGAGCCTTGACGGGGTATTCCTAGTTGCCTGCTAAGGCAATATCACCGTTCGAGGAAATGGAGGATAAGTTCGCCACCGCCCATGGGGGTGAAAAGAAAGTAGAAGTAAGGGTCAACGACATCTTCACCATCAGACAAACCGCATGTAAAGGGCTCAGGGACTTCCTAGCCAGGTTTAATAGGGTGAGGATGAGTCTGCCGAACGTGTCAAAATGTATGGCAGTCACCACCTTCTAAAACGGACTAACCAGGGACGGCTCGAGGGTGACTAAGAAGCTGCTGAGCCGCCTCATGAAATATTCCCCTACAACATGGGAGGAAATCCACAATGTCTACTGTGCCGAGGTACGAGCGAACGAGGATGATCTTAATGGGACAACTCAACAGCTAACAACAATACACTCAAAAATGACGATAGATCAACATAATAAGGGATGTCGAGAACACCTCCCACGCTCCAACAGAGATTAATATCAGCCGTATACCAGATCCTCCCATCCACCGCCCAGACATTTAGATGCATTACAACGATATGTCGCCCCACTCCAATACGAAAGAGGTACGCCCTCTTATTATCAGCACATAACTTTTGTGTATTTCAGAAATAGTGTACGCACTAGAGAAGCTGGGCACCAAGGTGCAATGGCCGCAGAAGATGAAGTGAGATCCCGCCACAGGGAAATCGAACGTCCTGTGCGAGTTCCATTAGGAACGGGGACATAAGACCGAAGACTGCATAGGTCTACGACAAGAAGTAATCAGAATGCTGAACCAAGGATACTTGAAGGAGCTACTCAACGATAAAGGAAAAATCAACTTTGCACGCGGACGAGAACAATACCGCGGGCCACCAAAGCCTCCTTCCCCAACACGGACGATAAACATGATCTTCGGTGGCGGTAACGACTCAACGATCAACCATGTCTAGTTCGCCAATACTTATAGGCTGAAGCGGAAAATCTCCCACGAACGGTATGATGATTTCGAATGTAGTATCACCTTCGATAAATCTGATGCTGATGGTTTGTCTTTCCCTCACTACGATGTTTTGGTTATTACTTTACGCATTATTGATACGGATGTCAAGAGAGTCATGATCGATGACAGAAGTGGCACCTGTATTATCTACCCAAGGGTCCTTGCACAAATGGTACTTGAGAATAGGGTAATACTTGTTGCATAACACTGACAGGTTTTAACAATGCAGTGGAACGGACCTCCGAGCCTATTCTTGCGGGATGAGTCACGCTGGAAACAACTTTCCACGTGATGAACCAGGAGACTGTGTACAACATTATCATAGGGCGCCCATGGATACATGCCATGCAAGCAGTCCCTTCAAGCCTTAACCAGGTGGTCAAATCCCCTACCCCATGGGGAATATTCAGCATCAGAGAAGAGCCGCGCACCGCACAAGAGTGCTACAAAATAACCCAAGACTGTGCCCACACCCAACAACTAAGAGGGAAAAGCGCAGAGGCATAACAATTAGCCGTGTCGGGGACTAAAATCAACCCGACAACAGACACCATCAAAGATCCGGATGTCGTGGAAGCATGTAAAGCGATATTAGAAGATCTCGACCCAGACCAATTAGACGACACCAACCCAGCAAGGAAAGCCTACATCAGCTACGACCTCACCAACCCAAGTAAGTATCATGAATTCCTAACTAACCACGCAGATCTGTTTGCTTTTTCCCTTTCAGATATGCCAGGGATTTCACGAGATATCGCCACTCACAAGTTGAACATCGATCCACTGCATCCGCTGGTACGTCAAATAAGAAGGAAATTTAATGCTGCAATCAATGAAGCGGTCAGCGAGGAAGGAGACAAACTACTTACCAACGGCTCCATCAGGGAATCAAAGTACCCTCAATGGATCGCCAACGTCTTTATGGTTAAAAAGGAAAACAGGAAGTGGAGGATGTGCGTAGATTTCACCGACCTAAATAAAGCATGCCCAAAGGATTCATTCCTACTTCCCCATATCGACCAATTGATCGACGCCACCGCAGGACATGAACTATTGAGTTTCTTAGACGCCTATTCCGGCTATAATCAAATCATGATGGCCGAGAAAGATCTAGAGAATATGACCTTCATCACCTACCAAGGAACCTACTGCTACAAAGTGATGCCCTTCGTGCCCAAAAATGTAAGGGCTACATACTAGAGATTGGTTACCAAGATGTTCAAAGAGCATCTCGGTAAGATCATGGAAGTCTATATCAATGATATGCCTGTAAAGTCGACGAGAATAAAGGATCACATCGACCACCTAAAATAAGCCTTCAAAATACTGATGAGGTACGAGATGAAGCTGAATCTTGAGAAATGCGCTTTCGATGTGGCCTCAGGAATTTTTTTAGGATTCCTCATATCCCAAAGAGGTATAAAAGTCAACCCAGACCAAATCAAGGCAATAGACACGGTACGTGAGGTACTGAACATCAAAAAGCAGGTGCAAAAGCTAATGGGGCGAATAGCCACCTTATCCCGATTCATCTCACGATCCTCCGATAGATACCACAATTTTTTGAATGTACTAAAAAAGGACAATGGATTACAATGAAACGAAGAATGTGTCGAAGCCTTGAGAGAACTGAAGGCGTATCTATCCTCGCCTCCACTACTGTCCAAAGTAGACTCAGGCGAGCCCCTGCTGGTATACCTGGCCGTATCAAAAGTCACAGTCAGCACAGTATTGGTCCGCGAGACTAAAGGTACATAATCCCCTATTTATTATATTAGAAAAACCCTATTGGACGCCGAAACATGATATCTGCACCCTGAAAAATTATCCCTGGTGTGAGCACATGACTTCACAAAAGCTTAGACCCTATTTTCAGTGCCACCCCATAAAAGTAATAATGACCTTCCCCCTGAGAAGCATCCTACACAAGCCAGAGTTGTCTGGTAGGCTCGCCGGATGGGCCATAGAGCTCAGCGAGCACGACATATCCTATCACCCAAGAAACGCCATCAAGTCGCAGATATTTGCTGACTTTGTCGCTGATTTCAGCATAAAGATATTGCCGAAGGAAAAACTGGAGGCCATTGTGGCCCCTCAAACAACGACCTATGGGCTCTCTATACTGACGGTGTTGCTAATGCCTCGAGATCGAGAGACTGGGACTTGTCCTCAAAGTCCCCACGGGCGAAATAATTTGCCAGTTCATACGATGCCACGAGATTACTAACAACGAGGCAAAATATGAAGCCATTATCACAGGTATAAAATTGGCCATCAAGTATGGAGCTCGCCAACTTGTTATCCATTGCGACTCCCAGCTCGTGGTGAACCAAGTCACTGGGACTTACCAAATCAAGAAGTAGAGATTACAAAAGTACCAGGCAGAGATCCACAGATTAATGGCCGAACTCGACGAGTGTCGCTTTGAGCAGGTTCTTAGGGCACAGAATGCCGAGGCGGATGGTCTAGCAAAACTAGCTGCAGCCACCAAAGACTTCGACAAAGAGAGCATGACCACCCTCCTCCATTCGGCCATTGATCATATAGCGGTACTCTCATTAAATTTAACTTGGGACTAGCACAACTAATTCATGTCCTACTTGCAGGAGGGACACTCTCGCCTAACAAAAAAGAAACCAAGAAGCTCCACGAACAGGCCGCCCGATACTGCTTGATAAACCACGAGCTCTACAAAAGGACCTTTGGCGGACCCCTGGCCAAATGCCTAGGTCCTAACAAAATGACACCGTTACTCGAGGAAGTACACGAGGGCCATTGCGGTGCCCATACAGGCAATCGCAACCTCGTGCGCTACCTTATACGGGCCGACTACTATTCGCCAACTATGAAGAAAGATGCGGTAGAATATGTCCGCCGATGCGAACAATGCCAGAAGTTCGCCCCCTTGATACACCAACCAGGAGAACCTCTTCACTCAATCACTTCCCAGTGGCCTTTCATTAAATAGGAATGGATATAGTCGGCCCATTACCGGCATGCGAGGAAAAGTACGATTTATAATAGTTCTAAGTGACTATTTTTCCAAGTGGGTAGAAGAAGGTGCGTACTCCCAAATAAACGAACAGGAAGTCATCGCTTTCATATGGAAGAACATCATCTGCCGCTTCGACATCCCTAAAGAAATCACATGCGACAACAGGCGACATTTCATCGGTCAGAAAACAACTGAATTCTTTGACAAATGGCATATTAAGCGAATGCTCTCCATGCCATACCACCCCGCCGCCAACGGCCAAGCAGAATCGTCCAACAAAATGATACTAAACATACTAAAAAAGAAGCTCGAAGACTCCAAAGGGCTATGACCTGAGCTACTACCAGAAGTACTATGGGCACACCGAACCACACCTAAATCCTCCATGGGGAAAATGCCATACTCACTAGTCTACAGAACCAATGCTGTCATACCGGTCGAAGTAGGCGAACCAAGCCTTAGGTATTTGCATACCAACGGAGCTGAAAACGACATAAATAGACTTTAAGACCTCTATGAGACCGAGGAAAGAATAGAAATGGCCCACATAAGAATAGTGGCCCATAAATAACAAATCGAAAGGTACTACAACAAAAGGACCAAGATATGATCACTCAAAGTGGGCGACTACGTCCTCAAAGCTAAAAACTTGGCATCAAAAGACCCAAGTGAAGGAAAACTAGGGACCAACTGGGATGGACCATACAAAATCACTGCGGCGGCAGATAAAGGGTCATTCCAACTAAAGACTTTGGAAGGAAAAATGCTCCAAAACAATTAGAATGTCGCCCACCTCAAGTATTTCCATTTCTGAAAGGCACCTCCCGAGTCGTACTCTTTTTCCCTTACTTGAGTTTTGTCCCAATTAGGTTTTCTCGGGAAGGTTTTTAACGAGGCGGTAGAGGAGACGTTCAGAGATACTCACGAGGCAAATTTGGCATACCAGCTACTCCGCATGCCCTCCCAACTGGCATGCAAAAGGGACTAGACTAACACTATCTCCAATGTATAAAAGGCTACGACCATCTCCAATGTATGAAAGGCTGCGACCATCTCCAATATATGAAAGACTATGGCCATCTCCAATGTATGAAAGGCTACAGCCATCTCCAATGTATAAAAGGCTACGACCATATCCAATGTATGAAAGGCTACGACCATCTCCAATATATGAAAGGCAACGACCATCTCCAATGTATGAAAGGCTACGACCATCTCCAATGTATGAAAGGCTATGACCATATCCAATATATGAAAGGCTATGGCCATCTCTAATATATGAAAGGCTATGGTCATCTCCAATGCATGAAAGGCTACGACCATTTCCAATGTATGAAAGACTACGACCATCTCTAACGTATAAATGGCTAAGGCCACTATCATAATAAGTCGAACTAGATCGACTACGACAAATTAACTCGACACAGTCAAGGTCACGTATTTGGTCACGACAATCTCTAATGTATAAGTGGCTAAGGCCACTATCGTAATAAGTCGACCTAACTCGACTGTGACAAATTAAATCGACATAGTCGAGGTCACGTACATGGTCACGACCATCTCTAATGTATAAATGGCTAAGGCCACTATCGTAATAAGCCGACCTAGCTTGACTACGACAAATTAACTCGACATAATCAAGGTCACGTACATGGTCCCGACCATCTCTAACATTAAATGGCTAAGGCCACTATCGTAATAAGTCGACCTAGCTCGACTAGGACAAATTAACTCGACACAGTCGAGGTCACGTACATGGCCATGACCATCTATAATGTATAAATGGCTAAGACCACTGTCATAATAAGTCAACCTAGCTCAACTAGGACAAATTAACTCAACACGGTCGAGGTCATGCACATGGTCACGGCTATATCTGACGTATAAATGGCTAAGGCCACTATCGTAATAAGTCGACCTAGCTCGACTATGACAAATTAACTCGACAGAGTCGAGGTCACATAAATGGTGACAGCCATATCTAACATATAAATGGCTAAGGCCACTGTCGTAATAAGTCAACCTAGCTTGACTACGACAAACAAAACAACTCGACAACCACCAAAGTCACGTATATAACTACGGCAAACACACGATAAAAGGTACGATGAGAAATAGCAAAAGAGTAACTTCTATTATCTTCAAAGAAAGTATATATGTACAAAGGGGTTTATTTACATCCCACAAAACTACAAAAGCAAAATAAATACAAGTCCTAGCACCCACCACCACCTTGTCCGCCATCGCCCGCTGGTTTATCATCTTTTCTGTTGCCCCCTCGATTTGATAACCCGTAGAGATCCAGGACCTGGAAGCTAGACAGTTAACATCTTTAGAGTTATAGCCCGTCCGGTCTGGGGAATCAGAACTATACCCACAGGCTTCTTGGGTGACCCGAACCAAACGATGTTGGTCCTCAACCTCTGCCTCAATGGCACGACCTGCGGCAAGCAAATCCTCAAACACAACCAGCTTGGCTTCGGCATATACCCACATGTCCCGTGCCTCGCCAATAACACCATCATCAAACCTAGACGCAACAACCTGCTTAAGAGCATTAATCTCAGCCGTCTTGGTATTCAGTTCGATGGTTAAGGCGTCGACCTCGGCACGCAAGTTAGCGGCCTCTACCGCTACCCCAAGACCGATAGCCAACTCATCCTCCTTTGATTGGAGAAGAGTCTCTAGTTCAACAGTCCAAGCCAAGACGACCATCAAATGATCATCCACCTCCTCCAACTGATCTACTCACTTATGCAGCTGAGCCTTCGACTGTTCCAGGCCCGCACGAAAAGCCTGAAACTGTGGGTCCTGGGCGAATAGGTCCGCCAGCATCTGATGCTTGGCACGACAATCCTTGTACTTCTTCACCAACTTCTTGTGGGTGGAGGCCTTCCTCTGCGCTCGCCGACCCCTCTCTACATCCAAAATGAGGGTTTGAAGAAAAGAGGACAAATTAGCATACACCTAGGGTTCACTTTATAATACGTAAAGAACAGAATTTACCTGCAAAGCCGCACTGGCAACTCTTCGGGATAAATCCATATCACTAACATCTTTTAAATTCTCAGGCTCAGTGGCCAGTATTTTATTAAAGTCGTGCCTAAAGATTCTCTGTCTTTATTAACTTTGGGAAAGACCGAGAAATTTACTAGACGGTCCTACCAAATCTATATGTTTTACAACAATTATTTGAGGGCCCCGTAATTGTGTATTTTTGTTTGGAGAGGCTCATCTCATTATTATTTAAAGGTCAATCCTAAAGCTATTATAATTTTTTTTTTAAATAAAAGAAGAGTCCTAATTAATTTATAAGTCCAATGTACTGTTAAGCTAAAAATTGGATTCAAATTCAATGATTTTGCACAAAGAGTAGTCTCCTTGCTGGTGATAGTTGCGTGAAGTGTGACCTTCATATGGGCCCAATTGACCAAAGCTAAACTATACATCGGCAGGTCCAATTCAAATTAAACGTAATTCATTAAAAATATTCTGAAATTCATTAATCCTATAGTTATTGTATTTGGGAAATTATTCTTATAGTCATCGTATCAAAACATGACCAATTGACCTCTGTTATTACTATGAAACAATCCAATGCTTCAAACGCCTATAACTAAGGAAAACAGTACTGTTATTATAGCAAACAAGATATTGATCTATTAAAACTTTGGTTTCTATGTTCAAATGAGGCAGCCTGGTTACACGATTTTTACTGACCATTACACATGAACATGAACTATATGAGATTATCTTCAAAATTCTGGAAAATGACATAAAGTACTCAATACTTACACTAAAAGTCTAGATGTGAAATAACATACTGCAACAAATATACTTTTGGATTTACTTTGTTCTATACTTATTGAAACAAATGGAACTATACTATGCTAAACACAAGTCAATTCAAATTGAAATAATCGGCTCACTATGAGACTTTAGTACTTCTAGGAGTATAACTAATCCAGTTAATATCCCTTAGCTAAAATAGTCCAATAAAAATCAAATTCAGTAGAATAAATGGACCAAAACAGCTTCTATTTCATAATCCCAAGCAATCACTTGAAGTTACAAGATTGTGTACCTGGACAATGGAAATAGAAGTAGAAGAAGGGATCAGCAGCAGTAGAACAACAACAGCAGCAGCAGTATACAACAACAACAACAGTAGTATACAACAATAGCAGCAGCAATATACAACAACAGCAACAATAGAACAACAACAGCAGCAGTAGTATACAACAACAGCAGCAGCAAAACAACAACAGCCCAGAATTCAACAAACAGCAAGAACAATTTCCTCCGGAATACCCTTTCAAACGACAACAGACCCCAATGTATTTGAACTTAAACACTTAAACTCTTAGTCTGTTTTCTCTGTATGTGTGTCTGTGTGTATCAGTGTGTATTTTGTGTATTTGTGTGAGTTTCTGTGAGTGTATCTGTGAGTGTATCTGTGAGTGTATCTGTGAGTGTATCTGTATGTATATCCAGTGTGTCTATTCCACTCTTCCTATCTCTTTTTATAGCCTAGAGATCCAAAGTAACAACCCTACTTTTTAGTTTTAGATCTGTCCAGCCTATGTTGTTTCACCTTTTCTTCACTTTTCAGTTGCATAAGTATGGCTTTTTAATTAAAGAACTCTGAAAGGCAGAAATTAATGGCATAACCTGCTGTCCAGCAGGTTCCACTAGCCCTTCCATGTGCATTGCACTCTTTGAAACTTGGTTGTTAGTTTCATTTCTGAAACTTATCAGAATTACAACTATCTTCTCCTTAAAATCCTATTAGAGTTACAGCTATATTTTCCTTAAAATCCTATTGAAAATACAGCTATATCCAATCCATACTCCCTAAGCTTAATCAACAGAATCAAACGACTAAACAGAATAGTTCAATTCAAGCAAAACAAAGCACTGCCCGAGGTCTCACACAACAATTTCTACAAGATTAGACAAACATTCAATTAAACACAACATGTATCATTGATAACAAATTAAACTGATAAAACAGTGATTCCAACAATCTCGGCCAGAGATGAAACTGAGTATTCGACGACGCTAATCGAAACGAATACGCATTCTACAATATACGCAATCGAGCAAACAAAAATAGAAAAGCAATTGACCGAATAAAGGTCTTTGAACTCGGAGAAGAAGAAATACAGAAAAAATAAAAAGTTAAAAAAAACAACAGGAGTTAATCAACAAAATGAAAAATGTATACATACATACAGCAATGCAACAAGAAAAAAAATAAGAAAAGAGTACCTTCAGAACTCGGTCATGGACGAACTTGGATTTTTGGAGTCGAATGGATCTTAATCGAAGTATTTTCAAATGAAAATACTCCGATTAAAGTCTATTAGACCCCAAATCTTGAATAATCAGATCAATTTTTTGCCAATTGGATTTCTAGGGTTCTTAAAGGCTCGGATTGGGGTTCGATGACTTCTGGTTAGATTCGAGCCAGACCAATGGTCGTTTGGGTGTGAGGGTGGTCTGGAGGTGCTAGGGTGAGATTTTGGGGCGGTTTGGCATAGGTTTGGTTTTAGGTCGAATCTTCAAATGAAGATTCGAGAAGATAGGGAATGATTCGAGGGAAATGGTTCGTGGATTTGGACTCAGGGTGCTTGGAAGATCATTTGGTGTTAAGATGGAGAAGTTTGGCCTACCGGAACCGCCGTGAGGCGATTTCCGGTAGGCGGAGTGCGGCGGGGGACGGTGGAGCTCGTTTGCCTCGTCTCTGATAGAGACGATGATGGGGTATTTGGATCGGGGGGCTGGGGTAGGCTTTTGGATTTATATACCAATGCGGGAAATAAATCCTGGCCGTTTGATCTGATGAGATCAACGGCCTGGATCATTTCACTTATCCAAACGATACCGTTTGGTCGTTATTGGAGCCGGGTTGTCTGTGGGTGGATTGGGTCGGGTTGCGTAACGGGTTGGGGGATGGGATCTCGACCGTTTGATCAACATGAATGAATGGTCTAGATTAACATCTCTTGGAATGGTTGGGTATGGAATTGGGTCTTGGACTGGGCTTGGGTGTATTTTGGTTTTGGGCTGGTGGAGTTTTGGGCCTGGTCCGAATTCTACCTTTATTTCTTTTATTGTCTTTTACTTCCTTTTTAACTCCTAATTTAAAAATCAAAATACTAGATTAAATTAAAAACCAAAATTATCTTTACAAATACAAATTAGTTCTTAATAACAACTATCGCACACACAACAGGTTGTATCCACTTGGAATCATAATCCGGCGGTTAGGCCCACCCGCCGTCATCTCCATATGGGCCCGATCCCTCCTTGGTGCATCCGCAACCAAGGGTACTGTCCCATGATCTTCCCTCTCCTCTTCATCTGCCTCCTCAGCAGCGGCCGACGTGCCACACTCCGGAGCATGTACAAGGGCGGTATTGGGAATTACTCTCCCCTGGGGAGCCGACCTCCCTGAACGGATGGCGTCGGCCATCAAAACTGGCCTCGACTCATGATGAGGCTCATTTTCCCCCTCATCCTCCATGGAAATTCCCATGCCGAGCATCAATCGGTGCCTCTTTCGCTCCGGCGGCTCCTCGCCTTCAGAAGTCACCTCCAATGGTCGAGGGGATGGTGGTGAAGGAGTCGCTTTGCTTGTGGACTCAGCCACAGGTGCGACCTCAGGTTGAGTGACCTCTGGGACGCCCTCACTAGGAGAATCTCAGGGCACGTACTTATCCCTAGAATCAGTCCCAACTACCGTCGAGGCTTTGACGTTCTACCTCCTCTTTCTAGGGGCCCTCCGACCTGCCAATATAACATAGGTCAAGCAATGAAACCTAAATAAAACCTCCAAACTCTGTTCGAGGCGTTACCTGGTGGGCCGTATCGATTGTAGAACGCAGACCATGTACGACATTCCTCTGCTAAGGAAATCACCCTCTCCACCCACGACCTAATGTCTTCAACGGGCCGCGGTGGAGAAGCCCTCGCTGCAAAAAGGAAAAGAAAGCAAAAAAAAGTTATAATGATTGTACGGTCAAAGGTTGCAAACAATACTAAATGCGAGTAAAGACACTCACGTTCTGGATTTCACCTCTCTGGGAATCCTTTAGGGTTCGACACCAAGTGCTCCATCGTGATGTAGAAAAACTTGTTCCAAAAGTGGCAATTGGTCTTGTCGTCGGCCTTGACGACCAGGCCCCTCGTGCCACGAATCTTTAGTTGTAGCATAAAGCCCCTCATATTGTCAGGGCTAAATAAGTGCAATAAGTGATGGACCGAAACGCCGAATCCGACCCTGGTCCCATAGGTGGTCATAATGCGACACACCTTCCAAGTGTAGGGAGTAAGCTGAGCCGGGCATATGTCATAGAAGCGATAAAGCTCCTCCATAAGGGGATAAACCGGAAGACCGTACCCGACTAGGAACGGGTATTCATAAAATGTGCAATATCCCGGACGGTGTACATTGATATAGTTGGTCCCGGCCGGCTCCATAACTACATGGTCCGGGATTTGGTACGTCTCCCATAGACCGTCCAAATGTGATTGTAGAAACTCGGTATGATCCCAAGGGGGAGTCAAGCTCTTGGTTAGGAAATCCCTTCGAGCATGAATCTCTTTGGGAAGAACATTATCCACACTGAGAGGGACGAGAGGTTTTTGGTCCTTTTTCCCACCACCTGAAGGTGGTGGAACCCTAGATGGGGTATCATCTTGGCCTTTTCTACTGTGTTGTCCGCGTTTTGCAATAGTAATTGTTTATATGGATCAAGTTCTAATGGATAAAAGAGTGGTTTCAATAGGAACAGAAGGGTTTAGAGCACGAAATAGTGGTTTTTTGCAAAGAAGATGAAAAGAGGGAGTAGAAAATCTCAGAAGTTTGAAAGATGGCAAAGATTGAACCTTCCTCCTATTTATAGGACTAAAATACACGAAAATCGAAGATGCATGATTCGAAATGGGCGCGGGAAACCAAAATGCCAAATCGCCTCCTGAAACATCTCGGGAGCAGGTATAATCATGACGCATGTCGGCGATGACGTCAGTTCAGAAAGTTGACTATGTGTCAATGAATCGACAACGCCATGCATTTTCCCCCCCTCACGTCACCGCCCTCATAATAAGGTCAAATTCTCTAAAGGACGAGATCGGCATTTTTGCCCATTGAAGATGTTTATCGTATACGCCTCCAACGAGCGGAAGGACTAACTGTATGGGGTCAAATTTGACCTTATACATCTTTACGTTCAAGGTTATGCCCTTTGAACGTACAACCGTTGTGATAAGGGTACAGTTTGGTTGTGAGGGTGTAGATAACGCTACTTGAATCTGGGCGTCCTCACTACGAGGATGTTGGCTACGTTTAAATGCTTTTATTATTATTTTAGGAAGGCCCCTCCTAATATAAAGGGGACCTCCCCATTGTAAAAAGGCATAATTGTTATTATCTAATAAGACAACTATCTTATTATCTCCTATTTTCTCTCTACATCTTAACTTTGACGAGCAACTGTTCTTAAGTTATTTATTTTATAATATCCGATCTATCATAACTATGTTGATCTCATATCTCTAGGCTTATTGTATTTGATTTCGATTTACCCTTTCATCTTTTTGATTGTTTTGAGCTTGTAGAGTAACATTTAACTTTTGAGCCAAACACGTACATTTTTATAGGACTTAGCAAAACTCTCTAGATAATTTTACTGTTTAAAGGATGATGAATTAAAAAGAAAAGATGGCTAGAGTATCGATCCATCAACTATTCTACGATAACGTAAAAGAAATCAAACAAAGGCAAAGAAAATATAAATCACACAAGTTGAAAGATATACCAAGGTGGGACTCAAGAATAATGTCTATCGAAGATTAAATATTCAAAAAGATAAATTTAAATTATTTGAAAGGAAACATATTCAATACGTTGTAGTTTGCTACTCATAATCGCTAGATACTTTGTGTCTTTCTAATAAGAATACTTGGAATAACTTAGTTTAAGTATAAGTAGCATAATAGGTTTTAAGAATTAGTATTTTGAATTTATTTACTTGTTGGCTTGTAATAGTTTTTAGAATTCCAAGGCTTAAAGAAAATTTAATGCAATATTATTTTTAAATTTACTAAATAAATATATTTTTCATATGTAAAATTTATTCGGTACGGTTCAGTATTTTTGTTAGTTTATTCTTATAAAATAAAAAATCTACCCTAATTATCGGTGCGGTTATAAATTTATATAAAAACCTATGGTTTCTTTAAAAGAAACATAAAAATCGGTTCGGTGCGATACGAGTTTGGTCGGTTTAGTTGGTTTTTAAATATCCATTAACACCCCTACGTGAACCTATTGTCTTTCTGCCAAACTAGTCATTTGATATACATATTTTAGATTTGATCTAATAATATCTACTGACATCCTTGCTCTGAAAAGATGAAATGATATATTTGATTAAATGCTAAGTTATTTATATAAAGATGATCAGTTCCATTAAATACTTTTTTTTTTACTGGTACACTCATGTTATAAAAATACTATATTCGCCTTTGATTAAGCCCCACACAGTTGGATTATACCAACGTGCTCCAGAGCCACCACTGAAATATTAATTGAACAACAGATTTTGCCAACATTCAGTGAACCTGTTCATAGCTTTCATTGACTTGAACCCCAAAATTGACTCTGTGCATCTTCCTATATAGTGCCCACTTTAAAAACATAATGAGATGTTGACATGGAACTCTTCCTGCAATAGTAGATTCAGAAAATTCGTAGATGAAGCAAGCACCCATGAGTCCATGTTCTGCCTAATTCAATTAGTTCCAGATTTTGCTCTACATTTGTCAACTTTGATGTAAATGCTCGCATGCTGAAAATCAAATAAAATATTATCATGTCCACAAATATGCTGGCTAAACTTGCAAAGTCCAAGAGATATATGCTTTTCTCAATTCAGCATGGCCAGAATTGAAATGTAACTTAGTGTTGACGACTGTCATATCAGTTAGTTCTTGTTTTTGTCTTTTTATAAATGCTTAATATATAATCCCCGTCTCATATTATCTATCTGATTCTCTTATATATTTCTTATAAAAAAAAAATTAGAATGAAATTTTGACTACTTTACCTTTATTCATATCTTAATATTTAATTTTTCTTTATTAGTATTTGAACAATTATTCATAATTGTGCTGTTTGTAATCTTTAATGATAATTATTATTAAGAGTAAAAAAGAAAAATAAAAAATTAATTTTATCTTAAACTTCTAAAATATATATAAAAAAAAAAATAAGTAATGTAAACAATTGTAAAGGCACGTGGGATAATATCGATGTGACAAAAGGAGGATATGATTGAACCAAATTTAATAATAGTGAAAGAATAGGCAAAAACGAGGAAGAATAATAAATGAACTTTTAGCGTACTCGCTTCTCCTCGTTTCACACCGTACGTGCAGATTTCTACCAAAACAAAACGACTTTATGCTAAAAAAATGGTGGAGGATAGGCTTCAAGATTTCCATACCTTATCTTGACAAATTTATTTGTTTGCATCTCTAATCTTGCATTACACCTTAGTTAATACATAGTAATTAGGAAATTATCAGTTATATCTATTTATAAATAGTATATTATTAAAACTGAGTAATTTATAAAATATTACTAATATTAATCAAATATTACTAATATAAGCCAATTAGATATTTGTAATAAAGAAAGGTTAATTTTCTGCTTTCTTTTGGTTCAGTGTTATTAGAATAGATTGAGTACATTTTAAGGAACTTGAATCGCAGTTTTGGGATGATTTGGTGAAGTTTTGAGATGATTTGAATTGAAAACTCGAAGTAAAAACTGAACATGAAAAAAATAATGTGTATCACATATGTATCATATTTGTATCAATTGTGCATCACATATATATCCATGTATACCACTGTGTGAGATACATGCGTGATACGTGTTTGATATACATGTGTCGCAGTTGAATTTTCTGAACTCGATTTAATTACGAATTTTGATACAAAACTAGTTCAAATCACCTCCAATCTTCCTCAAATTTTGTGTATTGACGTATCTATATGTTTCAATAAATTTCAACTATACCCATTGAAAAAGTTTCTTTTTCGCTTAGATATTTAGATTTTTTTTTTTATATTTCATCACCTTATTTGCTACCTCATCTATGAGAATTTCTTTCCGTCTTGCATCTAATGTTGCTAATCACGCTTAAAAATATGGAAGGATCATGTGATTCTTTGAAAGAAAGAACTTTATTTGTTTGGTTTTTCAATTTTTATATGTGCTTGATTAGTTTTGGTAAGTCTATGACTAATGACTAGAGATTTAATAAATTGAGATTTATACAAGACATTTGTGTAAGTTTCCTAGTAATTACCCAAGGAAAAGAGAGAACATTTTTGGTATGTATTACACTGATTTATGATCATTACGCGAACGTCTCTTCATTTGTCCATTTGCTAGATTTGTCCAACCTATTTATCTCTTTTAGCAAACATAATTTTTTGCAAACAACCCTTTTATGTCATTAATCATTTTAAAATTATATCAAGTGTGCATAACTGTTACTTGTAATCTTCTTAAGACGTTATCTTACCTCTTTAAAACAATTCTTATTTATCATAATAATCATGTCAACTTAAACTAATAATAGAATGAGGATAGAAGTTGGTTATCTTAATTTTCATTGACACTGAGATTATGTTTCTGAATATTTTTGGTACATTGCAAGCGTTATTGCTAATATATTCCGTTTGACACCTGACATAACTAGTAGTTTGAGATGATCCGCGCATGGCATTGGCATGTGAAACTATAACTTTAGAGGTTTTTTACAGGGTAAAATCGGTTCATATTAAATACTCAAATAACATAATGATATGTGGAATCGGGGACATACAAAAGACAAAAAAAATGGAAGTCAAGACTGAAGGCAACGGCTTCGGTTGACATCGGGTAAACCCCGAAGGGAACCGAAGGGAACATTAGTAACGAGAGGCAAACAAATATTTGTCACCGGATGATATTCAATAAAGAATATTCGTCATCATTAAATAAACATCCGTTATAGAGAATTTTCGCATTCATAGCATATCATTGCATATTCATCAATGACCCTCTTTATTGTCATTAAGAGGGCTTGATTCTAGAATCTTGTTCCCCAAGTTTAACTAGCTAAAAATAGTGACTTCAACAATCACTGTAGAACACAAAAATTTCTGACAAACTTATGCTACATATTAATCCAAGCTAAATAATACTTTATTTTTTCTCTAACAATAATCTATTTGCTATCTTCACAAGCCTTGCTCCCGGAATCCAGTTGTCTGCTATTTTATCTTGATTTCAACACTAAGTTTAGTATTTATTTAATTAACTTATTATTTTGCGATCAAATTGATTCGTTTGTTTATAAAGCATGCTATAAATTCAATTATATAGTTTTACGGATAAACAAGTTCATATACCATTTTCTTGTATATCATATGTGTATGAGTCAAAACTAGATCATAGAAATTCGACACGCGGAGACATAAGGTCGTGGTCAGGTAGGCCAAGGTCGAACCGTCATTAATAACTAAGGTCGTGGTCAGGCAGGTCAAGGTCGGACTACATCAAACAGCTAGTGTGCTTTGGAATATTCAAAAGAAATATTCCACCGAATATTCCCACTAGAAAATATGTAAACACATCTCTTAAAAGAGAAAAAGAGGATCGGTGATCCAAAAACTTCATGAGATCCAAAGAGAACCCTGAGATTTATGTATTTATCTAGCATTCATCTTTATCTCTATCAAGTGAAAGAGGATCCACTTCGCTCAAAATCGGGTGAATCCTTTCCTTTATTTACATTTTATCGCCACTTAATGCTACTTAATGCTTTTTTATTTATGCTATTACATCTAATAATAATCACTGTCAACATTTATATTTGACTATATTTTTTCATTTCTCCTGCTCATCTCGGATCTAGAGTTAATTATCTTTAACTAGGACTTACCCCTTCATCTTTATTGATTGATTTTGTTAAATAATATTCGATAACATTTTAAGCCAAATAATTTGGCGCCGTCTGTGGAAACTGGGACTTAGCCTAAGCGCCTTCGCCATCAAAGTGCAAGTTCGACCTCGCTCGAACAGATTTAAAGACTGAGTGTCTTCGCCGCCAAAGTTTGATAAGTTCGACCTCGTTCAAATAGGGAATCACGCTAAGTGCCTTCGCCATCAAAGTGTAACAAATTTCGACCTCGCTCGAACTAAGTGAAAGGATAAGTGCCTTCGCCACCAAAGTTTGAGAAGTTCGACCTCGTTCGAACTGGGACTCAGGCTAAGTGCCTTCGCCATCAAAGTGTAACAAAGTTCGACCTCACTCAAATTGAGTTAAAGACTAAGTGCTTTCACCGCCAATGTTTGATAAGTTTGACCTCGCTCGAATTGATTTAAAGCCTACGTTTCTTCGCCATCAAAGTTTGATTTGTTTGACCTCGTTCGAACTGGGACTCAGTCTAAGTGCCTTCATCATCAAAGTAAAACAAAGTTCGACCTTGCTCGAACTGAGTTAAAGGCTAAGTGCCTTTGCCGCCAAAGTTTGATAGGTTCGACCTCGTTCGAACTGGGACTCAAGCTAAGTGCCTTCGCCATCAAAGTGCAACAAAGTTCGACCTCGCTCGAACTGAGTTAAAGGCTAATTGCCTTCCACATCAAAGTGTAACAAAGTTCGACCTCTCTCGAGGTGAGTTAAAGGCTAAGTGCCTTCGCCAACAAAGTTTGATAAGTTTGACCTCGATCGAACTGGGACTCAGGCTAAGTGCCTTCTCTATCAAAGTGTAACAAAGTTCGACCTCGCTCGCACTAAGTTAAAGGCTAAGTGCCTTCGCCATCAAAGTGTAACAAAGTTCCACCTCACTCGAACTGAGTTAAACGCTAAATGGCTTCACCATCGAAGTTTGATAAGTTCGACCTCGTTCAAACTAGGACTCAGGCTAAGTTCCTTCGCTATCAAAGTGTAACAAAGTTCAACCTCGCTCGAAATGAGTTAAAGGCTAAGTGCCTTCGCCGCCAAAGTTTGATAAGTTTGACCTCGTTCGAACTGGGACTCAAGCTAAGTGCCTTCGTATTTAATGTGTAACAAAGTTTAACCTCGCTCGAACTGAGTTAAAGGCTAAGTGCCTTCGTCATCCAAGTGCAACAAAGTTCAACCTAGCTCGAACTGAGTTAAAGGCTAAGTGCCTACGCCATCAAAGTTTGATAAGTTCGACCTCGTTCGAACTGGAATCAATCTAAGTGCCTCCACCATCAAAGTGTAACAAAGTTCGACCTCGCTCAAACTGAGTTAAAGGCTAAGTGCCTTCGCCATCAAAGTTTGATAAGTTCGACCTCGTTCGAATTGAGACTCAGGCTAAGTGCCTTCACTGTCAAAGTGTAACAAAGTTCGACTTCACCCGAACTGAGTTAAAGGCTGACTGCCTTTGCCGCCAAAGTTTGATAAGTTCGACCTTGTTCGAATAGGGAATCAAACTAAGTGCCTTCTCCATCAAAGCGTAACAAAGTTCGACCTCGCTCGAACTAAGTTAAAGGTTAAGTGCTTTCGCCGCCAAAGTTTGATAAGTTCGACCTCATTCGAACTGGGACTCAGGCTATGTGCATTTGCCATCAAAGTGTAACAATGTTCAATCTCACTCGAACTGAGTTAAAGGCTAAGTAACTTCGCCATCAAAGTGTAACAAAGTTCAACCTCGCTCAAATTGAGTTAAAGTCTAAGTGCCTTCGCCGCTAAAGTTTGATAAGTTCTACCTCGTTCGAAATAGGACTCATGCTAAGTGTCTTCACCATCAAAGTGTAAAAAGGTTCGATCTCGCTCGTACTTAGTTAAAGGCTAAGTGCCTTCGCCATCAAAGCGTAACAAAGTTCAACCTCGCTCGAACTGAGTTAAAGGCTAAGTGCCTTCGCCATTAAAGTTTGATAAGTTCGACCTCGTTCAAACTGGGACTCAAGATAAGTGCCTTCGCCATCAAAGTGTAACAAAGTTCGACCTCGCTCGAACTGAGTTAAAGGCTAAGTGCCTTCACCGCTAAAGTTTGATAAGTTTGACCTCGTTCAAATTGGGACTCAGGCTAAGTGCCTTCGCCATCAAGGTGTAACAAAGTACGACCTCGCTCGAATGAGTTAAAGGCTAAGTGCCTTCGCCATCAAAGTGTAACAAAGTTTGACCTCGCTCGGACTGAATTAAAGGCTAAGCGCTATCAAAGTGTAACAAAGTTTGACATCGCTCAAAATGAGTAAAAATTTAAGTTCCTTCGCTATCAAAGTGTAGCAAAGTTCGACATCACTCAAACTGAGTTAAAGGATAAGTACGTTCGCAATCAAAGTTTGATAAGTTCGACCTCGTCCGAACTGGGACTCAAGCTAAGTGTCTTCGCCATCAAAGTGTAACAAAGTTCGACCTCGCTCGAACTGAGTTAAAGGCTAAGTGCCTTCGCTGCCAAAAACTGATAAGTTCGACCTCGTTCGAACTAGGACTCAGGCTAAGTGCCTTCACCATCTAAGTATAACAAAGTTTGACCTCGCTCGAACTGAGTTAAAGTCTAACATCCTTCGCCATCAAAGTGTAACAAAGTTCGACCTCGGTTGAATTGAGTTAAAGGCTAAGTACCCTCGCTATAAAAGTTTGATAAGTTTGACCTCGCTCGGAATGGACTCAGGCTAAGTTCCTTCGCCATCAAAGTGTAACAAAGTTTGACCTCACTCGAACTAAGTTCAAGGCTAAGTGACTTTGCCATCAAAGTTTGATAAATTCGACCTCGTTTGAACTGGGACTCAGGCTAAGTGCCTTCGCCATCAAAGTTTAACAAAGTTCAACCTCGCTCGAACTGAGTTAAAGGCTGAATGCCTTCGCCTCTAAAGTTAGATAAGTTTGATCTCGTTCAAACTGAGTCTCAAGCTAAGTTCCTTCGCCATCAAAGTGGAACAAAGTTCAACCTCGCTAGAACTGAGTTAAAGGCTAAAGTGCCTTCGCCGCCAAAGTTTGATAAGTTCGACCTTGTTCGAACTGGGACTCAGGCTAAGTGCTTTCGCCATCAAAGTGTAACAAAGTTTGACCTCGCTCGAACTGAGTTAAAGGCTAAGTGCCTTCGTCATCAAAGTTTGATAAGTTCGACCTCGTTCGAACTAGGACTCAGGCTAATTTCCTTCGCCATCAAAGCGCAATAAAGTTTGACCTCGCTCGAACTAATTTAAAGGCTAAGTTCCTTCCCCATCAAAGTTTGATAAGTTCGACCTGGTTCGTACTAGACTCAAGCTAAGTGCCTTCGCCATCAACGTGTAACAAAGTTTGACCTCGCTCAAACTGAGTTATAGGCTAAGTGTCTTCGCCGTCAAAGTTTGATAAGTTCAACCTCGTTCGAACTAGGACTTAGACTAAGTGCCTCCGCCATCAAAGTGTAACAAAGTTCGACCACGCTCGAACTGAGTTAATGGCTAAATGCCTTCGCCATCAAAGTTTGATAAGTTCGACCTCGCTCGAACTTAGTTAAAGGCTAAGTGCCTTCGTCGCCAAAGTTTGATAAGTTTGACCTCGTTCGAATTGGGACTCAGGCTAAGTGCCTTCGCCATCAAAGTGTAACAAAGTTTGACCTCGCTCGAACTGGCCTTTGCCACTAAAGTTTGATAAGTTCGACCTCGTTCTAACTGGGACTCAAGCTATGTGCCTTCGCCAAAGTGTAACAAAGTTTGACCTCGCTCGAACTGAGTTGAAGGCAAAGTGGCTTCGCCACCAAAGTTTGATAAGTTCGACCTCGTTCAAACTGGGACTCAGGCTAAGTGCCTTCGCCATCAAAGTGTAACAAAGTTTGACCTCGCTCGAACTGAGTTAAAGGCTAAGTGCTTTCGCCATCGAAGTTAGATAAGTTCAACCTTGATCGTACAACGACGAGTTAACATTTCGACAAGTTCGAAATAACACCCTAACTGCCAAGGGTCACCACCAAAAAAGAAGGGGTCGACCCTTATGGCCAAGGGCCATCACGAAAAAAAGGATGTCGACCCCAACGGACAAGGGTCGTCGCCAAAAAAGAGGGGGTCAACGGCCTCCACCGAAATGATATTCGGCCTCGACCAAAATAATATTCAGCCTCGTTCGAAAAAATATTTAGCCTCATCTAAAAAAACATTCAGCCTCGACTGAAATAATATTCGGCCTCGACCAAAATAATATTTGACCTCATTCGAAATAACATTCGTCCTCGTCCGAAACAACATTCGGCCTCATCCGAATCGACCCAACGGCCAAGTGTCGTTGCCAAAAAAGAGGGGGTCGACCTTATGGCCAAGGGCCATCGCCAAAAACAGGAGTTTGACCCCAAGGGCCAAGGGGCGTCGCCAAAAAATAGGGTGTCTCCCCTTATGGCCAAGGGTCATCGCCAAAAAGAATTCGGCCTCGATCGAAATAATATTCGGCCTCGTCCGAATTAATATTTGTCCTCATCCGAAATAATATTCGGCCTCGTCCGAAAAAGTATTCGACCTCGTCCGAAAAAGTATTCAGCCTCATCCGAATCGACTATTGACCTTACGGCCACGGGCCGTCGCCAAAAACAAAAAGGGGTCAACCCTTATGGCCGAGGGCCATCACCAAAAAGAATTCGACCTCGACCAAAATAAAAGTCGGCCTCATCCGAAATAGTATTCGGCCTCGTCCGAATCGACCTTACGGCCAATGGCCGTTGCCAAAAAAGAACGGGTCGACCCTTATGGCCAAGGGCCATCGCCAAAAAGAATTCGGCCTCGACCGAAACAATATTCGGCCTCATAAACTTTTGGCCTCGACCGAATCAGCATTCGGCCTCGATCAAAGCTATATTCGGCCTCTTCGGAATCTACTTTCGGCCTCGTTCAAAATGACATTTGGCCTCGTCCAAATCAACATCCGAATTTCTCAAATTACGATTAAGGAAGTCCGCTCACGGAGTTCGACCAAGCGACGACCTCAATAAGCGGAGGGACTAACTGTATGGGTCATAACTATATCAGAGAATTTTGGCACGTGGAGACATAAGGTCGTGGTCAGGCAGGCCAAGGTCGGACCGTCATCAATAACTAAGGTCGTGGTCAGGCAGGCCAAAGTTGGACCATCATTAATAACTAAGGCCGTGGTCAGGCAGGCCAAGGTCGGACGGTCATCAAACAGTTAGTGTGCTTTGAAATACTCAAAAAGAATATTCTATAGAATATTCCCTCTAAATTGTATTTTTTTTTTAGGATTTTCTATTGATATTCCCCTTATAAACAGGAGGGGGGTCTCTCTCTCTCTTCCCTCCCCCCTCCCCTACTAGAAAATATGTAAACACATCTCTTAAAAGAGAAAAAGAGGATCTGTGATTTAAAAACTTCATGAGATCCAAAAAGAACCCTGAGATTTGTGTATTTATCTAACATTCATCTTTATCTCTATCAAGTGAAAGAGGATCAACTTAGCTCAAGATCGGGTGAATCATTTCCTTTATTTGCATTTTATTGCCACTTAATGCATCTTTATTTATGTTATTAAATCTGATAATAATCGCTGTTAACATTTATATTTGACTATATTTTTTTATTTCTCCTACTCATCTCGGATCTAGAGTTAATTATCTTTAACTAGGATTTACCCCTTCTATCTCTATTGAATTATTTGCTAAAATATTATTCGATAACGTTTTAAATCAAACAATATGGTGTCCAGAATTTATTAATTCGATTAATTTAGATTTTAGATTTATGTCATACGAAGTACAAAGGACTCTATTCTCTACTAACAATAACTCGATACTAGTTTTAAATTTCAGCCTTAAAATCTTTTATTAAACGTGGAAAAGTATTTATTACGCAAGCACGTGGGAACCACCTGAGCAGAATGGTAAAGCATGGAGGTGGGCCCACAAATGATATTACGTGGCAAGTGAATGGTGGCCAGAAAGTCATGACCAGTTCGTTAGCCACCAAAAGAGTGACGCAAACAAGAAAAACCTGAACCTCGTGTCCTATCTGGAAATGACTGAGTGGGTCCCATTCTCTTACGTGTACACCGTTAGAGAAACCTAATTCTAATAACCTCATTCACTCATCGAGGGACAATAAGAAAAACACAGAACAAAACAACCACGTCAAGGTTTGGTATTATGATTATGGTATGGAGGTTGGCCATTTGCCGAAATGACTTAACTGTCCTCCACTTGTCCACTCGTTTCTCTTACGTTCTTTTCCTCTGTGGGTTTCGTTGTTTCCTTTTTTAGATTTAAAGTTTAATCATGACAATCATTCTTCTTTTTGAATAAATTTGTTGAAATATCACTCCTTGACACGACTCTTAAAGGTTATGTTAGGACACCTGAAAAATCATTTACTAACATTAATAACAAGTTTATCCTTTAATTATTTCTCCTCGAATAGAGGGGTTGCTCTGATGGTAAGCAACCCCCACTTCCAACCGAGAGGTTGTGAGTTCGACTCCCCAAGAGCAAGGTGGGTAGTTCTTGGAGGGAAGGATGCCGGGGGTCTATTTGGAAACAGCCTCTCTACCTTAGGGTAGGGGTAAGGTCTGCGTACACACTACCCTTCCCAGACCCCATTAAGTGGGATTATACTGGGTTGTTGTTGTTGTTGTTGTTGTTGTAATAACAAGTTTATCCTTTAATTATTTCTCCTCGAATTATCATTTTTCTCTCGTTTACTAGAGTAATGATAGATATGAAAAGAAAAAATTCAACACACTTCTTTTGCAAATTGATTTGGTTAAAGTGACACTTCTTTGGACCGGAAAGAGTTCATTTATTTATAATTTCGAAATTATTTATTGTTGTTCAGAAAATATGTTATCCAAAACAAATTGTCCAATAAAAGCAAATCATTTTTAATTAATCAAATTCCAACACAAATGTTATTTTACCAAAACGAAAACCAAAATTGAAACTCAGTCTTTTCCTCATCCAATCGCCGCTAAGAGTATTTAAATTACTTTCATGAACGTATTATTGCTTAGAAACTTAGGACACACAGTATCTCAGTTACACTTCATATCAACGATTGTTTTGTGTGAATAACGGGAAAGGGAGCGCGATCGTAATTTTAGAGCATGTTCGGCGAAGTTTTTGAGAAGAAAAAAGTAATTTTTTTTGGTCAAAAGTACTTTTTTGAAAAATTTGAGATGTTTGACCAAAATAAAAGAATGCTTTTGAACATAAGGAGAAGCAATTTTTCTGTTTTTGAGGAGAAGTTACAAATTTTAGCTTCTTCCAAAAAGAAAACAAAAAATTAAATATGTTTAAGACAATAATATCCTCTCGGGTAGAGGTAAGATCTGTCTACATATTACCTTCCCCAGACCCCAACTCATGGGAATATACTAGATTGTTGTTGTTGTTGTTTGTTCTCTTTCTCCTATTTCTCTATGGAATATTCACTCTACTATAAATAGCTCTCTTCTTTTATATAGTGGTTTATAAGAGTATATTTTAAATTTAAACTGAGTATTGTATTTTGATATATTTAAATCATCATGTAAACATTAGGCAATACTAGATGCCCCAATATTATCATTTTAGAATAACTATATTTAATAGTAATTAAAATCTATAAATTATATTTTTATTATAACAAATATGTAAATTTACTTATCTTATTTAAATAATACTATCTACAAACTAAACCTTTACGGTCCTTTTTTCGTAGTTTGATACTCAAAAATACTTTTTAGAATAATTATTCAAACATAATTTGCTTGAGTTCATTACTCAAATGGTCAGTGAACTATCTCAAATTATCTTCTAAAGTCACTTATCTTTCGTTTGTAACAACAAAGTCACTAAACTATGCATATTGCACTCAGAAGGTCACTCAACTAGATTTTTCAAATTTTAGATTGCCTAATACCTATTATATCCTCTAGATTATAAACATTTATCTTATTTTTATTGTTTTTAAACTTTCTAATATTATTTTTTTCTTTTAATTTATATTATGGAGTTACCTATATAATAAATAAATATTATTTACAAATTAAAAAATCAAAAATATTTAAGAATATATAATGGCTGGAATAATAAAATAATGAGCATAGCAAAAAAATTAATTAAAATAATTT
Source organism: Nicotiana noctiflora (assembly GCA_032618575.1). Lineage (NCBI taxonomy): Eukaryota > Viridiplantae > Streptophyta > Magnoliopsida > Solanales > Solanaceae > Nicotiana > Nicotiana noctiflora. The sequence goes on from JASVEL010012702.1 coordinate 207,109, forward strand.
GTAAGTAATAATAATCTTAGTATTAACAACAAAAATTCAAAAGTTTATTTACAAAATTCAGAATGAAAGAAAAAAAGGTTGTAAAATATATATTCCATGCAAGTAATATAAAAATAATTATTTAAATAAAGGTATTTTATAATATGCATTATATATTCTCGCAAAATTATGCTCAATTATGTTATATATATTCCGTGCACGGCTTAACATATCATATTTTACCATATACCAATGACGGATGCACATAGTAAGTTGTGGGTGCTTCAGCACCCATTAACTTTGACCATATTAATATATTTATATAGAAAATTATACAAATATTTAGATAAATATTGAGCTAGCACCTACAAATAAATTTATTTTTTCTCTCCTTTTGAAGTTTTTATCGGCAACCACCCATAACTTTAAAATTTTGGATCCGCCACTATCCTATACAGACAGTCCCCCTGCTTTCAGGAGGATGGCACTGCTGGCAAAGACCGTCCGGCGAAAACATCGCAGGCACGAAGCGTGACATAACTTTGTGTCGTCAAAAGTAAGAAACATAATAATAAATTAAGTATAATTTCAAGAATATATAATGTATATTATAAAAATACCCTTATTCGAATAATTAATTTTATATTACATGCATGGAATATATATTATACAACCTTTATTTTCTTAATTTTTGAATTTTTGTTGTTAATACTATAATTATTATTACTAACAAATTATTCTAATTAATTTTTCTACCATGCCCAGCACATTATATATACCTAAATACTTTTTAGTTTTTAATATAATATTTATTTATTACATAATTAACTCCCTAATATAAATTTAAAAAGTACAAAACTATAGTATTAAAAAGTTTGTAAAAAAACAAGATAAATATTTAGGCAATCTAAAATTTGAAAAATTTAGTTGAGTGACCTTTTGAGTGCAAGATGCATAGTTCAGTGACTTTATTGTTACAAATGAAAGATAAGCAACTTTAGGAGATAATTTGAGATAGTTCAATGTCCATTTAAGTATTGGATTCCAATTTGCTTGCAAGAAATACTGGACTCAATAAATTGGCCAACACAAATTGTTACTTTGCAAACGTACTTTTTCGAAAAACACTTTTAAATAAAAATAGTTTTGAAAATAACCAATTTTTGGGAGCGCAAAATTGGCTCTTAATTTGTCTACTAAAGAAGGCCATGCTTGATTAGCTTTTAATGAGGTCAGTGAGAGCATTAATGACTAATGATCACGTGAGAATGTTGGATAACGTTTAATATTCCAAGTTCCAACTAATACATAAAATAAAATATGAACTATTGTTGGCTGCCGGAAGCGTTATTATTGGTTACACAATTCTCCAATAGAATGGCAGCTGAAATCATAAGTCACAACCTTTGGCAACTTTTTTTTTGTCCCCACCCGGTGTCCGGTACCCACATTGGAGCCCGACTATATCTAAATTCGCACCGTGTAGGGCCCCTTGCGGGGGGAAGCGCTCCCTACCAAGGATTTTTCCATACCCAGGACTCGAACCCGAGACCTCTGGTTAAGGAAAGTGCAGTCTCATCCACTGTACCAATTGTTAACCCCGTGTGAAGACAAAATATCGTCTATGTAATAGTTTTGATAGCGTATGTTATTAAACAATATAGTATATATTTTTAATGATATAGTATGAATTCATGTGATTAAATTTTAAAAATACGTACCTTATCTTTCGGTCTGTTTCCAGCTAAAAGGATCAAAATGAAGAATCAATATAACTGTATTCATTGTTACGAAGAAGAAAAATGTTCCTTCTTATTCAATGGTAAACGAGTATAATTGATGATAGTATGAACAAGGTTTCGGAATTGCAGTGTCATCATCCAATGTACAAATATATGTCAAGGGAGTTGAATGAATGAATGAATGAATTTAAGTGTGAAAGGCCAAACTCACCTAAATTCATTGTTTTTCAGTCGGTTTCGAGGAGAAGTTTTATTGTGTATCTCACATAATTTACATTACTTGTATGGGACTCTTATTTGTCTTACATAATTTGATGGCAATTCTTGCTAATTAAAAAATTTGTTGCAATATTAAACCATAGATATACAAGTTTTGGACAAACAATTTTAAAGAATAAGAAAATTAAGGTCCATTAGTTTTTTTTTTGGTGTTTTTAACATTTTCATATGAAACTGAAAATTGAGTTGAAAACCAAAATATACAGAAATGAAATGCAAATCAATAAAGAAATATAATAAAGACAAAAATACGTACCTTTTTTGTTTGAGTTTTTCAGTTAAACTGAAGACTGCACACCACAAAAATTAAGTATCAAAGTAATAATTGGAGTAATACCATTCTAACAGAGCATATCTGTAATCTGAGTAGGGACAAGGACAATGACTAGCTACCATGATGTGGTGTAGTGGATGTGACCGTTCTTCACTTAACCAGAGGTTTTGGGTTCGAACCCCGAGTATGGAAAAATCCTTGGTAGGGAGTGCTTTTTTCCGAAAGGGGCCCTATGCTGCGCGAATGAGAAACAAAAAAAAAAAAGGACAATAACTAGCAGCTTTTATTTATTTATTTTTTATATATTTTTTTTATGAGGCCCAAAGAAAAGATTATGTAGAGGAATACTACCAGATATTACTATCACTCATATTTCTGGTTCTGGAGTTCTTCTGTTGGCACTGAACTTACCATATGTTTATAAAGTTCCATTTTTTCAATGTTTTCTGGACAATTGTTCCTTAATTAGCTTTAGTTGGAAACATAACGCTCCACCAAATAAACATGTTGACAGTTATGTCAATTGTCACACCACTAAAATACTTGTTAGGACCGAAAAAAAATTAAATGTCATGCGGAAGCTAATAAAGTAAATCTTCAACAACGATAAATCAGATAACAAAAGAAAAATATATCAAAAGAAATACAAATATTTGACGTGGTTCGGTCAATTGACATACGTCCACAACGGAGATAAGGAATCCACTGTATAAAGAGAGTACAAAATATCAAGAGAACAATCTCACGAAGAGACAAACACAACTGGCCCAGTAACACTTGTCCCCTAAAGTTCTTCCCCTAAACACAACTCTCAAACCCCATACGGCTACATTGTGGATGCTATTGAATGAAAAAGACGGATCTTCAATTTATAGAACTCCAAATCTTTTCCTATAAAAAAAGGAACTAGCCAAATATGGAATAATTATAATTTCCTTCTAAGAAAAGAAAAATCCAATTATAGTAAATATTTTGTCATTTCTTTCGTGAGATAAATAAGAAAACCAATTGTGCTAAGAAAATCTGGACAAACACCTAACAATACCATGATAAGGAAACCTCAGTCAACAATTGATAATATACCATATGATATCTTTTGTGAAATGAACATGAAATTAGCAACCTTATTTCCATTTTGTCAATCATCTTTGTGATAGATTTTGCGAAACTTTTCATATCCTAAATATGTACAAGTTACTCTTTATTCTTTTCAATTTTGTCATTCTTCTTACAATCTATGCTCGACTACAAGCAAGGGCTGATCCAGTCTTATGAATTCATTTGACCCATAACTTTTAGCCTAAATTTGAATATATTGGTGTAAATTAATTAAACTTGTAGAAAATATAAAACCACGAGTCATAACTTAAACAAGTTGAAGTATTCAGTTATTAGAATTTGAGTCATAAAATTAAAATCTTAGATCTGTCTTTCACGAAAGTACAAAAATCTTAAACCCCTTGTTTTACATGTGGAACTAATGAAGCATGAGGAAACATCCAAATGGCAGAACTTCGTCATGCTTAACGCCTCGAACTATTTTGTTTTCTAGTTTAATGCGTGGCAAGAACCACATTTTGTATTTATTTTGTATTTCCAAATTCTAACTCAATTTGACATAATCCATTGCCAACATTACTGTCTTTGCAACTAATCCAATGACATTTGGTTCGTTGAAGAGATGGTCCTAAGGAAACTAATTGGCAAAATACCTTAGTACCCCCTAAACTATTTAAGAATTATTACTTTCCTCCTTAAACTATCTCTGGTTCGAATTACCCCCCTCAACTTGGCTTTTTGAGAATAATTACCCCCTAAATGCTTATGTGGCAAAAAGTGTGGGTACACTCACCTCCCATGTGGATTTTTCTGTCCATGTGGCATTTTCGTGAAAAATAAAAAAGAATTTTTATCTTTTTAAGAATATTATTTTTTAAATAATCTTTTTCGAATACAATTTATAATAAAATTTGGATAGAACGACATTAGTTAGACTAAATATTTTTATTTGTTCAAAAATAATAAAATTTTAGTTAATCTTTTTTTGAATTTGACCTGAAAATAAAGATTTATACAATTAAAATAAATAGTCAATGCGTCTAAAAATTTATAAAATATAGTTTGAAATTAATTATTTTGGCTATAATTTTTTATATATCTCTAAATTACAGTGCTCCAAATTTGTTTTAAGGATTTTACCTAAAAAAAGTAAAAATACACAGTTGAAATAAATAGTCATTGCATCGCAAAAGAATAAATAAAAAGAGTATACAATTACAAGAAATTACAAGTGCAATTGTACGCTCTTTTTATTTCTTCTTTGATTCAATGATTATTTATTTCAACTATGTATTTTTTATAAATTTTTAGATGTCTTGACTATTTATTTCAATTGTATAAATTTTTATTTTCAAGTAATATTCAAAAAAAGATTAACTAAAATTTTATTATTTTTGTACAAATAAAAATATTTAGCATAACTAATGTCGTTCCGTCCAACTTTTATTATAAATTGTATTTAAAAAATTATCTAAAAAATAATATTCTTAAAAATAAAAAAAATTCACGAAAATGCCACATGGACAGAAAAATCCACATGGCAGGTGAGTGTACCCACACTTTTTGCCACATAAGCATTTAGGGGGATAATTATTCTCAAAAGGCCAAGTTGAGGGGGTAATTCGAACCAGAGATAGTTTAGGGTGAAAAGTAATAATTCTCAAATAGTTTAGGGGGTACTAAGGTATTTTGCCGAAACTAATTCCTACAATAAACATTGAGTATTGTACTTTGTCAAAAAGATAGTAAAAAAAGAAGATAACGACTTGGCTCTCAACTATTGAGATCATTTCTTACACAAGACACACGTGGTTTGTACCATGTTTTGACATCTTAAGTGGTCCTAAACCACTTTGAGATTATCTCCTAATCGTGACACAATTACACACAAATTGTGGGGAATAAGAGGATCCACCGCAATGGGGGGGGAGCCAAGTGTCAATCAATATTCAACAATAACACAGTGTATTCCTACAAAGTAGGTCTAAGAAGGGTAATGCGTACACAAGAATAGAGAGACTGTTTCCAATCGACCCTCGGCTCAAGTTAAAGAGAAGAGAAAGATGTCAATCAATATTCCTTCGCCAGAAAATTATATTGTATTATGACTCCAGTACTGATCGAGGACATATTGATTTTGAAGTCTCCACCAAATGTTCTTTGATTGTATTAATTAAATTGAATGAAATTAAAAATTCAAGTAGAAGCTAAAAGTGATAAAGTAACCGCTAAAATCCATAGACAACAAAGGTAGCTTCAAAGAGAAAAGAACACAATAAAAGATCAGTAAGTCACCAACTTGATCTCATACAGTCACATGCTAACAGTGTTCCAGTACTATACTAAATTTTTTACAAATTCTATATGAGTATATCACAATAACAAATACTAGCAGTAATGAGACAACTGGAAGTGGGAAAAAAAAAAGGAAAAAAATAAAATAAAATTTAACATACTTCTATATGATAAGTATATTTTTTTTGTGACATAATAAGGTTTACTATGTTGAATGCAACTTAGGGGATTAGAAAATCTATACACATAACAATTAATTCCACACCATAATAACTAGTAGTACTACTACTGAAGCTCTACTCATCTCTCTGGTTTTCCTTTGCTTATTTTGCTCTTTTTCTGTCAAGAATTTCAGTAAGTCCAGAGGCAATCAAGATCCTGTTGAACCACAGATGATGTAATTTCAGTATTCATATCAGTGCTTAGACCTGTTTCTTGTGATACACTGACCATATCTTTCTCCTTTTTCAAACTCTGCTGCATGTTTTGCCCATAATTCTCAAGCAAATTCCTAAGAACCGCTGGATCTTGTACAGGAAATGAACTTGGCTGAGGAAAAGGGACTGTTTGGTTCCAGGAAAATGTATTTGGAAGAGAATTTCTGGGGAAAATATCCATAGGATTCGAGAGAGGAGCGAAATTAGGAGAAGTGTCGAAGTAATTGATCATGTTTTCTTCACTTTTTTGAGCTGTAAGAAAATTGGAGAAGCAGTGCACGTGACTGGGTGATGAATCTGTTAATGGTGGCAAAAGGGGATTTCCCATTTCATCTCCAGTAATATTTGATTGCATAAGCCCTGAAATATGAATTTTCTTCCCACCAGTAGTCTTTTGAAATACTCTGCATATGACCCAGTCATTCTGCAATTGTTACACAACATAAACAAAGAATTATTTAAGAATCTTGAAATGAAAGGACCAAACGCCTTAATATTCAGATTCAAACATGTTAATCTTTAAAAATACGGACAAAGGGTCCCTTACCTTTGCTGTCTTGGGAAGATTGTGAAGTGATAATCTTCCTTCTAATCTGTATTCATGAGTAACCCAATTTGTCTTCTCACCTTTTGGAGCTCTCCCTTTGTAAAAAACCAGAGTTTTCTTCATACCAACAAGAGACTTTCCTCTAAAAATCTCCTTGTCTTTACCTGTGGCTTTCCAATAACCAGCAGCAGTTGCTCTGTTTGTCCTGAGACCAGTTGGGTACTTCTTGTCTCTCACACAAAAAAAGTACCATTCTTTTTCCCCAATTTTTGCCTTCCCTACATTTACCAACAAACCACAAACAGGAAAAAATCAAAAAAATCAGCAACACAGAAATGTTATACTAAAACAAAACAACAACAATAACAACTCGACCAGTAAAATCTTACTAGTAGGGTCTGGTAAGGATAGTGTACGTAGATCTTATTCTTACTCCGAGAGAAGTAGAAAGGCTATTTTCGATAGACTTTCGATTCAAGAAGACGGTATACTAAAACAAAAGAATTTACAAAAGGAAAAGTGGAGAAATCAACTCACATGGCAGCTCCCAAGGTTCAACTTTGTTCATGTCAACTTCTCCAATAGCAGTAGCAGAGAAATCAGTATCCACAACTTTCTTTGACAAATAATGAGTAATCAACTCTTCATCAGTTGGATGAAAGCGAAATCCAGGTGGAAGCTCCATCTGTTGCTGCTGATCATCCTCCTTAACAACTCCAGAAAAATTCTCCATTATCAAAACCTAAACCCTACACACCCCCTTTTAAAATAGATGATTTTTTTTTACAATCAGACTAATGGATTTTTGCCAAACAGTAGTAAAAACAACGAGAAAGACTACTATATCAAGACTAATGAAATTAAAAAAAGGTACAGACTAAATTGGTGTTTCAGAAAAGTTTAAGGGAAAGTGGGAAAGAAATGAGAAAAGTGAAGAAAACGATCCATAGAAGTGACATGAAAGATTGAAAAAAAGCAGAGGGAAGAAGAGAACAAGGCCATAAATACTGGTTTTTTTGGGGGAGAGATAGAAACGTGAGCTCTAAGGAACTTTTGTAAGGGTGGGAGGTTGTTTTTGGCTTTCTATTACTTAAAACTCTTTTTTCTCTGCCTTCTCATATAAACCTCAACACCCTCTTCCTTTTTATATTTGACTAAATACATTTCATCCCCTTAAACTATGCATGTAATTCTGTCAAATTTCTTTTGTCGTATTACTTATTTTTAACTAAAGTCGTTTTTCTTTGGAGCATATAATTTTATTTATATTTGGAATTTCTGTTGTGTAATAGTAGTTGTTGATGAAGCTTTTCAATTTGTTGCTTTCATGGTTGTTTCAACTGTATATCCAACATGACTTAATATTATTTAACGTTTTTTTTAAATAAAAAGTAATTAACGTTGCTTTCAATATGTATCTTTCTCCTACATTCTTCTACTAGAATTCTTCAATGATTTTCCTAAATTAACCTCTTCTATACAACATATTTGACTTTGGATCGTGTGAAAACGGGCTGTCTTAATGAAATAAATTAACAAAAGAGATTAGAGAGAATGTTTACATCATCTACCTGAAATTAGCTTAAATTCCATTTAACCAAGTGTCAATTACCATTTTTAACCCTAATATTTATTTCAGCAGAATCTCCATGCTGTTAGTTTTCAGATTAGACACGTTCACCTCACCTTATAAAGCTGAAAATTAGTCCAAAAAGTCTAAGGTTCTTAAAGGCTTTTCATACTTTCAATTGACAATGATACTAGACTTCAATAAAAAAGACTCTTTTAATTTTGTACCTTGGTCCAACAACTATGTTACACTTACATCTATTATTTACGCGAATTCAATAAATACATAAGTGTCTTTATATATACCGTCTACCTCATACTAATACAGTTTAGTGTAAATACTGGGTGTGCCTACTCATACTTTCAAACATTTACGTACGTATCTTTTACTTAATTACATACTCAATTCAAAGTTTCTTTTAACAAGATTCTGGTATGTATGTATGTATGAAAAGGGACTTTAAGAGGGGCTTTTCTGATGAACAAAAATTTCTGTTAAGTAGTTCTGCAACTAAAGACAAGAGGGGTTGCTCTGATGGTAAGCAACCCCCACTTCCAACCGAGAGGTTGTGAGTTCGAGTCTCCCCAAGAGCAAGGTGGGTAGTTCTTGGAGGGAAGGATGCCGAGGGTCTATTTGGAAACAGCCTCTCTACCTTAGGGTAGGGGTAAGGTCTGCGTACACACTACCCTCCCCAGACCCCACTAAGTGGGATTATACTGGGTTGTTGTTAATTAGTTCTGCAACTAAGTAGCTTATGATATAATTAGTTAAATGAAGCACTAAAGAACTAGCTAGGGCCCATAATAAGATACAAACATATATAAAGCCGAAAGGTATTATTAAGAAGACAAATTGTGGTTAGGATATGGGTCTAGGAAGTTCAGTTAAAAGATATTATACAGTTTTGGACTCATATTCAACTGTCTTTTATATAGTTACAAAAAGCTTACTATTGCTGGCCATCTTGTCTTTATTTTCTATGGTGGCCAGTGTGGGGTTCTTTTCAATAGTTTCCAATTGTAGTCTTCTTGAATGTGCGCTACTCTTTGCATAATACTTTTGCCATGTTTAATATTACTCCACTGCAACAACATATACTCCATCAGTTTCAATTTATGTGATTCGTTTTTCAAATCTCGAGAGTGAATTTGACTGATCTTCTGAGTTAAGTTAGATTAGATCAACTCAATATTATAAAATTAAAATCCAAATATTTAAAGGCTATACAAAAAGTTGCGATACTTCTTATCAGTGGCGGATCCAAGATTTTCAGTTCATGGATGCTTAAATTATTTTTGATGTATAGTTACTACCAATCACAAGTACAAAGTGCACAAATATTTGAACATGACAATCAAAAAACGTTAATAAAGAACTCGTGTTAATATTATGTGACGCATATAACAAACAATGCAACGATGAAAAATTATTTTTATGAATTTTGCCACTCTAAAGGAAACTATTTGATTTTAGAAAGGGCGGAACTTTGGAGCTTCTTTCTTTCTTTGCTTGCAGTAGAGATTTATTTGGTGAAATAGAAAATAAAATATTTAAAAAGGAAAGGTTAAACAAAATTGAAGGGAAACGTAGTCTGCAAAGTCAACAAATAAAGTAGTAGTTAGTATTGGATAAAAAGAAGGTAGCTATTGGATAAAATAAAATAAAAACCTAATTAGAGTAAAAGGAAGATAGCAAAAATGAAAATGTTTGACTGAGGTTCGACCACAAGCTAATATCCTTGTCTGACTAAAGCACCCATCAACATTTTTGTTTACTGGGTGTTTTATGACTTATTATATTAAATGCCTCAAGTTTTCTACAGAATTATGTATATATTATATTATGGTTAATGGGTGCTGAAGCACCCAAATATTGTATGTAGATCCGCCCATGCTTCTTATGCCAGCCAATATGATGGACAAATATGTCTTAAATTGGTGGTCGAAGTTCACATAATTCAAATTTTGAAAAGCAACTGTCACAGACATTACAAATTTCTAAAGTCTGCTTTTATTTCTTAAATTTTTCATCGTACTCAAACTATGCCACATATAGATTAAAAAGGGAGGAAATGGTTAGGAAGAAATTTTGGGAAGTATGTTTTTCAAGGACCTTATTGGAAACATATATACTAAACTTATTACTTTAAAAAATGGCATTGTCCCAGCTTTTGCTAGGTCTATCATTGATTGGAATGGAAAGAAAAGATTTTCTCGAAACCCAAACTGGAAACATCAACGTTTAGAACATAGACGAAACAACCTCTATTATTATTATTATTATTATTCTTTAATATATGTGAGTACTAATACAAATATTTCTAGCATCTTTCGTATATCAGGGTTATCGTCATTGTCGTTGTGTGTATTAGCTGTAACACTGTGTGTGTGTGTGTAGAGCGAGAGAATACTTTTATATTTGGGAGGTCCTATGTACACATTCAATCACTAGCTAAATTAAAATAGTTTTTGCCTTAGAGGAAAAAATGAAAAAATGTGAGACCGTAGGAGCTTCTAATACCCGATGGGAAAGAAGGAGGAAAAAAGAAAATGCTTCTATATTGAACAATTAGAATTGTAGACTTGTCGTTTCCTATCCTTTATTATGCATGAATTTAATTTAGATAATGCATGAAACATTTGTTACATCAAACTAAATTAAGATACTTTAATTTTCTTTGTAAATGAATATGATAGTGTGAACATGACTTAATAATTCATCGTCTTGTATCCTTAATAGGGTAGAATTTGCACGTAGACAAAGAAGTTTAGTGTGAAATCGTCAATATGATTAAAGAGATGCATTTACTACATGTAATATATAGACAAACAGTAATGATCGGTCCCTTACTAACAATTAAATTTTAATGGAAATTTCTCATGTCAATCCAAGAACAATGTAGCAAAGATCTATAACTGGTTCAATTGAAATTGTAATACTAATATGTACGTGCTTAATAATAAGCAAATCCAAAGGACAGGAGAAAGCACCTTTATTATATTAAGTGATCGATGAAGACATATAGGGTAAATACTTATTCGCACTCAATATTTAGATTAAATTTAAAAAGTTAGTCTTAATATTTACAAATTAAAGTAAAACACATATTGATACATATGTGTTGTGTTTGATAAAAACATCGGCCGGTGCAACTAAGTTTTTCGAAACCAAATCTTAAGGGTAATTTCCTCGTACAAAGTTAGGTTTGGCACTTACTGATCAGTATCGTTGTAGCGTACTTATATTATGCTTCTGCAATTTTTTTGCAAATCCGGGTATATAAGCCCGTGCTGGATGCTAGTGATTGATTAGCTACTTTCGAAGACTTCAAGATACACTTGCTCGACGTCCGCAGGTCTTGGAGTCACCTTATGCTGTCCTTTATTAATAATGTTTATCCTTTATTCACACAGTGATGTATATTGAGATCTTAATACTTTTCTGTAGAGCTTATGACTTAGTCTCACCAAATTTTGAAAATATATTATATTGTAGTTCAGTATTGAGATTCTTATGAGACTTGTCTGTTTACATCTTGTTTTAGTTGTTACTTTCTTTCTAATTATTTTTTAGAGACTAGGTGTCACTACGATATCCTAAGTGGAAAATTGAGATCGTGACAAGTAATACTTAAGTATTTTACTTTAAAAGCCTAACCTTACAAATTACAATGATTGTTGTTCAAATAGTGCACAAAAAAATAAATAACCTCTCCCCCAGTTCATTTTTATTTGGCATGTATATTAAAAATAAATTTTTATTTTCACTTATCACTTTACGCATATCAAGAAGATAATTTTTTTCCGTTATACCCACAATATTTATTACTCATTTCAAATCATATTCTTAAATCCAATAAAATATGCATCAATTAATATGAGTATCATTGTAAATTATACACTTTATTTATTATTTCTTAAGGGGTACGGAAAATTAAAATGTGTCAAGTAAATGTAGGGAATAAAAAATTCTGTTGTAACAAGCAGCTTTGGAAAAAATGATCGTTATAAACGTTTTGCTATCAATGTGCAGTCATATGTATCCTATTTCAGAATGACTATAAACAGTGTAATTATGGCAGAAGTCCTAAGATGTACTTCCTTTCAATTAATATGAGTATCATTGTAAATTATACACTTTATTTATTATTTCTTAAGGGGTACGAAAAATTAAATTGTGTCAAGTAAATGTAGGGAATAAAAAATTCTGTTGTAACAAGCAGCTTTGGAAAAAATGATCGTTATAAACGTTTTGCTATCAATGTGAAGTCATATGTATCCTATTTCTGAATGACTATAAACAGTGTAATTATGGCAGAAGTCCTAAGATGTACTTCCTTTTTATATACAATAATATATGAAATTAAAATATATGAAATTGCAATAATTTGCTTTCAAGAGCTACAATTGGACTACCAGATTATCTCTTACTTTTAGTAGAAAATCCTACTACTACTACTACTTTTTAAAACCAAAAAAGGACAGTGGCCTTTCATTTTCTTAAAAAATAGCAACAATATAACTTTCTTTTTCAGGAAAGAAATGCAATTATAGGAGGGCCACCTGTCCAAGATTGCGTTTCTTTAAGGAATTAAAATTAAGTTATAAATCTTCTCAACATTGAACCGTTCAGATTGGCTTAAATAGTCAACATTCATATCAGCCACCAAAATTTGCCCAATGAAAATAAATAGTTAGTGCCGCCATATATAAAACCAATAATCAAAATAACACTTGGCTACTCTCAATTGATCCAAGCAATAAAATTTAACTAAACTCTGGTTTAGTTAATTAACTCTAGGGTTGACCACTAAACTCTTGATTAGGCTTACCCCTGTTTCTTTTGTTCCAACACATAACCATGAAATGAGACATCTTTACTTGGCACAAGAGGATTGGTTCTTATTGGAAATTAGGGAATAAAAATTAGGCATAAGTCAGGCCTTTGAATTCTGTGCCATTTGCTTTTTAGGACTTCCCAAATCTTCAAAAGTAATTTTAAAAAAATATGCTATACTTATAATGATTGACTGCTTTATGCATTGCCTAACTATCAATTTATATAAAAGCGTGATGAGTATTTTGTTTTCTAGAAAATGCTATTATATTTTAGGTCCAAAGTATACTGCAATGATCTGCAAATCACTTTATACAATATTAAATTAGGTTTTATTATACTACGTGGCTTATGTAAAATTAATTCTATCTATCCGTGGATGCAAAATTGCCATGTTCTCAGGATCACAACTGTCACAGGTTTTTTAGTGTTTGACCAAAAATTTTCTGAATTGCTTGATGCTGTTAGTAGAGTTTGGCTTTATATATATATAACGTTTATTATGCGGGATTTTCAAGTTTTTTATTTTGAAATTCTAATCCTTCTAAGTTATTGAGTTATTAATTAACGATTAATATTCATATTTCTTTTAAGACAAATACAAAGTTTGAATTAAAGCTATCAGCCAGTTCGGTTAAATCCTTTCTCAATACTCTAGCTCCGTCCCTGAGTATAGTCATATAATTTGTCTAAGTGATTATTATTAATTCGATTTTTATCGACATGCACATTAAAGTTTTATCCTCAAAATTTATCTTTGTATGAGTCAGAATCTGACCCCGCAATAATTAATAAAAATAGTCGTATCTTGAACTAATTCATTATTGATGAGAAACATGCCACTCGGTACGGCCTACCCGCCTCCCCATGGGAACAAAATTTCAACGTGGTCACGGCCACTCACTTCCAACTCATGGGTCTCGCTACTATAAATATTAGGGGATGAACCCTAGAAAGTGGGGCTTCTTCTTCTGGACTATCCTCTAGAGAGAAAGAGAAAGAGAGAAAACGGAGAAGAAATATCCCTCTCATAAAAAGGTACAACATCACTGTAAGGCTCTAAACCTCTTCATAGAGAGGCAGACTAAACCAATATCATTAATAAAAGATGTCAATACTTCTCACCCTAATTTGGGGCGTTTATTATTGTTATTTCTTTTACATGGTTCTTAGATTATTATGACTTGCTATGATTAGCCCGTGATTTATATACGTTGTTTCTTATTCACAAAGTGTATAATAACTTTGAGTCGAACAATTTGGTGCCATCTGTGGGGATTTCCTAGCAAGATCGCGTAGTTCTTCCCGGAACAAAAAGAAAAGAAACGCCGAAAAAGAAAAAAACAACCCAGCTCGAGCAAGTCCTCTTTCTCTCCAATTTTCGATAGTGCAAACAAGAAGAAGAAGCCCCCGTAAGGGAGGATCCCTATGAGGCTTCTCCCACACCCCCAATACGGGCCCCGGTCGAAAACTGGAGCAGAGATATATCGAGCCGAGAGCCACCTCAAAACAACCCACATGCCCCGATTGGGAAGACAACACGTAAATTGCTCAAGGTCTCAAACCAAAATCGAGCTTCACCACTCAATACCCACAACGTGGGGACTGAGGCTAGGCGCCTTCTCCAATAAATTCAACTACGGTTGAACCAAGACTCAGGCTATGCGCCTTCGCCTCCAAAAATTAATAAAGTTCAACAATAGTTGAACTAGGACTCAGGCTATGCGCCTTCGCAAATACATTTAACTACTGTTGAACCAAGACTCAGGCTACGCGCCTTCGCCAATAAATTCAACTACGGTTTAACCAAGACTCAGGCTATGCGCCTCCGCCTCCAAGAATTGATAAAGTTCAACAACAGTTAAACTGGGACTCAGGCTATACGCCTTCGCTAATAAATTCAACTACGGTTGAACCACGACTCAGGCTATGTGTATTCGCCTCCAAAAATTGATAAAGTTCAACAACAATTAAACTGGGACACGGGTTATGAGCCTTCGCCAATAAATCAAACTACGATTGAACCAAGACTCATGCTATGCTCCTTCGCCTCCAAAAATTGATAAAGTTCAACAACAGTTAAACTGGGACTCAAGCTATGCGCCTTCACCAATAAATTAAACTACGGTTGAACCAAGACTTAGCCCACGTGGCTTCGCCAATAAATTCAACTACGGTTAAACCAAGACTCAAGGTATGCGCCTTCGCCTCCAAAAATTGATAAAGTTCAACAACAGTTGAACTGGGACTCAGGCTATGCGCCTTCGCCAATAAATTCAACTACGGTTGAACCAAGACTCAGGCTACGTGCCTTCGCCGATAAATTTTATTACGGTTAAACCAAGACTCAAGTTATGCGCCTTCGCCTGAAAAAATTGATAAAGTTCAACAACTGTTGAACTGGGACTCAGGCTATGCGCCTTCGCCAATAAATTGAACTTCGGTTGAACCAAGACTCATGCTATTTGCCTTCACCAATAAATTCAACTACGGATGAACCAAGACTCAGGCTACGCGCCTTCGCCCTCCAAAAATTGATAAAGTTCAATAACATTTGAACTGGAACTCAGGCTATGTGCCTTTGCCAATAAATTCAACTACGGTTGAGCCAAGACTCAAGCTATGCGCCTTCGCCAATAAATTCAACCTTCGGTTAAACCAAGACTCAGGCTATGCGCCTTCGCCTCGAAAAATTGATAAAGTTCAACAACAGTTAAACTGGGACTCAAGCTATGCGCCTTCACCAATAAATTAAACTACGGTTGAACCAAGACTTAGCCCACGTGGCTTCGCCAATAAATTCAACTACGGTTGAACAAAGACTCAGGATATGCGCCTTCGCCTCCGAAAATTGACAAAGTTCAACAACAGTTGAACTGGGACTCGGGCTATACGCCTTCGCCAATAAATTCAACTACGGTTGAACCAAGACTCAGGCCATGCGCCTTTGCGTCCAAAAATTAACAAAGTTCAATAATAGTTGAACTAGGACTCGGGCTACACGCTCTCGCCAAAATTGATAAAGTTCAACAACAGTTGAACTAGAACTCAGGCTATGCGCCTTCGCCAATAAATTCAACTACGGTTGAACCAAGACTCAGGCTACGAGCCTTCGCCAATAAATTCAACTACGGTTAAACCAAGACTCAGGCTATGCGTCTTCGCCTCCAAAAATTGATAAAGTTTAATAATAATTGAACTGGGACTCAGGCTATGCGCCTTCGCCAATAAATTAAACAACGGTTAAACCAAGACTTAGGCTAGGTGACTTCGCCAATAAATTTAACTACGGTTAAACCATGACTTAAGGTATGTGCATGTGCCTCCACAATTTGTTAAAGTTCAACAACAGTTGAACTGGAACTCAGGCTATGCACCTTCGCCAATAAATTCAACTACGGTTGAACCAAGACTCAAGCTACGCGCCTACGCCAATAAATTCAATTACGGTTAAACCAAGACTCAAGCTATGTGCCTTCGCCTCAAAAAATTGATAAAGTTCAACAACTGAACTAAGACTCAGGCCATATGCCTTCGCCTCCAAAAATAGATAAAATTCAACAACAATTGAACTAGGACTCAGGCTATGCTCCTTCGCCAATAAAATTCAACTACGGTTGAACCAAGACTCAGGCCATGTGCCTTCGCCTCCAAAAACTGGTAAAATTCAACAACAGTTGAAGTGGGACTCAGGCTATGCGCCTTCGCCAATAAATTCAACTACGGTTGATCCAGGATTCAGGCTACGCGCCTTCGCCAATAAATTAAACTATGGTTGAACCAAGACTTAGGCTACGCGACATCGCCAATAAATCCAACTACGGTTAAACCAAGACTCAAGTTAAGCGCCTTCGCCTCCAAAAATTGATAAAGTTCAAGAACATTTGAACTGGAACTCAAGCGATGCGCCTTCACCAATAAATTCAACTACGGTTCAACTAAGACTCAGGCTACGAGCCTTGGCAAATAAATTCAAGTACGGTTAAACCAAGACTCAGGCTATGCGTCTTCGCCTCCAAAAATGGATAAATTTCAACAACAGTTGAACTGGGACTCAGGCTATGTGCCCTCGCCAATAAATTGAACTACGGTTGAACCAAGACACATGTTATTCGCCTTCGCCAATAAATTCAACTACTGATAAACCAAGACTCAAGCTATGCGCCTTTGCCTCCAAAAATTGATAAAGTTCAACAACAGTTGAACTGGGACTCAAGCTATGCGCCTTCGCCAATAAATTAACCTACGGTTGAACCAGGACTCAGGCTACACGCCTTCACCAATAAATTAAACTACGGTTGAACCAAGACTTAAGCCATGCGATTTCGCCAATAAATTCAACTATGGTTAAACCAAGACTAAAGGTATGCACCTTCGCCTCCAAAAATTGATAAAGTTCAACAGTTGAAGTAAAACTCGGGCTTTGAGCCCTCGACTCAAAAGGATCAACAAAGTTCAACTACGGTTGAACTGAGACTCATGCTACGAGCCTTCGCCAATATAAATTCAATGACAATTGAAATAAAACTCGGGCTATGAGCCTTCGCCTCCAAAAATTGATAAAGTTCAACAACAGTTGAACTGGGACTCAGGCTATGCGTCTTCGCCAATAAATTCAACTACGGTTAAACCAGGACTCAGGCTATGCTCCTTCACCAATAAATTAAACTATGGTTGAACCAAGACTTAGGCTACCCGACTTCGCCAATAAATTCAACTATGCTTAAACCAAGACTCAAGGTATGCGCCTTCGTCTCCAAAAATTGATAAAGTTCAACAACAGTTGAACTGGAACTCAGGCTATGCGCCTTCGCCAATAAATTCAACTACGGTTGAACCAAGACTCAAGCCACACGCCTTCACCAGTAAATTCAACTACGGTTAAACCAAGACTCAGGCTATGTGTGTTCGCCTCCAAAAATTGATGAAGTTCAACAACAGTTGAACTGGGCTTCAGGATATGCGCCTTCGCCAATAAATTGAACTAGGGTTGAACCAAGACTCATGCTATTCGCCTTCGCCAATAAATTCAACTACGGTTGAACCATGACTCAGGCAATACGCCTTCGCCAATAAATTAAACTACGGTTGAACGAAGACTTAGGCTACACGACTTCACCAATAAATTCAACTACGATTAAAGAAAGACTCAATGTATGCGCCTTCGCCTCCAAAAATTGATAAAGTTCAACAACAGTTGAACTGGAAGTCAGGCTATGCGCCTTCACCAATAAATTCAACTACGGTTAGACCACGACTCAGGCTATGCATCTTCGCCTCCAAAAATTGATAAAGTTCAACAACAGTTGAACTGGAACTCAGGCTATGCGCCTTCGCCAATAAATTCAACTACGGTTGAACCAAGACTCAGGCTGCATGCCTTCGCCAATAAATTCAATTACTGTTATACCAAGACTCAAGCTATGCGCCTTCGCCTAAAAAAATTGCTAAAGTTCAACAACAATTGAACTGGGACTCAGGCTATGCATCTTCGCCTATAAATTGAACTGCGGTTGAACCAAGAATCATGCTATTCGCCTTCGCCAATAAATTCAACTACAGTAAGACTCAGGTTATGCGCCTTCGCCTCCAAAAGTTGATAAAGTTCAACAACATTTGAACTGGGACTCTGGCTATGCGCCTTCGCCAATAAATTCAACTACGGTTGAACCAAGACTCAGGCTACGTGCCTTCGCCGATAAATTTTATTACGGTTAAACCAAGACTCAAGTTATGCGCCTTCGCCTGAAAAAATTGATAAAGTTCAACAACTGTTGAACTGGGACTCAGGCTATGCGCCTTCGCCAATAAATTGAACTTCGGTTGAACCAAGACTCATGCTATTCTCCTTCGCCAATAAATTCAACTTCTGTTGAACCAGGACTCAAGCTATGCGCCTTCGCCAATAAATTAAACTACGGTTAAACCAAGACTTAGGATACGCGACTTCGCCAATAAATTCAAATACGGTTAAAGCAAGACTCAAGGTATGCGCCTTCGCCTCCAAAAATTGATAGAGTTCAACAACAGTTCAAATGGAACTCAGACTATGCGCCTTTGCCAATAAATTCAACTACGGTTAGACCATGACTCAGGCTATGCGTCTTCCCCTCCATGGAGGCGAAGGCGCATAACCTGAGTCTTGGTTAAACCGTAGTTGAACTGGGACTCAGGCTATGCGCCTTCGCCAATAAATTGAACTACGGTTGAACCAAGAATCATGCTATTCGCCTTTGCCAATAAATTCAACTACGGTTGAACCAAGACTCAGGTTATTTGCCTTCGCCTCCAAAAATTGATAAAGTTCAACAACATTTGAACTGGGACTCACGCTATGCGCCTTCGCCAATAAATTCAACTACGGTTGGACCAAGACTCAAGCTACGCGCCTTCGCCAATAAATTCAATTACGGTTAAACCAAGACTCAAGCTATGTGCCTTCGCCTCAAAAAATTGATAAAGTTCAACAACAGCTAAGACTCAGGCTATGCAACTTCGCCTCCAAAATTGACAAAGTTCAACTAAGGTTGAACAAAGACTCAGGCTATGCGTTAGCCAATAAGTTCAACAACAGTTGAACTGGGACTCAGGCTACGCGCCTTCGACTCCAAAATAGACAAAGTTCAACTACGGCTGAACAAAGACTCAGGCTATGTGCCTTCGCCAGTAAGTTCAACAACAATTGAACTGAGACTCAGGGTACGCGCCTTCGCCTCCAAATTGACAAAGTTCAACTACGGTTGAAAAAAGACTCAGGCTATGCGCCTTTGCCAATAAATTCAACTACGGTTAGACCATGACTCAGGCTATGCGTTTTCCCCTCCAAAAATTGATAAAGTTCGACAACAAATGAACTAGGACTCAGGCTATGTGCCTTCGCCAATAAATTGAACTACGGTTGAACCAAGATTCATGCTATTCGCCTTCACCAATAAATTCAACTACGGTTGAACCATGACTCAGGCTATGCGCCTTCGCCTCGAAAAATTGATAAAGTTCAACAACATTTGAACTGAGACTCAGGCTATGCGCCTTCGCCAATAAATTTAACTATGGTTGAACCAAGACTTAAGCTACGCACCTTTGCTAATAAATTCAATTACGGTTAAACCAAGACTCAGGCTATGCGCCTTCGCCTCGAAAAATTGATAAAGTTCAACAACGGTTGAACTAGGACTCAGTCTACGCGCCTTCGCCAATAAGTTTAACTACGGTTGAACAAGACTCAAGCTATGCGCCTTCGCCAATAAGTTCAACTACGGGTGAACTGAGATTCAATCCATGCGCCTTCATCACAATGTTCAAGCTATGAGCTTTCGCCAATAAATTCAATTACGATTGAACCAGGACTCAGGCTACGCACCTTCGCCAATAAATTAAACTACGATTGAACCAAGACTCAGGCTATGCGACTTCGCCTCCAAAAATTGATAAAGTTCAAAAACAGTTGAACTGGGACTCAGGCTATGCGCCTTCGCCAATAAATTCAACTACGGTTGAGCCAAGACTCAGGCTATGCACCTTCGCCTCCAAAAATTGGTAAAGTTAAACAAGTGTTAGACTAGGACTCAGGCTATGCACCTTCGCCAATAAATTCAACTACGATTGAACCAAGGCCCAGGTTATTCACCTTCGCCATCAAATCCAGCGAGCTCAACCTCGCTCGAACCATAAATCCAGAAGCTCCCACCCTCAAATTTCTCAAGTCCAACCATAGCTGAACCAGAACTCAGCAAAATTCAACCTACAACGAATTGAAGCGTAAGGTCGGCATCCACATCGTCCAAGTAAGTACGCCTAACTCGGACTAAGGATAGAGGCACGCAAAGTTCAGCCCCCGAATGGACTACTAGGCCATGCCCTATGAGATCACAACCAGTAGTCTGATTGCGTCCGAAGTGGGACTAAGGCTAATTGCCACTACTAGCAAGCAACCCAACTCGGTCATCCCAAGTTGAAAAATAAAAGCAGCCGCCAGTAGTTAAAAAAGAATATATAATCAACCTGCCTAACTAAGGTCAAACTTAGTGGCAGGTTGCCCTTTCAAACACATGCAAAGAAAAACCCATCAGGAAATAAGGAAGAAGTACAAAATGAGCACAAAGCAAATAATGGAAGGAAAGTTTCATTTATTCATAAAAATGATTGTGAAACACCCTCATGTACACCCGACTAAAGCTGTTTAATAAAAAAAAGAAGAGAAAGAAATAGAAAAAACACTTCTTCTTCATTCGGTGCCATCCGCATCCCCATCTGCGCCATCATTAGCCCCCGGCGTCGCCGTATCGAAACCACAATTCGTACGGGCCTCCCGAGCCTTTTGGCGCCCCCTCAAAAGTAGCTTCGGTCACGATGCCGGCCTCCCACAGATTTTTATATATGTCCCGCTGGGCCTCAGCATAAACCCAACGTTCACAAGCATGGACAGAGGAAGCGACCTGTTCACAAAAATGCTAGTTCTCCTCCTCCAAGGTCGCAACCTGCTCTACCACAATCTGAGCGTCCCGCTCAAAGGAACCTATCCGCCCCTCGAGGCTCGCCTCTCTAAAGGCGGTAGCAGCCCTCACCAGCGACAACTGGGACTCGCCGGAACGGACAACCCCTGTAACACCTCAGCCCTTATTGACGCATCGTCCAACTAGCGATTCAAGGCCGAAATATCTCCCTCCAACGCAGCCACCTTCTTGCTCCACACCAATGCATCCTCCTCCACTTTGGGTAGGCACCGACGCTTGCATTCAATTGTGGCCCTCCTCCCGGCCTCGAGCTCCTCATCCTTCTAACGGAGCTGCTCCTTAAGGGGGCTCATCTGGCCAAGTGTTTGCTGCACCTCCTCAACCAGGGCCCGATTACTGGGATCGTTTCTCAAATGCACATGCATCTCCCGGCATCTATCCCAGTCGCAGTGGTACTTCTCTAACACCTGTAAAAACACCGCCGAATGAACGTTAGCTCAGCGGATGCTCTCCATCTCCAGCAAGTAGGACTGCAAAACAAAGGAAACAGTTAAAGTAGAAAATAAAACAAGGTGAAGAAGGGACAAACCAATATACAATCCACTACTCGAAAATTGACCTATGGCTACGCAGGGAAAACCGTTACAATAGGAAAGAAAACCGTTGCCATAGATCTACTGCTACGGTTCAGTGTCCGTTCCATGAGCTGCCGTGGCTATAGAGTTTATGGAACGGTTTTTGTAACGGTTCCAATTTCCGTTGCTATAGCATAGTCTATTGTTACGGTTTTCCCTCCTCCTGTTGGAACGATTATTCCTGTCTATTGCAACGGTTAATAACCGTTACCGTAAAGTTAAATGCAACGGCCTTAAACCGTTACTATATCTATCAAATCCGTTACATATATAATAGAAATGGCAACGTTTTCATTAAGCTATTGCAACGGTTAAACTATCTATTGCAACGGTTAGAAATTGTTTTGGAACGGTTTGTAGATACTATGGCAACGGTTCACTAACATATTGCAACGGTTATTAGATTATTTTGGAACGGTTTGCAGGTCCTATGGCAACGGTAATCTACCTATTGCAACAGCTTTTATATGATTTTGGAACGGTTTGCAGGTTCTATAGCAACGGTTTTCAGACCCTGTGGCAACGGTTTTGTTACCTGTTACAATTTAATTAAATTAAAAAAAGTGCCCCTGTTGTAAATAAAGATTTTACGTAAATATACAATAAACTATAAAACACTAAAATTTATTTAAACACATAATGAAACTTTTGATAATCCAAATTGTCGGACAAGTTAATTATAAATCCATAGATAGTGATGAAACCAATAACAATATGATATTTCAATATCAAAAGTTTTAAAATGTTTTGATAACAAACATTCCTAGAAACCACCACATGCATCTACAACAATCAACAATTCAAAATTCAAGTAAGGTCCATCTTCATCACTCCCTCCGTCTTCCATATCTTCATTTACTCCACCTACAAAAGAGTAGTATAAAGTGAGATTTGCAAAATGGATTAAAGATAAAACATTTGCTATTTAACTCTACAGTTGAAAGGTTTAGTGTAGGGAGACATCCTGTGTAAACTTTGGCTTTTGGAAAAACAAGTTGAAAATGGCATTTAAATGTAAAAAGAAAAGGAAGAAAAAACATGCATATATCAGCAAACTAGACAGCCTGCGAGGACAAAGCTAGATAGACACATAAAGGTGGATGAGCCAGCGTCCGATCCAAGATTTAGACTCTATGAGTTCGACCTTTAAGGCTCTTAGCATTGAACTCATTATATTTTAAACTTATGGATTCCGACCTACCATTTGTTATAATTTGAATTTATGATCCATATCAAAATTTTTGAGTTCGGATGAACCTGGCGCTAGTACTACTCTACATCCGCCACAGAGATGAGCCCGAAAAGCATGCAACAGCAAGCTAACAACTACTACTGTGATAGGAATTAAGTCTTTTTCTGACTTACTATAGAATGGTACAGTTGTCAATGTTAATAAAATTATACTTAATTGGACTTAGGAGAGATTGAGGAGGTTAAAGGAATTCAGACGCTCAAGTATTTTCGTGCAATTACAAGCAACATTAGATTAGATCTGCCCTCAGCCATCCAATTACGCAAAACCACTGTTGGCTTTCCGTTCCTTTTTTTGGACATGCAACTATGGCTTCTGTAAAGTTGGAAATGCCACCAATGGAGTATGAAACTAGAAATGGAAAGTAGGAAATAGAATTGAATGCTATGAAGGGGCAAATGGGATCAAAAACTAGAGGAGTTTCCTTGACTTGGAATGACTTATGGGTTACTGTCTCCACCAGAAAAAGTGACAGAAAAGCAATACTTCAAGGTCTCACTGGTTATGCTCGTCCTAGTGATACACAACAGTACTATCAGGCATCAGCACATCTTGTTGGTGCAAATCCCAGGCTTGACCTTTTGGTGTCATATAACATATGAAAATTCTGTTGTTGATAGTTGCCGATTATCGACATGGCCGAATGAGGAGTTCCTAACATTGCCAAACAAACAATATCACCTGGTTCAAGTTTGATGAAGTAGTTCTCTACTGGAAAATTCCATACAACTCCATCATCAAAAACTATCCCAAATGAGGCAGTTCAAGTTTCTCCACTCCAGAAACATTGTAACATGGTTTCAAAATCGGAAAATCATCTAAAATAGGATAGTGTTTCATCTAAAATAATTCGTTGTTTAAAATGGAACATAAAATGCAACTCGAAGGCGTGTACCTTGGTTGTTACTGCCCGCGGATGAACGATTGATTAGTTGAATAGCACCTTGTTGTGCAAAAGCAGCTTCTCTAGGTGCACGAGCAGGAGAAATTGTTGAAAAAGAAGGCAGAATACATTGAGAGAACAAAAAACAAGATTGCTCTACTCCACAAGTCAGCAGAAGAAAAGATAGCGATAATTGAAGCTAAACGTGGAGAAGATCTTCTTATGGCAGAGGAAACAGCAGCAAAACACCGTGCCACTGAAACTTCTCCAAAGAAAACTCTCCTTGGTATTTTCTGAAGTGGCAAACTATCAGTTTGATATACATTGTTGGTCATAAATAATATATAAGTAAACTTTACTTCCTCAAGGGTTTCAAAGAAACAAAAACGATTACAATAAAATAAGTGAAAAGTATACTTACTCTGCACATTCACTGAGTCTCCCCGAGTTCTGGCTCTCATCAATCTTCAGAATCAGCGATTTGTTCTCGTCCAAATACTAACATAGAGTAATAGGAAAGCCCCAGTATAAGCAAATATTAAAATAACATCATACGTAATACCCAAAATCTAATATATAAACAGCCAAAACAGCAAAAGTTTATTCCCTCATACTAATATCAAGGCATAATTTTCATCTCTTCCGTTAACATCCAGTAACAGTAAAGAAGATCAGTCAAACAGGTCCAACTGAAATGAGGTTCTATATATACCAGCTTCGCAACACTTGAACTCAACATGTTCCAAACAGTGAACAAAGGAGACAAGTTTCAGTCGCAATCACAATACCAGAATTGAAGGTTAAATTCTAGTTTTATACTTAGTAAAATCAAACTCAACTGAAATTGCTAACTCAACTGAAATCAAAACAGAGTGAGGAAGAGGAAGAGTCAGAAATGTGTATTTCAAATAAATTGATCAAACTCATACTGTTATTTCTCTCGTTTGAGTTGACAAAGGCATCTTTATCTTAAATTAAAAGACACCAGACATCACGATTTATTTGATCTAAATTCCTTCACTTGTGAAAACTGTAATGGATCACTAATATGAACCTTCTGTAGTAGAGACCTGAAATTGTCTCTTAAGCATCGTGATTCTGATTTGTTGATAAACATATATAATATTGAGGAAGAAGTTTAACTCCATTCCGATGGAGGTGTTTAGCATAAGTTTCACTTAATTAGTTTTGGGAATCTTATACAATATATACTCCACCGTATTTGATGATTGGCACAACTACATCATTGGTTTATTTTTAATTTTAACCTATAAACAACCAGTCTTCCGGTGAATTCAATCGAAGAATCACATGAATCGAGCTGTAAGATACATTATTAACACACCATAGAATATGAGGAAGGAGGATTATGGGATCAAAATCACACTTCTTTAGTCTTAGTACTAAAGGTAACACATTTCTTTAGATCAATAATAATTTAAATATCAAACTAACTGTATTGTTACAAGAAACTGATTCCAAAACAAAACTCATACACTCTATTAGTTTCAAAAGAAGAGAAGATATTATGTGATAGCCTATGTTGAACCAGAAGTTATTACAAAGAGAAGTTCCATATACTTAGAAAACAGTAGAAATCTGAAGACTCTTATACCAGCAACAACTTAAGTACTATCAAGTTGGAAATCCATGCTACACTAGCCTTATAATGCCAATGTCAACTTAAATCTAAAGTATCTTCCTTTGATGACACAAAATTTATAAATAACCACTTAATTACTATCAGATTTGATCTTGGATTATATAGTGTTAACATTCTTCTAGGCAAATCACACTAATTATAACATGAAATTAAACCATTATCAGGGACTTTGTGATATCCTCTTACAGATCAAAACTTAAACATGCTCGACTAGCAAATACAAACTGGTTTCAAAGAACAAAGAAGTACTGTGACAGAAATGACTACTAGAAACATGAACATTAACTTCTATGGCCTAGAAGTAAAGCTAGATATGTGTCGACTCACTGGTTCAAGAATGAACCAAGCACACAAATTACTTAGTGCTCAAACTCAGATAGACCAATGAGAATGATCAAACAAACAGGCTTCACATGCGTGGCCTTCGAGGTTGGAGATGCAACGTCTAACAATTATCGAACAGAAAACAACGAAATGGTTTTAAAACAATGGGTTCTAGCATACTCCCAAGATATGACACTGATTCAAACCACAAGTAGAATACATCATGGACTCATGTTTCTTACAACAACCAGATCTTAGTAAAAAATGTAACAAGAAGATTCGAACTCAGACACGACCCCCCAGAATATTTAAAAGATTGGGGTAGTTCTCATTCGTGAATGAATGATTAGCTGCTAGAGAAGGTTTCAAGAACTTGTTTCAATGCTCGAATTTAACAAAAAAATTGGATGAGTTTATACAACTGCACCCGTTACATCAGTGCATAAAATCAATCATCCAACAGTAAACAAAAATACCAAAGAGACCTGAATCAAGGCCAAAAGAGCTCAACACTTAAACAGAAGAAACAGACAATGATTTTCAGAATTTAAACCAAATCATGATGGAATATGAACACCTACAACACAAAATCATCGAGTAATAGAGAAATGGAGAAGAAATGAACCTGAAATCAGAAATTCTTTCAACAATAATAGAAGAAACAACGTTTTGCTCCAAAATTACAACTGAAAATAGCAACAATATTGAGCAGAAATCGCAAGCCACATCCAAATCGCGAAAACTTTGAACAGAAATCAAAACAGCACCGGAATTCTGAACCCAACCACAAACTCCAACTTAAACTTTAATCCAACTCCATTGTTGAGAACCAGAGATTAAAAAAAAAAGGTTGAATTTTGTTATTTTTTGACTTCTTTTGAAATGAAGCAAAACATAAATCTTCAAAACATAAACGAAAAAAGGAGAGAATGACATAAATCAGCTAAAAAGATTAACAATGAGAATGAATTACTTGGTGACGACTTTTCTATTCGAACCATTAAAATGATGTACTAACAAACTATATCTATTGTTCACGGAGAAGAGAGGCAAAATCTTGAAATAATTTGCCCTTACTTGATAATATAAAAGGAGCTATGTTTGAAGGCACCTACATTACAACTAAATAGCAATTTTGCTGCAAGTACTTAGATGTCTTTTGTCGGGTGAGGAAAGCTGCACGTGTTTCTTTTAATTCAGACGCTAAGAAACAGATGAACATAGGTATCCCGAGAACAGAAATAGGAATAACAGAAACAAACAAATGTTTCAACAAATAAATTGGGACAACCTCAAGCAGCAAAGTTAAAATCAAGTAGGCTCCCTATTCATATGTAAAAATCAAAGCAATTAAATACTAATATTCCAACCAATCAAGAAAAACATTATCTTCTAGCTGTTGGATATTACAGATGTTGGGAATATTCAAGGAGCGGAGAGCTTGCAGGTCACATACTCAAACTCAAAGACACAATATATTCAGCCAAAATCAAGAAAATGCAGTCCAAATTGAGAAATAGATTCATACAATTGGTAAATACAGAGAGAACAACGGTGCTTACCACTCGATTTTCAGCCGAGTTCGCTCGAGAAGGAGATTACGAAGAGCAGCAGCCTAGCGCGACCTCGACTCGATTTGCTGATGAGGTCTCTTTGAAGAGAACTGAATTACCGCAGATGGAACACGATTGTTGAGGATCTACACAAGAACAGAAGCCCTAAAAAGCTGAGCTTGTTCTCTCTAAATCAATATCGGAATCAGGCGCGCAATGACTCAAATCACGAACCCAATCGCGAAGAAATCTCTTGAATCCCACAAAAAGCTCTCTAATTCGATATATTTTGGAATTGTGAGGGATTTTCGTTGATTTGGCTGTCTGATTTGAGGGATTTTTGGGAGTACTGTATCAGATATATTAGACTGAGGAAGACAACATATATTTTTAGGGCTTTAGTGTAATTCATATTTTATGAGGTATAAAACAAAAACAAAAAAGAAAATAAGATGGCCGGCCCTAATATTTTAGCGGGTACTAAAAATTTAGGTGGGAAAAAAGAAATAATTCATAACCGTAACAATAGAGATACCGTTCCCATAGACGGATTTATTGTTACGGTTATATAAAGTGTTGCCATATATGCTTCTATAGGGACGGTTTGGGGGACTATGGCAACGGTTCAATTAGTAAGTGTCCCGGTAGTTCTAATAATTATTAGTAACGGTTAAAACCGTAACCATAGACAACCTATAGCAACGGATCCAGAACCGTAGCAATAAAAAGTGTTCCCATAGCTCTAATTTCTAGTAGTGACACGTACCCTCAAGCCCATTACGGCCACCTCATTCATCAACCCGATGTTCGTGACGTCCTTCAGTGACTCATTCTCTATTTCCAAGCATAGCAGCCCAAATTGCGACACCAAACTCGAGCCTTGGAGCAGAAAATTTAATTCTGTCGGAACCTTAATGAGGCGTGACATCCCCTCCGCACGCACGAACGAATTTGTAAAGCCGTCTTGGTACATGCGGACGTCCTCAGGGTCCAAATCTGATTCAGATCTAGACCCTTCTCCTAAGACCTCTCCTCCTCCTGCCATTGCAACCGCTAATGGGGTGCTTGGTCCACCGGCTTCAACAATCACTGAAGGGCCTCCCCCCATCTCAACCACGGGGGTCGCCAACTGAGCTGCCAAAGCAGCAGTATCTTTGCGGCCTAAACCAGTCGGGGCGACCTCCACAATTGGTTCGCCCTCAAGTGTGGGCGCTGCAGCTGTGCCCTCCCTCGCATCCCCGGGGGGAGTCTACATTAATCAGCATAGGAGGAGGAGCTAGAGTGAACATGAAACTGCGCCTGATCAACGACCTTTCCTCCTTCTCGCACGAGGAGGACTCGTCCCTAGGACGTACGATCCTCGATAGCCCCTCATCCCAAAATGTGGCCCATGGCGGAAAAGGAGCCACCGAAGATTTGATTGATGTCGTCCTAGGTGCGTGGTGCGGCGCCGGTGCTCAAAGAAGCTGAACGATCGCACCCGGCCGACGAAAATCCAACTGAGGAGCCTTGTCGCCACTCGCGCTCCCTATCACAGAAAAACAAGGTTGGTAAACAAAATAAAATCAAAAACCAAACGGAGTTAGGAATCGACTTCTCACATGCATCAGGCCTACGACCATGTCTCTCCCAGAAAAACGCCCACGTGCGAATTCCTTCAGTATGAGGGAGCACGTCTTCAAGCCACCCACGTATCCCTGTTAAACAGGGTCGGTGGCGACCTCCCGGCTATAAAATTGACAACGAGTTAGCATTCGCAAATGCGAGACTTATAAAAAGAAAAAAGGAAAAAAAGAAAGAAATTGATTATAGCAATAAAGTAACTCACGTGCATGGTTCCAAGCCTCCGGGAACCCTAAAGGGGATGCTACTAAATGCTCGGTCCTGATGTAAAAGAAGTGCTCGAAAGGGCGGGGGTCGATCTCATCATCCAGCGCCGCAGTCAGCCCCATCGACCCACGAGGGCACACCCGAAGCATGGTGCCCCAGACCCATTGGGAGGCATAAAGGGTGAACACGTGCTGCAGCATAACCACTCTACCGACTAATTTCCCACACTTTAGGAACATCACCAGTAATTTGTAAAGAGAAGTTGGCCCGAGAATACACCATAATGGCGACAAAAGTCTACCACCAACATAGGAAGTGGAATCCTGAACCCCAACCTGAAGGGATACGCATAAAAGATACAGTATCCCATGCGATCGGTGTGAGACCTCTCCTCACTTCTGGCAAGGACAATGTCAGCATGGGTCAGAATGACCCCCTGCTCCCGTAATCGGGCTATTCCAATCTCCCCCATCAGTGGGACTTCATCCACATGGTCCTCCCCACCATCGATGGAAAAATCAATCGCCGGACCTCCGGGCCTGGAAGTACCTCGTCAAATGATGAAATTCCTCCGGTCACGCCTGCTCAACGTCTCCCATTGCCGGAGGTGGCCCCTCAATCGCCGGAGGATTAACCCGTAAGTTTATCGAAAAATATCGTGCGAAGAACTTCCTGCCATTGCTTAGTTGGTTGAAAAGAAAAGAATAAAATTTGGTGGAAAAAATGAAAGTTATCACATTCAAGAAAAGAAAGGAGAAGGTGAACTAGCATAATAAAAAAATGTCCTTATACTTGCTCTCAGATGAATAAAGAAGTAATGAGAAACGAATGCCTTAACCCACCTTTATAGGTAACATAAATGACTTTCGGGAAATCTAATAGACACCATTAATGGCATGACCAACCGTTAAACGGTTCGATTCTACCGAGACATGCACCATCATGACGATCATCACGAAGTGTTCTCTCGGCCTTCTACTGATGCCTCGCTAGCAGGAACGATCAAAATGCCCTGCTGATACGGGAGAAATGTACCATACGTCCTCAAAATTCTAAGACACTACAGAAAATGTACCTAGTCACGTTACATACAGCCCGTCCTCCGTCGCTGAGGGCAGTTAAGAATCTGAGTGAATGCGAGAACCTGAACGTAACTAAATTCGATCTCGCCCGAATTGGGTCCACCTATAGAATCAAGAAAGAGCTCTCAGTCTGTCAATCCTTACTATGTTTGGACCTGGTAAGTTTCCCCGTGTTGAGTCAAATTAAGCCGCAGGCTCCACTCCTGGTGGTGCCCTTCCGTCAATTCCTTTAAGTTTCAGCCTTGCGACCATACTCCCCCCGGAACCCAAAAACTTTGATTTCTCATAAGGTGCCGGCGGAGTCCAAAAAGCAACATCCGCCGATCCCTGGTCGGCATCGTTTATGGTTGAGACTAGGACGGTATCTGATCGTCTTCGAGCCCCCAACTTTCGTTCTTGATTAATGAAAATATCCTTGGCAAATGCTTTCGCAGTTGTTCGTCTTTCATAAATCCAACAACACCATACGCCTTCATGATGAGGAGGTGCTATATCCTAATCATATGATCACTTGATCATATGGCAATGTGACGCCGAAAAGTTTTACATAATTCGGGTCGTCGCCGTAGGGAACACAGTCTCGACTAGAGTAATTGCCGCCCGTCCCTTATCCGAGTTTTTCAGGTTATAGTCGACAAAGCTGTCCATCCAGCTCAGCCGAAGCACAATCTCGATAAACGGAGGGACAAACTGTATGGGCCAGAATCCGACCCCACAATAATTAATAAAGATAGTCGTATCTTGAACTAATTCATTATTGATGAGAAACATGGCCACTAGCCTATAATACGAATTTATCTATTCAAGTAAGGTGGACAGCGGTACGGCCTACCCGCATTCCAACGTGGTCACAGCCACTCACTTTCAATTTATGGGCCTCGCAACTATAAATATTAGGGGATGAACTCCAGGAATGGGGGCTTCTTCTTCTGGACTATCCTCTAGAGAGAGAGAGAGAGAGAGAGAGAGAGAGAGAGAGAGAGAGAGAGAGAGAGAGAGAGAAAACAGAGAAGAAGTATCCCTCTTATGAAAAGATATAACATAATTGAAAGGATCTGAACCTCTTCATGGAGAGGCAGACCAAACCAAAATCAGCAATAAAAGCTGTCAATACTTCTCACCCTAATCTGGAGCATTTATTATTATTTCTTTTACACGATTCTTAGATTATTACGACTTGCCATAATTGGCCCGTGATTTGTATACGTTATTTCGTATTTATAAAGTGTATAATAACTTTTGAGTATGAACAATCTTCTTCTTATATTAGTAGCAGCATGCCATGGTGTATTCTAGACCAATGTTCGACTTTTTTTATGGATGGAGAAGATATTTTGTAAATAATTAACATATCCGTTAGTACACATGATGTGTGCGAACAATAAATCAACATTTTTCTAATAGCTTATAATAACAATAATAATGATGATGTGATGATGGGGATGATGAAAATAAATACTTCTAATACTATAATAATCATTATCAACAACACCAACAATAGTTTTGGCACCCTCGATTTAAATAAGTTGCATTCAAGTCAAAATAAGACTTGGAAAATTTTGGATAACCTCATGTGGAATTAGGAATATACCCAATTCGACAGAAATAGTAGCTATTGCTGATCTCATAAATAATCATGATCTCCTGTAGTCCTAATATGAAACATATCTACAAGTCTCTTATAAATTAACCAGTGTTAATTATATCATGCACTGGAGGAAAATCATCAAGCTCTCGTAGTATATTGCAAAAAGGAGGGGATTGTTACAACAGGAAAATGATTTTTATTTTGTAATTTCAAACTACTAATACGCTTGTATACCTAACATTTCAAAGTGACTCGACATAGTTAACTAGTCATGATTTATCGAAGGGAATATCATAATATTGAAGCTACATTTTGTATCTATTGGTACCTAGTACCAGAAAAATGACTTTTTCCATTAAAATAATTTTCTGAAAAAATGACTTATGTTATGCCAAACATATATGTTCAGTTTTCATATCTAACTGTTAAGTTTTAGCGAGACACTTGGGTAAAAATGAAGGAATACTTACAACTTTATCGCAACTGTTATTTTCTGCTCTAAATTTCTCCATTGTTCCGCGGAATAAATTAAAGGAACATATCCAAGTCTTGAAGAGACAAATGACTAGAAATGGAGGCCACTTGTATTTTTAATTTGAGTCATTTCCATGTGTTGGCACCCTTTAATGCGCGCTACCGATTTTCTCTTTATTCACTATATTAATATTGCACTTGAGAAAAGCAGCATAATTTGAGTGTTTGGTTCAACTAATCAAACAATATGATGTCACAAGCTTATTTGAAAATTCCCAAGACCCTATCCAATCCCCGCAAGACTTGGATGCTTTAGCCTTAATTTACATTCTTAAAACCTCCCTTATGCTTTAATTGTTGAAAATAGAGTATCTCACAAATTAGTTTAGTAAGAGTAGCAACTAGAAAGGCCAAAAAGGAAAAGTTGACTGAAGACCATGAAAGGCATAGTGATCGAGTATATTTTTCTATATATACAATAATAACATATTCAGTATTATTCCACATCATAGGATCTGAGGAGAGTATGTACGCAAACTTTACCCCTACCTTATAATGGTAGAGACTTATCTCAAATAGATCATCGGCTCAAGAAAGTATAACCACCACATTAATAAAAAAATATAGACAAAAAATGACAATATCAAAAAGCGATATAAAAGCAGAATAGAAACAACAAGACAGTAAGGTGATCAACAATGAAAAAAAATAATTGTTAGTCATAAAAACCTACTACCAACAAAAAGCGAGACTATGTGCCAACACTACTGTTATGACTGAAGTTGCGCCATATCTTACCTAATCACTTCTCCCCACCTATTCTTTGGCCTACCTCTAACTCTTTGTAGGCCCTTCATTGTCAACCTTTCACACCTCCTCACCGGGGCGTCTATGCTCCTCATTCTCACATGACCAAAGCACCTAAGCCGCGCTTCCTGCACCTTGTCCTCAATAGGGGCCACACTGTCACGACCCAAAAACTAATCCTGTTGTGATGACGCCTATCGTGGTGCTAGGCAAGCCGACATATTATCAAAATAAATTAATTGTTTCATTTCAAAGTGTCACGATATGGATTTTCTACAGTCGGGACCGTGATGACGTCTACCATATAGGGTGCTAGGCAAGCCAACAATTAAAGAATTGATACACAAACCCTTAACCAATTCAGTAAATAAAAATAATTAAACCAAAATAGATTTAAAGGATGCAGAAATTCATAATAACCCAAGTACTTATACACAACTACCTAGAAATTGGTGTCACAATTCATGAACTTCTAAGAGTCACTACAAATACTAGCTGGAAAAAAATACAACTGTCTTTGAATTAAGAAATAATAAACTAGAATAACTGTAAGGGGACTCCAAGGTCTACGATTGCGGCATATCTACCTTGGGTCTCCTGTAGGCTTGAAGGCAGCAACTCAACTCGGGTCAATACTGTCCAATACTGAAACCTGCACAAAACGTGCAGAGTGCAGTATGGGTACAACCAGCCCCATGTTCTAGTAAGTGTCGAGCCTAACCTTGGCGAAGTAGTGAAAAGACTAGGACAAGACACATACATAAACTTATGCAGTTAAACAATATGCTAACAGAAATAACAATTAGTAGAAGATAAGCAGATATTAACGGGAGGGGAAACATGCTAAGGGGTATCACAATGAAGAATCATAGCAGTAGAGAAATTTAAATAATTTGTACACTTTGATCCGGTAATAACTGTCACACCTCCCTTTTTACTACCCCAACACTTAAAGCATATAAATATGCTTGTAGGGTATACCCCGACGCTCAAATACCCGAAACGGATATAATAACGTAAGGGAAGGAGTTTTTCCAATTAAAGGACAATCGGTTCGGGATTTTATTAGAGATTAATCAGAGTCGCCACTTGGGAATGACAATGGTGTCCCAAGTTACCGGCTAATCCCGAATCCGAGGAATTTTGACTCTTATATATGTCTGCGAAGCAGAGATCCGGATAAGGAACTCTGTTAACCCGGGAGAAGGTGTTAGGCATTCCCGGATTCCGTGGTTTTAGCACGGTCGCTCCACTGTCGTTCTTAACTTTTGTTTGACTCAATTATAGGTTTTAACAACATAAAGTGCTTTTTATATAAATATTATTTTTTAGGAATTTGCGGTATCGCGAAAACACGCCTCGAGTCATACCGCAACCAGTACGCCTATGACTTTTGGTGTATTTCGGCTTTACCGAGATTTGGATTTGAGTCGCACCAAGTGCACACTCGTTCATATGGAAAGTATATTAAAATCGTGCCCTACATGATGTCTATCGGCTTTTAATTATTTTGGGTAAGACTATAGAATTAACTAATAGTCTTCCCGAGTCTAATTGTATTATATCTTTACAAAAGGGGGCCCCGTTGTTATTCGGGCGAGGCTCATCCCAATTTAACTTTATTAAAGTCCGATCCTATTTCGTTTAACTATGTTTGCTATATTGTTTTTGCCTTAGCCGATTTGTATCATTAAACATTCCAGGCCTGTTGAAATCTGCTTTTTAATGGGCCTGGTCTTCTTCTTCACTTAAATACATTCGCAAAGGGCCAGCCCAGGCCTTAAAACCCAGACAGTCTTCAGGCCTCCAACCAGTAAACTAATCGACCTCGTAGGATAGTTCAGGCCCAAAGTTACACAAGGCCCAAACTGAATTGAAACAGCAGCGACAGAAGATAGAAATGAAGAGCTCATAAGGAAACAAACATATAGACTTAAAAATTGAATTGCACTTTATTTATTAAAAGAGAAACTCACTGTACAGAAGATCAATATTAATTCTATATTAACAGTTAATTAATGAGAGAACTAAACTAAACGACTGCTTTTATCTCTGTTTTTGTTGAACTAACATATATTAACAATTAAGTTTTTAACTAGAAATCAATGATAAATAATTTAGCTATGTGGAGTATAATCTATAATCTATAAGCTTGCTAATGGTTACCGATATTACTATACTAAGTGACTGTGAAATTTGCATTGGATTTTATCACTGGATTTTTACTGTTTGCTTCTATTTTTGGTATCATATTACCCAGTTGCAGATGATCTATTATACTCTTTAATTCGTTAGTCTCCTTTTAAACTTGCTTGTTTCTACGTACTGATTTACAGTAGTGATCTACTACTAACACTGGTATGAATCAAACTTACTTGATATTCCTAAAACCCGTTTTACCTTAACGTTACTTCATCCGATTATTTCTTATTCTAACTCATTTGGATCTGGATATCGACGAGATAAGCTAATTACGTGAGCATATTGATAACCTCCTCTATGAGCTCTGTTATTATAGACCTATGTGATAGTTACTTAACTTCATTTTAAAGATTTTACCTAATTAACTAGGTGAGGTGCTAATTACTACTACTACTACTATACTACCACTACTACTAAGTTATTACATCATTAGTATCTGTTTTCCTTTCAGCCATTATCTACTGCTACAACAATCAAATTACAAGTCCAAACTAACGATTTTAAAACTACAAACTATATATGACAGCATAAAACTCAATCTGGATCTTCATTTTTATTCCATCAATTCATCAATACAGCTTCATTCAGAAGAGGGGAGTACCTGGATGAATAAGGAAAATCCGATGAGTTCTAAGGGGAAAGGAGCAAGCAATCAGCAAGGATTCAGCAACAATGCAACAGTAGAGTAACAATGAACCAAATAACACAGCAACAGCAAACAAGGGAGCCCAAAGAACAACGAACAGAAACCCTCAGCAAAACCCAGCAAAATCAGAAGAAACCAACGAGTTTCTATTCGATAATCCCCAGAAATCCCACTGCTATATTATTATTTTATCTCTGAAACTTTTGTATTCAATAATACCAGCCTAGATATATTTTAGAATTGCTTAGAATTGGAACCCCATGTTCAGCCCTTTTCTAGAGGTATTTATAGTTGTATTGAGGGCTGATGACCTGGGGAGAAAGTTTGGGATTAATCCCACTTCTCCCCCTCCTAAAATTATGAAATAAACACATTAGCCCCAATTTCTGTTAACAGAAATCCTTCCAGCATGTGCTGGAAGGTTCTAAAGATTCCTTTTAGGGGCTTTTTACCAATGTGACCTTAGGGGTTTGAGATTTTTACAAATTTCCCTTTTTAGGGAGACCATTATACCCTTAAATCTCTACAAAATTGCAGAAATCAAGGGTACAAAGGACTCCCTTACCCTCTTAGGTTCTAACTATTTACTAATTTACCTTTTTAACTCCCAATTGTGCCCCTAAGGGCACTGCTGATTTACTAGCTTACCTAGGTTAGATTTCAGCTTCTTTTGAACTTATTTAACTAATAGCCAGCCCTTGCATTGGTATTTAAGGGCTGGCCAGTTTTATTTTAAGAAACTATTTCAATTTTAGCCACTTTTAATTAGTTCAAGTTAATTAAGACTAAGTTATTACAATTTTAAGCTAATTGCAGGCATAGCCTCCTTTGTTATTAAAAGTAACTCTTTAAAATCTAGCCAGTCTCAAGTTGAGACTTGGCTTTGGGTAATTAAACCCAATTACTGAACATTTGGGCCCAAAACCTTTGCAGGTTTGGCCACTTTTATGTTCAGGGCTCTAAAGAGAGCCTGGGCCAGTCTGCATTTTCAAACATAGCCATTTTGCACAACCAGCCACTTTTAAAGTGGGCTGTGTGTTAGGGCCTTATAGAATAGGTCAACCCTTTGCAAGGTTAACCATTCTTAGGCCAATTATTTAACTTATAACCTATTTTTGTTCATTTTAAGTTCTATCCTATTTAAAAACTAGCCATTTATGAAATCCTAGCACTAACAAGCTATAACCACTTCCACTAAGATTGAAGAATGTTAATCAAATAACCATACCAACAAGAACTACTGAAAACTCAGTCATCTTAACAAGTATTGCACACATAGTCACATAAGATCAAACAATGTGCATCAATCAATCAAAACTCAGAAGGGACAATTTGATAGGGTTGAATCTTAATCAATCAATTCACATTACTTAAGGTTCATGTGACAAAGTGTCAATCAATATCAATTAGACTTAATTACAAGCAGTTTATGTCAGATGATACATTGAAAAACCTCAAAACCTTTAATGTTCATGGCATAGACATACACAGAAGCTAGACTCTCACAAACAATCAGTAAGAGATGAAACATGGCTTAATCAGACATAAGGACCACAGAATAAGTAAAACAAAGTAGCTAGGATCCATTTTCAAGTACTAAACCTAGAATCATACTAAGCAAATAGGACATGGAAAGCATAGGGCTATCAGCTAATCCTAACCTTATGTATGCATATGATAGATCAAGATGAAGATGAAGAAAAGAATAACATGGTGAAACAGTGAAAAAGAAACAGGAAAGATCAACCAGGATACTTTAAAAGCAACTTAATGAGAAGAAAATGAAATTAAGCTACTATTAAATCTAAGCATGCATGACAATAGGAGAAAGCTGGACTGTAAAAGCTAAACAGATCCAAAGACTGTAATATTTACAAGATGAAGAAAGAAAAGGAATTCAAGGTAACTCTTTTGACTCAGCAGAAATAGAACGTGGTTTGCAACAAACAAAACAAAAGAAATACCATGAAGATTAACAAGACAAGTAACAAACAAAATTCTATCATTAACAGGCTCCAAAGAACCGTTTAAGAACCTTATTGTTAAACAGATGTAGTCGTGGAATTTTAAAGGAAACAAAGAAATAGACAAGAATGTGCCAGACACGAAATATGAATCAAGGAGAGATTAACATAAAAAGAAAAGAACAAACGCAAAGCAGAGAAATAGAAAATCCTAACCTAACAGGCTCTTTGAATCGAATAACACATAGAAGATGAACAGATTCATGTCGTGAAATGAAAGAAGATAAACAGAATAACAGAAAAAGTTTTAAACATAGCATGTGAAACACAAGAACAAAATAAAGAACAAAAACAACAGAAGACAACAAAGAACAAACCTTGTGGCTAATCATGAGATATAGAAAAGGACATATAGATAAAGCAGAAACTTATCAAAAACTAAAAAGAATTCATGCGACTAATTAACAAAAACATGATAAACACACAAACAAAGACAGAAAAAGTAAGCCAAAGAAACAGAGAGGGGATGGGGTACTTAGCTTAGCGGGGCCTATCCCCCGAGCTTCCTATTTCTCTCTTTTTCACGCTCTTTTCACTCTCTTTTTTTTTTTTCTGATTTTCTTCTCTCTTCTCTTTCTTTATTCTCCTCTTCTTTTTTTTTTGTTTTTCTCTTCTGGTTTTCTTCTTAGGCTTAAAGACGGAGCCTTTTTGAATTCTGAGTTACAGGGGGGTGTTCTGGAGTGTAAAAGACACGGTCTTTGGGTGGTTTGATTTTGGGGGTCGCCGGAGTTAGGGTCCCGGCGACTCTTTTTGGGATATTCGAAGCGTTTAGGGGGGATTCGAAGGTGGTGGCTAGTGGGGTTGGATAGATCAGATTAAGAGGAAAAGATTGGCGTTGGTTTGAAGCGGATCCTCGTTGTTTGGTGGTCACCGGCGAAGATTCTGGTGACCGGGATTTCTGGAGAAGGGTTGGTTGCTTGTGGTGAAGAAGAAGGAGAAGAAAAGAGGAGGGGTAAAGGGGGCCGGCGACCACCGTGGAGAGTGGTGGCCGCCGTTTGCCGGCTAGGGTTTCTGAGATGAGGATGACGATGATGAAGGAGAAGGGAGGTATCTCTGGGGCGGCTAGGGTTTGAAACTCGCGAGAAATGGCCAAAATTTTCGGACAAGAGCCTTTTATAGGCGGGGGAGATAAGGTGATCTGAACCGTTCGTTCAATGAAGATCAACGGCCATGGTTTGCGTTACTTATACGACACCGTTTTGAGCCTTATGAAGCCAGGCCTTCGACCCTTAGATTAATCCAAATCGACGGCTGGGATCAAATCCTATCATTTTAATTATCTAAATAACTCGGCCAATTATTAAGGCCGTTGGATTCAACCGATGGATGGCTGTGATCGAATCTCACATTAATGGATCCGGCCTGACCTTTGGGCTAAGGGACTGGGCCACCAATTAACATTATTTTGGCCCAACTTAATTATACCTCTATATTTTTTGTATTTTTCTGATTTTAATTATTTTTATGTATTTTCTTTTATACTTTTTTTTTCTCTTTTCTTTTATGGAATATTATAAAAACCTAATTTCCTACTTACCCTAATTATTTAGTATTTTTTGGCAATTTTCTACTATTTTTCCTAATTTCCACTACTTAACACTATTTTTGCTAATTTTCTTAAAATCTAACTAATTAAACTAACAAACTAATTACCTAGCCCATTTTTTGATTTTTCCTACTTTCTAATTATTCAAACACATAAAATGCATTCAATTTCAAACAAGGCATGTAATTGCACTCAAAAATATATATTTATTTTAATTTTGGAATTGTTTGCCCGGTGCAAAAATCACGTGCTCACAGCTGCCCCTCTTTGCTCGGGAACACGAAGAGTTTCAGTGCAAAGACAAGTGAGCAGTAATGAGAGATTTTTGCACATCAGCACATTCCGTGAAAGCATTTTGAAAACCTTTTGACCGCACCCTGCTTTAGAGGTTGCCTACATATCCTGGGCTAAACAAGAATCAGGTCAGTGTAGTTCGGGAAGGTCTGCAGTTTAAAAACTACCAGACTTAATGTTGCATTGACACTGTTGAGACTTGCCGACTTACTCCTTATTACACCGGGGTGCAGGGAAATGTAAAATGAAGAAGCTATTCTAAGCTATGATCCTACAATTACAATTGTTCCTAATCTAGTTTTTGCTCTTCTTCCCTTTCCGGTGATGCAGAATCTCTTTCTTTTTGTTGACTTTCTTTGATGCTCTGACTCTCTTTTTTGTTGATTTTCTTGTTTTTCCTTTTTTGATTTTCAATGGTACTTTTGATCTCGAGCTGAACCCGCTCAAAACAAAACAACAAACTACTTTTTTCTCTTTTCTGCCCCAATGTGGGCTTTTAGCTATATAAACCATGATGTGCGAAATGTATTCCCGTATTTGAAGGTGGGCGCTAATGCAATTTAAACGTGCAATGCGATGCGTAAAATATTCCCGTATTTGATGTGGCACCTAACAGATTTAAACGTGTAATGCGACTGCATAAAATATTCCAGTATTTGAAGGTGGCACCTAACAAATTTAAACGTGCAATGCTATGCGGAAAATATTCCGTATTAGAAGGTTGGCACATAACAGAATTTAAACATGCAATGCGATGCGTGTAAATGTATTCTCGTGTTTCAGGTGGGCACTCAATGTAATTTAAACGTAGCAATGCGATGCAGAAATATTCCCGTATTAGAAGCGGGGCACCTAACAGAATTCAAACGTGCAACGCGATGCGAAAATATTCCCGTATTTGAAGCGGGGCGCCTAACAGTAATTTAAACATGCAATGCGATGCGAAAAGTATTCCCGGATTTGAAGGCGGGCACCTAATGAAATTTAAACGTGCAATGCGAATGCAGATAAATATTCCCGTATTAGAAGTGGGCACCTAAGTAATTTAAACATGCAATGCGATGCGTAAAATATTCACGTATTAGAAGGTAGACACCAAGTGAATTTAAACGTGCAATGCGATGCAGAAATATTCCCGTATAAGGTGGGCACCTAATGTAATCTAAACTGCAATGCGATGCGCAGTATTCCGTATTGAGGTGTGTGGCACCTAACGAAATTAAACGTGCAATGCGATGCGTAAAATCTTCCGTATAGAAGTGGCACTCAATGAAATTAAACTGCAATGCGTGTAAAAATCTTCCCAGATAAGGGCGGGCACCTAACGTAATTTAAACGTGCAATGCATGTAATTGTAAAAATATTCCCGTATTAGAGCGGGCACCTAAAAGAAATGAAACGTGCAAATGCAATGCAGAAAAGTAGCCTGAGGACTGGAGGAGTGGATTTTGAAAGATGTTACCTTCTCTTTTGGTATTTTCTTTTACCAATTATCTTGCTCGTGAATTTCTTCACTTATTGGCGAACTTCTCTTTTGGTATTTTCAATTTTCCACATTGGTCACATTCACTTTAAAGTGATTAGTGACAATTTGTTCCTGCATGAAACAAAATTTAATAGACTGCTGGCAACTGGCATCTGCCGTTCCCGCTTCTTATTGCTTCCTTTGTTTTTGCTTTTCTCATGCTGCATGACTTTCAACTGCTTGTCCCTTGCAAACTTGTATTTTCTCATTTTTCCATTTTTGTTTTGTTTTCTTTTCCTTTGGCCATGTTTGCCAAGCTTCTTTTATTTCCTTCCCAACTCTTCCTTCTTTCTGACCCAGTGTTGTTTCAGCTTCCGTCGTCAGGAGCTGGTAGTTAGCTCTCAAAAGGTAAATAATGAAATGCAGAAAAATGAAAGAAAGGTAAGGGTGTTTTGGAGAGATGATAGAACTTATCTGGGTATTTGCTGGCTGATTCACTGACCATGCCATGTATTTAAACTCTGACCCAGTTCGTTCCAATCATTATTCTGTCTCCGAATTGTTTCCAACCTAAACCGATACTGTTTTTGTTACCTTTTCTCTTTCTGATGGTCCTCATGATCGCTCTACGGTGCCTCGAAAGGTTTTCACCAATAGAACTCTCTCATTTATTCTCTCAACCTCACAATCCTTTCACAATGCCGATTAAGGTTTTCACTGATGAGACTCTCTCATTTTATTTCTCTCAAACTCACAGTCGCCTCACGGTGCTGGTTAAGGTTTTCACCGATGAGACTCTCTCATTTTTTATTTTTTCATTTTTCCTTTTTGTATTTAGTTTTCTATACCACGGGTATTATTTGATGCTTCGCTCATCCTTCATTGCATTCGTTATCATTTCAGAATTAATCAGAAGGTCTTTCTTTGGACTGTAATGTGGCTTTTGGATGGGTTAAGAAAGAAAGGTATAACGGCTCAAAATTTTACGAGGGTTCAAAAATATTTACAACTCTCGAATTATTAAATATAACTTCTGCCCCAGTTTCAATATGTGGGGAATTTTTGGATTTTTTCTTTATTGTGACTGAACCTCGGAGAGGCTGCCTACGTACCCTTTCGGGATCAAGTCAGACGTAGTTCATCCAACTTCATAAGTTAGATGGATTTCTTTTTTTTTGACTTTTTCCCGATTTTTGTCTTTTTCTCTTTTCCTTTTTTTTTCAACATTTTTTTTTTCATTTTTTTTTTCATTTTTTGTTTTCATTTTTCCATCATTTCATTTTTCATTCCGGCAATTTCAATCTTATTGCACTAGAGCGATTCCGAGAGAGGGATATGAAAGAATTTATTCATTAAGGCTCAAAAGGGGTTATCAATGGATAAAGTGTTTGGATAGAGAATAAAATGCCTTCGTCATTTCAATTCCAAAATCACAACAAAATACAAAACACATAATTGAAAAGGAATCATACATAGTATCTTTTGACCGCATCCGAATTGATAGCAGTCTCTACGCACTTTCCTTCAACATCTGTTAAATATAATGCTCCATTGGACAACACCCGTGATACCACAAACGGTCCCTGCCAATTCGGTGCAAACTTGCCTTTTGCCTCTGCCCAATGTGGTAAGATACGCCTCAATACCACTTGTCCAACTTCAAACTTTCGAGGTCGTACCTTCTTATTATAC
The DNA here is from genome assembly GCA_032618575.1 of Nicotiana noctiflora. Lineage (NCBI taxonomy): Eukaryota > Viridiplantae > Streptophyta > Magnoliopsida > Solanales > Solanaceae > Nicotiana > Nicotiana noctiflora. The sequence goes on from JASVEL010012702.1 coordinate 250,543, forward strand.
GCTCTGGCCATTCTTCGTTGATACAACTGCCCATGGCAAACTGCGGCCAATCTCTTCTCATCAATCAAACTCAACTATTCCAAACCGAAGCGTACCTCATTCTATCGTCATCTATCTCGACTTTGCTATGATCCAGTAGTGATTCGTATTTCTATTTCTACTGAGTATAATGCATCCTGCTCCATATACCAGTGTATGAGGTGTGGTTCTGATAAGTACGCACCGTCGTGCAGTAACCCATGAGAGCAAAGGAAAACTTTTCATGCCATTGCTCGGATCCCTCCACCATCTTTCTGAGAATCTTCTCGATGTTCTTATTCGCCGCCTATCGCACCATTCGCTTTGTGTAAGGTGTGGAATTGCGGTGTATGATCTTAAATCTCTCACAAACTTCCGCCATGAGGTGATTATTTAGAGTTGGCCCCATTATCCGTAATAATCACCTCCGGAATTCCAAAATGGCAATATAATATTCTCATGCTCAAAATCCACCACCGCTTTCTTCGTCAACGCTTCAATGTCTTAGCTTCAACCCAATTGGCGAAATAATCAATCGCAACTAGAATAAACTCCGCGTCTGCTAAGCTGGCTGGATCTATAGGCTCGATGGCATCCATGCCCCTAGCAACAAAGGGCCATGGTGTCGACATTGTATGCAACTCATGCGTGTGAAAGTGATCAAACCTACTGCACCGTGCATCGTGGTACTTTACGTACTCGATACAGCTCACGCTCCATAGTGAGCCAAGAATACCCAGCTCTCAAATCTTCTTTGCCAAAACATATCCGCTCACGTGGGGTCCACAAACTCCGGCATGTATTTCAATCATGATTTCGTCTGCTTGTTGTGAATCCACACAATAAGCCCAGATCCGGTGTTCTTTTGTATACCACTCCTCCACCGAGGAAAAATCCATTGGCTAGACGCCTGATGGCCCTCTTTTGGTCTCTAGTGGCCTGCTCAGGGTATTTGCTAGCTTTCAAGTATTCCCTAATATCATGATACCACGGCTCTCCATCTGACTCTTCTTCCACAACGAAGCAATAAGCATTCTGATCACGGACTCGGATCTGGAGCGGATCTATATATGTCTTGTCTGGATGATGCAACATAGAGGACAATGTAGCCAAAGCATCTGCAATCTCATTGTGCATTCTTGGGATGTGCTTGAACTCTATAGACTAGAATCTTTGAGACAACTCGTGCAAACAATACCGATAAGGTATCAATTTCAAATCTCGTGTCTCCCATTCCCCTTGGATTTGATGTACCAAAAGATCCGAGTCACCCATGACCAAAATCTCTTGAATACCCATGTTAATTGCCATTAATCCCAAGATGCATGCTTCATATTCGGCCATGTTGTTGGTACAGAAAAATCGGAGCTGAGCTGTGACGAGATAGTGTTGACCCGTACTTGAAATGAGTACCGCTCCGATACCAATGCCCTTGCTGTTGACGGCTCCATCAAAGTACATTTTCCATCCTGGTCTCTCATCTTGCTCCATCTCCTCGACAATCATTGACTCCTCATCCGGAAAGTACGTCTTCAATGGTTCATACTCATCATCTACCGGATTCTCAGCTAAAGTGGTCTGCAATAGCTTGTGCCTTCATCGCCGTACGAGTCACATAGATAATGTCAAATTCTGTGAGCAGAATCTGCCATTTAGCAAGTCTCCCTGTAGGCATAGGCTTCTGAAATATGTACTTTAGAGGATCCAGTCGAGATATCAAGTACGTGGTATATGCTGACAAATAATGCTTTAACTTCTGAGCTACCCAAATCAACGCACAACAAGTCCTTTCAAGTTGAGTGTATTTCACCTCATAGAATGTAAACTTCTTGCTGAGGTAATATATGGCTTGTTCTTTCTTGCCTGTCTCATCATGCTGACCCAGTACACAACCGAAGGAGTTATCCAGCACTGTCAGATACAAAATCAGAGGTCGCCCTGGTTCTGGAGGTACTAACGCTGGAGGATTGGCCAAATATTCCTTGATCTTGTCAAAGGCTTCCTGACAATCGTCGGTCCATTTCACTGCTGCATCTTTTTTCAACAACTTGAAGATCGGCTCACATGTTGACGTCAATTGAGCAATGAATCGACTAATGTAATTCAAAATTCCTAGCAAACTCATGACCTCTTTCTTGTTCTTTGGCGGAGGTAGACTTTGAATAGCCTTGATCTTTGATGGATCTAGTTCAATACCTCGCCGACTCACTATAAACCCCAGTAATTTCCCTGAAGGTACTCTAAAGGCACATTTCGCAGGATTGAGCTTTAAATTGTACCTCCGGAGTCTTTGGAAAAACTTTCTCAAATCTCTCACATGATCAGGTTGCTTCTTGGACTTTATGATGACATCGTCAACATACACTTCAATTTCTCGATGCATCATATCGTGAAACATTGTGGTCATTGCCCTCATGTAAGTTGCCCCGGCATTCTTCAATCCAAACAGCATTACTCTGTAACAATACGTTCCCCAAGGTGTAATGAAGGCAGTTTTCTCAGCGTCTTCTTCGTCCATCAGGATCTGATGATAACCTGCATAACAGTCCACAAACGAACCGATTTCATGCTTGGCGCAATTGTCGATCAATATGTGGATGTTTGGCAATGGGAAATCATCCTTCGGACTGGCTTTGTTGAGGTCTCTGTAGTCCACACACACTCTGGTTTTTCCATCTTTCTTTGGGACCGGCACAACATTTGCCAACTAGGTGGGGTACTTGGTAACTCTTATGACCTTTGCCTCAAACTGCTTATTCACCTCTTCTTTTATCTTCACACTAATGTCCGTTTTGAATTTCCTTAACTTCTGCTTTACCGACCGACATTCAGAATAGATAGGCAATTTGTGTACCACCAAATCAGTGCTAAGCCCGGGCATGTCATCATAGGACCAGGCAAAGATGTCCTTAAATTCATGTAACAACCTTATCAATTCATCCCTGAGGGGTGCCTCCAAATGTACACTAATCTTTGTTTCTCGGACATCATCTTTGCTCCCCAAATTTACAGATTCCGTATCACTCAGATTTGGTTTGGGTTTTTCCTCATATTGTTTCATGTCCTTGCTTATTTCCTCCAGGGCTTCCTCATCCTCACATTCTATTTCACTATCTTCCTCGATTTCTTGTATAGTAACGTGATTGTCAGAACTGGGTCTAGAATCCGTCACGCATGACATGGCATCAAAATCAACACATGCAAAACTGTACAAAAGGAAAAATAAAGAAAAATAAGGCAAAAGTGAAGAAAAGGAAAACTGCATTTCATTGATAAAAGAACGAACAAAGTTCGGAATACATGGTGATTTTCTTTTCATGAGGGGGATGGGAAAACTATAATAACAACTTTTAGGAAAGCAATGATGAAATTTTGGAGCTAACTACCAAGACTCCTTCCTGATAGGGAAATGAGTAGCTTCCCAATTGTTCAACATGATCCTAGGTCCCACAAACCGCACATCCATTTTGCTTGTGCCTTCCCCTTGCTTCGACCATATTCACTTCCCAAAACATCTTCTCAAACTCAAGATTTCTTCATCAAGCTCGAGTCTCAACGCACTTTATCGCAGCTAGATGTCCGGATATCTTGCATACCAGGCTTGACGAAGGTGTCGGATAGTTTGGGTATAGGCTTAGGCAAGGTCCAGTTCTTTTTGGCTTTTGAGGCTCTCTGGATGTCGGCAAAGGTGGGTTTGAACCCTAAGACGAAAGTACCTTTGTTTTCTGGAAGCTGAACCGGCTGAATAACTCCCTGCAATGCTTTGCCCAATCCCTTCCCTGGTGCAAACCCATTTCTAAGCATCTCTTTGGCCACCATCACAGCAGTTGGTGCCATCATAGGGATTGGCAACTTCTCCCCTTCAGCAATTCTGTTTACCACAATAGCATCTGTCACTTGGTAGACCCAAGGACCTCTATCTCCGTCAGTATCATCAAACGGTGTCACCATATTGCAAGCATTTTCTTCCCCATGTACCACAATCTCCTGTTGCTCCCACTCAAATTTGACCATCTGATGTAAAGACGATGGTACTGCCTTGGCCGCGTGGATCCAGGGTCGGCCTAACAACAAATTATATGACACAGCAATGTCGAGCACCTGGAATTCCATAGTAAAATCCACAGGACCGATGGTCACCTCCAGAATAATGTCTCCCAATGTGTTTTTACCTCCACCATCAAATCCTCTCACGTTTATACTGTTCTTCCGGATTCTGTCCGGACTGATGTTCAGCTTTCCCAAAGTCGACAGCGGGCAAATGTTAGCGCTTGATCCGTTGTCTATCAACACTCTGGTCACTACCGACTCTTCGCTTTTTACCGTAAGGTACAACGCCTTATTGTGCTCGGTTCCCTCAACAGGCAATTCCTTATCTGAGAATGTGATCCTATTAGACTCGAAGATCTTGCTGGTAATCTTTTCCAAGTGGCAAACTGAGATCTTTTCTGGAACATGAGCCTCGTTCAGTATCTTCATCAGAGCCTTCCTGTGTTCTTCTGAGTGTATTAACAAAGATAGCAAAGAGATCTGCGCAGGGGTCTTCCTCAGCTGCTCAACTACAGAATAATCCTGTGACTTCATCTTTTTGAGGAATTCCTCCGCCTCTTCTTCTGACACTGGCTTCTTTAACTGGTTCTCTTTCACTGTTTTCATTCTTCTCAATTCTTCTGGGGCAAAGCACCTCCCAAACCGAGTGAGACCGTGGGTTTCATTAATTTCCCCAGACACCTCTTTTCCTTTATAAACCACTGCTACCTTGTTGTAATTCCAAGGTACAGTCTTTGTGCTCACTACCGGCATCTGTACCACCGGTCTTATGATTACTGGCTCCACACTCACGCTTTTCACAGTCAAAATCAGCTTTATGCCTGGTACTACAACTTTCAAACCCTCCACCACTACTGGCTTTCCTGCTGGTTCTTCAACAATCACTTTTTCTTTCACGGCTTTCTGTTCTGCCACTTGCCTTTATCATCATCACATACTGAGATGGCTTCCGACTGCTATCACCCTGCACCAATTCTATCATGTGTGTTTCATGGTGATTTGGCAGTGGATTTTGGGTGATGTTTGGAGCTTCTGTAGCGTGAACTTCAATTCTCCTATCGTCAATAAGATCCTGAATGGCATTCTTCAACTGCCAACATTTTTCAGTATCATGGCCCAGTGTTCCCGAACAGTACTCACACCTAACAGATGGATCAAGGTTTTTCGGGGGTGGGTTTGGAACTTTAGGTGCAACCGGGCTCAGCATCCCCAACTCTTTCAATCTATGATAAAGGCTGGTATATGATTCCCCGAGTGGGGTGAATGTTTTCCTTGCCTTATTTCTCCAATCTGAGTCAGGCCTGGGCCTGTTTTGGTTCCGGTAGGGTTTATAGGTGGGGTATGTGTTCTGGGTGTGGTAAACATTGTGTGGGGTTTGGGCTCTCCACATATGTGGTGGTGGTGGTGGGTAGGCTTGGGCTTGTGGGTGGTAATGTGGGACTGTTGGTGGGTATGGTGGTGGTGGTGGGTTATATGGGCTTGATGTGTTGTATGGGTTTGGCGGGTAAGATGGTGGTGGAGGATTATATGGGGTTGATGGGTTTGGTCGGTGCTGGTGGTAGGGTCTTGGCGGATGATGATGCGGGTTACGACTCCATGGCCTTCTCTCTACAATCACCACCTCTTCCTTCTTCTTCTTTCCCATTACTCCCCCGTTTCCAGTTTGTATAGCTTGATTGGTGGCCTTGATGGCCGAAAAACTCATGATTTTATTTGTTTTCAAACATTCCTCCACAAAGCTTCCCATTTTCACGACTTCATTGAAACTCTTCCCAATCACCGACACTAAATGACCGTAGTATGTAGGCTCCAAAGCCTGTAGAAAACAATCCACCATCTACCCCTCCTTCATGGGTGGATCTACTCTCGCGACCTGCTCCCTCCATCTGAAATCGAATTCCCTAAAACTTTCCCCTGGCTTCTTCTCCATTTTTGTAAGGGATAGCCTGTCAGGTATGATCTCCAAGTTGTACTGAAAGTGACTTGCAAAGGCTTGTGCTAGGTCATCCCAGATGAACCACCTTGTATGGTCTTGTCGAGTATACCACTCTAAAGCTGAACCACTCAGACTCTGGCTGAAGTACGCCATCAATAACTCATCTTTACCTCCCGCACCTCTCATCTTGCTACAGTATCCTCTGAGATGAGCTACCGGATCCCGTGTCCGCTATACATGTCGAATTTTGGCAACTTGAATCCCACGGGAAGCTGCACCTCGGGGAACAGACACAGGTCTTTGTAGGCTACACTAACCTGCCCTCCTAGTCCTTGCATAGTGCGGAAAGCATTCTCCAGACTTTTCACTTTTCTGGCCATCTCTTCCTGCCCGGCACTCTTAGCAATTCTTTCTTTACTTGTTTCTATCAACGGGGCATGAGACTCATGTTGTCGGAAAGTTGGCTCTGGAGGGTAGTAGTGAGGATCATGTATATGAAACATCGGTTCGCTGGAGGATTTGTGCATAGCAGCGGGTGGAGGTGCCACATACACGAGAGCAACTTGGGGTATGTGAGGTGGTGCTTGTTTGACCGGAGGTGGTGGTATCTGGGAGGTGGAGGCGTAATAGTGAGGGTAATCGGGGGTAGGTGGAGGATGAGTTCATTGTAGGTGGTTCAGGGTTGGGGTTAGGCGGAGGGACATATGCGGGGTTGGCAGGGTAGGCTGGTAGGGGTTGACCTCTAGACCAGGCCTGGTACATCTCGGCCATCTGCTGCCTCAGCTTGTACATTTCCATCTTCATTCCTGCCACATCCACAATCTCTTCTTCGTGAGCAGGATCCACAATAGTTGCCTCAATTTCCTGGGATACAGCTTTCGTCATCTTTTTGTATCTGGTGTTGTATGGGTGGGTAGCCAGAATGCCAGTTGCCTAGAGAATCTGGACTCACAAGCATCAACACCCGTTAGTTGTTAGCGCATGAATAAAATGCAACGACTTTAAAAAAAACAGACACATTTCCTCGAGTCGTTATGCATCATCCCGGCCGCTGCTCATTTGGACCAATCACTTTTTCTCTCTTTCCACTTTTTTCTTTCCTTCCTTTTCTTTCTTTTCTTTTTTTTTCTTTTTCTTCTTTTTCTTTTCTTTTCTCTTTTTTCTTGCTTTTTCTTTCTCTCCTCTTTTTCCTTGTCATTTTCATAATTACGCTCCTATTTATTTGCCTAGCGGATTTAAAGGAAATAACATAAAGCAAAAGAATTGATAACAACACTTGTTTTTTCATTGATAATCCAAAACATTGATTACAAGGTGATGTTTTTAAAAGAAAAATATAAGAAGATGATGCATGCCCTATGAGTACATTAATGCACCTAGTGCCCGCGAGGCATCGTTCGGCCTTGCCGCGGGCCTATATGCTAATCCCCTTTGGAGCCTATCTAGGTCAATCATGACTTGTTGCACGAAGAACTTCACTGCAGATACAAAGGTCCTTCGAGACATATGTTCACACAGTTGAGTCTTCCGGGTGATGTATTGGGCAATGCGAACAATCTTTTCTCTGATGACCCCCTTTTCTTGCAATAACCGGCTTATTTGTTGAGCGCGAGCATCCAAGGTATGTTGGTTGTCTTTTTGCACTTGTTGCAGCTCCAATTCTAATCTAGCCATAGTCGTGTAGCAGTGCTCTCTCTCCTCCTCAAGATCTTTGATAATCTTGTTACTCTTGACCGTGGCTGAAATTAATTTCTTTCTAAGCTGAGCTACTTCAAAATCGTGCTTGTCTTGTAGTTGTCGAACCAACTTGGCTCTTTCCTCAGCATCTCTGTCTATTTGCTTCCGAGCCCTGACTAACTCTTTTTCAGCTTTGTCCAAATAGAAGCTATAGTCATTTACTTTGCACCGGAGAATCTCAATTAACTTTTCATCCCGAGCCGAGCGAACTGGGGTCTCGGATGCAATTTTCATTTGAGCCATTTGAGCTTTCAACATCTCATTTTCTTTCTTCAACTGCTTCTTCTCCACTTCATCGGATGCCGCTTGTAAACCGCTTTCGAAATGAAGATTTCTCAATTTATCCTCCAACAGACTGATTTTGGCCTTGTATTCTTTTTCCTTGGCCACCCATTTCTGATTCTCCTCGGATTGCTCTATCAGGTCTTGCAAGTGAGGTCTCTTCGAAAGACGTTCATGTTCAACCCCTCGTCGGTACCATGTGAATTATCCAGGTGATATCTCCCCCTTTGCTCTATTCGGCACACAAGTATCAATCTTCAGATTTTGACACTCATTCCAGATTTGCCAGATTTTTGCTTCCGAGAATTGCCCGTCTGGACCAATCTCCACAGCTTGTACACTGAGATCCCCATCTCTTGGAATAATTTGACACCGACCCAACTGTCGCAGGGCTCTGTATGGGGCATAAGGTTGTATACTTTTCAAACCATGATAAAAAACGGCGATCCCTCCGTTGGCATGTATATCACCTCGTCAAGAGGTAACCAGTCATACGTCCAATCGATTTGACCGTCAGTTAGTGATCGAAGATACACAATCCAACCTTGGACTCCCTCCGGCAACTTTACTTCTTTTGTCCTCGTATTGAACTCTTCCAAACATGTTTGTTCGGCTGAACCATAGCTCGAGAACGAAGGGTGGTGGCATAGATGTTCAATTAGCCAGATTTGCAAGATCAAGTTACACCCTTCAAAGAAGTTGGCCCCCGCTTTGCACGCAGTCAGAGCACGGTAGATGTCCGCCACAATCATCGGGGCTGCACGCAGTCAGAGCACGGTAGATGTCCGCCACAATCATCGGGGCTAGAGTACAGTTATCTTGTAGTATCAGTGTGGTAGCTACCCCGGCAACTTTTATATTGATATGTCCATCTTTCCTCGGGAATACAACAACTCCGAGAAATGCCACCAAAAATGCAAACCTCCGGTGTTCCTCCCATTTCGCTCGGTTGGACTTACAGCACAACTTGTTGGTGAGGTCGTTGAAACCCCCAACGTGTCCAAACCTACTGTAGATGAAGCTTAAAGAACAAAACCCGTTGGCCAGATCTTCGTTGTGAACATTCCGGGCAATTTTCAAAGAGTCGAGGAAGCGATGCACTGTTACCATCCTCGGAGATACCGGGTATTTTCCTTTTAGTGGGACCTCAGTCTTCCCGATGTAGAAGGCAATCTCTTCCAAAGTTGGGGCAAGTTCAAAATCTGGGAAATGAAATACGTTGTGTGCCGAATCCCAAAACGTGACCAACGCTCTAACCACATCACCTCGAGGAACCATGTCTAGTAACCCCGTAAGGCCTTTTAAGTACTTTTTGACCTAGTCTTGACCATCGGATCCCATGTCCTGCCACCATAATTTCAGCTCCAAGGGGATTTTATTTAAGGAAAAATGTTCATTCATCATCGTGCTCGTCCTGCACATTTATTAAGGTGAATTTATTTAGAAAAAAGGAAAATCTTTTTCAATGCAAGTTTTCAATTTTTGAAGAAAAGAGAAGAAAATGACTTTCGAAGTGGCCATTTTTGCCAAAACAGCCTTCCGGCGTCCTTTCGGAACATTCGGCCATTTCCAAAAATAGCAATCACCTCGATTATTTGCAAGGAAAATCTTTTTTGGTCTTTTTCTAAAAGTGTGGTTGGACCCGTTTAAGGGTTGCCTACGTATCCCACCTAATGGCGAGAATCAAACCTGCGTAGTTCGGTCAGATTAATTGATCAATTATTTTAACAAAAATTGTTCCACCTATTTTTCAAATTTTCAATTTTTCGGATACCTATTTTCTATAACTCTCTTTTTTTTCCTTTTCCAACAATTTTTCGAATCTCGGGATTTCCGCCGGTCCGCATAATGATCAAGGACAATAAGATGCAACACATAACATTCTCGGTCTTTTCCAATACCGGGTCACCTGTCCTAGACGGACCCAACCCTTGTGTTGAGTCCCCTAAGTCAAATATAATGCAAATAATCGTCCTAGATCTATGTTCAAAATCTTATGGTTTCATAGAGTGCTAGACCGTGTACCCGAGCGGACAACTCGAATCGAGGAGGGGGCTACGTACCGGTGACCCGCGGAGTCAATCGGCTTTGTAACTTATCCGCCTCTGTTTTCTTAATTTAAGGTGACATTTAACAGAAAGGGGAGTCTCAACCAGTAAGCACATCCCCGGGGGAGAAGAGAGAAGGGTTTTCGGCACAGCTTTATATACAATCCACATAATATCAAAGCGATAAAGCACATAGCATGTTGTTCAAATCATATAATGAAATCAAACAAAAACACGAACAGCAGTTCTAAGGAGCTCGAGTTCTTAAACCCTGAAATCGAAATTCAGGGTTCGATCCCCAGCAGAGTCGCCAGAGCTGTCACACCTCCCTTTTTACTACCCCAACACTAAAAGCATATAAATACGCTTGTAGGGTATACCCCGACGCTCAAATACCCGAAACGGATATAATAACGTAAGGGAAGGAGTTTTTCCAATTAAAGGACAATCGGTTCGAGATTTTATTAGAGATTAATCAGAGTCGCCACTTGGGAATGACAATGGTGTCCCAAGTCACCGGTTAATCCCGAATCCGAGGAATTTTGACTCTTATAAATGTATGCGAAGCAGAGATCCGGATAAGGAACTCTGTTAACCCGGGAGAAGGTGTTAGGCACTCCCGGATTCCGTGGTTTTAGCACGGTCGCTCCACTGTCGTTCTTGACTTTTGTTTGACTCAATTATAGGTTTTAACAACATAATGTGCTTTTTACATAAATATTATTTTTTAGGAATTTGCGATATCGCGAAAACACACCTCGAGTCATACCGCAACCAGTACGCCTATGACTTTTGGTGTATTTCGGCTTTACCGAGATTTGGATTTGAGTCGCACCAAGTGCACACTCGTTCAATGGAAAGTATATTAAAATCGTGCCCTACATGATGTCTATCGGCTTTTAATTATTTTGGGTAAGACTATGGAATTAACTAATAGTCTTCCCGAGTCTAATTGTATTATATCTTTACTAAAGGGGGCCCCGTTGTTATTCGGGCGAGGCTCATCCCAATTTAACTTTATTAAAGTCCGATCCTATTTCGTTTAACTATGTTTGCTATATTGTTTTTGCCTTAGCCGATTTGTATCATTAAACATTCCAGGCCTGTTGAAATCTGCTTTTTAATGGGCCTGGTCTTCTTCTTCACTTAAATACATTCGCAAAGGGGCAGCCCAGGCCTTGAAACCCAGACTGTCTTCAAGTCTCCAACCAGCAAACTAATCGACCTCGTAGGATAGTTCAGGCCCAAAGTTACACAAGGCCCAAACTGAATTGAAACAGCATCGACAGAAGATAGAAATGAAGAGCTCATAAGGAAACAAACATATAGACTTAAAAATTGAATTGCACTTTATTTATTAAAAGAGAAACTCACTGTACAGAAGATCAATATTAATTCTATATTAACAGCTAATTAATGAGAGAACTAAACTAAACGACTGCTTTTATCTCTGTTTTTGTTGAACTAACATATATTAACAATTAAGTTTTTAACTAGAAATCAATGATAAATAATTTAGCTATGTGGAGTATAATCTATAATCTATAAGCTTGCTAATGGTTACCGATATTACTATACTAAGTGACTGTGAAATTTGCATTGGATTTTATCACTGGATTTTTACTGTTTGCTTCTATTTTTGGTATCATATTACCCAGTTGCAGATGATCTATTATACTCTCTAATTCGTTAGTCTCCTTTTAAACTTGTTTGTTTCTACGCACTGATTTACAGTAGTGATCTACTACTAACACTGGTATGAATCAAACTTACTTGATATTCCTAAAACCCGTTTTACCTTAACGTTACTTCATCCGATTATTTCCTATTCTAACTCATTTGAATCTGGATATCGACGAGATAAGCTAATTACGTGAGCATATTGATAACCTCCTCTATGAGCTCTGTTATTATAGACCTATGTGATAGTTACTTAACTTCATTTTAAAGATTTTACCTAATTAACTAGGTGAGGTGCTAATTACTACTACTACTATACTACCACTACTACTAAGTTATTACATCATTAGTATCTATTTTCCTTTCAGCCATTATCTACTGCTACAACAATCAAATTACAAGTCCAAACTAACGATTTTAAAAACTACAAACTATATATGACAGCATAAAACTCAATCTGGATCTTCATTTTTATTCCATCAATTCATCAATACAGCTTCATTCAGAAGAGGGGAGTACCTGGATGAATAAGGAAAATCCGATGGGTTCTAAGGGGAAAGGAGCAAGCAATCAGCAAGGATTCAGCAACAATGCAACAGTAGAGTAACAATGAACCAAATAACACAGCAACAGCAAACAAGGGAGCCCAAAGAACAACGAACAGAAACCCTCAGCAAAACCCAGCAAAATCAGAAGAAACCAACGAGTTTCTATTCGATAATCCCCAGAAATCCCACTGCTATATTATTATTTTATCTCTGAAACTTTTGTATTCAATAATACTAGCCTAGATATATTTTAGAATTGCTTAGAATTGGAACCCCCTTTTCAGCCCTTTTCTAGAGGTATTTATAGTTGTATTGAGGGCTGATGACTTGGGGAGAAAGTTTGGAATTAATCCCACTTCTCCCCCTCCTAAAATTATGAAATAAACACTTTAGCCCCAATTTCTGTTAACAGAAATCCTTCCAGCATGTGCTTGGAAGGTTCTAAAGATTCTTTTTAGGGGGTTTTTACTAGTATGACCTTAGGGGTTTGAGATTTTTACAGATTTCCTTTTTTAGGGAGACCATTATACCCTTAAATCTCTGCAAAATTGCAGAAATCAGGGATACAAAGGACTCCCTTACCCTCTTAGGTTCTAAATATTTACCAATTCACCTTTTTAATTCCCAATTGTACCCCTAAGGGCACTGCTGATTTACTAGCCTACCTAGGTCAGATTTCAGCTTCTTTTGAACTTATTTAACTAATAGCCAGCCCTTGCATTGGTATTTAAGGGCTGGCCAGTTTTATTTTTTAAGAAACTATTTCAATTTTAGCCATTTTTAATTAGTTCCAGTTAATTAAGACTAAGTTATTACAATTTTAAGCTAATTGCAGGCATAGCCTACTTTGTTATTAAGAGTAACTCTTTAAAATCTAGCCAGTCTCAAGTTGAGACTTGGCTTTGGGTAATTAAACCCAATTACTGAACATTTGGGCCCAAAACCTTTGCAGGTTTGGCCACTTTTATGTTCTGGGCTCTAAAAAGAGCCTGAGCCAGTCTGCATTTGCAGACATAGCCATTTTGCACAACCAGCCACTTTTAAAGTGGGCTGTGTGTTAGGGCCTTATAGAATAGGTCAACCCTTTGCAAGGTTAACCATTCTTAGGCCAGTTATTTAACTTATAACCTGTTTTTGTTCATTTTAAGTTCTATCCTATTTAAAAACTAGCCATTTATGAAATCCTAGCACTAACAGCTACAACCACTTCCACTAAGATTGAAGAATGTTAATCAAATAACCATACCAACAAGAACTACTGAAAACTCAGTCATCTTAACAAGTATTGCACACATAGTCACATAAGATCAAACAATGTGCATCAATCAATCAAAACTCAGAAGGGACAATTTGATAGGGTTGAATCTTAATCAATCAATTCACATTACTTAGTTTCATGTGACAAAGTGTCAATCAATATCAATTAGACTTAATTACAAGCAGTTTATGTCAGATGATACATTGAAAAACCTCAAAACCTTTAATGTTCATGGCATAGACATACACAGAAGCTAGACTCTCACAAACAATCAGTAAGAGATGAAACATGGCTTAATCAGACATAAGGACCACAGAATAAGTAAAACAAAGTAGCCAGGATCCATTTTCAAGTACTAAACCTAGAATCATACTAAGAAAATAGGACATGGAAAGCATAGGGCTATCAGCTAATCCTACCCTTATGTATGCATATGATAGATCAAGATGAAGATGAAGAAAAGAATAACATGGTGAAACAGTGAAAAAGAAACAGGAAAGATCAACCAGGATACTTTAAAAGCAACTTAATGAGAAGAAAATGAAATTAAGCTACTATTAAATCTAAGCATGCATGACAATAGGAGAAAGCTGGACTGTAAAAGCTAAACAGATCCAAAGACTGTAATATTTACAAGATGAAGAAAGAAAAGGAATTCAAGGTAACTCTTTTGACTCAGCAGAAATAGAACGTGGTTTGCAACAAACAAAACAAAAGAAATACCATGAAGATTAACAAGACAAGTAACAAACAAAATTCTATCATTAACAGGCTCTAAAGAACCGTTTAAGAACCTTATTGTTAAACAGATGTAGTCGTGAAATTTTAAAGGAAACAAAGAAATAGACAAGAATGTGCCAGACACGAAATATGAATCAAGGAGAGATTAACATAAAAATAAAAGAACAAACGCTAAGCAGAGAAATAGAAAATCCTAACCTAACAGGCTCTTTGAATCGAATAACACATAGAAGATGAACAGATTCATGTCGTGAAATGAAAGAAGATAAACAGAATAACAGAAGAAGTTTTAAACATAGCATGTAAAACACAAGAACAAAATAAAGAACAAAAACAACAGAAGACAACAAAGAACAAACCCTGTGGCTAATCATGAGATATAGAAAAGGACATATAGATAAAGCAGAAACTTATCAAAAACTAAAAAAAACCTAATTCATGCGACTAATTAACAAAAACATGATAAACACACAAACAAAGACAGAAAAAGTAAGCCAAAAACAGAGAGGGGATGGGGTACTTAGCTTAGCGGGGCCTGTCCCCCGAGCTTCCTATTTCTCTCCTTTTCACGCTCTTTTCACTCTCTTTTTTTTCTGATTTTCTTCTCTCTTCTCTTTCTTTATTCTCCTCTTTTTTTGTTTTGTTTTTCTCTTCTGGTTTTCTTCTTAGGCTTAAAGACGGAGCCTTTTTGAATTCTGAGTTACAGGGGGGTGTTCAGGAGTGTAAAAGACACGGTCTTTGGGTGGTTTGATTTTGGGGGTCGCCGGAGTTAGGGTCCCGGCGACTCTTTTTGGGATATTCGAAGCGTTTAGGGGGGATTCGAAGGTGGTGGCTAGTGGGGTTGGATAGATCAGGTTAAGAGGAAAAGATTGGCGTTGGTTTGAAGCGGATCCTCGTTGTTTGGTGGTCACCAGCGAAGATTCTGGTGACCGGGATTTCTGGAGAAGGGTTGGTTTCTGGGTTTTCTCTGGAATTTTGGGTGCTTGTGGTGAAGAAGAAGGAGAAGAAAAGAGGAGGGGTAAAGGGGGCCGGCGACCACCGTGGAGAGTGGTGGCCGCCATTGGTCGGCTAGGGTTTCTGAGATGAGGATGACGATGATGAAGGAGAAGGGAGGTATCTCTGGGGTGGCTAGGGTTTGAAACTCGCGAGAAATGGCCAAAATTTTCAGACAAGAGCCTTTTATAGGCGGGGGAGATAAGGTGATCTGGACCGTTCGTTCAATGAAGATCAACGGCCATGGTTTGCGTTACTTATACGACACCGTTTTGAGCCTTATGAAGCCAGGCCTTCGACCCTTAGATTAATCCAAATCGACGGCTGGGATCAAATCCTATCATTTTAATTATCTAAATAACTCGGCGAATTATTAAGGCCGTTGGATTCAACCGATGGATGGCTGAGATTGAATCTCACATTAATGGATCCGGCCTGACCTTTGGGCTAAGGGACTGGGCCACCAATTAACATTATTTTGGCCCAACTTAATTATACCTCTATATTTTTTGTATTTTTCTGATTTTAATTATTTTTATGTATTTTCTTTCATACTTTTTTTTTCTTTTCTTTTATGGAATATTATAAAAACCTAACTTCCTACTTACCCTAATTATTTAGTATTTTTTGGCAATTTTCTACTATTTTTCATAATTTCCACTACTTAACACTATTTTTGCTAATTTTCTTAAAATCTAACTAATTAAACTAACAAACTAATTACCTAGCCCATTTTTTGATTTTTCCTACTTTCTAATTATTCAAACACATAAAATGCATTCAATTGCAAACAAGGCATGTAATTGCACTCAAAAATATATATTTATTTTAATTTTGGAATTGTTTGCCCGGTGCAAAAATCACGTGCTCACAATAACAAGTAAACACAACAAATAAAAAATGTACGGCATCACCCTTCATGCTTTACCTCTCAACCTCACCATGTGAATAATAGAAATGTGCACGGCATTACCCTTCGTGCTTTATCACTCTTCCTCTCCATATAAATAATAAAAATATGCACCGCATCATCCTTCGTGATTTATCACTCTACCTCACCCAAACAGAGACATCAACAATAAAAAGATAGAAATGGCCACAACAAGTCTTACTTCAAAACTTAGTTTCACAATACCAATCTCAACTTTGGGTAAAAACGCCATCAATACAAAATTCCATAAAACATGGTAAGAAACTAATTAACATATTGATTAACAGAGTCTACACATGAACAATATGATAAAAAAATATAACATTTCCAAGAATAGATCTCACTCAAATGTTATGACTTAACAATAACATGTAGATACTCGTCACCTTACCTATACGTCGTACTCAACATCCGAACACGTAGAAAATAAGCAATAACACATAATCTCTAAAGCTAAGGTTAATCACAACACTAACCTCGCTCCTTCAGCCAAACTCAAGGCCCAATCACCATTTTTCTCTTTATACAAGCCTCTGGACCAATAGGATCTAGCAAATTACCAACCAAACAATTCAATATAAGCCTTAGGAACTACTGATAATAGCAAGGAATTTAATTTAGGCCATTTTTGTAAAGTCAACAACAGTCAACACCTGGGCCCGCTTGGTCCAAACCCAAATTCAGACTAGAATCCGATTACTCATTCACCCCTGAGCCCGGATATACAATTGGTTTTCGAATCCGACCTCAATTTGAGGTGTAGATTTCCAAATTTTGAAATCTCTAGCTTCTACCCAAAAATCCCCAATTTCACCATAAAAATCCTATATTCTAGGTTGAAATCTGGTTGTAAGAAGTGAAAGATTGAAAGAAATAAGTTAAGAATCAATTCCTATGATTTTGGGAAGAAATGGCCTTTGGAAAATTGCCGCTTGTTGTTTAGGTTTTGAAATTTTGGGAAATGAATCAAAAATCTCTTCCAAGTCCTATTTGCACAGCTGCAGATGTCGCAATTGCTACCTGAGCTTCGCAAGTGCGAGGTCCTTCACATCTCTACTGCCTTTGCAATTGCGAAGGTAAGTTTGCAATTGTGAACATGAACCTTCGCAAATGCGACAAAATAATCATATTTGCGATCACTGCCCCTCAAAACTTTACTTCGCAAATGCAAATAAATCTTCGCAATTACTAAGACAGTATGGCCCAACTTTTAATAGAAATCGCAATGAAAGCCTCGCAAATACGGAACCTGAAAGGTTCAAAAATGCAATGCCTAATCTCGCAAAAGCGAGATCGGAGGCTTGCAACAAGTTTAGTCATACCAACAAAATTTCCTAAGTTCCAAAATACCCTGTTGCCTATCCGAAACTCACGTCAGCCCTCGGGGATCCAAGTCAAACATGCACACCAGTCTTACAACATCATACAAACTTGTTTGTACGATAAAATCACCAAAATAACATGTAAAACTACGAAGTTAAGACCAAAACATATGATATTCTTAAGAACAGTTTGAAATTCCTATTTTCACAACTGGATGCCCGAATCACGTCAAATCAACTCTGATTTTTACCAAATTTCATAGACATGACATAAATATTATATTGAACCTATATCGGGATGAGGAACCAAAATATATGCCCGATACGAATGAGATCAAACATTAATCAAATTCTTTAAACCATTGGATTTCCAGTCTTACAATTTTCATCAAAAATTCATTACTCGGGTTAGGGACCTCCAAATCCGATTCCGGGCATATGCCCAGGTCCCATATATTACTACGGTCCACGACTGTTAAAACATGATTCCAGGTCTGTTTACTCAAAATATTAGCTGAAGTCAACTAAAATCAACTTTTAAAGGCAAAACATATTATTTTCTCAAATTTCCACATAAAGGCATTCCGAAAATGTGCTTGGACTACGCATGCAAATCGACGAGAAATAAAATAAGGTTTTGAAGGCCTCAAAACATAGAATCATGTTCTATAACATAAGATGACCTTTTGGGTAATCACATTCTCCACTTCTAAAACAATCGTTTGTCCTCGAACAGACATAGGAAAGTACCTGGGCTGGGAAAAAGGTAAGGATATCTTCTCCATATATCATACTCGAACTCCCAAGTAGCTACCTCAACAGGCTAACCTCTCTACTACACCTGAACCGAAGGATAATTCTTCGATCTCAGCTGTCCAACCTACCGGTCTAATGTGGTCATCGTCTCCTCCTTGTAGGTCAAATCCTTGTCCAACTGGATAGTGCTAAAATCTAACACGTGGGATGGATTGCCGAGATACTTCCCAAGCATTGACACATAAAGTAATGGATGCACCACTGATAAGCTTGGTGGCAACGCAAGTCTGTAGGCCACCTCTCCTACTCGATCAAGAATCTATAAAGGCCTGATTAACCTAGGGCTTAACTTGCCCTTCTTCACAAATCTCATTGCCCCCTTCATGGGTGACACCCGAAGCAATACTGTCTCTCTGACCATGAATGCTACATCACAAACCTTACGATCGGCATACCTCTTTTTCCTGGACTAAGCTGCACAAAGTCTATCCTGAATAATCTTAAATTTATCCAAGGCATTTTGTACTAAATCTGTACCTAATAACCAAGTGATTACGCCCAACTCTAGTCCTAAAAAGAATAAGTGGTCACTGCAAATATAATCCGATCTAAAAGTCCGAAATCAAATCCCACAGAGAACTAAGGCTTAGTTGTATCTATTTAATATCACTAAGAAGACAAGATTGAACAATTTTCTAAATTATATAGATTGAGATTTATATTTCTAATTGATTAACTAGCAAATACTACAAAGCGATAAAATTATCAACTAAAGAGACAAAGGGTTGGAGACTAAATTAAGGAGTTATAGAGTTATGATTTCCTTAGTTGTTGGAATCCTTCTAGCTATGTTCCCTACAATTTCGCCAATGTATTCTGTAATGATCATGAGCACTTTAGGTGTCGTAGTTATTTCTCAAGCAACTACAACAAGTTGTTAGACATATTCTCTCGAACTACCCTAGTTGGCTTTATCTAACTGCTCATTATGACCACGTCAAGGCTTTGTTATTTCTAAACCTGCCTTTAAACCCAATATATTAATTTCTCACATACGTTGGGAGTGACGTTGTTCAACAACTACCTAAATATGTACTCTCTCTCAAGAAGTACACAATAAATAGTCACAGTCAATTGATGACCATTCAATCAACAACAACAAACACGTAGTTGAACAAGTAGAGAAATCCATATTTCAATTATATAAAAACATAACAAGAATTTATCTTACAAAAAGTTCTATCAAAACCTTATAAAACGAATTAGCTATTCATAAAAGTATGTAAAACTACAATACTTAAAATGATAACCAACAATGAAAAATAAGAAGAGGAAGGAAAAACTTGTTGAAGAATTCCCGCCTTGCTCCTATTGTGTCTCTGCCTCCTTAGGTCGAATCTGTTTCAAAAATATGTCCAAACATATATTCTATTTTTCCATGTATATATACCAAGTAGGGTCGGACCCAAATAATTATTCCTACTCCTATGTGAAAAAGGACAATATTTCATGTCTGGATTGCCACGGCCGTGGTCAACCACGGTATATGGTAGGTATACTGCCTCAGCCCGCCTCAGGTTCGCGGTCACAGTTTCAACTGCCTGTTTTACCCTGTTCCATTTGGAATTTGGAAAAAGGTAAAACATAAAAGTTGTAGTATTTTGAATTATATTTCCAATCATATATTATAGAGCCCAAATGAAGTTTTGAGCAAAAAGGTATGTGTATTGTGCTAGACAGTATGCAATATGCCTACTCGATTCTTTGTTTTGGTGCTCTATCATCAGTTGATCCCCGAATATGATACCGACTTAATTACTTGGCTTTTACTCAGACTTCAAAGCTCTAAATTACTTGAGTTCATTCCATAACATCTATATAGCTCAAAATCACTCTTACAAGGCATAAAACACACCGTTAGTGTAAAACACTAGCGATTAAAACGCGAACTCAACTAAAGCGAAATAAATTATAGTGTAATAATCGACTAAAATACGTATTTATATCCTATTGTCAATACCCCAAACTTAAATCATTGCTCGTCCTCGAGCAATCAAACTACATTTTTTATAGACACGACCTTTTCAAACAATTCTCCTAACTCATCACACCAAGAATATTTAAAGTAGAATAAGCATAAAAGCGTAACATCTCCACCTCAAGATTTGAATCACAAGTACCACGCATTATTCACAACTCACCTACTTACTCTAACATAGAGGCCACTGACATTACCTTTTCTACATGAATCAAGTGCCCTCACACAACAAAAGAGAGTAGTTCCACACAATAAAATTTATGAACACTTAGGAACTCAAGATAGAAATAATTCACTCACTCTCAGAAATAATATTCATATGCCACAAAATATGCACCATAAGCTTGGCCGTAGTGTACTACTCACTAATCGAGCTCATTTAATCTTGGATCAATTAGGATTTTATTTGTTTGTAATGTAGGCTACGGGACGGGTAGGATACATTTAGATATAAGAGTGACTACACCTCCCTAAGCACTTTAATACATATACTTTAACATTCAAACCCAATATTTATGTCAAACCAAAACTCCACCTTCACATTAATGTATATTATTCATTCTTCTTTAAGCACACTTACATCAAAAGCCACCACTTATCAAGAAATATTTGTTTTTCACAACAATCATTTTTTTTTTTGGCAATTCAAGTACCTCTTACTTTTTTCAAAACAGTGCACCTTTCTCCTTATTTCATTAATTTCACTCAAGCCAAATCAACCATCCCACACTTTATAATTTTTACACAATTCATAATAATTCAAGTGCTCATGAGAGGTTATAAGGTTCAAATAGATGATTAATTTAAACAAATAGGTAAGGCTTGTAATATGGTTGCCAAAGAAACAGGATTACATGCTCAAAGGGGTTAACTACGATACATAATAATTAGGCGGGTAAAATATACATATCTGGCTCAACAAAGAAATGCCTATATCACTTCCAAGACTGAACAAAACTACTATCTCGCTTTGCAAACACACGGGGCATGTTCTCGGTATCAAATTCAATGCACGGAATATAATAAATCCTTACACACACATGACACATAACTCACTCAGGATTAGATTCATCAAGACACTCTAGTCAAAGCCGTTAAACAAATTTAATATCATACAATTTAAGGTACTTATACAAGAGTCAAAAACTGACCCTAAGCGTCACAACCAAAGTACTCACAATTCTCAAGGCATAACAAATTTAAGAGATATTGTTTCAATTCAAACACAACATGATCATAATCCCACAAAAAAAATTTAACTATACCCGGTTCAAACAAAATCCTTGAAAAAGAACCGTGGTTTAAGAAAAACCGAGGGGGAATTATTACACTACCTACAAAAAAAATCTTTTTTAGGCTTAAATCCCTCAAGAAAATTGTCTAATTGATCCATCGTCGGGAAAAGTCCAATCTTTTCTATTTTTGTAAGAAAAAAATTCAATTAAACTAACACAACTAAATTAGCATGGAACGTCTCCCAAACAATTTCCTCACCCCACACTTAAAATTATGAATTGTCTCCAATGCACATCATAACTACAAGAGGGTAAAAGAAACTCCATGATAGGCCAAAGGTCGAAGCACTAGCAGCTCATGGGGTACTCAGACCTCTCCCAGGCTTGGTCCTTCGTGCGGGTATCTCACACTTAGTTCCAACCATCTGGTTTGTTGTTGTATCCTTCCAATAGCTTTGCTTTCCATGCTCCTACAAAATAAAAAATTGACATTAAATAAATAATATAATTAAAAAAAATTAAAAACATATTAAAAAATAAAACCGGGCTGCCTCCCAACAAGCACTTGATTTAACGCCGCGGCACGATGTGAATCACTTTTTGCCTCCACCTCGAGCTTTGAATTAAACCCGAGTTTTGATTCAAGCTTATGAATATGGTCATGGGACGGTGGAATGAATCTAATTGGCCCAAGGAAATAATGTAGTATTCTGCATTCCTTTGCCTTTGTATGAGGTATGTAATCCTGACTTTCTGGTAAGAAGAATTTTAGAATATATTCACCTTGTTCCTCATTCCTTGACTCTTCAATTGGTTCGGATGACTCTATTTCCATATAATTATCCAAACGTAATGTGGAAAATTCTCGAAGTGTGGACCAATGCGCTCAAATACATGATCTTCATGACTTTCAACATCCTCAACATCAGTGATACTAGAGTCAACAAAATTTATACCCTCAAAATCATTGACTTGCTCTAGTCTCACTTCTTCAACATTGACATCCTCAAAGTCTTGATCGCTAGGTTGAAGATATTCTACTCTAACCTCCTTAATTAACATGTCAAATTCACGCTCTTCTTGGCTACTATCCCCAATATTGGCTTGTTGAGCATTAACATGTCCAACCACTTGACTCAATTGAGCCTCCAAGTTGCGAATAGTTGCCTCTTGCATCTCTATCTGCAGTTGTTTCTTATTATTTTGTTCCCGAAGGCGCTTTAACATATCCTTGATGTCCTTCAGGTCCACATTCCTAGGTTCTTTGTTCCTATTAACTTTACAAGAAAAAGTAGAACCATCATAGCAAGGGTTGGGGGAAAATAAGAAATTTAGTCACAACCATGAAGGTGACCTTTTTTACAACCACACACATCACGCATATTCCACAAATAAGATTGAGTTGGTGCACATAACTCGCTCTCGGGAGTATTTTGACAATTTTGATATGGGTTGTTTTCTTCACAATATGTATGAGGATAAATAGTAGAATTAGCTACACCTAAATTCCCATAATTCGAAGATGTCATGTTTCTCAAATCAATAGTTATAAAAATAAAAATAAAAACAAAATAAAAGTTCAAATTTGAACCCTAGCAATATATACAACTACAACTACACCGTTAAGTTCCCTGTCAATGACACTAAAATTTGATCACGCCCAACTCTAGTCCTAAAAAAGATAAGCGGTCGCTGCAAAAATTATTCGGTCTAAAAGTCCGGAGTCGAATCCCACAGAGAATTAAAGCTTGGCTGTATCTGTTTAATATCACTAAGAATAAAAGATTGAAAAATTTTCTAAATTATAATGATTGAGATTTATATTTTTAACTAATTAACTAGTAAATACTACAAAGCGGTAAAATTATCAACTAATGAGACAAACGGTTGGAGACTAAATTAAGGAGGTCTAGAGTTATGATTTCTTCAATTATCGGAATCCTTATAGCTATGTTCCCTACAATTTCGCCAATGTATTTTCTAGTGATCGTGAGAACTTTACCGTAATTGTCTTTCGAGCAACTACAACAATTTACTAGACGTATTCTATTGAACTACGCTAGTTGGCTTTATCTAACCGCTCATTATGACCACGTCAAGGCTTTGTTATTTCTAAACCTACCTTTAAACCTAACATATTGATTTCTCACATACGTTGGGAGTGATGTTGTTCAACAACTACCTAAATATGTACTCTGTCTCAAGAAGTACACACTAAATAGGCATAGTAATTTTATGACCATTCAATCAATAACAACAAACACGTAGTTGAACAAGTAGAGAAATTCAATGGCTTAATTATATAAAAACATAACAAGAATTTATCTTACAAAAGGTTCTATCAAAACCTTAAAAAATGAACTAGCTATTCATAATAGTATGTAAAACTACAATACTAGAAATCATAACCAACAATGAAAAATAGGAAGAGGAAGGAAAAACGTGTTGAAGACCCCGCCTTGCTCCTATTGTGTCTCTGCCTCCTTAGGTCGAATCTGCATAAAACATATGTCCAACCCATCAAAAATACCGTTTTCCATGTATATATACCAAGTAGGATCGCACCCAAATAATTATACCATCTCCTATGTGAAAAAGGATTTTAATTCACGTCTGGACTACCGCGGCCGCGGTCAACCGCGGTATATGGCAGGTATACTGCCTCAGCCTATCTCAGGTTTGCGGTCGAGGTTTAAATCACATTTTTTACCCTGTTCCATTTGGAATTTAGAAAAACGTAAAAAATGAAAGTTGTAGCCATTTGAATTATCTTTCCAACCATATATTGTGGAGTCTTAATGAAGGTTTTAGAAAAACGTTAGGTGCATTTTACTAGACAGTGCGCAATATGTCTACTCGATTCTTCGTTTTGTTGCTCTATCATTCGTTGATCCCCGGATATGATCCCAGATTAACTCCTTGGACTTTACTCAGACTTCAAAACTATAAATCCCTTGAATTCATTCCATAACATCTATATAGCTCAGAATCACTCCTACAAGGCATAAAATACACCGTTAGTGCAAAACACTAGCGATTAAAGTGCGAACTCAGCTAAAGTGCAATAAATTAGAGTGTAATAATTGACTACAATATGTAATTATAGCCTATCATCACTGAGCCTTCCTCAGATCAAACCATCCATCAGGTGATCGACACCGTCTTCCGTATAATGCCATATAAGGAGCCATCTAGATGCTCGACTGATAGATGTTGTTGTAGGAAAACTGCGCTAACGGCAAGAACTGATCCCAAAAACCTCTAAAGTCAATAACACAGGCGCGGAGCATATCCTTCAAAACTTATATGGTATGCTTGAACTGTACGTCCATCTGAGGATGAAATGCTATGCTCAACTCGACTTGCGTACCCAACTCATGCTGTACTGCCCTAAAAAAATGTGAGGTAAACTTCGTACCCCGATCAGAAATGATAGACACGGGTACAACATGAAGACAAACGATATAAGGGATATACATCTCTGTGAACCAAATCCAAAGAGTAGGAAATTACCACAATGATGAAATATGGAGACTTATCTAGCATATCCACAATAACCCAAATTGCGTCGAACTTCCTCTGAGTTTTTGGGAGTCCAACAACGAAATCCATAGTGATATGCTCCCACTTCCACTCAGGAATCTCTATCTTTTGTGGCAAACCACTCGGTCTTTGATGCTCATGCTTTACTTGCTGGCATTTTAGACATAGAGCTACATATGAAACAATATCCTTGGTCATCCTCCTCCAAAAATAATGCTACCACAAGTCTTCATACATCTCTGCAACGCACAGATGAATAGAATACTGAGAAATGTGGGCCTCTTCTAGAATTAACTCATGAAGACCATCCACATTAGGCACACAAACACGACCCTAAATCCTCAAAAATCCATCGTATCCAACTGTAACATGCTTGGCATCACTGTGACGCATTGTGTCCCTAAGGATAAGCAAATGCGGGTCACCATACTATCTCTCCCTT
Organism: Nicotiana noctiflora; assembly: GCA_032618575.1. NCBI lineage: Eukaryota > Viridiplantae > Streptophyta > Magnoliopsida > Solanales > Solanaceae > Nicotiana > Nicotiana noctiflora. The sequence continues at coordinate 276,101 of JASVEL010012702.1, forward strand.
ATGCGGTCAAACAAGGAAGACCGAGCGACTTTGCAAGCTAAAATACGTCTAGGCTAAAAAACATCCAACCTCATGAATTTGACTAACCAAGGCATCCACAATAACCCAAACTACATCGAACTTCCTCTGAGTTCGTGGGAGTCGAACAACAAAATCCATAGTGATACGCTCTAACTTCCACTCAGGAATCTCTATCTTCTGAAGTAAACCTACAAGTCTCTGATGCTCGTACTTTACTTGATGACAATTTAGATACCGATCTAGATATGTAATAATATTCATGCTTAACCTCCTCCACCAATAATGCTGCCACAAGTCCTTATACAGCCTGGTAGCGCAAGGATGAATAGAATACCGAGAACTGTGGACCTCTTCTAGAATTAACTCACGAAGTACATCCACATTAGGCACACAAGCACGACCCTGCATCCTCAAAACTCCATTATCTCTAACGTAACCTGCTTGGCATCACCGTGTTGTATTGTCCCTAAGTACATCCAATAAGAGTCATCATACTGTCGCTCCCTGATGTGATTAAACAAGAAAGATCGAGCGAATGTGCAAGCTAAAACATGTCTGGGCTTAGAAACATCCAACCTCACGAATTGATTGGCCAAGGCCCAAACATTTAATACAAGCGGTCTCTCACCAACTGGAATGTAAGCAAGGTTGCCCATACTAGTTGACTTCTTACTCAAAGCTTCTGCCACCATATTTTCCTTCCGGGATGATACAAGATGGTGATAGCATAGTCTTTCAATAGATGCAATCACCTTTTCTACTACAAATTGAGCTCTTTCTGCTTGAACAAATACTGCAAACTCTTATGATCCGAGAACACCTCACATGACACACCATATAGACAGTGCCTCCAAATATTCAACATGTGAACAATGGCAGCTAACTCTAAATCATGAACTGGATATTCTTCTCGTGAACCTTCATGTACCGCAAAGCATATGCAATAACATTGGCACCCTGCACCAACTACCGTACCAAGTCCAATATGAGATGCATCACAATATACTTTGTAGGGTCCTGAACTTGTGGGTAGTACCAATATCGATGCCATGGTCAAAGCTGTCTTGAGCTTCTAAAAGCTCGCCCTAGTCATCAGGGCTTCTATAGATGAAAACCCCTTCAAAAACCAACGGTAATAACCCGCCAAACCCAAGAAATGGATCTCTGTAGCTGATGTAGGCCTAGGCCAATTCTGAATGTTCTCAATTTTCTTAGAATCCACCTGAATACTCTCTGCTGATACAATGTCACCTAGGAAAGCAATCGAACTCAACAAAAACTCACATTTTGAAAATGAAGCATATAAATGGCTGTCTCTAGAGTCTGAAGAACGATCCGAAGATGTTGCTCATGCCCCCCTCGGCTGCGGGAGTAAATCAAGATATCATCAATACAAATTTCACAACGGAATCTAGATAGGTCTTGAACACCCGCTTCATTAAATCCATAAATGTTGATGGGGCATTTGTCAGCCTAAATGACATCACTAGAAACTCATGATGCCCATACCGAGTATGAAAAGCTATCTTAGGAACGTCAGATGCCCTAATCCTCAACTAGTGGAAGCCAAATATCAAATCAATCTTTTAAAATACCTTGGCACCCTGAAGCTGATCAAATAAGTCGTCAATTCTCGACAATGGATACTTGTTCTTGATAATGACTTTGTTCAACTGCCGATAATCTATGTACATTCTCATCGATCCATCCTTTTTATTTACAAACAACACCAACTCACTCCAAGGCAAGACTAAGACCTTATTAAGCAAATCTTGCAAATGCCCCTTCAACAGTTTCAACTCTGGCGGGGCCATGTGGTATGGCAAAATAGAAATGGGCTGAGTGCCCAGACCAAATCAATATAGAAGTTAATATCCTCTCCAGTTGGCATTCCCGACAGTTCCGCCAGAAATACCTTTGGAAACTACCGAACAAATGGTACTGAATCCATGGAAGGAACCTCTACACCAGAACTACAGACATAAGCCAAATAAGCTAGACAACCGCTCTCGACCACACGCCGAGACTTCATATAATAAATAACCCTACTGGTAGAATGACTAGGAGTCCCTCTCCACTATAATCGAGGCAACCTAGCAACGCTAAGGTTACAGTCTTGGCATGACAGTCCAATATAGCATGATTAGGTGACAACCAATCCATCCCTAAAATGACATCAGAACCAACCATATCGAGAAGTAGGAGATCCACACTAGTCTCAAAACCCCCAATCATAACCACACACGAATGATAGGCACAATCTACAATAATAGAATCCCTAACCGGTCTGGACACGTACACAGGAGCACACAAATAATCACGAGGCACAACCAAATATGAAGCAAAATAGGATAATACATACAAATAAGTAGATCCCAGATCAAATAATATTGAGGCATCCCTACTGAAAACTAAATTCGTACCTATGATAACCGCGTCAAATAATGCATCCCTGGCTGTAAAGGAATATCACTGCAGCTGGGCCTTACCAATCTGAACTGCATCTCAAAGATGGGCCCTATCTGGCTGGCCTCCACCTCTAGCGGCTTGACCTCTACCACGAGATGTCTGACCCTACCTCTAGTTGGTTGAGCAGGCAGTGATACACCTAGTGCCGGGACCATGGAATGAGAAACCTAATATTGAGAACTACTTGGTGTTAAAGGGCAATAACTATAAATATGGCTCGGATCGCCACAAGTATAGCAAGATCTCGGCTGCTATGGCTGATGACCCTGAAACTGACCCTGGCGACCTGAGTAACCACCTTAAAAGCTCTAGAGCAGAGGTACAATGATAGGAGCTGGTGTGCATTGTAGGCTAGCTGGTTGAAATACTATATATGAGAGCCATGGTCACATGAAGCATCCTTAGAAGCCTGAAGTGCTGAACGAAATGGCCTAGGAGGATGGCCTCTGCCAAAAGTACCCCGAACTCCTGATGAGGCCCCACTGAATCCACCAGAATGACTAGGCCTCTTGTGAAACCTTGGATCACTTCCTTGAGATAATACCATCTCAACTTATCTGGCCACATTGGCTGCATCCTTAAAAGAAATCTCGTTGTCTATCTCCTTAGCAATTTGCAATCTGATAGGCTGAGCAGGTCCCACAATAAACCTCCTCACCCTCTCTCTCCCTCTCTTAGTAGAAAGTGTAAGACGAGTATGACGGGCCAAATCAATAACGCGGGTCTCGTATTGAGTAACAGACTTGCTACCTTGCCGGAGATGCTCGAACTGCATGCGATAGTCCTCTCTTAGTGTAAGAGGAAGAAACTTCTCGAGAAATAACTAAGAGTTGTTCCCAAGTTAAAGTAAGCGACCTTATTGGTTCGTGCAAGCAAAAATTCTTCCATCCTTTCTTGGCGAAACCTCACATACAGAAGGCAGAAAAGTCGACCTCGTTGGTCTCCATTATCCCTATATTACATATCACCTCATGATAATTGTCTAGATAGTCCTAGGGATGCTCTGAAGATGTACTGCTATACTTAGTGGTAAAAATCTTGGTAAACCTATCCAATCTCCACAAAGCCTCTAACGAAATAACTGATCCATCGCCGGTCTATGCTGCAACACCCGATGGAACTACCCCGACTGGCTCAGTTACTGGAGTCTGAAATAGGGAGCCATCTACTTCGAGTGTGAGTAGTGGGGGTTTGTGCTCCTCCCCTAGCATGAGATATGGTTGTTACTACAGGTAATGTGTTGTCCTGAGCAACACTCTCCGTAAGACATACTAAACGGACCAAAGCATCTTGAAGTACCAGGGTGGCGATAAACCCCTCTAGAACCTGAGCCGGCCCCGTTGGAATGGTCTGGCTAGAGCTTTCTCGTAAAACTCTACCATAGGCTCTGCCGCTGTTGTTGCTGCTCGAGCTTTGGGCTAAGACCTGCCCCTACCTCATCCTCTAACACGGCCTCAGCCTCATCCACTGCCCCTCGTATGAGCTGCCACTTGTGCAGCATCTCGAGATCTAGAAAGCAGATACATTATCAAAAAAATTGATTTTTTCATTTCAAAGTGGCGCGACTCAGATTTCCCACCATCAGGATCATGATGATACCTAACTTTGTGGGTGCTAGGCAAGCCAACAATTAAAGAATTGATTCACTAATCTTTAACCTATTTAGTAAATACTAGCAATTAAAATAAAATGGAATTAAAGGGTGCAGAAATTCGTAATAACCCAAGTACTTATACACAACAACCTAGAAACTGGTGTTATAATTCACGACCTTCTAAGAGTCACTACAAATACTGGCTGAAAAGAAATACAACTGTCTTTGAATTAGAAGATATTTGTAAACTAGAATAACCGGAAGGGGACTTCAAGGTCTACAAAATGCGGCATATCTACCTTGGATCTTGATAACTAGAGATTTTGACGTGCTTTATGCTCCTTATTGCTTACTCTTTGATTATATATTCTTACAAAATAGTCCCAAAAGGCTCAGAAGTTGTGCTTGATTGCAGGTTTGATCGATAAAGTGATGAAATGTCAAAGTTTGGCTCAAAAGAGTGAAACCTACTCAAGTACCAAAGACAAGGCAAACTTAGGACAAACATGCCTAGTGCGGACAGACTACATTTTGTATGTTCCGCACTAGGGAAATCTAGTGAGTAGATTTCAAGGCATAAAACCTAGTGTGGCCGGAGTCTATCCTGTGCGGTCCGCAATAGGGAGTTTCAAAGAACTTGTAAAAGAGGCTTCAAGGCAGTATGGCCACAGTCGATCTTGCGCGGTCCGAACTGAAGGCTCTATGGCCGCACTACCATTATGTGCGGTCCACGGACGAGAAGGTTAGAGAGATGCAACTTGCCCAGGTTCAAGCCATCGCGGTCCGCAGTCATATTTGTGTAGACCGCATTGGAATCCTCCGCGGCTGCGGTCCATTCTATGCGGCGAAGCTTGAGTTCAGAGAGCCAAGACTTCAAGACCAAGAGCCTAGTGCGGCCACACTCCATTTTGTGCGGCCTGCACTAACCCCACAGGTGTATTTTTGTCCACTTTTTCCAGCTTAGTATAAATAGATCCTTTTTCCGTTTTTAGGGTATCAATAATTTTAGAACAACAATTGCGCCTATGAGAAGCTATTTTGTAGCCATTTTGGGAATTTTAGCTTAACTCTAACAAAAGATTCTCTATATTTTCTTTAGTGTTCAATTAATATGACTTTTTCTTCATTTATTTCTCTATTTTATTCTTCAAGAATGAGTAACTAAACCCATTATTTAGGGTTGTGGCTCAACACTAGTGTGGGTAATTGATGAGTATTATGATATAGGGTTAGATTAACTATGGGTATTTATTATTTGGGTTAATTTTATGGTTTAATTTATGAATTAGTGGTTGCCGGAAACAGCCTTCTACCCTTTCGGGTAGGGGTAAGGCCTGTGTACGTATTACCCTCCCCAGACCCCACTTTGTGGGAACATACTGGGTAGTTGTTGTTGTTGTTGTTGGTTGCAAACACTTATTTGTGCTAAGTTGACTTGGGCTCTTCTAGAGAAAGAGAGTCAAAGTCTCCAAAAATGACCCTACAAGGAATTGGGATGGACTCAAGAGATTTGATAGTCCTAACTAAAGGGGTAAAGCTCAAGAGAGTAATTATCTGACTTGAACCCTAGTTTCTTGGGCAAATATGCATACCCAATTGATCTTGAGAAAGTCTGTTGGGCAAAACCAATCTTTCTTCCTGGAGGTGTAGAGTGGGTAGTATCGAGCAACGGTTATAACACATTTCCCAATCATGTCAATTGTGCCTTAGATGAAATTATATGTCAATTAACCACCTAGGTGAAGGTCACTACCCTAGTGCCTCTTAATCCATTAGGTACAACTTACAACAATTTACTCTTATATTAATATAGTTGCAATTATAATTTGTATTTTAATCATAGTAGAATATAAAGAAAAAAACCAAAAATGAATCGAAGTGATATTTGGAATAAATATGCAATTCCATCTTAAATAGATACTAGACTCCATATCTAGGTCCTTGTGGAAATTGATACCGACCCACAACTAGGGTAAAAACTATTGTGAGCCTCTCTTGCTAGCTTTTATTAGTGCGGAGTAGGCAGCGATCAAATTTATGGCGTCGTTGCTGGGGAGCTAATGGTTTTGGCTATCTATTTAGTTAGTTTTGTGTATTGTTCTTCTTACCTTCTTTGTAACTAATTTGTGTGTGTTAATACTTCAAGTACGAAATGGCTTTAAATGCTAATGTCCCTCTTGGAAATGTGCTTGCAGGGGAGGAGGTAGATGATATTGGAGAAGATGAGGTGTCTCTTATACCTCCTGATCCATGACTAGGCCGCCTAGCCAATGCTACAAATAATCTCCCAGACCCTCCTCCACCACCTCCAAGAGCGGTTCCTCGGGTGATATCGAATCAAGGGTACGCGAGTGCTATTATCCCTCCCCGAATCCGCGTGGGAAATTTTCAAATAACCAATGTGATGTTGACCTTGCTTGAGCAACGTGGATATTTTACGGGTGCCTCTGATCAAAATGCCTACAAGTATCTCATGGGGTTCATAGATACATGTTGGGGGAGCAAGTAGATGAATGTGTCCGAAGATGCTCTTCGATTGAGACTTTTCCCATTCTGACTTCGTGAAAAGGCATTGGATTGGCTAAAGAGACTCCCCAAACATTCCACCATAACTTGAGATGAGTTGACAGACAAGTTTATTGCTAATTTTTCTCACCCGGGCACATGGAAACACTTCGAGATGAGATATTAGCCTTCAAGCATGAGCACCCGGAACCTTTGCATGAGATTTGGGAGCGGTATAGAACAATGGTGAAAGAATGCCCCAATAATGACATGCCCGAACCGGTGGGGCCCAAAGCTAAGGCACCTTTGCCTAGGCCACCTCCGCCTTATCCTCAACGGTTAGCAAAGCAAAAGAGTGAGAATCAATTCAAAAAGTTTATTGATATGATGAAAAGACTTACAATCAATGTGTCTTTGGTGGCGGCACATGAACAAATGGTGGGCTACGCAAAGTTCATGAAGGATTTGGTCACAAAGAAGTGGTCGATGGATTGTGAAACAATAAAAATGACTCATCAAGTTAGTGCTATCGTGCATTCTATGGCCCCAAATCTTGAAGACCCCGGAGCTTTTACTATCCCTTGCACTATTGGAAGTGTTGACTTTGCCAAGGCCCTTTGTGATTTGGGAACTAGCATAAATTTGATGCATTCTTCGGTCTTTAAGCCTTTGGGAATTGGGAAATCTTGGTTGACCTTAATAAGACTTCAAATGGGGAACCGATCAATAAAGCGATCTTTGGGCATAATTGATGATGTGCTTGTCCGGGTGGACAAGTTTATATTGCTGGACGACTTTGTCATTTTGGATTGTGAAGTGGACTATGAAGTCCCAATTATTCTAGGGAGACCTTTCCTTACAACGGGGAAGGCATTGGTTGATGTTGAAGCGGGCGAGCTCACTTTCCGAGTGGGTAATGAGAAGGTCGTCTTCCATGTTTGAAAATCCATGAAGCAACCCAATAGCACCGAGGTGAGTCATTTGTGGACATTGTCAGAACTATGATAGTGGATGACACATGTTCTATGATTAATGTGGAGGATCCCCTTGAGGCCGTAATTCAAAATCTTTATGTCAATGATGATGCTAGAAGAGTTGAGTGTGTGAATATTTTGCATGGTATTGGCTCATATTCTTATGAGCCTAGGAAATTGTCCTTGGATATTGAAAATTGCAAAACTCCACCAACTAAGCCATCTATTGAGGAGCCACCGGTGTTTCAGTTGAAACCACTTCCTCTACACCTTAGGTATGAGTTCTTGGGCTCAAATTGTACTTTACCAGTTATTCTTTCTTCTTGCCTTACTAACTTGCAGGTAGACCCCACTTTAGCGGTTCTCAAAAGGAAGAAGGAAGTAATTGGGTGGACATTGGCCAACATTTGAGGAATAAGCCCCACATTCTGCATGCACAAAATCATTTTAGAGGATGATGCAAGTCATTCCTTAGAACATCAAAGGAGGCTCAATGAGGCAATGCAAGAGGTGGTGAAGAAAGAAGTGATTAAATGGCTAGATGCGGGTGTGGTGTATCCAATCTATGATAGCTCATGGACTTCTCCAGTACAATGTGTGCCGAAGAAATGTGGGATGATTGTGGTAAAAATGACAAAAATGAACTTATTCCCACTCGAACCGCTATCAGATGGAGGGTATGCATGGACTACCAGAAACTGAACAAGGTGACCCGAAAAGATCATTTCCCTGTGCCATTCCTTGACCAAATGCTTGATCGCCCTGCGGGGCGAGCCTTTTATTGCTTTTTGGATGGATATTCGGGTTATAATCAAATTTTAACTACCCCAGAGGACCAAGAGGAGACCACTTGCCATTCGGGTTATGCAATGCTCTTGCGACCTTTCAACGATGCATGATGGCTACTTTCACTGATATGGTGGAAGATATTTTGAAGGTCTTTATGGATGATATTAGTGTGGTTGGTAATTCCTTTGAAGAATGATTCGGTAATTTGGATAGAGTTTTGGCCCGGTGTGAAGACATCAAGCTAGTGCTAGATTGAGAAAAATGCTATTTCATGGTTGAAGAGGGTATAGTGTTGGGCCACAAAATTTCTAAGCATGGGAATAAAGTAGACAAAGCCAAGATTGAGGTGATTTCAAGGCTCCCTCCCCCAACTTACATCAAATGGGTGAGGAGTTTTATTGGGCACGCGGGGTTTTACCGGAGATTTATAAAGGATTTCTCGAAGGTGGTAAACCCCTTGTGCAAGTTGCTAGAGAAAGATGCTAAGTTTGTGTTTGATGAGACATGCATGGAGGCCTTTGAACTTCTAAAGCTTAAGTTGACCACTACCCCAATCATTACCGCACCATGTTGGAGCTTATCCTTCAAGCTCATGTGAGATGCAAGTGACGTAGCAGTTGGGTCTATTTTGGTGCAAAAGGTTAACACAATGTTTCACCCGGTGTACTACACAAGCAAGACCATGAACGAGGCTCAAAAGAGCTACATAGTCACCGAGAAAGAATTGTTGGCCATAGTTTTTGCAACGGAAAAGTTTTGACATCTTATGGGGGCTAAGGTTATTGTGCACACCGATCATGCCGCCCTTAGGTACTTGATGACAAAGAAATACTCCAAGGCAAGATTGATGAGATGGGTGTTACTACTTCAAGAGTATGATTTGGAAATAGTAGACCATAAAGGTAGTGAGGACCAAGTTGTAGATCATTTGTCCTGCTTGGAGGAGGAAAGAACGCTGTGTGATGGCCTAGAAATAAATGACACATTCCCTGACGAGCAACTACTTTCTGTGTCGATGTGTGAGATACCATGGTTTGAGGACATTGCTAATTTTGTTGTGACATGCATCATCCCGTGTGAGCTCTCTTCTAACCAAAGGAAGAAGCTCAAATGGGAGAGTCTGGACTTTTATTGGGATGAGCCATACTTGTTTAAGATTTGCCCGGATGGTATGAATCAAAGGTGTGTCCCGGAGGGAGATCAATTTAGCATCCTATAGGCTTGTCATTCCTCACCCTATGGCGTCCATCATGGAGGGGTGAGAATGACGTCTAAAGTTTCGAGTTGTGGTTTTTATTGGCCAACCTTGTTCAAAGATGCAAGTGATCTAGTAAAAATATGTGATCAATGTCAACGAGTGGGTGGGATTTCCAAGAAAGATGAGATGCCTCTAAACACAATTCTTGAAGTTGATACCTTTGATGTATGTGGTATCCTTTTTATGGGCCATTTTCTTATCTCGTGTGGTAATACTTACATTCTTATAGCGGTTGATTATGTGTCAAAATGGGTTGAGGCCGTGGCCTTGCCCAACAATGAAGCTAGGAGTGTGGCGGCATTTCTAAAGAAGAGCAATTTCACAAGGTTTGGTAGACCTCGGGCAATCATTAGTGATAAAGGATAGCATTTTTGTAATAGAGCTTTTGATGCCTTGATTTCCCAGTATGATGTCAACCACAAAGTCTCTACGCCTTATCATCCTTAAGAAAGTGGCCAGGTTGAAGTGTATAACAAGGAGATCAAGAACATTTTGTCCAAAACTATCAATGCCAATAGGACCAATTGTTTTAAAAAGTTAGATGATGCTCTATGGGCTTACTGGACTGCTTACAAGACCACAATTGGTATGTCAGCGTATCGGTTGGTATTTGGGAAAGCATGTCATCTACCAGTGGAGTTGGAGCATAAGGCCACGTGGGCCTTGAGGAAGCTTAATCTTGAATGGGATGTTACAGCTAGTCTTCGTGTTGAACAACCCAATGAACTTGATGAATTCCGATTCCATGTGTACTCTAGTTCATCCTTGTATAAGGATAAGATGAAGTACCTTCATGACAAATATGCTCGTGGAAAGGATTTCAAAGTTGGTGATTTGGTCCTCTTGTTCAACTTTCGCCTGAGGTTGTTTCCTAGAAAGCTTAAATAAAAGTGGAGTAGACCATTGAAATTGTATGTGTGACCCCGTTTGGTGCTCTAGATTTGAAGAACAAAAGTGGTGAAGTCTTTAGAGTGAATGGGCACCGTGTCAAGCATTATCTTGGGAAGTTTGACGATAGCCATGTGGTGGCTATTAAATGATATGATGGTAACCCGCGTTGTGCTGCGACGTTAAATCAGGCGCTTCTTGGGGGGAAACCCATGTGTTTTTATTTTTGTTTTCTTTGATTTTCTTGGCAGTATAGGATTGATTTTTGGGCTAACTGGTTGTGAGATGCTGCAGGGATTGAGTTGATGCAGTGCAGGATATAATTGCAAAATTGTTCAGTCTCTGAAGTTTCCAGTGCAGCCGCACTACACTTTGAGCGGTCCGCACTGGCAAAAGGGTAACAAAAATGCTCTTTGAAGTTTTCCACTGCGTCCGTGGTGGACCACCGCGGTCACGGTGGACCACCGCAGACGCAGTCCACATTTCGCAGACTATGGTAGGTTATTGAGTTAGAACTGATAATAAGGCACCAGTGCAGAACGCGGTCCATTTTGTGCAACCGCACTGGTAGGTAAGAATGGACCCCAGGGGTTTTTCTATAAGTAGACCCTAGGGAACCCCTTTTACCCTTTTCACAAAATTGACTCTCAAAGACCCTAAACTACTGTTCATCCTCTCTTGTGATCGTAATTCTTGCTTAGATTGATTAAATGCATTTCATCTCATACATTTGGTAACATTTCACTTATTTCTCCTTTTTAAATTTTGTAATTTCATTTTGTTTTTGCTTTTTTTAACCTGTAGCTTCTTCTTCTTATCGTATTTCTCTACTTGTTAGCTTAGGTTAGTTTAAATTTTAATTTTTGTAGACTTAATGAGTATAATGTAATGGGTAAGTAGGGACTTTAATTAGTATATTTGAACTAAAAAAGCAAAATTAGGAATGCTAACTCAATGCCAGGTTTGGGCACCCTTCGCGGACCACGGTCATGTTTATATGGTTTGTGGTGCTTTAATATAGTCTACAATACCATTTTGTGTGGAATGCGGTGATGAATTTTTGAAATGAGGACCCTTGCCCAGTGCAGTCACACTACATTTTGTGCGGTCCGCACTGGCTCACCGCAGTAGTGATGCTACTTTGTGCGGTCCACGGTGGTAGGATTCAGAGAGCTTATTTTTGGGACCTTATACCTGTGCGGATTGCGGTCATTCTTATGCGGTCTACGGTGACCTCAGTGCGGCCGCACTCCTTTTTGTACGGTCCATATAGGCCATGTTCTGCAACTGTCTGCTGCAACTGTGTAATGTTGTTCTCCAATTATTCCTGCACTAATGTCTCAATGTCTCTGCTGATACTAACAATGTTAGATGCTTTGTTTGCAGATAATGGTTAAACAACGAGGAGGAAAAGGATCAAATAACCCAAGATAGGTAAATCCTACCGGGGAGGCAAAGGAAAGAAAGAGATCAAACTCACTCTTCAAGCTAGGGAAAACATAAAAAGGACCAGGAAGCTAATAAAATCTGTAGACAGAGCTTCTTCCTATTCCTCGGGGAGTAAGTACCAACCGGCAAGGGCCATCTCTTTAGACTATATGGCAGAATACATGGAAGACTGGTCGGTGATAGATAGGTTGAGAGACACTCCTCAACCATCACCCACTATCCGAAGGACATCTAATGTCATTTCTGAGTCGTCAGAGGGATCAGCAGCCGGTAGTGGGGACTACTCCACCTCCCCCGTAGCTTCATTATCTGGGGAGGTAGGAAGGGTGCAGACCGATAAATATAGGGAATGTGATGTCCCGGGCTGTATTGGTTACTTTAAATATGGTGGGATACCCCATAAATATGGGGAATGTGATATCCCGCATTATCTCATTAGTGGGTGCAGAGGCCAAGCTGGTAGCCACGTTCTCCTGGTAACATTTAAAGGGAAATGAAAACCCCAAGGACAAAAACTACAAGGCACCTGCTTCTACCCCAACTGGCCAATCTAAAGAGCCGGTTGTGGTAGAGGCACCCACGGAGCCTGCCTCCACTACTGTTGATATGCCTCTTAACCTCCCACTTCTGCTGACATTCCTTCTAGTCCACCCACCTCAGTTGACGTAGAGATTCCATCTTCCCGGGCCTATCCTATCACTGCCAACCGGCTAAGCCAGACGCTTCAGAGTCTAAACAACTGGATGTATACTACTTCACCCAAATTGTCTACCTTGAACTCCACCACTGTAGCTCAGTCGGCACCTCAGCCGGAACAGGTCCCACAGTCCATTGAGGATGCATTGAAGAAGATACTAGAAAACTAAGAGAAGATCCTCAATACTAAGAGTGCTTTGGCTAAGGCAGTGGATTCACATACCAAGGCTCTCAAGGAGCTTGTTTGGGAGCCCACGAAGCTTAGAAAGACATGGGATTCCAAGGAATCTGTGAAGGAGTTGCGGCTGGATGTGGATAGACTAAAGGTAGACCAACTGCCTTTTGACTTGTTGTGTGAGGACCAAGCTCCAGTAGAAATGCCAATATCAAATACATAGCCGAAGCAGTTACAGAGGCCTCCAAAGAGGAAGAGGACAATCTCGAGAGCAGATGATGCCATCATCAAGTTAGCGGACCCACTGGACGCTTCCTCCAGTCAGCCACAGGATGTACCAGATCCACAACCCGTCCAGGTCTAGGCCCAGGTCCTAACAACTAAGTAGCAGGATACCGGGAACCTGTCAGAGGTTCTTGAGCACACAGATGATCTAGGGATCATCTATGATCCTATGCAGACAGACGAGGCTTACAGAGTCTTCATATCCTTTCCCTACTATTTTCGGTGCTTATTTGGTTTAGTTGTCATTGGGGACAATGCTAGCTTTTATTTGAGGGGGTGTGCCCTATATTTTTATTGGATGACTGTATATATAGTGATTTCTTTTATACTTTGTTTTTCATCTGGTTTGTATATAATTTTACATTTAGTTACTATTATCACACTTTTTATCTTTTCTTTGGTCTGTATATAAAGTTACATAATTGTATATATTCATTCCCTGTTGTATATTCAAATCCCCTATTATACATATTCATTCTATTTTCTATTTTTGCAATTTTTTTGCTTTTAGCTTCTTATATAGGCTCGTAGCCTTTTGTTTTATATTGGGCATTTTAATAAGCCATTTGTTTTCGTAATGTCACGGTTCTTTCCAAATGCTCAGTATTGTATGAACCGGGTGGCTCTTCCCAATGATAGATGTCGTGACAACCTTCTTAATGTTTTGAGTCCATTTTTATTTTTGTCTTTGGTAGTTTGTAGTTAAGGGTACCTCAAGAAAATTTTCACTTGGGCCTATCACATTTGCCTTTTATCCTATGGTCAAAGACAAATTTTTGTGTTTAGGATAGTGAAAGCTGTGGCCTTGAGACTCTTGTGTTGACCGATAATCATCAAGTGGTTTTTCGGGACCATTGTATGCTCAAATCGTATCTAAGGTCATTGTGGGTCCTCGACTCTATGTGTTTAGAAATCCTTTAGCTTGTGTGGTGAGAAATTGAATTACGAGTCCAAGTCCCGAGCCATTGGTCTAGAACTTGCCTAAATATTTGTTGAGGAAAAATCTTAAGTGAAATTTGACTTGAAAAGTGATTACAGGCTCTCCTTGATCCAAATGATAGTTGAACAAATCCCATAGCCTACCAATGATAAGATCCCTAGTCAACCCTTTTGATCCTTAGACCTTTTTCTTTCAAGAACTATGTTACAAGCCTATACCCGTTCTAAAAGATACCCTCTCTTGGCACCCGATCTTTCCTTGAGCACATGGCAAAAGTATAAGTTTGGGGGGGAGAGATGAGGATGAAAAAAAAGTGGCATAATTCACAAAAATAAAGAGAAAGAAAGGCAATGAAAAAGAAAGAAAAGCAAAAAGACAAAAAGAATGCTCAATTGGAGAAAGAATAAAAGGGGATTCAAGAGAAGTAAAAGAAGGAAAGGTGTGGAAAGTTGAAAAAGGAGAAAAGAATTGAAATGCATAATAAAGAGCGACAATGTGTCTCTACAACCCCTTAGAAAGAGATGAAATGACTCAAAGAGTCAAGTGAATTGTGCCAAATGAATCAAAAGAAGTGCTTAAGGGAAGATGGAACCCACTTGAACAAAAACATGACCTACCCTAAACCAAAAGCCTTCACAATGACTCCATAAAATCCCTATATGATCTTGATTTGGATGAAGCTTTCATTAGTGGATACTTACATAAGAGGCAAGAGTATGGTACCTAGAGCCGGACTTGTGACCTTTTTCTTGAGAGAGGTGAGTGAATCATTAACCTAGGCTTGTGTGTCAATACTCCAAAAAGATGAGGTTTTCTTAGTGAGAGTTGAGGATGTGTGAGTTTGGGTTCCACAATGACTAAAGTAATTGAAAGAGTTCGTTGATGTGTTTAGTCAACTGTTGATGCTTTTGTGTCAAACTTGATCCATGATAATTCAAAGGATAAATGTTGTTAATGATGCATTCGCATTGAGGGCAGTTTTTAGTCCCAATTGATGCTTGTTGAGGTTACTTTAGGATAGCTGGAAATACTTAGATTTACCTTAAGAGGTGAGTCTTATTTTGTTTTCTTGAGGACAAGCAAAATCTTAAGTTTGGGGGAGTTGATAACAAGGGATTTTGACGTGCTTTATGCTCATTTTTGCTTATGCTTTGATTATAAATTCTTACAAAATAGTCCTAAAAGGCTTATAAGTTGTGCTTGATTGCAAGTTTGATCGACTAGGTAACGAAATGTCAAAGTTCGACTCATAAAGAGTGAAACGTACTCAAGTACCAAAGACAAGGCAAACTCAGGAGAAATAGGCCTAGTGCGGCCGCACTACACTTTGTGCGGTCCGCACTAGTGAAATTCAGAGAGTAGATTTCAAGGCATAAAACCTAGTGCGGTCGCAGTCCATCCTGTGCGGTCCGCACTAGGGAGATTTGGAGAACTGAAAAAGTAGGCTTTAAGACACTGCGGCCGCAGTCAATCTTGTGCGGTCTGTACTGAAGGCTCCACAGCTGCACTACCATTATGTGCAATCTGTGGAAGAGAAGATCATAGAGATGCAAATTTCCCATGTTCAGGCCATCGCAGTCTGCGGTCACATTTGTGCGGACCGCATTGGAAGCCTTCACGGCTGCGGTCCATTCTGCGCGGTCCGCGGAGCCTAAGTTGAGAGAGCCAAGACTTCAAAACCAATATCCTAGTGCGGCCGCAGTCCCTTTTGTGCTGCCCACACTAATCCCGTAGTGGCATTTTTGTCCAGTTTTTCCAACTTAGTATAATAGAACCTTTTTTTCATTTTAGGGTATTAGTTATTTTTGAACAGCAGCTCCGCTTATGAGAAGCTATTTTGTAGCCATTTTGGGCATTTTAGCTTAACTCTAACGATAGATTCTCTGTATTTTCCTTAGTGTTTAATTAATATGACTTTTATTCATCTATTTATCTATTTTCTTCTTCAAGCATGAGAAGCTAAGCCTATTAGCTAGGGTTGTGGTTCAACCCTAGTGTGGGTAATTGATAGGCGTTGCGATATAGGCTAAGATTGACTATGAGTATTTATTATTTGGGTTAATTTTATGGTTAATTTATGAATTAGTGGTTGCAAACACTGATTTGTGCTAAGTTGACTTAAGCTCTTCTTGAGAAAGAGAGTCTAAGTCTTAAAAATTGACCCAACAAGGAATTGAGATGGACTCAAGTGATTTGATAGTCCCAATTAAAGGGTTAAACCTCGAGAAAGTAATTACCCGACTTGAACCCTAGTTTCTTGGGCAAATATGCATACCTAATTGGTCTTGAGAAAGCCTATTGGGCAAAATCACTCTTTATACCGAGAGGTGTAGAGTGGGTAGTATCGAGCAACGGTTATAACATACTTCCCCAATAATATCAATCGTGCCTTAGATGCAATTATCTGTCAATAAGCCACCTAGGTGAAGGTCACTACCCTAGTGCCTCTTAATCCATTAGATACAACTTATAGCAATTTACTCTTAGATTAATATAGTTGCAATTATAATTTGTAGTTTAATCATAGTATAATATAAAGAAAAAAGCCAAAAATGAATAGAAGTGATATTTGGAACAAATACGCAATTCCATCCTAAATAAATACTCAAATCCATTTCTATCTCTCTATGGAAATCGATCCCGACCCACAATTCGGGTAAAAGCTATTGCAACCTTGTCTTGCAACCTTTTATTGGTGCAGAGTAGGCAGTGATCAGGTCTCTTGTAGGCTTGTAGGAAGCAACTAAACTTGGCTCAACACAGTCTAGTACGAAACCTGCACAGAAAGTGCAAAGTGCAGTATCGGTACAATTGCCCCATATACTGGTAAGTGTCGAGCCTAACCTTGACAATGTAGTGACGAGACTAGGACAAGACACATACATAAACTTGTGTAATAAACAATATGCTAACAAAAGTAACAATTAATAGAAGGTAAGCAGATATTAACGGGAGGCAAAACATGCCAAGGGATATCAAAATAAAGAATCATGGCCGTAGAGGAATTTAAACAGTTAGTACACTTTGAACCGATAATAAAAAGTAAACACAACAAATAAAAAATGCACAATATCACCCTTCGTACTTTTATTCTCAACCTGACCAGACAATCAGTAATAAAAATGTGCACGACATCATCCTTCTTGCTTTACCACTCAACCTCACCATGTGAATAATAAAAATGTGCATGGCATCAGCCTTCGTGCTTTATCACTCTTCCTCACCACATAAAAAATTGAAATATGCACCGCATCACCCTTTGTGCTTTATCACTCTACTTCACCCAAAAAGAGATATCAACAATAGAGAGATACAAATGACAACAACAAGTCTTACTTCAAAACTTAGCTCCGCAATATTAATCTCAACTTTGGGTAAAAACCCCATTAATACTAAATTCCATAAAACATGGTAAGAAACTTATCAAGACATCGATAACTAGCCTACACGTGAATAATATGATCAAAACAGAACATTTCCAAGAATAGAGCTCACTTACATGATTCACTCGACAACAACATATAGATACTCGTCACCTTACCTATACACCGTAATCAACATCCTAACACCTAGAAAATAAGCAAATAACCCTTGATCCCTCAAGCTAAGGTTAGCCACAACTCACTCCTCCATCCAAACTCAAGGCTCAATCATCGCTTTTCCATTAACACAAGCCTTCGAGCCAATAGACTCTAGCAAATTACCAACAAAACAATTCAATTTATGCCTTACGAACTACCCATAATAGCAAGGAATTAAATTTAGGCCATTTTTTAAAAATTCAACACCTGGGCTCGCTTGGTTCAAACTAAAAAATCGGACCAAAACCCGATTACCCATTCACCCCGAGCCAGGATATACAATTAGTTTTGGAATCCGACCTCGATTTGAGGTCTAAATCACCAAATTTCCAAATCCCTAGCTTTTACCCCAAAATCCCCAATTCCACAATGACAATCCTAGATTTTAGGTTGAAATTTTGTTTTAAAAAGTGAAAGATATAAACTACCACATGAATGAAATGTGCTGCCTTAGCCTATCAACAACAACCCAAATTGCATCGAACTTCCTCTGAGTCTGTGGGAGTCTAACAACGAAATCCATAGTGATACGCTCCCACTTCCACTCAGGAATCTCTATCTTCTAAAGTAAATCACCGGGGTTGTGATGATCATACTTTACTTGCTAACAATTTAGACACTAAGCTACATATGCAAAAATGTCCTTGTTCATCCTCCTCCACCAATAATACTACCGTAAGTCCTTATACATCTTGGTAGTTCCCAGATCAACAGAATATCGGGAACTGTAGACCTCCTCTAGAATTAACTCACAAAGCCCATCCACATTAGGTACACAAACACGACTATGCATCCTCAAAACATTATCATCTACAATTGAAACCTGTTTGGTATCACCATGCCGCACCGTATCCCTAAGGACAAGCAAATGAGGGTCATCATATTGTTGCCCCCTTATGCGCACAAACAAGGAAGACCGAGAGACTGTGCAAGCTAAAACACATATGGGCTCAGAAATATCCAACCTCACGAATTAATTGGCCAGGGCCTGAACATCTAATGCAATCAGTTTCTCACTGACTGGAATGTACGCAAGGCTTCCCATACTAGCTAACTTCCTACTCAAAGCATCGACCACCATATTAGCCTTCCCGGGATGATACAAGATGGTGATATCATAATCTTTCAATGGCTCTAACCACCCTCTCTGCCAGAAATTGAGCTCCTTCTGCTTGAACAAATACTGCAAACTCTTATGATCCAAGAACACCTCACATGTCACGCCATATAGATAGTGCTTCCAAATCTTCAGCGCGTGAACAATGGATGCCAACTCTAAATCGTGAACTAGATAATTCTTCTCATGAACCTTCAGCTACCGCGAAACTTATGCAATAACCTTACCACCCTGGATCAATACCGCACCAAGTCCAATACGTGTTGCATCACAAAAAATGTATATGGTCATGAACTTGTGGGCAATACCAATATCAATGTCATGGTCAAAGCTATCTTGAGCTTCTGAAAGCTGGCCTCACTCTCATCCGACCATCTGAACGGGCCACTTTTCTGTGTCTACCTAGTCACTGGGGCGGCTATAGATGAAAACCCCCCCATAAACTGATGGTAATGAACCGCCAAACACAAGAAATTATGGATCTATATTGCTGATGTAGGCCTAGTCTAATTCTGAATGACCTCAATTCTCTTAGGATCCACTTAAATACCCTCTAAAGATACAACCTGACCCAAGAAAGTTCCAAACTCAACTAAAACTAACATTTCAAAAACTTAGCATATAATTGGCTGTCTCTCAGAGTCTGAAGAACGATCCGAAGATAGTGCTCATGCTCCCCTCGGCTGCGGGAGTAGATCAAGATATCATCAATAGAAATATTCACAAAGAAATACAGATAGGGTTGAGCACCCGGCTCAAAAAAATCTATAAATGTTGCAGGGGAATTTGTCAGCCCAAATGATATCACTAGAAACTTATAATGCCCAAATCAAGTCCGGAAAGTTGTCTTAGGGATATCAGATGCCCTAATCCTCAACCGGTGGTAGCTAGACCTCGAATCAATCTTTGAAAATACATTGGTACCCTGAAGCTGATCAATTAATTCATCAATCATCGACAATGGATACTTGTCCTTCTTTTTTGCAAACAACATTGGCGCACCCAGAGACAAGACCATGATCTAACAATTCCCTTATCAAGCAAATTTTGCAATTGTTCCTTCAACACTTTCAACTCTGGCAGGGACATATGGTATGGCAGAACAAAAATAGGCTTAGTGCCCGGAACCAAATCAGTACAGAAGTCAATATCCCTATTCAGTGGCATTCCTGGCAGGTCTGCAGAAAATACCTCAGTAAACTCCAAAATAACTGGTACGGAATACATGGAAGGAACCTCTACATTAGAATCTTAGACATAAGCCAAATAAGCTAGAAAACCTTTCTCGACCATGCGTCGAGCTTTCAAATAAGAAATAACCCTACTGGTAGAATGACCAAGAGTCCATCTCCACTCTAATCGAGACAACCCCGGAAAATCTAAGGTCACGGACCTAGCGTGACAGTCCAATATAGCATGATAAGGTGACAACTAATCCATTACCAAAATAACATTAAAATCAACCATAACGAGAAGTAAAAGATTTACACTAGTCTCAAGAGACTCTATAATGACCACTCACGAATGATAGACACAAACTACCAATATAGAATCCCTCACCAGTGTAGACACATAAATCGGAGCACCCAAACTGTAAGGCCCCGTAAAATTTTTGTGCATAAAACCTAATAGCTATAATGTCATGGTCCGAATAATGTGTTCGGACCCTTGGTAGTGATTTAAGTTTCAAAAATGTAGAGAATCAAGTTTTCCAGAAAAGTGTCAATTTTGCGGTCAAGAATGCGACCGCAGATCTACTATACGGACCGCATTCTTGCCGCAAAGCTTACCAGAAGGTTTCCCAAAATCATGTTGAAAAAGCGGTCGATATGCTATCGCATAATGAATCTGCGGTGCACTTTGCGATCACAGATCAAGAATGCGGACCGCATTTTGGTCGCATTCCGTAACAGAATTTGTGTAAATTTTGAGATCATTCCGCGATCTCTATGCGGACCGCATGTTGATTCTGCGATCGCAGATGCGACCGCAGAATTGACCCGGCCCAGGAGTTTTATAAATTTCAACCCGATCTCTTCTTTAATATAATGCCTTTCCCCTTCATTTTATCATATCATCTTACCAAAATTAGAGAGAGAGAGAGAGGGGTTTTAGAGAGAGAAGTTTTTCATCTTCAAAGATTGTTCCAACCATTTAGTCCAACGGATTCTAGGGCAAAGATTCAACTTCCCCAATACATTTCAAGGTAAAAACCCTAGCTATTGTCTCAAATTTTCAGTTTTAAAATGGGTAAAAGAAGGTTTGCATATAATAGCTTTTGAAAATGGAATTTTATACTCATGCATGATTATTGAACTTGATTTTAGTAAAAAGAAGTGAGTAGAAGTAAGAGTCTTCAAGAACAAGGTCGGCAAGGATAGGATAGCTTGGGTAAGCATAAAGTAGGAATTTAAAGGAAGAAAACTCGATACCAGGTATATATGGCTAATTTTGATTCTTGTAAAATCGCCCAAATGTGTGCGAATTGTTTTGGCATGTGTTAATTTGAGAAATTGTATGTAACTCTTTGATTTCTTTGTTGGGCGTTCGATTGATGTTGACTACGTGTGGTGTGGTATGAAATGTGAATTGAAAGATAAAAAGGGAACCGAAATTGGTAAAGAATTGGGAACAACCATTGTGATAGCATATATGGCTTATTATGGAAGGAATTTGGAACACTTGAATTGTGGTAAATCGTTGAACATGCTTATGTGGGCACTCTCGAATGTGGAAACATGATAACTTGGTTGTGAATTCAATTTGAAAAGTATTTGAGTTCATGGATCGAATTGTAAGTTGCTTATTTGAACTTGTTGTAATTGTGTGTAGTACCTTATCTGCTATTTGTGCTTGTTGTGTTTGAAAACTGTACGGTGGGATCGGGTTGCGCGCCGCAACATGAAGAAATAAGGTGTGGGTTGGGGTGATAATGGTGGCCGAGGTAATAAGGGTGGACGAGGTAATAAGGATGGAAAGCGATCGAAATCGCAAATGAAATTGAAACAAAATTTATTGATATGAAATTGTGAAAGGAGACAGCATGAGAGTTTGCAACCTGGGGGGCACTGATTGCCCCTATGTTTGACTACATGCAATTTATGTGGTTGATTGGTTGTTGTTCTATTAGTTGACCATGAACG
Source organism: Nicotiana noctiflora (assembly GCA_032618575.1). NCBI lineage: Eukaryota > Viridiplantae > Streptophyta > Magnoliopsida > Solanales > Solanaceae > Nicotiana > Nicotiana noctiflora. Next base: position 297,985 of record JASVEL010012702.1, read on the forward strand.
TGCTTGTGTTGAGGCTTATCTGAAATGAGTAAAAGGTGGGAATCACGGTTAGTTAGCTGAATTGATTTCTTGATGTATTCTATTGGCTGTCTTGTCATCGTGATTCTTGTTTAACGGCTTGAGTTTACTTGGGACAAAGTTTGTCCATACATACCAGTACAATTCAAGTGTACTGACGTCCCTTTTGCCGGGGATGCTACATTCATGTTATGATTGTAGGTGGATCAGTAGCAGGCACTTCAGCTCATCGGCAGTAGTATCCTTCACCTTCCACTGCCCGTTTTGGTGAGCCCCTTTCTTCCTCGGGGCCCCGTGTGGTTCATGCCACTTTTGTTTAGATTTCATTTTGGTTTTGTAAGGTATAGCCGGAGCCTTGTTACCGACAAGTATTGTATTCCCCTTTTTGTATCCTAGAGGCTCTGTAGACATGTAAACAGTGGGATTCCAGTCTAATGTATATATTATGTTATGTCGGGCGTTGTAAAAATTGCAAACTTGTTAATGGATCTCTCGTATGGTTTTGTTTGTTTATTGTGACAGCATTCATGATTAGTAAAATATTTGGTTAATGATAATCAATCAATACAGGGGTAACGCGTGGGAATGAAAGGCACCCAGGTCCGCTTGACTGGGGACACCCGGTCAGGCGGTCATGTCCCTCGATTTAGGGCGTGACAAACTTGGTATCAGAGCCTAAGGTTTTTAAAGTGTCCTAAGATGTCTCGGAGCCGTGTCTAGTAGTGCCATTCTTATCGGTGTGTTGTCGACCACATAAGATAAGTTGGGGGCTACACGGGCATTTAGGAATATACCTATTTCTTTGTTAATCTATATCGTGCGGTAAAGTGCAATGTGGAAATATCCTGTGTCTAATTCGCGCCTTGTTCCCAAATTTTCAGAATATGGCGCCTAAGAAGAAGGCTAGACTCGGCCTTGGGGCGAATGCCGGCCCAAGTGCGGCTGCTAATCATGTACCCGATGTCATGGGCGAGAATGACCCACCAGTCCTTAATCTGCCTGGCCCACCTGTTCAAAACCCAAGTGTCCCTATTCCAGCTGCGGCAGAGGATGCCACCATTCCTCCTGCCGGTGTTCCTGACTCAGATACAGTTCCCGCTTCGGGCTCTGGTATCTCTAATGAGGATCTTAGGGGAGCCATTCATATGTTAACACAGTTAGTGGCCGCCCAGGCCCAGAGATCCCATGATGCCCCTGCATCCTCCAGCGGACAGGGAGATTCCTCCAACTCCAGAGTTCACCAGTTTTTGCGATTGGCCCCTCCAGAATTCTCAGGCACAGACCCAGAGGCCGATCCGCAGGATTTCCTTGATGAGATATATAAGACCCTTCGAGTGATGAAGGCTACTGAGATAGATGGGGTAGAGTTGGCCTCTTACAGGCTGAAGGGAGCGGCACGTTCATGGTTCGAGATGTGGGAGGACTGTCGTGAGGAGGTGAGCCCTCCGGCCAGATGGGATGAGTTCGTAGATGCATTTATGGACCACTTCTTGCCTGCCGAGGTGATGGCAGCCCGTGCCACGGAGTTCGAGGTCCTCAAACGGGGCAGTATGAGTGTTTGGGAGTATCATATGGAGTTCGTAAGATTGTCCAAGTACGCTCCTCATTTAGTGTCGAACATGGATGCCCGGGTTCGACGGTTTTTTCGGGGCCTTAGCCCTTTGGTAGTGAATGAGGCCGCCACAGCGGCTTTGCACTCGGACATGAACTATGGGAGGATTGTGGGGTTTGCTCGGGCCACGAGAGGCCGGAAGTCGAAGATTCGTGCGAGAAGAGAAAGTAGCGAGCGGGGCTCGGTCAATGGGTCATTCGGGGAGATCACTTCCGGGGAGAGGGTCATCGGGGCCATCCCGGTCATATGCTCGGTCCTCCGCGAGTGCACCGCCATCTATGCACGGTTATCAGCAGGGCAGTTACTCGAGACCCGGTTCGGACAGCAGGAGGTCTCGTCAGTCTGGTCGTCCTGGGGTGAGATCCCAGCAGCGAGGGAGACCTACATGCCCCAAGTGTGGGAGATTTCATACGGAGACTTGCTACCTTGACATCCCGGTGTGCTTCGGGTACGGGGTGAGAGGTCACATTCAGCGGGATTGCCGTGCACCCCGTCAGGGTATAGGTAGGGGATCTGCTCAGTCATCCGGTTCTTCAGCTGCTACATCATCAGCGCGTACTCCAGCATCAGCAGGGCGTGGTGCAGCTAGGGGTGGAGCTCATGGTAGGGGTGGACCTAGCCGATTCTATGCATTGAGTGACCGCCAAAATGCCGAGGCTTCTCCAGATGTTGTTACAGGTATCATGTCTGTTCAGACTATTGATTGTTATGCCCTTATTGATCCAGGGTCCTCCTTGTCTTATGTTACTCCATTCATTGCTTCAAGTTTCGGGATAGAACCCGAACAGCTTCATGAGCCGTTCTCTGTGTCGACTCCTATTGGTGATTCTATTACAGCCTCACGAGTCTATAGGAATTGTGTTGTTACGGTGGGTGGTCGTGATACCACAGCCGATCTTATTGAGCTTGGAATGGTAGATTTTGATGTAATTATGGGGATGGATTGGCTCTATTCATGCTTTGCCAAGCTTGACTGTCGGACGAGAGTTATGAGGCTCGAGTTCCCTAACGAGCCAGAGTTATTGAATGGAGAGGAAATGGTGTAGTGTCAAGGGGTAGGTTTATTTCCTACCTTAAGGCTTCGAAGATGATTAAGAAGGGGTGTATCTATCACTTGTTTCGGGTAACGGACACCACCTCAGAGGTGCCTACCCTCGAGTCCGTGCCAATTGTGAATTTCCTGAAGTGTTTCCGGATGAGCTTCCAGGCATTCTGCCGGATAGGGAGATTGATTTTGGGATCGATGTATTGCCAGATACTCAGCCAATATCCATTCCACCATACAGGATGGCGCCGGCAGAGTTAAGGGAGTTAAAGGAGCAGCTGAGGGATTTATTAGAGAAAGGGTTCATACGACCGAGTGTGTCGCCGTGGGGTGCTCCGGTTCTTTTTGTCAAAAAGAAGGATGGGTCACTTCGAATGTGTATTGATTATCGGCAGCTCAACAAAGTCACCATCAAGAATAAATATCCTTTGCCTCGAGTGGATGATCTGTTTGACCAATTGTAGGGAGCGAAGTTCTTCTCAAAGATTGATTTACGGTCCGGGTACCACCAGTTGAAAATCAGGGAGCAGGATATTCCTAAGACCGCCTTCAGAACTCGTTATGGTCACTTCAAATTTTTGGTCATGTCTTTTGGGCTAACCAACGCCCCAGAAGCTTTCATGGACCTTATGAATCGTGTTTTCAAGCCATTCCTAGATTCTTTTGTGATTGTATTCATTGATGACATCCTCATCCACTCTCGGAGCAAGGAATATCATGCCGTTCACCTCAGAGCAGCATTGCAGACCCTTCTTCAGTATCAATTGTATGCCAAGTTCTCAAAATGTAACCTTTCTAGGACATGTTATTTCCAGTGAGGGAATTCAGGTGGATCCTCAGAAGATTGCGGCAGTGAAAGATTGGCCTAGACCCATGACCCCGACAGAGATACGTAGCTTCTTGGGTTTGGCAGGGTACTATCGGAGGTTTGTAGAGGGATTCTCAACCCTCGCTTCCCCATTGACAAAACTGACGCAGAAGGCAGTTAAGTTCCGGTGGTCCGATGCATGTGAGAAAAGTTTCCAAGAATTGAAGTCAAGATTGACCTCGGCACCGGTATTGGCCTTACCAGAAGGCACAGAGGGATTTGTAGTTTATTGTGATGCCTCCAGAGTTGGTTTGGGATGTGTATTGATGCAGCGCGGAAAGGTCATAACTTATGCTTCCAAGCAACTCAAGAACCATGAGAAGAATTATCCGACGCATGATTTGGAGCTTGCAGCTGTTGTGTTTGCCTTGAAAATATGGCGACACTATCTTTATGGGGTACATGTAGATGTGTTTTCGGACCACAAGAGCCTCCAGTATTTGTTCAAGCAGAAAGAGCTGAATCTGAGACAGCGGCGGTGGTTAGAACTGCTCAAGGACTATGATATGAACATATTGTACCATCCAGGGAAGGCAAATGTGGTAGCCGACGCTCTTAGTCGAAAAATCCATGGCTCATTTGGGTGTGGATCAGAGACACCTGGCTCGGGAGGTTTACCAATTAGCCAGTTTGGGGGTTCGTATCTCGGCGTCGGACGAGGGGGATGTTTTGGTGCATAATGGAGCAGAATCATCACTGGTCGCGGAAATCAAGGAAAACAGTTCATGGATCCAGCATTGGTTCGGGTGAAGGAAGCAGTTATGAATAACAAGACCTCAGCATTTGTACTCAGCAGCGAGGATGGTGTATTGCGGTGCCAAGGTAGACTATGTGTTCTAGATGTGGACGAGCTTCGGGAAAGAGTGCTGGCAGAGGCTCATATTTCCAGGTATTCGGTACACCCAGGTTCCACGAAAATTTATCATGATCTTAAGGAGATTTATTGGTGGAACGGTAAGAAAAGGGATGTGGCAAGCTTTGTAGCTAGATGCCCGAACTGCCAGCAAGTGAAGGCCGAGCATCAACAGCCCGGTGGATTAACTCAGCTTATAGAAATACCAAGGTGGAAATGGGAGATGATCAATATAGATTTCGTGGTGGGGTTACCTCGCACTCAGCGTAAGTTCGACCCAATATGGGTGATAGTGGATCGACTCACCAAATCAGCCCACTTCCTGCCAGTCAAGTCCACTGATACTGCGGAGCAATATGCAAGGTTGTACATCAAGGAGATAGTAAGGCTTCATGGCACTCCACTTTCTATTATCTCGGATCGCGGGGCTCGGTTCACAGCTAACTTTTGGAAGAAGTTTCAGCAAGGTTTGGGAACTCAGGTGAATCTCAGCACAGCTTTCCATCCGCAGACCGACGGTCAGGCCGAGCGGACCATTCAGACGCTTGAAGATATGTTGCGGGCTTGTGTCTTAGATTTTAAAGGTAATTGGGATAAACATTTGCCACTGATAGAATTTGCTTACAATAACAGCTATCATGCTAGCATTCAGATGGCCCCGTTTGAGGCATTGTACGGGAGAAGATGTAGGTCGCCAATCGGGTGGTTTGAGGTAGGTGAAGCGGAATTGCTAGGGCCAAATATGGTGTACGAAGCTATGGAAAAGGTCAAGGTAATTCAGGAGAGAATGAAAGCAGCACAGAGTCGTCAAAAATCCTATGAAGACGTTCGCCGAAGGGATTTGGAGTTTCAAGTCGATGATTGGGTGTTTTTGAGGGTATCTCCTATGAAGGGAGTCATGCGATTCGGAAAGAAAGGGAAATTGAGTCCTAGGTATGTCGGGCCATATCGGATCGTTCAAAGGATTGGTCAAGTCGCTTATAGGCTAGAGTTTCCTCCTGAGATGTCATCAGTGCACCCGGTATTCCATGTGTCCATGTTGAAGAAAGTAATTGGAGATCCATCCACCATCATGCCAGCCGAGGCTATTGAGGTTAATGAAGATTTGTCGTACGAAGAAGTTCCAGTCGCCATTCTTGATAGGCAAGTCGGTAAGTTGATAAATAAGGAAGTTGCCACTGTTAAAGTATTGTGGCGAAGCCAACAAGTTGAGGAGGCCACATGGGAAGCAGAGAAAGAGATGAAGGAAAAGTACCCCCATTTGTTTGATCAAGCCTAGAAGAAATTAGGTGACCCTTCTATTCCTAGTAACTGCCATCTTGTCCAAGTTGTTTCCCTCTTAGTATTAGTAAAGTCTCCTTCATTTTGTAATGAGTTAAATGTGTTGTTACCTTGGGTCACTCGAACCTTTCTTGATAAGTGAAAGTCTTATAAAGATTTACGTGTTAAATAAACAAATAATAGTAAGTGTAGATTGGTAATGGTTTGTTGAGTGTACATGGTGTTAAAATGGTTAAATAAGGTAAGAATTCATTGAAGTGACTAGTTTATGTGCAATTGTAACAATGTGGTAGAATATGTGCATTTGTTGAGGTAAGAAAGTGCATACGAGTTGTGGGAAGTGTTGTATTTGTGTATGGTTGTTTGGTAATGTGTTTTGGGGGCCCTCTGACAGGTGGATATGTCCATAATACAAAGGAAACTCTAGCGAAATTTTTCTAAACTATAAGAGTTAGAAATTTTGATAGTTTGCATATCATGTCTTTCAAAATCAACTCATTTTTCAAAACTCCTCATTCGAGGACGAATGATCTTAAGGGGGGGAGGATGTAAGGCCCCGTAAAATTTTTGTGCATAAAACCTAGTAGCTATAGTGTCATGGTCCGAATAATGTGTTCGGACCCTTGGTAGTGATTTAAGTTTCAAAAATGTAGAGAATCAATTTTTCCAGAAAAGTGTCAATTTTGCGGTCAAGAATGCAACCGCAAATCTGCTATGCGGACCGCATTCTTGCCGCAGAGCTTACCAGAAGGTTTCCCAAAATCATGTTGAAAATGCGGTCGATATGCGATCGCATAATGAATCTGCGGTGCACTTTGCGACCGCAGATCAAGAATGCTGACCGCATTTTGGTCGCATTCCGTAACAGAACATGTGTAAATTTTGAGATCATTCCGCGGTCACTATGCGGACCGCATGTTGATTCTGCGATCGCAGATGCGACCGCAGAATTGACCCGGCCCAGGAATTTTATAAATTTCAACCCTGATCTCTTCTTTAATATAACGCCTTTCCCCTTCATTTTATCATATCATCTTACCAAAATTAGAGAGAGAGAGGGGTTTTAGAGAGAGAAGTTCTTCATCTTCAAAGATTGTTCCAACCATTTAGTCCAAAGGATTCTAGGGCAAAGATTCAACTTCCCCAAAACATTTCAAGGTAAAAACCCTAGCTATTTTCTCAAATTTTCAGTTTTAAAATGGGTAAAGGAAGGTTTGCATATAATAGCTTTTGAAAATGGAATTTTATACTCATGCATGATTATTGAACTTGATTTTTAGTAAAAAGAAGTGAGTAGAAGTAAGAGTCTTCAAGAACAAGGTCGGCAAGGATAGGATAGCTTGGGTAAGCATAAAGTAGGAATTTAAAGGAAGAAAACTCGATACCAGGTATGTATGGCTAATTTTGATTCTTGTAAAATCGTTCAAATGTGTGCGAATTGTTTTGGCATGTGTTAATTTGAGAAATTGTATGTAACTCTTTGATTTATTTGTTGGGCGTTTGATTGATGTTGACTACGTGTGGTGTGGTATGAAATGTGAATTGAAAGATAAAAAGGGAACCGAAATTGGTAAAGAATTGGGAACAACCATTGTGATAGCATATATGGCTTATTATGGAAGGAATTTGGAACACTTGAATTGTGGTAAATCGTTGAACATGCTTATGTGGGCACTCTCGAATGTGGAAACATGATAACTTGGTTGTGAATTCAATTTGAAAAGTATTTGAGATCATGGATCGAATTATAAGTTGCTTATTTGAACTTGTTGTAATTGTGTGTAGTACCTTATCTGCTGTTTGTGCTTGTTATGTTTGAAAACTGTACGGTGGGATCGGGTTGCGCGTCGCAACATGAAGAAATAAGGTGTGGGTTGGGGTGATAAGGGTGGCCGAGGTAATAAGGGTGGACGAGGTAATAAGGATGGAAAGCGATCGAAATCGCAAATGAAATTGAAACAAAATTTGTTGATATGAAATTGTGAAAGGAGACAGCAGGAGAGTTTGCAACCTGGGGGGCACAGATTGCCCCTATGTTTGACTACTTGCAATTTATGTGGTTGATTGGTTGTTGTTCTATTAGTTGACCTTGAACGTGCTTGTGTTGAGGCTTATCTGAAATGAGTAAAAGGTGGGAATCACGGTTAGTTAGCTTAATTGATTTCTTGATGTATTGTATTGGCTGTCTTGTCATCGGGATCCTTGTTTAACGGCTTGAGTTTACTTGGGACAAAGTTTGTCCATACATACCAGTACAATTCAAGTGTACTGATGTCCCTTTTGCCGGGGACGCTACATTCGTGTTATGATTGTAGGTGGATCGGTAGCAGGCACTTCAGCTCATCGGTAGTAGTATCCTTCACCTTCCACTGCCCGTTTTGGTGAGCCCCTTTCTTCCTCGGGGCCCCTGTGTGGTTCATGCCACTTTTGTTTAAGATTTCATTTTGGTTTTGTAAGGTATAGCCGGAGCCTTGTTACCGGCAAGTATTGCATTCCCCTTTTTGTATCCTAGAGGCTCTGTGGACATGTAAACTATGGGATTCCAGTCTAATGTATATATTATGTTATGTCGGGCGTTGTAAAAACTGCAAACTTGTTAATGGATCTCTCGTATGGTTTTGTTTGTTTATTGTGACAACATTCATGATTAGTAAAATATTTGGTTAATGATAATCAATCAATACAGGGGTAACGCGTGGGAATGAAAGGCACCCAGGTCCGCTTGATTGGGGCCACCCGGTCAGGCGCCGGTCATGTCCCTCGATTTGGGGCGTGACAAAAACAATCACGGGGCACAACCAAATATGAAGAAAAATAGGATGATACATATGAATAAGTAGATCCCGGATCAATTAATGTGCCTAGAAATGTGCCTCGGATCACCACAACTATAATAAGATCTCAGCTACTTTAGTTGATGGCCTTGAAACTGACCTTGGAGGCCAGCGTAACCACCCTGAACACTCTGGAGCAGAGGTGCAATGATAGAAGCTGGTGATAAAATGTAGGCTAGCTTATCAAAATACTGCATATGAGTGCCACGACCACCTAGAGCACCGTGAGAAGACTGAAAACCTAAATGAAATGGCCTGGGGGGATGGCCTCTACCAAAAGTACCCCAACCTCCAGATGAGGCCCTACTGAATCTACCGGAGTGATGATGCCTTTTGTCAGATCCCGGTCTACTCCCCTGATCTAAAACCATCTCAACTCGTCTGGCCATATTGGTTGCATCCTGGAAAGAAATCTTGTTGCATGTCTCCTTAAACATCTGCAATATGATAGGCTGAGGAAGTCCCTCAATAAACCTCATCACCTTCTCTCTCTCTCTCAATAGGAAGTATAAGAAGAGTATGATGAGCCAAATCAATGAAGCGGTTCTCATAAGTAACGGACATACTGCCCTGTTGCAGACGTTCGAACTGCCTGCGATAGTCCTCTCTTAGCGTAACAGGAAGGAACTTCTCAAAAAATATCTAAGAGAACTGGTCCAAAGTCAAAGTAGGAAACACTGCTAGTTTGGCCAAGAAAAAATCCCTTCACCATTTCTTGGCGCAACCTAACAAATGGAAGGAAACAAAGGCAACCCCGTTGGTATCTACTATTCCAATGTTACGTAACAACCCATGACAATTGTCTAGATAGTTCTGGGGATCCTATGAATATATAGCGCTATAGAAAGTGGTGAAAATCTTGGTAAAACAATCTAATCTCCACAAAGCCTCAGATGACATAGCTGAGCCATCGTCGGCCTATGCTGCAACACCCGATGGAACTACCCCAATTAGCTGAGCTGTTGGAGTCTAAAATTGGGGAGCCATCTACTCCGGAGTGTGAGTAGCGAGGGTCTAGGCTCCTCCCCGGTGTGAGATATGGCTGGTGCTACAAGAAATGTGCCAGCCTGAGTGACACTCTCCATAAGGCCCACTTGACGGACCAAAGGATCCTAAAGTACCGGGGTGGCGATGAACCTCTCTGGAACCTGTGTTGGCCCTTCTTGAATGGTCTGGCCTAGAGCTTCCTCATCAAACTCTACTTGAGGATCCGCCGCTGGCGCTGCTGCTCGAACTCTACTTGAGGATCTGCCCCTACCTCATTGGTCTCTACTATCCCTATGTTACGTAACACCTCATGACAACTGTCCAGATAGTCATGAGGATCCTCTAAAGATGTACCACTATAGTTGGTGGTGAAAGCTTGGTAAACCTATCCAGTATACATAAAGCCTTAGAAGACATAGCTAATCCATCACCGGCCTATGCTGCAACACTAACCCAACTAGCTCAGTTGTTGAAGTCTGAATTTGGGGAGTCATCTGCTCCGAGTGTGAGTAGCGGGGGTCTAGGCTCCTCCCCCATCTTGAGAGATAGATGGTGCTACATGCAATGTGTTGGCCTGAGCGGCACTCTCTATAAGACATACTAGACCGACCAAAGCATCCTAATGTACCGGGGTGGCGATAAACCCCTCTGGAACCTGAGCTAGCCCCGCTGAAATGGTCTGGGCTAGAGCTTCCTCCTCAAACTCTACCAGAGACTCTACCAATGGTTCTGCTGCTCGAGCTCTAGGTTGAGCCCAGCACCTGCCTCAGCCTCTAGCACAGACTCATCCTCTTCCCCTCGTAGGAGCTGCCACTGGTGCTGTTACTCGACCTCTAGGCAAGCCGACACATTATAAAAACAAATTGATTTTTTCATTTAAAAGTATCACGACCCATATTTTCCACAATCGGGATCGTGACGGTACCTAACCTTTTGGGTACTAGGCAAGCCAACAATTAAAGAATTGATACGCTAACCCTTAACCAATTCAGTAAATAATAGCAATCAAACCAAAATAGATTTAAAGGGTGCAGAAATTCATAATAACCCAAGTACTTATGCACAATTACCTAGAAACTGGTGTCACAATTCACAAACTTTAAGAGTCACTACAAATACTAGCTCAAAGAAAATACAACTTTATTTTAATTAAAAGATATAGTAAACTAGAATAACTGAAGGGGACTCCAGGGTTTGCGAACGCCGGCAGATCTTCCTTGGGTCTCTTGTAGGCTTGATGGCAACAACTAAACTTGGGTCAACACAGTCCAGTACCAAAACCTGCATAGAAAGTGCAAAGTGCAGTATCAGTACAACTGATCCCATGTACCGGGAAGTGCCGAGTCTAACCTCGGTGAAGAAGTGACAAGACTAGGACAAGACACATACATAAATCTGTGTAGTTAAATAATATGCTAATAGAAATAACAATCAATACAAGATAAGTAGATATTAACAAGAGGGGAAACATGCTAATGGGTATCAAAATAAAGAATCATGGCAGTAGAGGAATTTAAACAGTTAGTACACTTTGAACCGATAATAACAAGTAAACACAACAAACCGAAAATGCATGACATCACCCTTCGTGCTTTTACTCTCAATCTCACCAAATAATCAATAATAGAAACGTGCACGACATCACCCTTCTTACTTTATCACTCAACCTCACCATGTGAATAATAGAAGTGTGCACGACATCAACATTCGTACTTATCACTCTTCCTCACCACTTAAATAATAGAAATATGCATGTCACTCTACCTCACCCAAACATAGACATCAACAATAGAGAGAGAGAGAGAGACAAAAATGGCAACAACAAGTCTTACTTCAAAACTTAGTTCCACAATACCAACCTCAACTTTGGGTATAAACCCCCTATTAATACCAAATTCCATAGAACATGGTAAGAAACTTCTCAACACATCGATTCACTAGTCTACACATGAACAATATGATCATGAATATAACATTTCCAAGAATAGATCTCACTCACATGTTATGACTATACAATAACGTATAGATACTCTTCACCTTATCTATACATCATACTCAACATCCGAACACGTAGAAAATAAGCAAATAATACATAATCCATCAAGTTCAGGTTAGCCGAAACACTTACCTCACTCCTCTGGCCAAACTCAAGGCTCAACCACTGCTTTTCCTTCACACAAGCCTCCATGCCAATAGAATCTAGCAAATTCCCAACCAAACAATTTAATTTAAGCCTTAGGAACCACCTATGATAGTAAGGAATTCAATTTAGGCCATTTTTGGAAAAGTCAACACCTGGGCTCGCTTGGTTCAAACTCAAAATTCAGACCAAAACCCGATTACCCATTCACCCTCGAGCCAAATATACAATTAGTTTTGGAATTTGACCACAATTTGAAGTCTAAATCCCCAAATTTTGAAATCCCTAGCTTCTACCCAAAAATTCCAAATTCCACCATGAAAATATAGATTCTAGGTTGAAATCTTGTCATAAGAAGTATAAAATTGAAAGAGATAAGTTAAGAATCATTTACCTATGATTTGGGGAAGAAATGGCCTTTGGAAAATTGCCTCTAAGGGTTTAGGTTTTGAAAATTTGGGAAATGAATCAAAAATGCCGTTTAAGTCCATTTTACATAGCTACAGATATCGCAATTGCGACATGCGCTTTGCAATTGCGAAGCTCGCAAATGCGAGGTCCTTCACATCTTTGCTGCCTTTGCAATTGTGAATGTAAGATTGCAATTGCGACCATAAACCTCTGCAAATGCGACAAAATGATCGTATTTGTGATCATTGTCCCTCCTAGTTTTACCTTGCAAATGCGAATAAATCTTCGCAATTGCGAAAATTGTATGGCCCAGCTTCCAATCGCAATTGCAATGAAAGCCTAAATGCGGATAATGTAGGGTTCGCAATTGTGATGCCTGGTCTCGCAAATGTGAGATCAGAGGCATGCAATAAGTTCTATCATACCAGCAGAATTTCCTATGTTCCAAAACACCTTGTACCCTATCCGAAACTCACGCAATCCCTCAGGACTCCAAACTAAACATGCACACAAGTCTTAAAACATCATACGAACTTGCTCATGCGATCAAATCGCCAAAATAACATCTTAAACTACAAATTCAACACCAAAACACATGAAATTCTTAAGAACACTTTGAAATTCATTTTTTACAACCGGACGCCCGAATCACGTCAAATCAACTCCATTTTCACCAAATTTCACACACATGACATTATTATATTGAACCTGTATCGAGCTTCGGAACTAAAATACGGGCTCGATATCAATGAGATCAAACATTAATAAAACTCATTAAACCATTAGGGTTTTGGTCTTACAATTTTCATTATAAATTTATTAATCGGGCTAGGGACCTCTGAATCCGATATGGGCATATGCCCAAGTCCTATATTTTACTACAGACTCCCTGGGACCGTCAGAACACAGTTCCGGGTCTGTTTACTCGAAATGTTGACCGAAGTCAACTAAAATCAACTTTTAAAGGCAAAAGATAATATTTTCTCAAATTTCTACATAAAGGCTTTTCGGAAATGAGCCTGGACTGCACACGCAAATCGAGGAGAAATAAATGAGGTTTTGAAGGCCTCGAAACACAAAATCAAGTTCTATAGCATAAGATGACCTTTTGGTTCATCACATTCTCCACCTCTAAAACAATCGTTCGTCCTCGAACGGATATAGGAAAGTACCTTGGTTGGGAAAAAAGTGGGGATATTTTCTCCGCATATCGGACTCCTAAGTATCTGCCTCAACATGCTTACCTCTCCACTGTACCCAAACCAAAGGATAACTCTTCGATCTCAGCTATCAAACCTACCGATCTAAAATGGCTATCGGCTCCTCCTCATAGGCCATATCCTTATCCAATTGGACAGTGCCGAAATCAAACACATGGGATGGATTGCTGAGATACTTCCAAAGCATGGATACTTCAAACACTGGATGCAATGCTAATAAGCCTGGTGGCAACGCAAGTCTGTAGTCCACCTCTCCCACTCGATTAAGAATCCCAAAAGGCCCGATGATCCTAGGGCTTAACTTACCCTTCTTCCAAAATCTCATTACGCCCTTCATGGGTGACACCTGAAGCAACACTCTTTCTCTGACCATGAATGCTACATCTAGAAACCTTATGGTTGGCATAACTCTTTTGCTTGGACTGAGCTACTCAAAGTGTCGTGAATGATCTTAACATTATCCAAGGCATCCTATACTAAATTTGTATCTAACAACCGATCCTGCTCCGGCTCAAACCACCCAATCGGTGATCGATACTGTCTACCATATAATGCCTAATAGAGAGCTATCTGAATGCTCGACTGATAGTTGTTGTTGTAGGAAAACCCGCTAATGGCTAGAACTGATCCTAAGAACCTCCAAAGTCAATAACACATGCACGGAGCATATCCCCCAAGATCTTAGTGGTACGCTCGGATTGTCCGTCCGTCTGAGGATGAAATGATATGCTCAACTCGACCTGCGTACCTAACTCATGTTGTACTACCCTCTAGAAATGTGAGGTAAATTGCGTACTCGATTAAAAATTATAGACATGGGCACACCATGAACACGAATGATCTGATGGATATAAATCTCACTGAACCGCCAGAAGAGTAGGGAACTGCCACAGGAATAAAATGCACTAACTTAGTCAGCCTATCCACAATAACCAGAACTGCGTCGAACTTCCTCAGAGTCTGTGAGAGTCTAACAATAAAATCCATAGTGATACGCTCCTACTTATATTAGGAAGCTCTATCTTGTGAAGCAAACGAACAGGTCTCTAATGCTTGTACTTTACTTGCTGACAATTTAGACACCGAGGTACATATGCAACAATATCCTTGTTCATGCTCCTCCACCAATAATTTTGCCGCAAGTCCTGATACATCTTGGCGATGCGCGGATGAATAGAATACCAGGAAATGTAAGCCTCCTCTAGAATTAACTCACGAAGCCCCTCCACATTAGGCACACAAACACGACCATGCATCCTCAAAACTCCATCATCTACAATTGTAACCTGCTTGGCATCACCATGCCACACTATGTTTCTAAGGACAAGAAAATAAGGTTCATTATATTGTCGCTCGCTGATGCGCTCAAACAAGGAAGACCGGGCGACTATACAAGTTAAAACACATCTGGGCTCAAAAATATCCTACATCATGAATTATTTGGACAAGGCCTGAACATCTAATGCAAGCAGTCTCTAACCAACTGGAATGTACACAAGGTTGCCCATATTAGCTGACTTCCTACTACTCAAAGCATCGGCCACCACATTGGCCTTCCCGGAATGATACAAGATGGTGATATCATAGTCTTTCAATAGCTCCAACCACCTTCTCTTCCACAAATATAAGCTCCTTCTGCTTGAATAAATACTTTAAACCCTTATGGTCCAAGAACACCTCATACGACATGCCATATAGATAGTGCCTCCAAATCTTCAACACGTGAATAATGGTTGCCAACTCTAAATCATGAACTAGATAATTCTTCTCGTGAACCTTCAACTACCACGAAACATATATAATAACCTTGCCACCCTGCATCAATACCACACCAAGTACAATATGAGAAGCTGGCCTACTGAAATGATATAAAAAGCTTGGTAAACTTGTCCAACCTCAACAAAGCATCAAAAGACATAGCTGGCCCATCACCGGTTCAAGCCACAAAAACCAACTGAGCTACTCCTACTGGCTGAGCTGCTGGAGTCTAAAAGTAAGGAGCTATATTCTCCGGAGTGTGGATAACGGGAGTCTGGGCTCCTCCCCCAGCCTGAGATACTGCTGGTGCTACAAGAAATGTGCTTGTATGGGCTACGCTCTCCAAAAGGCTCACTAGACTGACCAAAGCATCCTAAAGTATCAGGATAACGATGAACCCCTATGGAACCTAAGCTGGCCCAGCCGGAATAGCCTAGGCCAAAACCTCATCATCAAACTCCGCTCGAGGCTCTGCTACTAGTGCTGCTACTCAAGTACTAGGCCGAGCCCTGCCCTTGCCTCGGCCTCATCTTCTACCCCTTGTAGGAACTGCCACTAGGGGCTCGGCCCGCTGATCAGCTGATAAAGTGGTAAATATTCTTGCCATCTATGAAAGAACCATTGATAAATCAAATCGCACGACAGAGAATAATAGAAGTAAATTTATTCCTAAACTTTGTAGCCTCTGGACGGAGAAGCACAGACGTCTCCATACCGATCCCTCTTACTCTACCTAGTTTGTTCATGACTTGTGAGACCTAGGCAACCTAGTGATCCGATACCAATTTCTCAAGATTCGGATTTTTTACCATCGGGATCGTGATAGCACCTAACTTTTAGAATGCTAGGAAAGCCAACAGATAAAGATCTAACACGCTTATCACTATCCAAAACTGTAAATAAAAATAATTTAAACAAAAATAAGAAAGGAGTGTGGAAATTTAATAACAATATAAAAACTAATACATGACTACCCAAAGATCTGGTGTCACAATCCACGAACTTCAAAAAGTAACTACAAATACCGATTTAAAGAAAATACACATATTCTCAAAATAAAAGAAACATAGAACTAGAATAACTGGAGGGGACTCTAGGTCTGGGAATGTCATCATATCTACCTTGGGTCTCCCGTGGATTGAAGGCAATAACCCGACTATGATCAGCCATGTTCGGTATCGAGATTTGCACAAAAAGTGCAGATTTCAGTATCAGTACAATCGACCTCATATACTAGTACGTCCCGAGCCTAACCTCGACGAAGTGGTGACAAGGCTAGGACACAAAAATAATAGCAACCTGTGCAGTTAAATCATATACAGGAGAATAACAACAATTGAAAATTAAGCAGATAATAACAGGATGGGAGAAAAGATGTTGAAGGGAACATCAAATCCTGAAATATAACAGTAAAAGACATAGTAAATATCATGCTTGTACACCAACGGAAGTAATAACATAGAAAACCATTACACGACATCACCCTTCGTGCTTTTACTCTCGTCCTTACCATAAGAAATAACATAAATGATACGGCATCACCCTTCGTGCATTAACTCTCTCATAACATGGCATGGTATCACCCTTCGTACATTAACACTCTCAAATACGACTCGGCATCACCCTTCGTGCTTTACACTCTTCCTCACCCAAACAAACAGAAAAATAGCAACCCAGCAAAGGAATCATCAATAACCAACCTCGTTTGAATTTTGTCTAGAATTGAGTGGAACAGCAGGGCATCCATATTCAGAAGATTGGTAAAATGTGAAAGTCTTTATCCAGTTTCTTGAAATTTTTTATTGTCCAATATTTTGATGGTGTTGATTCTATCTTGACTCATATGGCTAAGAAGATGAAACTTAAGTTTGATAAATATTTGGTTGATTTTAAGGATATGAATCTGTTGTTATTGTTCTATTGGATCCTCGTTTCAAAAATGAAGTATATGTAGTTCCTTTTTAGCAAATTTTATAGTCCTTTGGAGGGAAACAGAAATTCTACCAAAGTGATTAATACTTTATCTCGCTTGTATAATCACTATAAAGATTCTATTTTTGGGACTTCTAATTAAAATATTGGAGATCAAACTAGTGTGAGTCAATCCTTCGCAATGCATAGTTGTGATACATGGCAATCACAATGGAAGAAATTTCTTTAATATGAGAATAATATTGATAATATGACTGAGCTTGAGAAGTATTTGATGGATAATGTGGAGAAGAATAAGAACTTAAATGTCTTAGTATGGTGGAAAGACCGAAAGATTCATCTGAAAGATATCCAATTGTCTCTAGGATTGCAAGATGTTAGGACCGAAAAAATCAGGTGTCATGCGGAATCTAGTAAGGCAAACCTTCAACGACGATAAATCAGACAACAAAAAGAAATCTACTAAAAGAGACACAAACATTTAACGTGGTTCGGTCAACTAACCTACGTTCACAACAGAGATGAGCAATCCACTATAATAAAATAGAGTACAAAATATCGAGAGAACAACCTCACGAAGAGGCAAATACAAGTGACACATTAACACTTGTCTCATAAAGTTACCCCCCTAAACAAGACTCTCAAACCCCTATAGCTACATTGTGGATGCTACTGAATATGAAGGAAGGATCCTCAATTTATAGAAGTCCAAACTTTTTCCTACAAGAAAAAAGACTAGCCAAATATTGGAGATTTATAATTTCCTTTTACAAAAAGAAAAACCCAGTTAAGGTAATTATATTGCCATTTTCCTTCAAGAGATAGGAAAACCAAATATGCTATGAAAATTATGGCAAACACCTAACACAAGAGATGTGTTTGCTATTCTACGTTTATGGTTGCCTCAGAATCAGATTTAGCATCGGTGGTCGGATTCTTGATTGTTATCGAAGTTCTTTATCAACAAAAATAGATGAAGCTCTTGTTTGTTGTCAACAATGGTTGCAGTGATCATCTAAAGAATGCAAGCTTGAAGATCTTTTAGAAGAAATTCAAAAACTTGTTGAAAATGTAACTTTATACAATTAACTTTATGAATACTTTTATGGTTTTGAAGAGTAATGCCTAATATGATTTTTTTTTTTTTTTCAGAATATCAAGATACTGCTTTGAACATTAACTAGTTCGAGCTTAAAAGCTAAGGACAAGGAGCCAAGGGAGTTCAAATCCAAGACCTTTTACATCACACTTAAAGCTATTAACCACTAGACTACAAAGTTGTTTTGTTGCAAGTGGTGTCACTTTTATTGTTTTTATCTTGTATTTCTGTTTTACTTATTATTTTATATATATATATATATATATATATATATATAAATAGTAAAAAAAATTCGACGAAGCGGTGTCCCGTGACACCGCTTAGGGCCATGTAATTCTGCCCCTGGCTGCGAAAGTGATCTTTATGAAGAAGAAAAATATATGTAAATATGATATTAGGATTCTCTTATGTTTTTTGTAGTTTAAATACGTAATTTTTACTTTTAAATGGACGAAGTTGTTTGTGCTTTGGAACCTTTATTTTGGCTTGTTCTTTTGATTTTATCATGCACTGCAACTTAGTGCACATGGTACATTTTTCTATCTTATGTTATTGCTGCAACTTTAATACTGTGCTTTATATCTTTGTGCTACAGTTTCTAATATAAATAGTTAAAAGAACTATCTCTGTAGATATTTGATATGCTCCTGTCATACTTAAAATATTGCTCATTTGGCATATCTTTCAATCTTCTAATATCAAAACTTTTAACTTTTGCAGATCTTATGTGCATATTATCATGTTTCGGAGTTGGCTATGGCTTACGACCCCGAAATTGCAAGCTTGTTTTTTTCTTTTTTTTTAACTTAGAGCTATTGGCATTTTCTTTTTGTTAAGATACAACTTCAGTCTACTTTTTAGTTAGTTTTCTGTTCGTTTTTTTTTATATAAACAGATAAATAAACTTTCAGTTCTAAAAAAAATATATAAAAAATCATAATTTACCAAATTATTTCAGATTGTTAGTGTCGTTTTACTATTATTGATTTATCATTAGTTTAATAAGAACGAAAAATCGAATCAAATCAAACCAAACCAATGGATAGTATTTAATTCGGTTGGTTTTTATTTTAAAAATTTGAAAACCAATAATTGGTTTCGTTTTGGCTTTAATAAAAAACGACGATACTGAACCGTGAGCACCCTAGGATAACTTTTAGACATCTTTGAGTGATCTGACATATAAAAATTCTTTACGCTTACATGCCCTAATTATGCATGATATACAAACGAGATTGGGAAAAAGCTTCTACTTAGAGGAATTGATGGCGGAAGATGATGACCCATTAATCATGTCATGCAAAAGTTTGGTTTGTTTCGCACGAAATCTTTTATGTCGGTAACAAAACAAAAATACAAGAATGTCGCCTCCTAATTACTCTTCTGATGTCTACTCTTGTCAAGGTTTTAGGATATTTTTGGAGTAGTTATCATATGATTGATCCTTTTTTGCCCTTTTCTTATTCCATGAATTTATATTTAAAGTCATTTCAAGTTAGTCTGTGGCTTAACTCAAGAAACGTGCAATATCAGGGTTGGCCCTTTCTTTGGGTCACAGCTTTATCTTTCTTTTTGTGCCTAAAAACAAAAGAAAATTTGCTGGTCATTGTCATTGATTTTAATTTGTTTTTGTTTTTGTCCTTATCTTTGCGTCATGATATGTAACTCTGTTTGTGTATCATCACCGTGTTATTAGTTCTTCTTTACTTCTTAGGATTACAAACAAATAGCAAGATTTTAGTTGAGGCTGCAGAGAAACATATTGCTAATGTTGAATAAGGCAACACTAGAGACAGGTTCAATGCTCAATGAGAAAATGAGAATTTTTTCCTTGGCCGGAGATTAAAAGCTAGCTTATCATTTATTGCTTAAAACACAATCTACAAGAATGATAACAATGATTAAAGTGGGCTGGTTAGCTAACACTTGATAGAGAAATGATTAAGTAGAACAAAAAAACATCTAAATCCTGGGCCCTGCTGATGCTTCCATTCACTGCCACTTTCTGTACATTTCACTTCGCGACAGGAACAAATCCAAAACAACTGCTATTTGAGACGTAACTGTCTCTATGTCACAATTGGCCATTTGGATGGGATATATAAGTTGTAATATGAGGAGACCTTCCATCATTGTAGGACATCAAAGCCTACACATATCTGATTGGGACTTTGGGATGATCACAATTCACAGATAGCGTAGCAGCAAATGAAATAAAGTATATACCTGTTATAAAATATATATACACTTATATACATACATTTGTTCTGAAGTTATTCGGAGCCGGTGACCCCTCTACTCAAAGTGTAGGTCCGCCTTTGGTTTACAGGTAGCATTGCAGATTTGCAGCGAAGGAAATAAAGAGGAACTATGGATAAGGAGTATCACCCTTTTTTAATTAGTGGAATAGATACTAAATAATTCCAATGGTGGAAGTAAATATAATCCTTCCTTTTCCTTCCTCCAACCAGAATAATTGTCATATTTTCTTGTTTATCTAAGAACAGTACGCAAATGTAAATGAATACCAATACCACAACAGTGAAGATTTCCACTACTTTAGTTCTGTAAATGAAATTGGTTATAGTTAGTCCACCCATAAATTGTGAATACACTTAATCATTACCAAAGAGCAGTGCTTATTTCTTTTCAATAAATATACTAACTTGAAAGCGATGGAACAAGACCATGCCCATATTATCCGAACAGGGCTAAACCAGAGCCTCTATTTCATTGGCAAAATGTATCATGTTTTAAGCAGTCTCAGAGCATGCTATATGGGTCATGCTACCTCAGTTTCTGAACAAGTCCATGTACAAATTCTTTCTTGGGTGTCTTGACTCTTGTGTGCATGTAGGTAGCTGTTAGACCTCCGTCACTTTGAGCTTGACTTAACAACGAGAGTGTTGCCAAGCTAAGGTGCACGAGTAGCACCAAGGCAAAAAGGGAAACGAGCAAGTGATGGCCAAAACTTTGACAGAGGCGAGGCAGCTTGGCAAAGGCTTGACAATGAATTGGGGGTTGAGGATAATACTTGATCATGGCAAAGGCATCAAGGCATTGAGGTAGTGATGCCAAGGAAATGCAAAGTGGCAAAGGCAGACTAAAGTGCAACAAAAGGCAGTGCGGGACAGACTTGTCATGGCATTGGGGCGCGGCAAAGGGCCATGTTCGTGGACAATGGCATAGGCAAAATGTGGCTACAATGCAGCTGAATACAAGGCATTGGTGCCTGATTCAAGCCAAGGCACGAAAATGGGCAACAAGCTTCAGATTGACCAAGTCAAGAGTGTTGAGGCATATGTTGTGCATATGGGCAGCAGTTGGCTTTGCTTGAAATACTGGCAGATGGGAGTTAGCATGTTTTTGGCCATGTTTCCGTTATTATTGGCATGATCTTTACATGTTCTTAGTAGTTGGGGGTTGTCAACTACAATAGGCTAAAATAGTGGATTGTTTGGGACAAGTGTCTAAGCCTAAGTGCAACAAATATAAGGCAAAGGGGCTGGCTCATGTGTTATAAATGGGCAGCACCCTTATGCTTGTGGAAGAGAGGAAAACGTGTGAGAGTGCATGTTTAAGGTTGTTTTGAAGAGCGAAAACGTTAGGCGAGAAAAATTTTAGGGTCAGGATTGATCTTCTTTTGTATATGGTTGATCTTCTTTTGTATATGGTTGTACTTTGAGTTGAGTTTTTTTGTATGCTCGAGTTAAACATAAAGTTGGAAAAAGAGTTTCATGTATATTGTGCCTTGTGTTCTTGTTATTTTTCTGTTCCCTTTACTTATTTTCGTTGCACTAAATCAGTCCTAAGAGTTACTACGTTGAAGCTGTCCAAAAATAATCTATGTCCAAAGTCGCTGTAACTTTGGCTAAGTGTTGTGAAGGCTGAAGTCAAGTGCGGGACTCGGCTGCCACGCAGGCTAGTTTTCGGCGGACTGAAAACGCGCCTGAAGAAAGCATTTTTATAGCATGTCACATTGAACCAAATATGGAACTTATATATGGAATATCGTTGATATATTGTGTCAAGCTCGTTTTGTTGCAGAGGCTAATGATCAAGTTAGCAGAATGCCCATAAAATGCAATGAAATCACCTGGAGAGCAATGTTGGCTGCTTGTTGGGTTCACGGTGGAACACAATGGAACCAGATAATGGCAGTTCCGGCGAACTCTTTCCGGCCGGCGTCCTGGTAAGCTCTCTCTCTTCATTTTTCTCTTTCTCTTTGTCACTCTACTAATTGCAACTCCAGTGGTCTTCCTCCTTACGGCTTCGCTGAACAACTTCAAGTACTCAGACGATATTCGCTACTCGATTGGCACTGGCGCTTTTCCTCTTTCCTCTCTGTTGTAACTTCAGTTTTTAATTTCTTTTAAGTCCTCTTCTTGGGGTTTTAATTTTTCTTTGATTTCAGAATTTTTTAATTCCATTTATTAAGGATCTGCTTTGAGAGATCTTCAATATTGAAGGATCTCATCTGTCAGCTTCTTAGGCTTTCACCATTTTGCTTTAGTTTAGTACTTAGATTCCGACCAGCGACGGTTTTAAGAGATTCGTCAACGGCAGAGACGACGGCAAATTTCGTGAGCTTTGAGAGAATTCGGCCGATCTTTTCTCTTCCGACTCTCTCTCTTGTCCCCCCCACCCCCCACCCATTTCCATTTTTTTGTGTGTGATTTGCAGGTACTAGAGGCGGCGGACGAGGCGAGCTTTAGGCATTTGGAAGCGAGGAGCAAAGCTACATCGGCCAAAACGAGTAGGTTTGGCGGCAGTTGACCCGGGCGCATCAAAGCTTACTTTCAGGTTTTTCCACCGGGAGTTGGTACCTCCCGATCTCTTGTTTATTCTGTACGTCCTTTTACGTATTTTAACTAGCATCTTGTGTGTGGTTTACTCTATCGTTATCTAGCAAGCATCCTTTTGCGTAATTCTATTAAAGTTCGTCTCTTTTACCGTAGTCTGTTGGAGGGATAGTGGCCGCGGCGGAGGATGGTACTGTAAGGTCATGTCCTCGGGGGGTGGGGGAGGAGGTGAGCAGGGGGGCATGGAGTGGTCCTGTGGGTAGGGCGGGAGGTTTGGGTGGGGAGAGGTTAAAGGACGCTCGGAGATTGAGGATCGGGTCGTGGAACGTAGGCACACTAACGGGTAAGTCCATTGAGTTGGCAAAGATTCTCCAGAAGAGGAGGGTCAACATAGCATGTGTGCAGGAAACTAGGTGGAAAGGGACGAAGGCGAGGGATGCAGATGAGTTTAAGTTGTGGTACTCTGGGGTTGAGAAGGGTAAGAATGGAGTAGGTATCTTGGTAGATAGGAATCTTAGGGAGTCCGTGGTTGAGGTTAGGCGAGTGGATGATAGGTTAATGTCTATTAAACTGGTTATTGGCGGTAGTGTTCTCAATGTCATTAGCGCTTACGCACCGCATGCAGGCCTAGCTGAGGAGGTTAAAAGGCGTTTTTGGGAGGGCTTGGATGAGTTGGTGAGTAGTATTCCCCAATCCGAGAAGTTAGTTATTGGAGGGGACTTTAATGGTCATATTGGGGCGGAGGCTGGTGGTTACGGTGAGGTGCATGGCGGCTTTGGCTTTGGGGTTAGGAACGGAGGGGGCACTTCGCTGCTTGATTTCGCTAGGGCTTCGGAGCTTTTGATCGCGAACTCGTCATTTCAGAAGAGGGAGGAGCATTTGGTTACTTTCAAAAGTTCCACGGCGAGGACTCAGATTGATTACCTCCTTCTCAGAAGGAGCGATAGAGGGTTGTGCAAGGATTGCAAGGTTATTCCGGGAGAGTCCCTTTCAACTCTTCATAGACTCCTAGTGATGGATGTAGGTCTCTGGGTGAAGAGGAAGAGGAGGGGTCCTCGGGGCCGACCGCGGATTAGATGGGGAACTTTGACTAAGGAGAAAGCCCAGGAGCTGGAGAGGAAGCTAGTTGATGGGGGGAGCTTGGAGTAGCTCTGGGGAAGCGGACGCAATGTGGTCAGTGACGGCGAACTTGGTTAGGGAGGCCTGCGCGAGATGTGCTTGGGGTAGCCAAGGGCTATTCAGGCAGGCACCAAGGTGACTGGTGGTGGAATGAAGTAGTCCAAGGAAAAGTGGAGGCGAAGAAGGCGGCGTTTGCTAAGTTGTCAGGGAGCTCAAGCGAAGAAGAAAGGAGAGCGAACAAGGAGAACTACAAGGTGGCGAGGAAGGAAGCGAAACCGGCGGTCACGGAAGCTAAAAATGCAGCGTTTGGGCGCATGTACGAGGAATTGGGGGAGAAAGGCGGGGACAATAAGTTATTCCGGTTGGCTAAGGTGAGGGAGAGGAAGGCGCGGGACCTAGACCAAGTTAGGTGCATCAAGGACGAGGATGGTAGGGTTCTGACGGGGGAGTCGCAAGTCAAGCGGAGATGGCAGGAATACTTTCGAGACCTGCTTAACGAAGAGGGGGATCGAGTCTTAGAGCTAGGGGAGCTGGGGCATTCATAGTGTCCTAGAGACCTCGGGCACTGCAGGCGCATTAAGGAGGAGGAGGTCTTGAGGGCGTTGCGTAGGATGAGTAGGGGTCGAGCGACTGGGCCAGACGAAATTCCGGTGGAGTTTTGGAAATGCATGGGTAGGTCGGGAGTGGAGTGGTTGTCCAGGTTGTTCAACGTGATCTTTAGGACCAAGAGGATGCCGGAGGAGTGGAGATGGAGTACAGTGGTTCCCTTGTACAAAAACAAAGGGGATATCCAGTGTTGCAACAACTATAGGGGTATCAAATTAATAAGTCACACCATGAAGGTCTGGGAGAGGGTGATCGAGGCGAGGGTGAGGGAGATGTCATCTATATCTGTGAACCAGTTTGGTTTCATGCCGGGTCGCTCTACTACAGAAGCTATCCACCTTGTGAGGAGGGTGGTGGAACTGTTCAGGGATAAGAGGAAAGACCTGCATACGGTGTTTATCGACTTGGAGAAGGCGTACGATAAGGTCCCTAGAGAGGTTCTGTGGAGATGCTTGGAGGCGAAGAGCGTGCCAGAAGCCTACATCAGAGTGATCAAAGACATGTATGATGGAGCCAAGACTAGGGTTAGGACGGCGGGCGGCGACTCGGACCATTTTCCGGTGGTTATGGGGCTACATCAAGGATCTGCGCTAAGCCCTCTCTTATTTGCCTTGGTAATGGATGCTCTAACTCGCCATATTCAAGGGGATGTGCCACGGTGTATGCTCTTTGCTGACGACATAGTCTTGATAGACGAGACGAGGGCTGGTGTTAATGCGAGGTTGGAGGTCTGGAGACGGACCCTCGAGTCTAAGGGTTTTAAACTAAGAGTGGAGCATTATTCTAGATCACATTCCCAGCCGAGTCGAGCGAAGTAGGCTGGGACGTGAAGCTGGGATCTCAGGTCATAGCCAAGAGGGACAGTTTCATATATCTTGGATCAGTGATTCAAGGGGACGGAGAGATTGACGGGGATGTCACTCACCGTATAGGAGCGGGGTGGTTGAAGTGGAGGCTCGCATCGGGAGTCTTGTGTGACAAGAAAGTTCCACAGAAACTCAAGGGGAAGTTTTATAGAGCGGTGGTTAGACCTGCCATGTTGTATGGGGTGGAGTGCTGGCCTGTGAAGAACTCTCATGTCCGGAGAATGAGAGTTGCGGAGATGAGGATGCTCAGGTGGATGTGCGGGCTCACCAGATTAGATAAGATTAAGAATGAAGTTATTCGGGAGAAGGTGGGGGTGGCCCCGGTGGATGAGAAGATGCGAGAAGCGAGACTCAGGTGGTTTGGGCATGTGCGGAGGAGAAGCCCTGACGCACCGGTGAGGAGTTGTGAGCGACTGGCGGTGGTTGGCGCGAGTCGAGGCAGAGGGAGGCCTAAGAGGTATTGGGGTGAGGTGATTAGGCAGGATATGGCTAGAATGGGGATTTCCGAGGACATGACCCTCGATAGGGAAGTTTGGAGGTCTAGTATTAGGGTTGTAGGGTAGGGCCTTCTAGAATTCTTAGTATTTCTGTTAGGGGCTGAGTGGGGTTTGGTAGCGATCTCTATAGTTAATTAATGTATTGTATTGTGCCTATTATGGTAGTAACCGATTGGTATTATCTGCATGTCATTCTACTTTTGGTTTTATGTTTAGATAATTATTTATTTGATTTATCCCGGATTTACTAACATTGTTTTGTTTTGTTTTTGTTTGTTGATTTTCTCTCTCCTTTTCTAAGCCGAGGGTCGGCCGGAAACAGCCTCTCTACCCTTTCGGGTAGGGGTAAGGCCTGTGTACGTATTACCCCCCAGACCCCACTTTGTGGGAACATACTGGGTAGTTGTTGTTGTTGTTGTTGTTATGTTCGTCTAGCTAACATAAGTGCACGTTTAGGCCAAAGGATCAACGAGGAGCAGGAAAGTCCAGAATACGTCCCCTGCTAATATTCTACTGGAAATTCCAGACGAATAAGGCTGTAGGTCTAACCATGCGACGCTTGTAATGGAAGAGAGAATTTAGGCAAGCTTCATTCTATCAAAGTGGCTAAAAATCTGGGTTGAAGACGAATTCCCTAACACAGAGCCTCTTGAAGTCCTGATGAAAGATGAGAAGTCTCACGAACAAGACAGATACTACACATTATTTTCTTCCTTCTCTACGTTACACGAACAAGCACGGGCAAGATGAGGCTGTCAAAACTCAATTTGAACCCATGAAGCTTGTTACGTTCTTGGAGAAAGTTAAAACAACTAAGTAAATGAGAGAAAAGAGTGTTTACTCAATCATGGACTACTGGTACAGTAGGTGCCGCCTATAACCCATCTTATTAAAAGAGGACAATCATATCTGGGTCTAATTGACAAATATCTTATGAGAAATTATACCTATAAACAAATCAGTTAGCAGAATACAGAAAAAAGAAAAAAAAATCAATTCAGGGAAGAAACTATAAGCAATTACAAATAATTCAAGAGCCAAGAGCTGTGGTAATTGAGTCTAAGATGCTTAGCATCAAAATCCCATGGATTTACACGGAGCGTGTAAAGTGGGATTTAGTAGGTAATTCATATCACATCTAGTCCCTCATAACTGGTTAGATGCATCATACATCCAAACCGACGAACCCGTCACCACATGGTGCCTGAAACCACAAGCTAAGGGCGTTTTGATAAACAATTGATTTATTAAAGGATGTATACAAAGCCAAGTTTTAATTTTAAAAACCAAGTAAACGTGTACATAAGCAGTTCACATGCGAACCTGACTTCATTTCATTTACAGATACAATTAGAATAGATAACAGCATCACACGTTCGAACTTAAGATATTTTTTTCTGTTTCTTCTCTTGCCATTCTTTGATTTCAGCATCTATCGTTGCTTTCACTTTTGAATGAAACCCAGGGTATGGTTCATAGTCGAAAAGAGATTGGAGGGCCTGTGAGGAACCAATAAGTCACAAAAAGATTAGATCCAATTGAACCACTGAAAGCACTTGTGTCCTAACATAAAACTAGTATTATTACCTCAAGGAGTACAAAAAATGGTGCCATAAGGAACGCTTGTGTAAGATTGTCCAACAGAGCAGGTGCTCGCTTCTACAAAATTGAACAACAATGTCATGCAACCAAATTAATGGAAGCTTTGAGAATCATGCATAAAATTACTAAAAATGATCACCTCAAACACTCCATGACCTATAAACTGTCCGGTCCAGCAAAATAACTGAGCCGCTAGAACAACCTGGCCATCCATATGTTTGTCATAGTTAGCACCAAGAGCTCACATACTTGATTCAAGAATAACCAGACATATCCAAAAGTATTTCCAACCAAAGAGATCATGAATTGTACATCTGTATCCACTTCATATGAAATTTTGATGAGTGTCCAACTAGTAATTACTTATTGGTTCTTGGCCTCTAGTGACAAATAGATGACGGTCAAGGTTGATTAAATACAATTATGACCAAACAACAAAAGGCTATGTTTATCTACTCCAAAGAACTGCTGTAGCTTAATAAGTCCAGGAGTTAGATCGTCGGCCCACATAGAAGACCCAGACACATCCAGACCAAACTATTTATGAAGATAAATGACCAAAGATCAGAAGATATATTGTGTCCATGGTACAAATTCAAAGTAAGAGAGGAGAAAAAACATACACAGCCAGTTTACCGGCAAAGCTATTGAGTTAAAACACTGAATTTGAGAAATGCAAACTGGCGCATGCAATATGGCATGTATAACATGCAGTCATGTAGTGTTTACTGGACACAACATGGTAGCTACATGATACTACTATTGCCAGAAGCTTTTGAAATTGGTAGACAAATTCAGCTTAACGACTAGACCTTAAATGGTGTCACATTAGTACCAATAGTGCCGTGTGTATTGCTACTTAGAGCTTTATATTGCTACTCGTGTATACTGGAATAGCAACTAATTGACTGCCTTACCTGTATGAGGAAATACAAGTAACAAGTGCATGGAACCCATAAACAGCATTTGATACAAAAACAAGCAAAACTTAAGATTGCCAAGTGCAACCCCCGATTAGCAGAGTCCCCCATTTTCTTCAGCTCACAAAAGATTGACTGTATTCATTTCATTTAACCTGTTTCTGGTTCTCCTTCTTGCATTAACTAACCAGTCCAACTGGGTTAATCAGGAATTATTCCTGATTGTATGTCAGTACGGGAACTCTGACATATAGAGAACCCTCAATTTACCTTAAAAGAAAACTTATTTAAAATTGAAATGACATGAACCCGATTAGGGCAAAATAGATTCAACGGTTCATGCTGCTGATTCAATGTTCTTCTGGATTGAGGTTTAGTTGATTGGCAGATTAATTGAAGGGGGTGCGAGAAAGAAATCGAGCAAGAGGTGCTCTTCTATAGTAAGGAGTCGTTTGGTTGAAATATGAGTTATACCGATATAAGTTATACCGGTATAAGTTATAATGGGATAAGTTATGCTGGGATTAGTTGTGCTGTGGGATTGTTGTTTATTCATTGTTTGGTATGTTGTATTAAGAATGACAATTAAATAATTTTTAAGAGGAAGGTGTAAGTTATACCGGTGTTAATTATCCCACTTTTATGAGGTACAAGTTATCCCGGTGTAAAAATTAACACCGGGATAACTTACACCTGATTTGCTAACCAAATAAAGAATTAAGGTGGTATTAAATTCTTATACCATCCTTACACCTTATACCTCGTAGCAAACGACCCCTAACAGATCAAGCGATTCATGTGCAGGATATATATGTTAATCAAGGGGGAACTGGATTCCAAGTACTATAGTTTGGCAAACAAAGGAACCACGTGAAAGACTTGTAATTTGGCTTTACCCAACATCAATAATGCACTTAATGTGACAATAGGCCGAAAATATGGTTAGAATATGGTGAAACCCTGAGACTCGTATTGCTGGTAAATAGACTGAACTATCAAGAAGAACAAAAATAAAGAGGTAAAGCTGGAATTTAAGCTGAGAAAGGCAAAAGCTTAAAGCTTTTCAACATCAAACGAAGGAATCGATGAATCACACACCTATTAATAGATAAAACAAATTAAACTTACAAGTCTAAGGAAAATAAAGAAACAAATTTAGTGAAATACCAAAAACAACAGAAAAGGAGAGAAGACCAATTACCTTCCAGGCGAGAGAGAAGCCTAATTGACGAGCTACCATACTGCTGGAAACCCAACAAACAAAACAGAGTAGAGCAGCCAAAGAGCCAGCTTTCTTGTCCAAAGCCACGTAGAACAGTGCATAAACCAAGGCCAACAAGAACCCGAAATTAAGGACCAAGGAACTGTGTTCACAGAGCTGAATCGGAGGTAAATTGAGAAGTGGGGGCGAAAAAGCGAAAAGAATAAGAACGGTGAAAAAGATTGGCCAAACAAACACCATGTGAATCAAGATATTCACTGGGTTGCTGTGGTATGCTCCATAAAATGCAAACTGCTTCTCCAAGTCAAATATTTCCATCGTTTCCTTCACCCTTTGCTCGTATAAGGTAATCGGGTAATTACGAAGAACTTGGGCTTGAATGATTTTGACCCTCTTTTGGGTTATAAAGAGGAAAGTTGAAGGGAATAGGGATGGTGAAATTACTGTGGACGCTTTTGGAAGAATTAGGAATTGATTTGTTACTCTTCCTTATGAATTTACGATTTTTCTCTTTTTATTTCTCCTATCTGGTCAAAGGCGCGTTCAGCTTCTTTCCTTTTGAACACTTTCTGAAAATAGAGCTTTATATAATTATTCTATAAGGAAAAAAATTTGTTTTGGTTCCCATTGAGTATGAAGGTTTTAATTTGTCATTGCTTAGGCATTTAGTATTCAATTACAACTTACAAGTAGTACGTAATAATAATAATAATAATAATAATAATAATAATAATAATAATAATAATAATAATAATAATAATAATAATAATAATAATAATAATAAAGGGGGAATTTAGTCTGCATTTCATGCTTCTCTCTACTTTTATTTTGTTTTTAATTCAAGGAGGTTTTTATTTATAGCCTGTTTGGATGGGCTTAAGGTGGTCAAATCAATCTTTAAGCATATATTAACTTGTGAGACTGTTTGGCAACGAAAAAAATGCTTAAAAAAAGTTAAATCTGCTTTAAAAAAGCCAAAACCAATAAGAGTTTGTTTGAATTAGCTAATTGTAAATAGCTGATAAACTTGAAGTGCTCAAAAACTTTTTTAAATGCTGGAACTGATTTTGAAAATAAGCATTTACGTGCTTGGATAGAAGTGCTCAAACTGATAATAAGCAGTTGATGTATTTGATTAAAAACGTGCCAATAAGCTATTCTTTTGTTAAAATGACTAACATACCATAGAATCTTTTTCAAAAAATTATAAATTAAAATTTTCTCTTGTAAAGAAAAGAATTTACAACGAATATGAAATGGAGAGGAAGTTAAAAAAATTATTTTGTGAATTAAAAAGTATTATTGTGGATAAACTAATAAAAGTGTTGGTCAAACTAAAAGGGATTATAAGCTGAAAAGGTTATAAGTTGAGGGTGACTAGTTTATGACTTATAGTTTATTTTACATTATAAATACATGACTTATAACCATTTTGAGCGTTACCAAACGCATAGATAAGGTGCCAAGGAGAAAAGAAAATATGAATTTTGGCTTGACGAACCTATTCTGAAGGTTTAGGTGTGAGTAACAATCAGTGGCTTATAGTTAGGCTCTTCTAGTCCTACTTTTTTTCCAATTAAAGAATTGCAAAGTGTAGTGCAACGATTTATAGAAACTTCTTTCATCAAAGTTCAGCTAACAGAGAAGTTCGGCCAATTATCCTCTAATTAAAACAACTTTATTGAGAAAATAAAAAGGTTTCATTAGGAGTATAAATATGAAATTGGATATGTAGATTGACATATTTCTATTTTGTTTAGTTAGTTAGTGGGGCAAAAAGCATTACTAAAATGGCCGCCTTCAAACATTTGGCTGTTACGCGAGGTATTTACAAATATTATAGTTTTGGTTAAAAAAACGTACGAAGACACTCCCTTTCACCCTTTGAAAAGTTAAAAGCAGAAGCTTTGGCCCATGCAGGTCTCGAACCTGCGACCTTCGCGTTATTAGCACGACGCTCTAACCAACTGAGCTAATGGGCCATCTGCCTAAAAAAGTGATATTAATATATAAATTGTGAGACTGACATGAACAACACAGTTGTGGACAGAGATTAATCCCTTACCTAATTTCCTACACCGAATAGCGATTAATTATCCAAATTCTGATTTCATTTTTCGAGAAATGGCTGAATCCATTTTGAGTTTACAATCATCAAACCCATGATTCACAGCTCCCCTATCCAAACTACAGTATTGAACTGGAATCGCACCCTTGTACAAGATCACTTAAGCATTACAATTTGTTCATCTCTTCTTATTTTCTCTCAAATTTCATTTGCATACGTCATCTTCTAATAGTTCTATAAATTCTTCTGCATTTAATTTCCTCTGTTATTCTCTCGCATTTCCAGCTTTCAGGCATTGCGATTGGCAGCGTCAGACTACCACTTTTACCATCCATGATTTCACTGTGTCTTTCTCATTTGAAACGTTCTAACGCGTTGACTAATCGTATTTCTGGGATAAGAATACAATTTTCACCTTGCCATAATATTAGTATAATGCATACATATTGGACAAAAAGAACAAAAGTTTGGTGCTTCGACAATTGAATATTGACGCTTTCCATTTGACATGACACTCGCTTCAAGATGCTTAGCTCTTTGATGGATTTTATCCACAGTATATGTTTACCTTAAAAACGGTAAGTAAAATTAGATATGATTTTGTAGTTTTAAAAATACATAATTTATTTTTATGTTAGTTGTTAAGTAATAAATACTAAGTGTGAGACTAAAAAATAGTTTAAGAGCTTGAAGATAATGTATTAAGCAAACCGAATGGCTAGAATCGGGGCCTCGAGCTGGTTAATATAGGGGTGTGCATTCGAATAGATTTATCGATAAATCGAATCGATTATTTGTTATTGAAATCAAAATCGAAAAAATTGAAACCTTATTGAAACGATAACGATAAGCATATATACAAATCGATAATCGATAAGTAATTATCGATAAGGGTCAAAATCGAATCAAATGCATTCTCCTAGAGTGTAGACACTTGTAAAATGAGTAATTACATATTTGTGTAGATTAATATAATATACATAATGTATATATATTTCGCTACTATTTTGAAAGCGGCTATACAATATCATTTTCGCTAATCTATAGCCTTTGCTTTACCCTAAGTCCCTTACCTTATTATTTCCTCTACCATATTTAAGGAATGATCATATTTAAAGATTAGGGGAATGGAGTTCAAATTAATAGAAAACAGAATTAGAAGTGATGATTTATTTTATTTTATTTTATTTTTTATACCGTTGGAGTGTTGGTGGCATACATTTGATCCCTTACTTTAGTTTTGTTGCATATGCTTGTTGACACAATTTTTATTTTATAAATAGTGTTTGTCTTGTTTTAGGTTTTTTTTGTCCATATTAGTTAGGCGTGTTTATAGCGATATACTTTCTGTGGGATCCCGCAAATTTTCTTATTGGTGTAATCGATGACCGAATCGATAAGCCCCCAAAATCGATAAATCGAAACTAAAAAATCTGAAACCTTATTGAAACGATAACGATAAGCTTATGTACAAATCGATAATCGATTAGTAATTATCAATAAGGGTCAAATCGAATCGATAAATCGGATGCACACTCCTAGGCCGCTAATATGGGGCCTCAAGGTCGAACTACGCGTTAGGATATGGACAGTCAGCGGGGAGTTAACAGTTCTAAAGGCCTTGAAGAGGGTTCTTTTATGGTCAATGATGAGCAATAAATGAAGAATAATCAATGAACTACAATAAATGTAAGCAATAAATGTAAATAATAAGATCAAAGGAGAATATGTTTAAGTTAGAGAGCAGAGAATATTCTTGTTCTTCTATTCAATGCAGAGTGTTGTATATTGTATATCTCTTGCAAAATGACAAGGATCCCCTTTATATATGAGGGGAAATTTCAACATGGTACAGATGCATTTATTACGAAGAAATATAGCTGGTATAGCTATTCGCTAGTTTGTTAC
Organism: Nicotiana noctiflora; assembly: GCA_032618575.1. NCBI lineage: Eukaryota > Viridiplantae > Streptophyta > Magnoliopsida > Solanales > Solanaceae > Nicotiana > Nicotiana noctiflora. The sequence goes on from JASVEL010012702.1 coordinate 331,653, forward strand.
AGACTAGTGCTTCTCTTGTAGGTTTTGTCAGCTTTGATCATGCCCCTTGGGAACTTTCCGCTCTCCTATTATAATTATCGATTTGCACTGTCCCGAGATCAAATGTTAGGAACCCTCGGGGTCGTACCTCAAGCCATGCCTCTCGAGCCTTTGGAGACGCGCTTGCAAAGCGTTCCAACGGCCATAAAATCGGGCCTTCTGATTTTTACCGTATACAGTATAACTTTCATAGTATACAGGTAACGTAAATTTTCCTCATGTCACTTGAAAAACAATTGTCTATTTATAGCAAGTAGAGTTGGTAGCTTGAAAAATAAGGCAAGTAACTATTTTTAATAACAAGTTTAATTATGGTAAGAGTAAAGTAAAAGTATCAGCAAGTATAAGTTTAGTTAAATTATTTTATGGATTCACGAAAGTATCATATAGCCTTGTTCTTTGCTTTTATATCATGTCTTGGCTGTTTATACTAAATCTCCTCTAGTTGAGTTGATTTTGAAGTAGGTAAAAATTATTGGGGGCGTTCTATTTGGTTGTTCATATTTAACTTATATTTATATTTTTAATTTTTTTAAATATATACCCTAATTTTGACAACTTCAAACGCCTCCTCTTCTTCCTCCTCACTTATGCGCTCCTTTCTTCATCCTCTTATGTTCCTCTTTTCTCCTCTCTTAAACACATAGCACTCGCATTACATGAAACATAAGCATAAAGCATGGAACTAAAAAGCGCAACCACATACGGGATTGATATTGATAGCTTTTGATTTCTTCTTGTATTTCCTATAAGATGTGGGCCTGCAATTGGGAAAATATGGTGTCAGTCAGATTACAAGTCAAAATAAATTGAACATTTCAAAAACTAATATGTATATGGAGACTCACGGGGAAGAAAGGAACACGATGAATGAGATGATGTTACTTGTAAATTGCAAAAGAAAAAGGAAAGAGATAATGAGTTTAACCTCAAACATTGAACATATACTGAAGTTAGCTTCCAAGAATGCTGAAGTTCAGCTCCAAGAATGGTGAAGTTCAGCAAATATAAACAAAAATCCCAGCTTCTAGGATGCTGAAGTTCAGTAATTAGCAAAAACGTCAGTCAAAACATGTTGTAGTTTTATTGAATTTAAGTTTGTCATTTGCACTATGAACCGAAGTTTGCGTGATTGGCCAAACTTTAGGCAAAAAATTCTGAAGTTTAAACTTCAGACATAAAGTTTTACTACTTCAGCCCCGTATATCTAAAGTTACCCGAATAGATGGTACACTTACAATTTTTTATTTCAAAGCAGGTATAAATTAAGAGGTGACTAGAAAACTGGTATAACCCCTTAAGGTATCTACTGTAATCTATTCTAGCCCAACCTTTATAAAATAAAATTAGTCATGTGCAAGTTATGGGTCTAATTCATCAAAATAGCACGGTCTAACCAGTTTTCGGACTGGTCTTTCAAAAATAGCTAGCATTTACCAAGTCAATAAAAAATAGTCACTATTTTGCTACAATAGAGACTTGTCCAGCATAACATACTGGAGTTCGGTGCACATGTGTATGGAGTTCCAGCATATTATGCTGGCACTCCAACACACGGAAAGTTCCAGCATAATATACTGGAGATTCGAGCACTAGTGTATGAACTTCCAGCATATTATACTGGACTGGTATACTTTGCTGGAACTCCAGTATATTATGCTGGAGTTCTAGTGTACTTATGCTCGAACTCCATCATATTATGTTGGAGTTCCAGTATACTTATGCTGGAACTCTAATATAATATACTAGTGTATTATTCAGGTTTTGAACAGTTTTCGCTCTGATTTTCTTTACATGAAAAGTGTGTAGATTTTGATTACTTTTAAAACTGAGCTATTTTTGAACGACCACTTCTAAATCCGACTATTTTTGAGTTTCTCCCGTCTAATTCCTTTTAAGTTGACGAGAAATGTTTGCGCTCATACTTATGAGAATGAAAATTTAAACTAGTGAAGAAAATTTAATACATACTGATTTTCACAAAAACAGATGATGCTTCTAAAACCAATTTCGAAATGAATAAAATTTGGGGAAAAAAATAAATTCTGGAGTAATGTCAAAACCTCTGTATCTTGCGACTACAAAAGGTGCCATTTGGTATTCCACTGTTCTAAAAACCCTTCCAAAAGAAGGTACTAACACCTCACCGTTAAGGCTTAATCATTTCTGGTATTAAAAATCTATTTTGGTTAATTTCATTCATTTACAAACTGTTCTGTGGAGTAATACTTATTCTATTTCATTCAATGCGACAATATTTTGCAAGTAATTAAGTTTAGTATGTTAATTGACTTGAATTATGTAAAAGCGTAGCAATGAAAATAAATTTAAAGAAACATCACATCAATTAAATCAAGTGTCATGCCTTAAACAAGTGTCAATATGCATGGAAAGAAATCTTGGAATGACAATTTGCAAAGGGAATTAAGGACAAGTGTCTGGACACCTATCTATATTTAAAACTATTTATAAGCTTATAAATAGGCACTCATTTACTATTGACGAAACAGAAGAAATGCTTCCTATTTCTACTTCCTCTCTCCCTTACGCCTATGTTCTTTTTTTCCTTTATTTTTTTTTTTCCAATTTTGTTGGTCTTATTCCTTCAACGGGATTTGTATATTATTTAATTTTGTTGATTCATGTATCTTCTAAATAAATAGAGATAGACTTGTTTAATCCTAGAAAAATATTTTATATTACTGAAATAATTTCTTAGGACAACACCCAGCACGACTCATGTCAATTCGTGTACCTGCTTACAAATAATATTATTGCATTATTATTATTATTATTATTATTATTATTATTATTATTATTATTATTATTCGGTGTCATTTCCCTACCATCTAAGAAACTATTGCAAGAATTACTACTACGAATTTTTTTACGGTGCTATCAATTTTAGTATTGTCTCTACTTATTAAGAGAAAGTTAGTTTAATGTATAGAATATTGAGAAGGGGTATTTTAGTTATTTCACAGGTTGTCTCCACTGATCACCTTGAAAGTGGTTATGTTAGTTAAACATTATACATCTCAGTAGGTTAATACAGAATTTTATTTTCTTCTCTTCCTTCTCTCTACTTTCTTTCTCTACAACATCGCTTGATCCGTTAATTCTTCATTTGCATGTGTATGAATATGAGTTCATGATGTTAGATCTCAAATTCTATCATGGTATCAGATCAATGGATCTAAATATAGGATAAAATTCTTCAAAATTCCAGTAGGAAGCCATTACTAAAGCTGCTCTCATGGGAGAACCAGAGATTGGAATTTTTCAAATAGATCACAATCATCTTTTGTACTTGAGAAACTCGGACACGCCTGGTGTAGCGTTAACCGACATAAAACTCACAGGTCCAGAGAATTATAATCTGTGGAGTCGAGCTATACGAACGACACTGTTGGTGAAAACAAATTAGGTTTTATAGAAGGAACCTGTGTAAAAAGTTCATTCAAAGGTGAATTGGCAATTCAATGGGAGATATGTAATGTTGTAGTCCTATCGTGGATTGGAAAAACAATGGCGGTGGAATTGCAATCTAGTATCATTTATGCATCAAATGCATAGAACGTTTGGATCGAATTAAAGGAATGGTTTGATCAATCAAATCTAACTCAGACTTATCGATTGTGGGAGATGATAGGGTCTTTAACTCAAGGTACTGATTCAGTCACTATTTGTTACTCAAAAATAAAAGATCTATGGGATGAAATGGATTTGTTAGTTGCAGGACATGGATGTGATTCTGAGAAGACATGGCCTTTTATTGAACAATTCAGATATCTAAGACTTTTACAGTTTGTAGTTGGTCTAAATGAAAACTTTAGTCATGTGAGAAATCAGGTGTTACTCACAGCACTTATTTTGAAAGTTAGTTAGGCATATGTCTTGGTTATACAAGAAGAGATCTAGAGAACTTTTGGACTAGGGGAGTCTAATAACGATGCTTTGACTACTCTATCTCGAAAGAATCAGACATTTAATCAAGGTTTTAAGGCAAGAAGACCATGCTTGATTTGTGATATCTGTGGATATAAGGGACACTTAAAGAAGAATTGTTACAAAATTATAGGATATCCTCTGAATTTCAAGAGTAAGAAGAAAGCACCAATAAAAGGAGTCAAGCCTTATGCTAAGGAAAATGTATCAAGCACACGCAAGGAAATTTCTTCTTAGCGGATCAATACAAGCAGCTGTTGAATCTTATGAACAAACATGACATAGGTGACTGTCAGTCACTTATGGAAGGTATAAATGCATTATTATCAAATGCTTTTGACTGTGAATGGATATTAGGTTCAGGAGCCTCACATCATATTACCTTTCATAAAGAGATTATGCATGATGTTAAGGATTGTAATGCACACAATGATAGTGAAGTGCAAGTACCAACAGGGAATAAGTGTCAAATAACTCATATAAGAAATATTTCTATATTGGACAATCAAGTTTTGAAGGATGTTTTATATGTTCCTGTCTTTAAGTTCAACTTATTGTCAGTGTCAAAATTGACCAAGGAGCTTTGTTATGTTGCAATGTTCTTTCCTGACTTCTCTGTGCTGCAGGGTCTTTACAATAGGAAAGTGATGGGGATTAGTAAGGAATCATGTGGATTATACCTTTTTCAGAGGAGAACAATGGCTACAGCAACACTGGCTACCAACAATGCAAGTAATTCAGTTCTTTGGCACATGAGACTAGGACATTCTTCAATAAATACAATGCAACATATTCAATAGTTAAAGAACTCCGTGGACATCATAGTACAACATAGCTATGATATATTCCCCTTGGCAAAGCAAAGCAGGCTAAAATTTCCATCTAGTAGTACTAATAATATTAGTAGTTTCCAACTTAATCATGTAGTTGTATGGGGACCTTATAGGATACCTACTCATGATAGGAAACAGTATTTTGTTACAGTAGTAGATGATTACTGTAAATTTACTTAGATATGTTTGTTGCAATCAAAGAGTGAAGTAATAGTTGTCTTGAAGAATTTCTTTTTAATAGTCAAAAATCAGTTTGGAGTGATTGTTAAGACATTAAGATCTGACAATGGCACTGAGTTCTTCAACTCTAATTGCAATGAAATATTTTCTTCATTAAGAATTTTTAATAAGAGCACTTATCCCTACACATCTCAATAGAATAGAGTGGTAGAGATGAAGCACAAGCACATTCTAAAAGTAGCTAGAGCTTTGAAGTTTTAAAGTTCAATTCCTAATAGATTTTGGGGAGAGTGTATTAAGACTGCATTGTACCTACTTAACAAATGGCCTACTTCTACTTTGAGAGGATGATCACCACATGAGAGCCTATAAAACTAGCCACCTGACATGTATCATCTTAGGGTGTTTGGGTGTCTCTATTATGCTAGCAACCTTCCAAGGAGATAAATTATGTCCAGGGGAAAATAGGTGTGCACTGGTAGGGTATTCAACAACTCAAAAGGGGTACATGCTATATGATCTAGAAAGAAAGGTCTTTCTGGTCAGCATGGATGTTAGTTTTAGAGAAGATATATTTCCATACAAAAATTCTAAAGTGGATTCTGTTGATTTATTTCCAAAGCAGCTAGAATTGGTGGTACAATCAGCCCAGCCAAGCATTGAACAGAACCAACAAGCAGCCTTATTGATAACGGAACTCAAGAACAAATGACATATGCTGAAGATTTGACAGGAAGTCATGAGAATCACATTGACACAGTCCCAAGAGAGCCATTTCCAGCAGATGCAGATACTTCACAACTATCAGAACCATCCCCAATCCCTTTACCAATCCTTTCACAACCATTAGATGCATCCACTCAGCAACCATCAATTCCGGAAACATCTCATGAAGTTAGAAAATGAGGGAGAATCTCCAAACTTCCTATTTGGCTAAAAGACTATGTGACACACAAGAACACTACAAATCAATGTTTTTATCCACTATCCAAAGGTCTATACTATGGGAATCTATCAATCAGATATCAATCCTATTGGAGGGCCTTTTCAGCATGCATTGAACCAAACTCCTATTGAGGAGGCAGTTCAAGATGACAAATGAATTAAATCCATGAATCAAGAAATACAAGCACTTGAGGATAACAAGACTTGGGAACTGACTGAATTGCCTAAAGGAAAGCAAGCTATTGGTTCTAAGTGGGTCTACAAAGTCAAGTACAAAGCAACTAGAGAGGAAAAATGGTTCAAGGGTTGTTTGGTTGCTAAAGGATACAACCAAAAGGAAGGACTTGACTATCATGACACATTCCCACCAGTCGCAAAAATGGTGAAAATGAGACTTGTTATCAGTATAGCCACTTCCAAAGGGTGGCCTCTATACAAAATGGATATTAAAAATGCTTTCTTATAGGGAGAGTTGTAAGAGGAAGTCTACATGAGTATGCCTCAAGGTTTCACCAATCAGGGGGAGACCAAGGTATGCTGACTTCGCAAATCTTTATATGGCCCCAAACAAGCTTCTAGGTAATGGAACATTAAGCTTATTGAAGCTTTGATGGAGAGTGGATAAAACAGGGTAAATTTGATCATTCCTTGTTTACCAAGAGACAAGGAGATGGTTTAGTGGTGATTCTAATATATATGAATGATTTACTCATTAATGGTAGTCATTCCACATTGATAGACAATGCAAAAATGACCTTGCACAATCGACTCAAAGTAAAGGATCTGGGGCAGTTGAGATACTTTCTTGGAATTAAGGTTATGAGATCCAAGAAGGGAACAATGCTTAACCAAAGAAAAGATGCTTTAAAGCTTATTTCCCAAGTAGGGTTAAGTGGATGTAAGCCTGCTAGAACATCTTTGGAGCTAAATCGAAAGTTAACAACGGTTGAGTATGGTACTCATGTACAACATGTAAATGATCCAGAACTTGAAGATGCCACTGCCTATCAACAGTTTATTAAAAAGATTCTTTATCTTACTATCACTAGACCAGATATTAGCTTTGTAGTTCAGAGCTTGAGTCAGTTCACGCAAAGACCTAAGCAATCACATTTAGAGGCAGCTTTTAGAGTGGTTAGATATCTCAAAGGATGTCCCGGATTGGGTGTGTTGCTACGTGCTGATCCTATCACCAATTTGACTGCCTATTGTGATACAGATTGGACCTCTTGCCCTAACACAAGGAGCTCAGTCATTGGATATGTTATCAAGTTAGGAGAAGGACTCATCTCCTTTAAGTCCAAGAAACAACACACTGTTAGCAAGAGATCTGCAGAAGCTGAATACAGGAGTATGGCAGTAGCAGTAGCTGAAGTAACTTGGATCACTGGTCTATTTCAAGAGTTGGGACTTACCATTGCTCAACCTATGTTCCTTGTTCTATGATAATAAGACAGCAATCCAAATTGCTAACAATCCCATCTTTCATGCATGCACCAAACATATTGAGTTAGATTGCCATTTTGTATGTGAAAAGATCAAGTTCGGGCTCATACTTTGTCACGATCCCAAACCCGATCGTAATGGCCCCCAACACAACTGCTAGGCAAGCCCGACCAATTATATTCTCAACCTGAGCATAGATCTCAAAACCTTTTATTTAAAAACCATTGACAGTTAAAAAAACCAAAATATAGCGGATAGATAGAAAGCAACCCGAATATCATCAAATACAGAGCAACCTCCCAAAGACCCGGGGGGTCATGAGTCTAGAGCCTCTACCAGAATAGCATAATAATACTGTAGAACTACATAGTCTGAATGTACGCGGAAAAGTCAAACAACAGGAAATAGGGGAAGAGTCTGGTCCTGCGGACACCAGACAGCTACCTCGACAACTCCGGATGATAACTCTAAAGAACAATAATAAACTCAGCTAGCTCCTGAGGTACCTGGGTCTGCACAGATGGTGCAGAGAGTAAAGTGAGTGCTTCCAACTGAGCGGTAATATACATGTATAATGACATTGAAGGTAGGAAATCCCAATATACGACAAAGTAAAGCTACAATAGTATTTCTACACATTTAATAGTGTAACATCAACAAGTATTAAAAGATAGCGCAGATAAGTATCGATGCATGAATGCAATGCAAATGAACATAACCGCTACGGTGCACAGCCTGATTTATTTGGGTACCCGCACTCACTGTGGGGGTTCAGACTCTGGAGGGGTCCTACAGCCCAAGCGCAATATTATAGTAACATACGCTACGACGTGCATCACAATCCACTATCAGTCCATGTATATGCATGCAAGCCACACAGGCACAATTAAACTTGCCATTTTTAGTTACATTTATGAGTAATTATAACATTAGGTGTTCAAAACCTTAGAATTTGCCAGTCATTTCTAGACAGTGTTTAGCTCAGGACTGATATCATGAAAACATGATATAAATCATAGAAACAGTGATAACAATCCCTACAGGATCCAAATAACCATCACTCAGCCCAAATATATCTATAACCATCCAAGTAGGAGGTTTACCAACTCATATATAGCCAACAACACAGTACAACATCACTCGGGTGGACTAAGCCATAGTCCCCAATCACAATCGACCCCGCACTCACCGTAGAGTACGTGTCTCGTCTCAATATAGCATCATAGTGTGATATACCGGGATTTCAAACCCTCGGGTCATCATCCACATCTATTACTCACCTTGAACCGACCACAAGACTAGTCCGCTAAGCCTTTCCTTCTTGAATCAACCTCCTCGAGTGTCGAATCTGATCAAAATCACAAAGAGTTCATTACAATAGGCTGATGGAACATAACCCAATCAAAATAACTCGAAAAACACCTAAAAACATGAAGTTGGCAAAAACCCGAGCCCTGGGCCCACTTCTCAAAAAATTATGAAATTTACATTTCCGGAATCCACGTCTCGCTACGAATCCACACATACCAAATACACAAGAATCGGAGTCCATTCGAACCCTCAAATTGTCATTTTAGACTCTCTTAGGCTTCAAGACATGACCTCCATTTTTACCCTTTGATTCCTTTAATTTTCAGTGATTAATTCATGTTTTTACACCATAATAACATAATCCGAGTCCAAATATCCATATCTGATGAATCTCCTTCAAATCCTCTTCAAAATTGCCCAAAAATTGCCTAAGTCTGTAGTCCAAAATATTTTCTCACTTCTAAAATTCGAATACACTGTTTTATTAAACCCTTTTGATATTTTCGGTTCTGCGGTCCCGTTACCACTTTTGCGGGACCGCTTCCGCGAACTTTTGACCGCTTTTGTAGTTCCACTTAAATCCACAACGACCGCTTCTGCGGTCTTAAACCGCTTATGTTTTAGCCGCCTTTGCGTACCCATGACCGTTTCTGCGATCACTACAAGAATCTCAGGACCGCTTATGCGGTCGCTTAGCGCTTTTGCGGTGTCCTCTTTTGCGGAAAATCATTCTCTTTTGTGGTAACTGCCCATCCCTCAAAGGGCCGCTTTTGCGATCACCTAACCGCATCTGCAGAACCGCTTAAGCAGATCTTCTACTGCAAATGCGAAAATAGTAGAAGCCTCAAAATCTGCTGCAATACCAAACATCCTAACTCCCGATTAATCATTCGAATTCACCCTGAGGCCCCCGGGATCTCAACCAAAAGCACCAACACATCCTATAAACCTATTCAAACTTGTTCCAATCCTCGAAATATGCCAAAAAATGCTAAAACCAATAAATTACATCGGATTCAAGCCTAGTTTTTATCAAAACTTCCGAAATACGCATTCAATCAAAACCCCGACCAAACAACGTCCGAATGACCTAAAAATTTGCAGACATATCCAAATTCACCTAACAAAGCTACTGCAACTCTCAAAATTCCATTCTGACCCCCGGATCAAAATTTCACCTATCAACTAAAATTCGCCAAAATTCCAACTTCGCCAATTCAAGCCTATTTCTACACCAGAACGCCAAATTCAATTTCGATCGCACTCCTAAGTCAAAAATCATCCCCTGAAGCTAAACAAACCACCAGAATTCACCTTCGATCCCTCTAACTACATAGTCAACTTCGATTGACTTTTCTAAAACAGGTTTCCTTCTAAGAGTCTATGTGCCTTATTTTCAACCAAAACCAATTCAATTTCACCCAATCGGCCCTAATAATGATATTGAAACATGAAGCAATACAATAAGGGGGAAATAAGGAGGTAACTCACGTCACGATGGGCCAGGTAGTCACATACTTCCTCACCATGTTTCCTCTTCTTTATAGCTTGTTGGCCTTCTCACCAAAGGATTATCTACTGCTCAATACCATCGTCTCTTATCCAAGCTTGGTGTGTTTTATGTCTTTCACCCGCCAGCTTGAGGGGGAGTATTAAGATAAGGGTATTTAATGTATAATATAAAATATTGAGAAAGGGTATTTTAGTTATTTTACAAGCTATCTCTACTAACCACTGTGAAATTGGTTATATTAGTTAAACAATGTACATCTCAGTCGGTTAATACTGAATTTCATTTTCTTCTCTTACTTCTCTCTACTGTTCCAACTGTCTTGCTGGATATCCATGCTCTTGCAAATGCGTTATTGTATCCACAACTTTGGCAGACAATAATATCAAAATACAGGTAAGTAAATAGACATGGTTACATATCCAATTCTAATACTAAAACCTTCAAGAAAAATACATCTCAATGCAAGAGAAGAGTTGGGATAAATGATAATCTCGCTAGCAATAACAGCAACACCAACAACAAACCCAGTATTATCCCAATAGTTGGGTTTGGGAAGGGTAGTCTGTACGCAGACCTTACCCCTACCTAATGCAGGTAGAGAGATGATTTTCAATAGACCATCAGATCACAAAGGGTAAGAAGAAGAGTAAAGCAAGTAAGGAAGAAAGAAGAAAGAGAAAAGAAAAGGGGAGAGATAAAGGATATGTAGTACCAAATAATAACATTAGGAAATACAATACTTGAGACGAATAAAACCACATAAATTAATAAATATCTAAGAATACGAAGGGATATGCATGCTACTAAGACTATCGGTGAACAACTATAAACTACCCACTAACCTTCTATTTTAATCTTGACCTCCACACTATCCTATCAAGGGTCATGTCCTCAGTAAGCTGAAGCAGCACTATGTCCTGTCTAATCACCTCTCCAAAGTACTTCTTAGGTCTACCTCGAACTCTGCATGGCCAACCTCTCATACCTTCTGACAGGAACATCAATGTTTCTCCTCTTAACATATCCGAACCATCTCAGCCTCGACTCCGGTAACTTGTCCTCTATAGGGGCTACTCCCACCCTGTCCCGTATAGCTTCATTCTTAATCTCGCTAAGCCAAAATATTGACTAAAATGGATAATATGGTTGTTACAGTGATTTTCCAAATAAATAATGTAGTCAATGTGAGAGATTGGGTGATAGACTATGGTGCTACTAGGCCCATTTGTGAAGACAAAAATTACACCCAAGTTGAGGAAGGAGAAAAAACTACTTATCTTGGTGACTCAAGAACAACTCGCATTCTTAGGAAAGAAAAATTCTTCTCAAACTCACATCTGGTAAAAATTGGCATAGAGTGGTGTATTGCATGTCCCTATTGTCCAAACCAATTTGGTTTCTGTGAGGTTATTAGGAAAAGTTAGAGCGAAGTTTTCCTTTGACAATAATGAGATCGTATTGACCAAAAATAATATTTTTGTGGGCAACTGATATTGTAATCATGGTTTATTTATGCTTAATATTTCTAGTACTAGCAAATAAAATGCATTTTCTTCTGCTTTTATAGTTGAGTCTATTTTTTCATGGCAGACTAGTACATGTTAACTCGCATATATAAAGAAAACGCAGTCACTAGGATTAATATCTGATTTCGACTCAAATAATATAATGTTGACAAGTGTGAAATATGTGTTAAAGCTAAAAGTACTAGAAAGAGCTATTTTTTCTGTAGAGGCGATTTAAAGCAGAATATGAATAGAGGCAGTAAAAGATATTATGTAACTTTTATTGATAATTTTTATAGATATACTAAGTTGTAGTTGCTTAGAAATAAAGATGATGCTTGTAATGATTTTATTTCTTATTAAACTGAGGTTGAAAATCAACTTAGTGGAAAAATCAAGAGAATTAGATCAAATAGAGGTGGGGAATATTTATCTTTAAATATTTTTTGTGAAAAGAATGAAATTATTCATGAAGTAACTATGCCTTATTCACCTGAGTCAAATAGAGTAGCTGAAAGAAAAAATTGAACATTGAAAGAGATGATGAACTCTGTGTTAGTTAGTTCTAATGCACCTGATAATTTGTGGGGTGAAGCTATTTTATCTGCATGTCACTTATAAATAGAATATCACATAGACGAACTGGCAAAACTCCTTATGAATTGTGAAAGGGTTATAAACCTAACTTGAAATATTTAAAAGTGTAAGGGTGTCCTGCTAAAGTTCTTTTGCCTAAACTTAAAAAGAGAAAAGTCGGTTCTAAAACTGTTGATTGCGTACTTATTGGATATGTTGAACATAATACTGCATATAGATCTCTTGTTTTAAAAAGAGATGTGCTTGATTACAATACTATAATCGAGGTAAAGAATGTTGAGTTTTTTGAATATATTTATCCACTGTCTGATAAAATTTCTCATACTCCTGCTAAAATAATAGTGAAATTGCCTTTAATGAGGAACTCGGAAGGAGCAAAGGGCCTAGGAAAGAATATTTTTTTTATGAAAATAATTTTTAGACTTTTCTTGTCGAAAATGAACCATCAAATTATTTTGAAGCTATATCTTCTTCGGAAGATAATTATTGGATAGAGATATTAAAATTAGAAATTGATTTTATTATGAAAAATAATACATGGATTTTAACTAATTTTACCTTATGGTGCAAAATCTATTGGTTGTAAATGGATTTTCAAAAATAAATTTAATCCTGATGGATCTTGAGATAAATATAAAACTCGGTTAGTAGCAAAATAATTTTCTCAAAAAATAAAATATAGATTATTTTGATATATTTGCACTAAAAGAATTTCTGTTCGAGTTTTAATTATCTTAGCTTCAATCCGTAAGCATTTTATCCATCAAATGGATGTCAAAATAATATTTTTACATGGCGATTTTAATAGAAGAAATTTATATGGTTCAACCTGAAGGCTATTGTAATTCCTAGTCAAGAAAATAAAGTTTGTAAATTAATTAAATCTCTTTATGGCCTTAAACAAGCTTAGGAGATTTGGTATGCGAAATTTGAACAAGTCCCACTAAGAGACTATTTTTCTTTAGTTGAGATGGATAGATGTACTTATACTAAAGTAATAGACAACGATTGTGTGATAATATGTATGTATGTTGATGACATGCTTATATTTGGTACAAGTTTAAATATTGTGTAAAGTACTAAATTATTTTTGTGTGCTAATTTTGATATGAAAGATATAGGGGAAGTAAATACAATATTGGAAGTTAAAGTTATAAGGAGTGAAGATGGAATAATATTGTCACAAGAACATTATGTTGAGAGACTTCTTAAGAAGTTTGAATATTTTAATGTCACATCTGTTAGCACTTCTTTTGATGCTAACTCTCAGTTGAAAAAGAATAATGGTGATCCAGTTGCTCAGTTTAAATATGCGTTGATTACTGGGAGTCTGATGTATTTAATGAATTTTATAAGGTCTGATATAGTCAATAATATGTGTAGACTGAGTAGATATACTCATAACCCCAACAACTAGCATTGGTCTGCATTAACTAGACTAATGAATATTTGAGAGGAACCATGAATTATATAGTGGATTTTCTTCTATTTTAGAAGGGTATAGTGATGCAAACTCGGTCTCTCATTCAGATGAGACTAAATCCACTAGTGGTTATGTATTTACCCTTGGTAATGGTGCAATATCATGGAAATCAGCTAAATAGACGATCACTGCTAGATCGACTATGAAATTAAAATTTGTAGCTCTGGAGTTAGCTAGTTCTAAGGCTAGGTGACTAAGAAACTTCTTAGCTAATATCCCTTTAATAAAGGATGTATTGCCTCATGTGCCTATACATTATGATTGTCAAGCGGCAATAGCTATAGAAAAGAATAAGTCTTATAATTATAAAAGTATACATATGAAATTGAGATAAGATGTCATAAAGCAGCTGTTGAGAGATGTAATAATTTCCATTGACTATGTGAAGTCAAAGATAAATTTGGCCGATCCTCTAACTAAACTTGTGGGAAGAAAATTAATTCATTAAACCTTAAAATAGATGGGGTTAAGGCGGACATATTGTCAATAGAGATGGTAACCCAACCTATGTAATTGGAGATCACATGAAGTAGGTTCATATGAGTAATAATAAGTCAATATTAACATTGAAGCACTAAAAGAGAGTACTTGACTACTACTAATTGAGAGAATGAGTTAACTCTTAATGAATTCATATTCATTAAGGATGGTGTATTTTAAAACAGTATACACTTGATGAATTTACCTATATGAGAGTAGAGTGGGCTGCTCCAATGAGATTTTTATCTAGTCTCTAAACTCTCATGAATAACGAGGCACGTATATGGCATATTGGACGCAAAATTGCGTCAAACAACAAAATTGTGAGGGTCGAAATGAGATTGTGTGATGACCCAGAGGGACATCACCTATTTTAATTGAATTATGTGTCTCCAAGGCCTTGAAAAAACTCATTTAGAGATGCCTCAATTTGATGCGCAGTTCGGGCATAAAGCCGGAAAGCTTAAATGTGAAATTTTGTGAAAATGCTAAATTTTGATGTTAAATGAATAAATTTGACTTTGGTCAATATTTTGGGTAAACGGTCCTAGATCCATAATTTAACGGTCTCGAAAGGTTCGTAGGAAAATATGGGACTCGGGCATATGCCCGGAATCAAATTTCGAGGTCCCGAGCCTGAGAAATGAATTTTTAAAAGAAATTATTTTCTTGAAATTGTTAAGGAAAATTGAAATGGTATTAGATTAGAACGTATTGGTATCGAGCCTGTATTTTGGTTTCGGTGTCCGGTACAGGTCTTATATAGGCTTTAAGTTATTTTTTGAAATTTGGTTGAAAACGGACGTTGTTTGATGTGATTTGGACCTAAATTGGAAAATTTGATGTTTTATGAAGTTTGAGAGAATTCATGGATTTTGAGAGAATTCTTGGATTTTTCAGGTCTTACAGGGTGCTTTTAAAACTTAAAAAGAATCTTGATGTGTCCAGGCCTGCAGGCATCGCATTTGCGAAGCCTGGCTCACAAATGCAAGTTCGCAATTGTGAAGGCTGGATTGCAAATGCGAAGCAAGCCTAGGCCACCCTTTTCTCGCAAATGCAAGCTTCCCCTTCGCAAATGCAAGACCTCGCTTGTTTAGCATGTGTCGCAAATGCGATACTTCATTCGCAAATGCGATGTCGCAATTGCGAAACTTGGGAAATTATGAAGGGTTCTCAAATACGAACCTTGTTTCACAATTCCCACGTCTGAGAGGTTGGAGCTCGCAATTGCGAACCCATTTTCGCATTTCCCATATCAGAGACCTGCAATTTTCTATACTTAGCCAATTTTAAAGTCATTTTCACACCATTTTCAAAACACAACTCCTTTGGGCTATTTTCCAAGAATAATTCTTCTTCCAAATCAATTGTAAGTTAGTTTTTACTCATTTATTTCAATCATTTACATCTTTTAGCATGATTTCAACACAAAATCAAAGATTTTCATGCGAAAAATTTGAGGTTTTGGGTAGAACCTAGTTTTTTTAAAAAAATGGGGATTTGGACCTTAATTTGAGGCTTAATTTCAAATAAACTATATATATGAGTTCGTAGGGTAATGGGTAATAGGATTTTGGTTCGAACCTCAGGTTTTGACCACGTAGGCTCGAGGACAATTCTTGACTTTTTGGGTAAAACTTTGGAAAACTCATTTTCATGCATTTTTCGTTGATTTATTTAGTGTTTATTAATGTAATTAAGTAGTTTATGGTAAGATACAAGCGAATTGGTGGTAGAATCATGGGGTAAGCTATAATTGGGGCTTGAGTTGTGTTTAAGGAATCAAGGTAAGTGTTTGGTCTAACCTTAGCTTGAGGGATTAGGAGTTGAGGTCTATTTGCTATGTGGTAATTGTCCAGTACGACGTATAGGCATGGTGACGAGTATCTATATATTGGTGTATAGCATGATTGTGAGTCTTTAAATTGTGAATACGTTGCTTTCATTGTATCTTTCATGACTTGATGATGATTCCTAATTGTTGTGAAAAGCTTGTGGAAGGAGTTATGTCCTTTGAACATCGAGGAGCAATGACTTAAGTTATATTATGAGATAATTGAACCCTTTGGAGCATTGGCTAAAGTGGTAAAGTGAGTTATGAAACAAAAGTGAAAGAATGATTAAATTGTTCCATTGCCGGGATATTGATGCTTGTTGATTATTTTTCCCTGCCGGGAAATTGAAATTATTGATGTTGTAGCATTGTCGGAATTTAATAATTTAATTATGTTCCTTTGCCGGAATTTCTATTCTTATTTTATTTATTCCCTTGCCCCTTGTTTATGATTTTGTTTGGGCAAGGAAGAGTATTAAATCACGAAGTGTGATGTCGTGCATTATTTATTTATTGTGAGGAAAAAGTGTAAAGCACGAGGCTGATATCATGTGTTGTTTGCTTATTGTGAGAAAAGAGAGTAAAGCATGAAGGGTGATGCCGTGCAGCACGATGTACCATTCTGTGCTCTATTGATTATATGTAAGGAAAGAGAGTAAAAGCACGAAGGGTGATGTCGTGTATGTTTTATTATATCATTACTTGGTGAGAATGAGAGTAAAAGTACGAAGGGTGATGTCGTGCACTTGCTGCTTTCTAATTCTTTATTGATGTCTGAGTTGTGTAGTTTCCTTCTTTACTGGTTGACTTTACTTGGAATTGCTACTTTTCCCATAGCATGTTCCCCCTCCCATAATGATTAGTTATCTCTATATCTCGATTCCACTGTATATGTATATATAACTCCACAGGTTTATGTGGTAGTCCAGTCTAGCCTCGTTACTACTTCGTCGGGGTTAGGCTAGGCATTTACCAGCACATGGGGTCGGTTGTGCTGATACTACGCGATGTGCTCTTTTGCACAGATTCAGGTATCGGACAACAACAGTAGTTTGGAAGTCTTCCTTTAGTCCACAGAGACACCGAGGTAGCCTTGCAGGCGTCCGCATGCCCGGCGTCTCCTCTATATTCTATTTTGTTCTGTTATCTCATGTTTTGAGACAAGCAATATTATATTATTTTCTTTCAAACTATTGTATTTAATGCTCTTATTAGTCCGTGGATGTTGTGACACTAGTTCTTGGGTAGAGGCATATGATGATTTTCGCATTTTTATTCAGCTTATTTAATTTAGGTCTTCCGCTTTAATTTTATATGTTCGATGTTATTCCAATATTTAACGTTTGTGGTTATGATTGGTAGAAAGCATTCAAACTAAAAGAGTTAGGATTTTATGATTTGTGGCTTGTCTAACTTTTATGAGTAGGCGCCATCACGACTGTCACACCTCTTTTTTACCGCACCCGCAAGGGTGCAAAGAGTTTTTCCAATTAAAGGACAATCGAGGCGGGAATTATTTAATTATTTCAGAGTCGCCACTTGGGAGATTTATGGTGTCCCAAGTCACCGGTTAAATCCCGAATCGAGGAAAAGAATGACTCTATTTAACAGTCCGCGAACCAGAAATCCGGATAAGGAATTCTATTAACCCGGGAGAAGGTATCAGGCATTCCCGAATTCCGTAGTTCTAGCACGGTCGCTCAACTGTCGTGTTTGGCTTATCTATCTGCTTTTTACAGTTATGTACTTAGTGCGAATTAATATCCCTTTACCGCTTTATTGTTGATTGTGATTTACGAAAGAGAAAGTTGCTTAAAAATATGCTTCCTAATCACGTCACATGAAATGCACCCGGATCCTCGACATATTCTTATTCAACATTTCGGGATTTGGATTTGGGTCGCATGAAATGCACACCCGTATTTAAGAAGGTAGAACTAAAATATGCGCCCGGATCGATTACTTATTTACACTGTTGAGAAGGACGTGATATTCGTTAAGAAACGCCACATCTCAAAATCTAAGTATTTTATATGTACATTTATGAAGGCTGCGCGATTAGTGTAACTATTGGGCGAGGCGCACCTTTGATTCAAATCTAAAGCGAACTACATCCCACTGTATTTTACTTAGGAGTAGATTCCAAATTATTTAAAACTTGCTATGAACCACACCACATGAAATGCGCCTGTGGTTCCTGACACGCTTTATTTGCTCTTGCCCGAAATTGGGGTCGGGTCACATGAAATGCACCCCCGACTCCTTTAATCTAATTACGTCATTCAGTTGAGTAATAACTCCCTAGCTAATCTTGCTTTTAACATAAGATCTAACGTTAACAGATTTGGAGATTATACACATGAGTAGAGAAGATTGAACAGAGATACAACAGACTAATTCAGGTTTACGTGCATATCTAATGAGGGTGTATCTTTGGTCTAGCTACACTTTTCCATAACCAAAACTAGCAATACAAACTTAATTAGAGAATAACAGAACGTAATCAAACATAAGAACTTTGGACGACTACATGATTCAACAGACTTCAAACATAAGCTTCAAGCTTCATTCTTTTCGAACCAAGGAATTACAACAACAGAGATGTGTACCTGGAATGCGGAAGAACAAAGATGAGTGAGCAATGGCAATGCAGCAACAGTAACAGTAGGTGAACCAGCAGCAACGCAGTAAACACAGCAACAACACAGTAAACACCACAGCAACAATGATAAGCCAGCAGCAAACTTAATAGACACAACAGCAACAACTCATCACCAAAACAACCAGTGAACCAGCTATAACCCAACAAACCAACAGTGATCAAACTCTACCAATTAATGAACCAGTGGCCAAACTTGAACCAAACAACAATCAAACAGTATCCAAACCAATGGAACAGTAACCCATGATATTTGTATCTGTGTGTATTTCTACCTCTGCTTCTCCTAATGTATGTTACCTTCTTCTAGCTCACCCAAAACCAGTCTCAACAGTAATAGCCAAACAAAATCCCAACAGTAGACCACAAGGGGCAACACAATGATCAATCAACAACAACACCCAATAGACCAGCAATCCAGTGGCAGTTACAGGCAAGTAACACAGCAACAAACAACACAAGAACAAAAACGACCAGTGTAGACCAACAGCAACAACAATATACCAGACCAACAGCAACACAACAAACACACCAGTAGCACAACAGTCCAGCAGCAATAGTTGCACCACACACGACCAACAACCTCAGCAAACTAAAACAGCAAAACAAATGGTCCTCTCTCACAAACAGCCACAATAGCAGTCACTAAAGCCTCAATGAAACGGTGGCCAGGATCTATGTATGAATGACTATATGCTTTCAATGTCTCTCTATGTATTTTTCGAAATGTATCTTTGCTGTGTGTATGTCTGCCTGCTCTCCTCTCAGGTTTTTCTCTTCAGCTATTACTGTTTTTGCTCTCTCCAGGTACTCTCCAGTGTTCTCTCTTTTACTGTTTCAACTTAATACTCTATTTATAGCCAAAAACCCCAACCCCTCCTGAAGGTCTGCCCAATTAATTAACCCTTGCCCACACTCCTCTCTGCCAAACCATGCTCTGTCAGTCTTATTCCCTCTGTTTCAGCCACTAAGTTGTCTAGGCATGGGTTTATCAATTAAAAATTGGTGGCAGGGGGACAACTGGTGGGCTTGCTCTGCTGTGACAGTAAATTCCACTGCTTAGCCTCATGTGCAGGACACAAAAGACTCTAAATGTTAAACCTTGATTTCCTAGTTAGCTAATTTGAATCATAACTTCATCTTCAAATCAATCGAACAGTCCTATTCAATCCAGGGATGCTGATTACTGTATGGTAATTCAAATAACTCAACCCATGTAATTAGAAAAACGACCTCTAATCGACTACAACACATAGCAATGATAACAGATTAGTTGACTAAACAACAACAACAAAAATCTCGGCAAATGCCGGACATACGCGAAGTTAACTATTCGACGACGCTAATCGACGCGAGTTCGTATCTTATAACTAACACATTCAAATGAACAGAACAATGATTGACCAAATAAAAGGTCTTTGGGGGTAGAAGAACAGATCAACTAATACGAAAAATTAAAAACATAACAAATAAGAACTAAAACACAGATAAAGCAACCACACATGTTCACAAAATCGAATTAAATCGACCAGGGAAGAAACGAATACCTCATAAGAAATTCATGAGGCGGGCCGCTGGACTCATCCGTTTTGGGGTTCAATGGACCTTAATCGGGGTGTTCTCAGTTGAGAACACCTAGATTAAGGTCTATTAGACCCCAATTTCCATTGAATTACACAGAAAACCTAGATTTGGATTTCTAGGGTTCTTGGTGCCGCTTTTGGGGCTCGAGGCTTTTGGGTTGGGTTCGAACGAAATCAAGGTTGGTAGGGGTGTGAGGGAGGTGTGAGGACTGGTTGGTGTGAATTTGAGGTGGTTTGGGATAGAGGTCCAAGTTCCGGCGAGTTTCAAATGGATATTCGAACCGTTTGAGTAACATTCGAGACTAACGGCCAACGGATCCATGTAGAGGAGGTGTGGGAGATTTTACGGTGTTAATTTGAGGGTGATTGGCCTATCGGAACCGCCGTGAGGCGATTTCCGGCGGGCGGAACACGGCGGGGGACGGCGAGCTAATCAGTCTCTAAGAGAGACGATAGGCGTGAGGGGGGGGCCTGGCTTGGGGGGGCTGGGTATGGTATTATGCTTATATACTGGGTGAGAGATTCGATCCTGGCCATTGGATCATGTGTGATTAAGGGCCAGGATCTTTTGAGGTCAACCAAGACGGCACCGTTTGGATTAAGAGGAGACTGGGTCGGTCCGGGCTAACTGGGTCGGGCACCTGGGTTAGGATGGTGTGATCTCGACCGTTGGATTTGGAATGGGTCAACGGATGAGATCTGCTAGTGCCAGAACGACGTAGCTTCGATGTCGTGCTACGTCGTTTCATGAGTCTTAGAGACTCATTGAACGGACCGGGTGGAGCAAAGCATTTGGGCCTGGAGAGCTTGCATTTTTAGCCTCTTGCTTCATCAATACTCATTTTAAATAAAAGCCACTTCGAAAACAAAATTGAGTAGTAAAACAAATGCTTCATTAATTCAAATAGAAAATCAACCAATTGACAAAAACACAAATGCGCATATATATTTTTCTGTTTTTCTGATTAATTATTTACTTAGACAAACAAGCTCGAGCCCTCAAAAATGCAAAATTTCACAAGAATACACAAAAATGCCCACAATAAAAACAAACCATTTTGTTTTGATTTCATTTGGGAGTAGCTCGTGTGGGGTAAAAATTACGTGCTCACAGCTGCCCCTCTTTGCGCGGAAACATGAAGAGTTTTCGTGCAAAGACAAGTGAGCCGATACGAGCGACTTTTGCCTATTTGAGCACTCCGTATGAAGCATTTTTTTGAAAAGTTTGACCGAACCTTTGCTTCAGAAGGTCTCCTACATATCCCTGGCTAAAAGGGAATCAGGTCAATGTAGTTCGGGAAGTTTCTGGTAGCTGGGACTACCATGACTGTTGCGATCTCGCTGTTACTGCCGTTACTGCTGTTACTGCTGTTGCCACTGCTTAGCTGATCTCCTTGTTACACCGTACTAAGCAACAAAACAAGAAGCTAGACTAAGTTACAGTACTACAAGTTCTTATCTATCCTTTTTAACTTGATCTTGTCGCGCTCCTTGCCATCCTGTCTGACTTGGTGTTCCTTCTGATGCTTCTTCTCTTCTGCCAATTGTTATTTCGGCCTATCTTGATTGCCGAACTCCGACCGTTGTAACCTTCTTTATGATCTTTGAACTATTCTCTTCGCAATCTGAATCTATCTGTTCTGATCCTTGTTGCCTCTCTCTGCTTACGAACTTGGATTCAGGCCGGAGATTTCCGTTACATTCAACCGCTTTCCTCAACCAATTAAAATAGATCGCCACTCCATTCTCCAGGCGGGCTCCCTGACTTCAACTACTACTTCAAAAATAAAATCGCCACTCCATTCTCCAGGCGGGCTCCCTGACTTCAACTACTACTTTCAAATAAAATCGCCACTCCATTCTCCGGGCGGGCTCCCTGACTTCAACTACAATTTTAAAATAAAATCGCCACTCCATTCTCCGGGCGGGCTCCCTGACTTCAATTACTACTTCAAAATAAAATCGCCACTCCATTCTCCAGGCGGGCTCCCCGACTTCAATTACAACTTCAAAATTAAATCGCCACTCCATTCTCCAGGCGGGCTCCCTGACTTCAACTACTATTTCAAGATTAAATCGCCACTCCATTCTCCAGGCGGGCTCCCCGACTTCAACTACTACTTCAAAAATAAAATCGCCACTCCATTCTCCGGGCGGGCTCCCGACTTCAACTACAACTTCAAAATTAAATCGCCACTCCATTCTCCAGGCGGGCTCCCTGACTTCAACTACTATTTCAAGATTAAATCGCCACTCCATTCTCCAGGCGGGCTCCCTGACTTCAACTACTACTTCAAAAATAAAATCGCCACTCCATTCTCCAGGCGGGCTCCCTGACTTCAACTACAACTCACTGATTACATCCTATCTTGATTACCTTCCCTTTGCCTCTTGTACCATTTCCTTCTTCCTGCATTGTCTCTCGGACCACCTTCTCTTCTGAATTATCCTGTCTTGGAATTGCCTTCCCCTGGGTCGTATTACTTTTTCTTCTGGCTGCTGGGGGTATTTTGGAACTGTTTACTTGCCTGCTGGGGATGATGTTGCTGAGGAAGTATTCTTTGTTTCCTTCACCCCTCATTCTCTTCCTTCTTCCCATACCTCCTGTGGGACTCACGCTTTTGCCTCCTCGAGCAAATTATGGAATGTAATACTGCTAGAGGAATCTCGAAGCCATTGTTTTATTTTCCCACAACTGTTGGGGATGATACCGGGCTCAAAGATCATTCCATCTTGTGTTGCTTTCTACCCTTATCCCCTGGGTCTTTGCTTTCAAGAAAATTTTCGCAACAGGAGAAAATTTTCTGCCCCAGTTTGATAAACTTCTGGACGGTATGCTTTTCCGCCAACGAACCCTCTTTTCCTGCTTTTAAATCAAAGAAAAATTGTTAGTTTCAAAACGCGGTGAGTGGTCGTGCCACTCTTGTTGGGGCCATTTTCTTTTCTCTTTCAGCTGCTTGGCCTCTCTCGAACTTTGAGGGCGACGTTGACGCTTGCTGGGGACGATGCTCTTTCCACGAACGACCTCTCATCTTTCCTTTTATTCCAATCTTTGGTTTGATCCGACTCTTTTTAGCCGGTGATCCGTTGCGTGAAATCATCTTTCGGACATGCCACATGTGTCCATCATACTCCATAATTCTTGCGAACCTTCCACTCAGCCTGTCATCCCAATCTTACTATCGTAACGACTTCTGTCTTATTGCCTCGTTCCACGCCTATTCACTTTCAATATACTGCTTTGGGAGACTTGGTAGTAAGCTTTGAAAAATCAATTTTCGAAAATGAAAGAAAAGAAAAGAATACTGACCGCAAATGACAAAAGAAAAGAAAAACTTTTCTGAACTCAAAAATAGGAAAACTTATCTGAATGTGTGCCTGATCCAATGGTTATGCCGCGCCTTTGAGATTAAACTACCCAGTCTATTCATGTCAATCACTTTCTGATACCGCGTCCTGCTAGAGGTAAGCGGATATCCCAACCTTGTCTCATGCAGACATCTTGTAACCATCTCGTCCTGTCACCTCACGGTGCCCTTCAAAGGGTTTTCACTAATGAGATTCTCTCATTTCTCTCTATCTCCCGTCGCCTTAAGGTGCCCGTAAAGGTTTTCACCGTAAGACTCTCTCATTTTACTTCTCTCAACTTCCTTCGCCTTAAGGTGTCCGCGAGGGTTTTCACCGTTAAGACTCTCTCATTTACGCTTTCTTTCCCTGCGGCGGGGTATCACCCCTGAGATTCCCTCTAGAGCGGTGTCCCCTGTCGGCTTGTGCATCCTAGATTCAATCGAGGGTCGGGATGTCACTCTTGGCTTTCATTCACATGACTTGGCACTTTTCAGATACTGATCGAGAGGTCTTTCTGGTTCTTAATATGGTTTCCTGCGCGTGAGGCTGAAGAAAGGGGTTTAGCCTCAACGGTTAGCTTATTACAACTTTCGGAATCCACACTATCTTTCCAACGAAACAATGACTTCTGCCCCGGTTTTGTTGCTTGGGGGATTTTTTGATTTTTATTTTATTATGACCGAGCCGTGTGGCGCCTACGTATCCTTCTTGAGGAATCAGGTCGAACGTAGTTCACTTTTTCTTGTATTACTTCTTTGTTTCTTTTTTTTTTTTTTATTTTGTTACACATCTTCCTTGATGATTCCGAAAGAGGGTATATGAAAGAATAATCAAGGCTCAAAGGGGGAACAAAGGTTAAAGTGTTTGGGTAGTAGAAAAATTGCCTCTGTCATTTCATTCTCCGAAAAAAAATGCCAAATACACACAAACGAAACCAAACGTTGACAAATGCATTAAAGAATTTACACATAATATCTCTTGACTGCATCAGAATTGATAGCCATATCGGTGCATCTTCCCTCAACATCCGTCAGACATAGAGTGCCGTTGGATAATACTCTAGTCACCACAAATGGTCCCTGCCAATTTGGAGCGAACTTGCCTTTCGCTTTGGCCTGATGCGGTAGAACCCTCCTCAGCACATGCTGTCCCACTTCAAATTTCCTGGGACGTACCTTCTTGTTATATGTTCTCGCCATTCTCTTTTGATACAATTGGCCGTGACATACTGCTGTCAATCTCTTTTCGTCGATCAAGCTCAATTGCTCTAATCGGGTTTTGACCCATTCATCATCGTCAATCTCAGCTTCAGCGACGATTCGGAGGGATGGAATCTCAACTTCTGCGGGTATTACTGCTTCAGTCCCGTACACTAACAAGTAAGGAGTTGCACCTACCGAAGTTCGGACGGTAGTGCGATAACCCAACAGCGCAAATGGTAACTTTTCATGCCACTGCCTAGACCCTTCTACCATCTTCCTCAATATCTTCTTTATATTCTTGTTTGCCGCCTCAACCGCACCATTTGCTTTGGGACGATACGGTGTGGAATTTCGGTGTGTAATCTTGAACTGTTGACATACCTCTTTCATCAATCCACTGTTAAGATTTGCACCGTTATCCGTAATGATCATCTTTGGAATTCCAAACCTACAAATGATGTGGGAGTGTACGAAGTCCACCACCGCCTTCTTGGTCACCGATTTGAATGTTTTGGCCTCCACCCACTTGGTAAAATAATCGATCGTTACCAGGATGAACCTATGGCCATTGGAAGCCGCAGGCTCAATAGGTCCAATAACATCCATACCCCATGCGACAAACGGCCATGGTGCTGACATTGTATGCAATTCGGTCGGCGGAGAATGAATCAAATCTCCGTGTATCTGACACTGATGGCATCTTCGCACGAAACTTATACAATCACGCTCCATCGTGAGCCAGTAATATCCTGCTCGAAGAATCTTCTTTGCCAATACGTATCCGCTCATGTGTGGTCCGCAAACTCCCGAGTGTATATCTGTCATCACTGTTGTGGCTTGACCCGCATCTATACATCTCAACAATCCCAAGTCTGGGGTTCTTTTGTATAGCACCCCTCCACTAAGGAAAAATCCGTTCGCCAACCGCCGAATAGCTCGCTTTTGATCTCCGGTTGCTTGCTCTGGGTATACTCCTAACCCGAGGTATTCCTTGACATCATGAAACCACGGCTCACCATCCACCTCTTCCTCTATCACATTACAATAAGCATGTTGATTCCGGACATGGATATGTAACGGATCGACACGAACCTTGTCCGGGTGGTGTAGCATTGACGCTAAAGTAGCCAACGCGTCGGCAACCTCATTATGCATCCTTGGGATGTGTCTGAATTCTACTGATCGAAAGCGCTTGGTCAGATCATGCAAGCACTGACGATATGGGATCAGCTTTAAATCTCTGGTTTCCCATTCTCCCTGAATCTGATGTACCAGAAGGTCCGAGTCCCCCAAGACCAAGACGTCCTGTACATCCATGTCCACCGCTAATCGTAACCCCAGGATACATGCCTCGTACTCAGCCATATTATTGGTACGGTGAAAACGCAGTTGAGCAGTAACAGGATAATGATGTCCTGTTTCAGATATGAGCACAGCCCCTACTCCGACTCCTTTTGCGTTCGCCGCTCCGTCGAAAAAGAGCTTCCAACCTGGATCCTTGGTTAGTTCTAACCCCTCAATTTGCAATACCTCTTCGTCTGGAAAATACGTCCTCAAAGGTTCGTATTCGTCATCAACGGGATTTTCAGCTAAGTGATCGGCCAAGGCTTGAGCTTTCATAGCCGTCCTTGTCACGTATATGATGTCGAACTCCGTAAGTAATATTTGCCATTTTGCTAACCTCCCTGTAGGCATAGGTTTTTGGAAAATATACTTCAACGGATCCAGACGCGAAATGAGGTAAGTGGTGTAAGAAGACAAATAGTGTTTCAGCTTTTGGGCTACCCAAGTCAGGGCGCAACATGTCTTTTCCAAATGAGTGTACTTAACCTCGTGGACCGTGAATTTCTTACTGAGATAGTAAATGGCCCGTTCCTTTCTGCCAGTAAGATCATGCTGCCCCAGTACGCAGCCGAACGAATTCTCCAAAACCATTAGATAAAGAATCAGGGGTCTACCCGGTTCAGGCGGAACCAGTACGGGTGGGTTTGACAGATACCCTTTGATTTGGAAAAATGCTTCCTGACATTCTGTCGTCCATTCTATCGCAGCGTCTTTCTTCAACAGACGGAATATGGGTTCACAAGTTGTTGTAAGCTGAGCAATAAACCTACTGATGTAATTTAACCTTCCCAACAAACTCATTACCTCTGTTTTATTCTTTGGCGGGGGTAGCTCCTGAATGGACTTGATTTTGGATGGGTCCAACTCAATGCCCCGTCGGCTGACGATAAATCCTAGCAACTTTCCTGATGGAACTCCGAATGCGCATTTGGCCGGATTGAGCTTGATGTCGTACCTTCGAAGTCTTTGAAAGAACTTCCTGAGGTCGGCAACATGGTCTTCTCGACGCCTAGATTTTATGATCACGTCATCCACGTACACCTCAATTTCCTTGTGTATCATGTCATGGAATACCGTAGTCATTGCCCTCATATATGTTGCTCCTGCATTCTTCAAACCGAACGGCATCACTCGGTAGCAATAAGTTCCCCACGGTGTGATAAAAGCCGTCTTTTCTGCGTCCTCTTCATCCATCAAAATATGATGATATCCCGCATAACAGTCCACAAAGGATCCGATTTCGCGTCCGGCGCAATTATCAATCAGGATATGGATATTGGGAAGCGGGAAATTATCCTTAGGACTTGCCTTGTTGAGATTGCGATAGTCCACGCATACTCTGATCTTTCCGTCTTTCTTTGGCACCGGTACTACGTTAGCCAACCATTCAGGGTATCGAGTGACACGAATGACTTTCGCCTGCAGCTGCTTGGTTACTTCCTCCTTAATCTTCACACTCATCTCCGTCTTGAATTTCCGCAGTTTTTGCTTGACGGGAGGATATGCCGGATCAGTGGGAAATTTATGAACCACTAGATCAGTGCTGAGTCCTGGCATGTCGTCGTACGACCATGCGAAAATATCTTTAAACTCCATGAGTGTTTTGATCAATTCTTCTCTCAAATTGGGTTCAATATGGACACTTATCCGGGTTTCTTTGACGTCATCCGCATTCCCTAGATTAACGGCCTCGGTATCATTTAAATTCGGTTTGGGTTTTTCCTCGAAGTGACTTAATTCTTCACCGATTTCTTCTACGGCTTCATCATCGCCGTACTCTGACTCACTCTCGTCACTTCTTATTTCATGTGTTATTATTTCCAAACCCGATTGACTTTCTAGACTGGGTTGATTAATCTTTAAGCACGCCATGTCATTAAGATCGGTTGAAAGAAGGCTGTTCAGAAAAGTAAAAAGAAGGAAAAAATAAACAAAATTAGACACGAAGGAACCAAATTTCATTAATGGGAATTGTACAAAGGGAAAACAAACTGCAAACTTAAATCAGAAATGAACTAAAAACAAACTGGATTTTACTCTGGGGACAAACCCCCAACACAAAATTTCGAAAGAAAAACAATCCAAGACAAACTACCAAGACTCCTTCCGGACGGGGAGAGGAGTAGCCTTCCAGTTATTCAGTTTTGCCTTTGGTCCCACAAATTGTATCTCGGCGTGACTAGATCCTTCACCGTCCTCGAGCATACATACATCTGTGAATAGGTCCTCGAACTTCCTGAAGAACTCTTCGTCTGGCCTGATCGTAGGACCGGGAATCTTTGTCGTTGGATGTCCTCTTGCTCCGGACCTGACGAAAGATTGGGAAAGGCGTGGAACAGGCTTCGGGAGCACCCATGTCTTCTGCTTACTCCTCTTTGCTCGCCGGATGTCCTCCGATGTTGGCTGGAATCCCAAGCCGAAGGTTCCCAAGTTTTCGACCACTGATACCGGTTGTATGATTCCTTGCAGAGATGCACCTAGACCTTTACCGGGTATGAAACCATGTCGCAACATTTCATGAGCCACCATGACATCTGCAGTAATTGTTCTGTCATCGGGAATGCATTCCCCTTCCTGGAACTCGGTTGGCGGACACCACATCGTAGACCTGATATACCCACGGCCCAACATCTTCTTCTGTTTCGACAAAGGGAATAATGGTGCCTGATTGTGGATCGTTTTCTCCATGGACGATGATCTCTTGTTGGTCCCACTCAAACTTGACGAGTTGGTGTAAGCTGGATGGAACTGCTCTTGCGGCATGGATCCATGGTCGCCCTATTAGGAGGTTATATGACACCACCATGTCCAGCACCTGGAATTCCATGGTGAACTCCACCTGGCCCAATCGTCAAGATTAACACTATGTCCCCAACCGATGCCTTGCCTCCCCCATCGAACCCTCGAACACATATGTTGTTCTTGCGTACCCTGCCGATGTCCACTTTCAACTTGTCCAGTGTAGAGAGAGGACAAATGTTAGCACTGGACCCATTATCGACAAGGACTTTGGTAACCACCGCCTCTTCACACTTCACCGTAAGATATAAAGCCCTGTTGTGCTCGGTGCCTTCCTCAGGCAACTCGTCATCGGTGAAGGTGATCCGATTTGCTTCGAAGATCCTATTGGTGATCTTCTCCAAATGGCTCACCGAGATTTTATCCGGTACATGTGCCTCATTCAGGACTTTCATCAATGCTTGCCGATGTTCTTCAGAATGTATTAGCAAGGATAGCAATGATATTTGCGCCGGAGTCTTCTTTAGCTGCTCTAAGACAGAGTAGTCATGCAGCTTCATCTTTTTCAAGAATTCTTCCGCCTCTTCATCAGTTACCGGCTTTTTCAATGCTGCCGGAGTGGTCTTCCTCAATTCCGCAAGGGCAAAACATCTCCCCGAGCGGGTCAACCCTTGGGCTTCACAAACTTCCTCTTTCACTTCCTTTCCTTTGTAGGTCGTTGTAATCCGAGCATAATTCCATGGAACGGCCCGGCTATCAGTTATTGGCAACTGTGTTGCTGGCTGGATGATGAAAGGATCCATTCGAACGCCTGCTACTGTCAAGATGGGCTTGATTGCTGCCCCTGGTACAACTATCTTGGCTTTCCCCGGCTTCACCGGTACTTCGTTCACACTTCCCTTTCCTGCTTCCGACCCTCCTAGTATGTCCTTCTTGCAACTGGGTGACTCATCAAGGCTTGGCCCTTTTCTCATTCCTACCCGCTAGACTTAATCATCATTACAGTCTGAGAGGCTTTCTCCTTTCCTTCCTCTGCCCGTACCAACTCGATCATATTGGTCTCATGATGAGTTGGAAGCGGGTTTTGGTTGATGTTGGGCTCTGTTGGAGTCTGGACCTCAATCCTGCGAGTGTCGATGAGCTCCTGGATGGCCGTCTTCAACCTCCAACACTTTTACGTATCGTGTCTCGGACATCCTGAGCAGTAGGCACAATTTACTGAATGGTCCAGGTTCTTTGGAGGAGGGTTTGGCAGCTTAGCTTCAACCGGATTCAGCAACCCTACTTGCTTTAACCGGTGGAACAGACTGGTGTAAGATTCCCCCAAGGGAGTGAAATTCTTCGGCCTTGGCGCCCGGTCGCCCCTCAATGCCTGGTTCGGACAAAAACTTGCGCCCGAGGGGTTCCTGTAAGCTCTTGGGGGTAGATAATTATTCTGCGGGTTTGGTGCACGCCATGGTGCATGGACGGGAGGTGCGACATATGACTGAGCATGATGGACAGTGAAATGGGGATCAGGTGCGGGATAGTAATGTTGCGGGTGGTTATATGGGTTGTGGGAGTAATTTTGGTGGTGAGGTTGGGGTGGGCTATATTGGGGTGCGGGGCCTCTATTTCCGAACCATGCCCCGGACTCGACGGCCGCAACTTCCTCTCTCCTCTTTTTCCCCAGTACTCCTCCAGTACCGCTTTGGATAGCCTGAGTGGTGGCTTTCAGTGCTGAGTAACTCATGATCTTGTTGGCCTTCAAACCTTCCTCGATCATACCCCCCATTTTTATCACCTCGGTGAATGATTTACCTACGGACGTTACCAGATGTCCGAAGTAGGTGGGCTCTAATGTCTGCAAGAAGTAATCCACCATCTCGCTTTCTCTCATCGGCGGATCTACCCTGGCTGCCTGTTCCCTCCAACGGAAACCAAATTCCCTGAAGCTTTCGGCGGGCTTCTTCTCTAATTTTAGCAATGATAGGCGGTCGGGGATTATTTCAAGATTGTACTGGAACTGGCCGATAAAAGCTTGAGCCAAATCATCCCACGTAAACCATCTACTGGGATCCTGTCTAGTGTACCACTCCAGCGCGGATCCTCCCAGACTCTGACCGAAGTAAGCTATCAGAAGCTCGTCCCGTCCTCCGGCCCCTCTCATTTTACTGCAGAACCCTCGGAGGTGGGCTACTAGGTCGCCATGCCCCTCGTATAGGTCGAATTTGGGCATTTTAAACCTCGCTGGCAACTGGACGTCCGGAAATGGACACAGATCCTTATAGGCGACGCCGACCTGGTTGCCCAAACCGTGCATGTTCCTGAAGGACTGCTCCAGGCTTTTAACTTTTCCGACAACTTCCTCGTGTTCCGAACTTTGGAAGTGCTTTTCCGGTTCGCCGGATTATCCCGATGAGGTGTATGTGATTGTGGTTCGGGAGCCCTGAAAGTAGGCTCCGGAGGATAGTAAGAGTTGTCATGGATGTGAACATACGGCTCGCTGGGAAGATTTGGGTAAAGTAGACGGTGGAGGTGCCACAAAAACGGGAGTAGGCTGGAGGAGGATTTGGTTTGGTCGGCGGAATGTGGGTGGCATATGGGTTTTCCCCATGAAAGTACGGATAGATCGGGGCGGCTTGTCGAAGGATCGATGGGCGGATGTTCGGGAGCCGAGGCGAGAGTAGGGCGGTTGGGTGAAGATCGTTCCTGGCCCAAGCCAGGTGCATCTCTGTTATCCGTTGTTTTAACCGGTCTACCTCTTCTTTCATGATTTGTAGCTATGATTTTTCTTCCTCGAGACTCTTGCCAGAACTAGACATGCTTACTGTAATCGGTCCTTTGGATCTAGTACGGTAGTGATGGCTGGCCAGTATATTTTGTCAAACCAACTGCTAAACTTTTCTGGAAATGCAACAAACTTATTAGTTTACCGAGTTCGACGGATATGTTATAGCACGTTGGATGCAATGCACCTAACCAAATAACCCTTTCTACATGTACTCTTAACATGCGTCATTCCGACCCTTTTTCTTTTTCTTTTTCTTTTTCTTCTTTTTTTTCTTTTTCGACTATCTTTGCAAGCCTTATTGTTATTTAACCTATGGATTCCTTTCTTTTTAGTGGTGGTCGAATCTTATGTGGATTGCCTACGTATCACGACCCCGCGTGAATCAGACCGAGCGTAGTTCTGGTAACAAGATTGTGGCAAAATTCAGTAACTTTTATATCAAATAAAACTGTGCAGTTACAAAACACGTCTTACAACAATCAACAAAACAAAAGAAATGCTTGATTTGGGAAAGTAAAGATAAAAATGCCAACTAGCTTGACTCAACATTTCAAAATACATCAAAAGTCTAATGCCCTAAAATTCCTGGGGGCCCGCGAGGCATCATTCGGCCTTGCCGCGGGCCTTGGTGTGAGGTCCTTATGCAGTCCCCTCAACTCTTCCATGATACGATGAACATAACCCATAATTGAAGCGAAAAGGTCGGCGCGGGGCATTCGTTCACAAGCTAGGCACTTCATGGTGACATAGTGCCCGATTTCTCCAATTCTGTCCTTGATCATGTCCCTTTCTCCGAGTAGCCGCTCTATCTGCTGGTTTTTCGTCCCCAATCTTCGAGCATTGTTGGTGACTTGGTCTAGGAGCCTATCCACTTGTCCTTGCAGTCGGGCCATCAAATTGTGGCAACGGTCGAGGTCCGCTCTGGCATCTTGGGCTTGCTTGAAAACCCGCTCCCTGAGGACAACATTTGCTTCCCTCAGGCTAGTGATGATCTCAGTGTAATCTTCTTCCACCCGTTGTAGTTGAAGTGCATGTTGATGTGCCTCCTTTCTCCAGCTAGCATGGATCCTCGTTGTCTGGGCTTTCGACTCGTCCAATTCTCTTTGGATATCGGTGACTTGGCTTCTCAAACCCTTTATCAATTTTTCGTCGGCCCGACTCCTCAACTGTCTGTCAGCATCTCTTTTCATTTGCTGGATTTGAGCTCTCAAGAAGTCATTTTCTTGTGCCAACTTCTTTTTGTCTCCTTCATCGGTGGCAGCTTGCATGTTCTTCTCGAACTGAAGGTCCCGAACCTGCTGTTCTATCCTGCCAATCTTCGCCCTATACCCCTCCTTTGCTAACCAATTCCATTGTTCCCGTGAATCTTCCGTGAATTGTTGGACATGGGCTCTTTTAGAACATTTCCGACGAATCTGAAATCTTTTCCCGAACCACGCATTGTACTTTGGGTCCACCTCTCCCTTAGCTAGTTCCCGGACCATGGTTTTAGGCTCAAGGAACCGACATTCGTGCCACAGCCTTCTAATCTTCTCTTCGGGGAATACGACTCCCGGGCTCAACTCAATGGCGTACTTCCTCAGGTCTTGATCGGTAGGAATAACCTGAAACCTTCCTAGCTGACGTAATACACGGTGAGGGACATATGGTTGGACACTGCGGATCCCCATCGGAAGGATATAACACTCCTCGGCTGCCATATATATTACTTCAGTATCGGGTAACCACCCGAATGCCCATTCAATCCGATCGGCTTCTATTGAGCTCAGTCGTGCAAGCCATGCCTCGACGCCTTCAGGGAATACAGCACCCATCATCCGTTCTTCGAAACCCCTGATACAGGTTTTTTCCGGTCAACCCATGGTTCATGTATTGTGTTCGGTGATGGAGGTGTTCTTGCATCCATAATTGGAGTAACGGATTGCAACCTTGGAAGAAATTGCCCCCTTCTCGGCATACAGTCAAGGCTCGATAGATTTCGGACAAAACCAAAGGGGCCACCGTGCTGGTAGCCTTTTTGATTGCAACATCGGCTATTCCTACCGGACTTATCTCTATTTTCTTATCTTCGCGCGGACAAATCACAATCCCCAAGAATGTCGTTATGAATGCTAGAATTCGTCTGGCCTCCCACTTGGTTCTATTCCCTGCGTGAGTCAGTCCAAGGTTTGACTCTTCAAAACCCCGAGGAGCGCCGTACCGTTGATATAAGAATTGGAGATCGCAACACCCTTTCAGCAGATCATCA
Organism: Nicotiana noctiflora; assembly: GCA_032618575.1. Classification (NCBI taxonomy): domain Eukaryota; kingdom Viridiplantae; phylum Streptophyta; class Magnoliopsida; order Solanales; family Solanaceae; genus Nicotiana; species Nicotiana noctiflora. Next base: position 365,663 of record JASVEL010012702.1, read on the forward strand.
TTTTTCACCTTCCGACTAATGCTCAGCAAATCCAGAAACCCATGTGGAGATACCGGTCTTGGTGAGAGCAAGTATTGCCCTCTTAATTTCCCATTTAGTCCTGCATAGCCCGCAATTTCCTCTAATGTGGGCGTCAGTTCAAAGTCAACAAAACGGAACACATTGCGGGTCGGATCCCAGAAAGATACCAGTGCCTTGATGATGTCCTCCCTTGGCTCGATATTCAACAGATCAACCAAACCTCCCAAAATTCTCCCTACTACCTTTTTGCTATTGTCTTCCAAATCGTTCCACCATATACGGAGCTGCTGAAGGACCTCACTAAAGATTGAAAATGATTTATTCTGATTCGTGCTCATCCTGCACATTTATTAAGGTGATTTAAATAAGAAAAACAACTTTGTTTTGCTAAAAAATAAAAAACAATCAGTTTTCAATCACATCCTTTCAACGTCTCGGGGACGAAGGCTTTTAAGGTTGTGGGGTAAATTGATCGAAATCAAAATTGACCCAAAGGTGGCCGTTTATACGAAATTAGCCTTCCGGCGTCCCTTTCGGGAACATTCGGCTATTTTTAAAAACGGCGTCACCGACTTATTTAGTACAAAAGTTAGTTTTGATATTTCGGCCATTTTTCAAAAGGTGAAGTTGGACCCGATGGAGGTTGCCTACGTATCTCACATCCAATGAGAATCAAACCCACGTAGTTCGGTTTTGACGAAACAAACGACATTATTTATTTATTCATTTTACTAAAGGAAAACAAATAAGCTATTTCTATCTTAAGGACAAAACACATTTTCCCTTTTTTTTTTTAATCTCTAAAGCCGGTCAGCATGCAAGTCTATAACAGATAAATGCGCAAGACAAACAGGATGCAGCAGGATAGTCTGTTCATTTCAGGTCACCTGTCCTAGACGGACCCAACCCCCGTGTTGAGTCCCCTAAGCCAAATGCGACATGATGCAAATAAACGTTTCCTACTAGGGATCCGGCATGAAGCTTTGTTATTCTAGGTTTAAAAACATGGGTTTATCTGTTCTAGACTTGGCTTACCCGAGCGGACAGCTCGAGCCGAGGAGGAGGCAGCAACCCGGGAATACAGAAGCTTCACCGGTTTTGCAACTTATCCAAACCTCGTTCTAAAATGGGAATTAGACACTATACAGAAAAGAAGTCACACGAAGTGCACCTTTCTTCATGATTTAGAAGACTCAGAGAGGAGATTGGTTCCGGCACAATTTATATGTACAGTTCACAAAATATCCAAGCAGTAAAAACAACATTTAGCACATTGATGCCAACATGTAAAAGAATCAGATAATAAATATGCCAAATACAACAATTATTCCGAGCTCGAATTCTAAAGAAGTCCCCAGCAGAGTCGCCAGAGCTGTCACACCTCTTTTTACGCACCCGCAATGATGCAAAGAGTTTTTCCAATTAAAGGACAATCGAGATGGGATTTATTTAATTATTTCAGAGTCGCCACTTGGGAGATTTATGGTGTCCCAAGTCACCGGTTAAATCCCGAATCGAGGAAAAGAATGACTCTATTTAACGGTCCGCGAACCAGAAATCCGGATAAGGAATTCTGTTAACCCGGGAGAAGGTGTTAGGCATTCCCGAATTCCGTGGTTCTAGCACTCAACTGTCGTGTTTGGCTTATCTATCTGCTTTTTACAGTTATGTACTTAGTGCGAATTAATATCCCTTTACCGCTTTATTGTTGATTGTGATTTACGAAAGAGAAAGTTGCTTAAAAATATGCTTCCGAATCACGTCACATGAAATGCACCCGGATCCTCGACATATTCTTATTCAACATTTCGGGATTTGGATTTGGGTCGCATGAAATGCACACCCGTATTTAAGAAGGTAGAACTAAAATATGCGCCCGGATCGATTACTTATTTACACTGTTGAGAAGGACGTGATATTCGTTAAGAAACGCCACATCTCAAAATCTAAGTATTTTATATGTACATTTATGAAGGCTGCGCGATTAGTGTAACTATTGGGCGAGGCGCACCTTTGATTCAAATCTAAAGCGAACTACATCCCACTGTATTTTACTTAGGAGTAGATTCCAAATTATTTAAAACTTGCTATGAACCACACCACATGAAATGCGCCTGTGGTTCCTGACACGCTTTATTTGCTCTTGCCCGAAATTGGGGTCGGGTCACATGAAATGCACCCCCGACTCCTTTAATCTAATTACGTCATTCAGTTGAGTAATAACTCCCTAGCTAATCTTGCTTTTAACATAAGATCTAACGTTAACAGATTTGGAGATTATACACATGAGTAGAGAAGATTGAACAGAGATACAACAGACTAATTCAGGTTTACGTGCATATCTAATGAGGGTGTATCTTTGGTCTAGCTACACTTTTCCATAACCAAAACTAGCAATACAAACTTAATTAGAGAATAACAGAACGTAATCAAACATAAGAACTTTGGACGACTACATGATTCAACAGACTTCAAACATAAGCTTCAAGCTTCATTCTTTTCGAACCAAGGAATTACAACAACAGAGATGTGTACCTGGAATGCGGAAGAACAAAGATGAGTGAGCAATGGCAATGCAGCAACAGTAACAGTAGGTGAACCAGCAGCAACGCAGTAAACACAGCGACAACACAGTAAACACCACAGCAACAATGATAGGCCAGCAGCAAACTTAATAGACACAACAGCAACAACTCATCACCAAAACAACCAGTGAACCAGCTATAACCCAACAAACCAACAGTGATCAAACTCTACCAATTAATGAACCAGTGGCCAAACTTGAACCAAACAACAATCAAACAGTATCCAAACCAATGGAACAGTAACCCATGATATTTGTATCTGTGTGTATTTCTACCTCTGCTTCTCCTAATGTATGTTACCTTCTTCTAGCTCACCCAAAACCAGTCTCAACAGTAATAGCCAAACAAAATCCCAACAGTAGACCACAAGGGGCAACACGATGATCAATCAACAACAACACCCAATAGACCAGCAATCCAGTGGCAGTTACAGGCAAGTAACACAGCAACAAACAACACAAGAACAAAAACGACCAGTGTAGACCAACAGCAACAACAATATACCAGACCAACAGCAACACAACAAACACACCAGTAGCACAACAGTCCAGCAGCAATAGTTGCACCACACACGACCAACAACCTCAGCAAACTAAAACAGCAAAACAAATGGTCCTCTCTCACAAACAGCCACAATAGCAGTCACTAAAGCCTCAATGAAACGGTGGCCAGGATCTATGTATGAATGACTATATGATTTCAATGTCTCTCTATGTATTTTTCGAAATGTATCTTTGCTGTGTGTATGTCTGCCTGCTCTCCTCTCAGGTTTTTCTCTTCAGCTATTACTATTTTTGCTCTCTCCAGGTACTCTCCAGTGTTCTCTCTTTTACTGTTTCAACTTAATACTCTATTTATAGCCAAAAACCCCAACCCCTCCTGAAGGTCTGCCCAATTAATTAACCCTTGCCCACACTCCTCTCTGCCAAACCATGCTCTGTCAGTCTTATTCCCTCTGTTTCAGCCACTAAGTTGTCTAGGCATGGGTTTATCAATTAAAAATTGGTGGCAGGGGGACAACTGGTGGGCTTGCTCTGCTGTGACAGTAAATTCCACTGCTTAGCCTCATGTGCAGGACACAAAAGACTCTAAATGTTAAACCTTGATTTCCTAGTTAGCTAATTTGAATCATAACTTCATCTTCAAATCAATCGAACAGTCCTATTCAATCCAGGGATGCTGATTACTGTATGGTAATTCAAATAACTCAACCCATGTAATTAGAAAAACGACCTCTAATCGACTACAACACATAGCAATGATAACAGATTAGTTGACTAAACAACAACAACAAAAATCTCGGCAAATGCCGGACATACGCGAAGTTAACTATTCGACGACGCTAATCGACGCGAGTTCGTATCTTATAACTAACACATTCAAATGAACAGAACAATGATTGACCAAATAAAAGGTCTTTGGGGGTAGAAGAACAGATCAACTGATACGAAAAATTAAAAACATAACAAATAAGAACTAAAACACAGATAAAGCAACCATACATGTTCACACAATCGAATTAAATCGACCAGGGAAGAAACGAATACCTCATAAGAAATTCATGAGGCGGGCCGCTGGACTCATCCGTTTTGGGGTTCAATGGACCTTAATCGGGGTGTTCTCAGTTGAGAACACCTAGATTAAGGTCTATTAGACCCCAATTTCCATTGAATTACACAGAAAACCTAGATTTGGATTTCTAGGGTTCTTGGTGCCGCTTTTGGGGCTCGAGGCTTTTGGGTTGGGTTCGAACGAAATCAAGGTTGGTAGGGGTGTGAGGGAGGTGTGAGGACTGGTTGGTGTGAATTTGAGGTGGTTTGGGATAGAGGTCCAAGTTCCGGCGAGTTTCAAATGGATATTCGAACCGTTTGAGTAACATTCGAGACTAACGGCCAACGGATCCATGTAGAGGAGGTGTGGGAGATTTTACGGTGTTAATTTGAGGGTGATTGACCTACCGGAACCGCCGTGAGGCGATTTCCGGCGGGCGGAACACGGCGGGGGACGGCGAGCTAATCAGTCTCTAAGAGAGACGATAGGCGTGAGGGGGGGGCCTGGCTTGGGGGGGCTGGGTATGGTATTATGCTTATATACTAGGTGAGAGATTCGATCCTGGCCGTTGGATCATGTGTGATTAAGGGCCAGGATCTTTTGAGGTCAACCAAGACGGCACCGTTTGGATTAAGAGGAGACTGGGTCGGTCCGGGCTAACTGGGTCGGGCACCTGGGTTAGGATGGTGTGATCTCGACCGTTGGATTTGGAATGGGTCAACGGATGAGATCTGCTAGTGCCAGAACGACGTAGCTTCGATGTCGTGCTACGTCGTTTCATGAGTCTTAGAGACTCATTGAACGGACCGGGTGGAGCAAAGCATTTGGGCCTGGAGAGCTTGCATTTTTAGCCTTTTGCTTCATCAATACTCATTTTAAATAAAAGCCACTTCGAAAACAAAATTGAGTAGTAAAACAAATGCTTCATTAATTCAAATAGAAAATCAACCAATTGACAAAAACACAAATGCGCATATATATTTTTCTGTTTTTCTGATTAATTATTTACTTAGACAACACAAGCTCGAGCCCTCAAAAATGCAAAATTTCACAAGAATACACAAAAATGCCCACAATAAAAACAAACCATTTTGTTTTGATTTCATTTGGGAGTAGCTCGCGTGGGGTAAAAATTACGTGCTCACAACGACCCCCGAGGATGGAAAATTCGGATTGTGACAGATTGATAAAACCTTTGACTTTCAACAAGAATTATTGGTTTCTAGAAATATTATATTTCACCTGTAATTCTGTGAGTTAAGTTTAATTGGTCTAAGTTTTGTTCAGACACCGAACCTATTGTATTTGGACCATTCAAATCCAGCAAATCTTATTATTCTATCTTTTTTATTATTATTTATGTGAGGGACTGTTGTGATATTTTTAAAATAAATCATACCTTAAACCAAGTGTCAATATCCATGGAAAGAAACTTGGAGTGGCAATTTGCAAAGAAAATTAAGGACAAGTGTATGGACACTTGTCTATATTTAAAACTATCTATAAACATATGAATAGGAACTCATTGACGGTTGATGAAGAAGAAGAAATGCTTCCTATTTCTACTTCCTCTCCCCCTTAAGCTTATGTTTTTTCCTTCCTTTATTTTTCTTTTCCAATTTAATTGGTCTTATTCCTTTAGCTGGATTTGTATATTATTGTCACGGTCCGGATTTTTTCCTCAACATCGGGATCGTGATGGCGCCTACTCGTGGTAGCTAGGCAAGCCACTTTATTCACACTATCCTATTTTTAGCAATATTTCATATTCAATTTAACAACCAAAACCATAACCTTAATTACTCAAGTGCGAAAGACTTTATAAAAATAGCAATAAGCAGTTTCAAGGTAAAATAATACTGAAATCCTCTACCCAAGACGTGGAGTCACCAACTCACGAACTACTATATGAATACTCTACATAAAGGTCTGAAAGAAATATAACATAATCTGTTTGTCTCGAAACAAGGAGACTACAACTAATAATATAAATAAAAGGAAGAGACGCCGGGCCTGCGGACGCCTGCAAGCTACCTCGGTCTCAAATATGATCAACTCCCACGCAAAGATCTACTGCTGCTGCTCCTGATCGAAACCTGGACCTGTGCAAAAACGCACAGAAGTGCAGTATCAACACAACCGACCCCATGTGCTGGTAAGTGCCTGGCCTATCCCGGCGAAGTAGTGACAAGCCTAGGACCAGACACCCACATAAGTCTGTGCAGTTCTATATATATAAATACACTACAAGATAACAAGAAATAATCAAGTAACAACGCAACAAGGAATGTCACAAAAGAACTCAACAGTTAGCAACAGTCATCAATTCAACAAGGAAAACAAGTATAATGAGAAACAGGTAATGTCAAGTCAATGAAATAGCAAATAGTTGCACGGCATCACCCTTCGTGCTTTTAATCTCATCCTCACCAAATACGCAAATAAAGTGCACGGCATCACCCTTCGTGCTTTTACTCTCATCCTCACATCCATGGTACGGCATGATCCTTCGTACATGGTTCAATAACAAGGCACGGCATGATCCTTCGTGCATAATCAATAACATGGCACGGCATTAACCTTCGTGCATAATCAATAACAAGGCACGGCATTAACCTTCGTCCATAAACAATAAATCAAGGCACGCATCACCCTTCGTGCATTATCACTCTTCCTCACCCAAATAACAATCACAGTTAAGGGCGGAGAATGAAAACAATAAATCATGCATCGTCCCGACAAGGGACACAATAATCATCACAACAAAGTCCCGACAAGGGCAATCAATATCTCACTTCACAACAAGTCCCATCAAGGGAGAACAATAGCAATTCTACAACCCGGCAAGGGTTCAATAATTTTTCTTCAAATATGTCTCATAACAAGTATCAACAACGACTCACGATCATGCTAGACGCCAGTGTATGGATGCTCGTCACCACAGCCCATACACCGCACTCGATCACATATCACATAGCACATAATCATATTCCCTCAAGCTAGGATAGTACAAACACTTACCTCTAAGCCTTAAAGTCCAATATCCTTCAAGTATTGCTTTACCTCGAATTTCAGCTTTCAACTTGCTCGAATCTAATCACAATTGGTTCAATTACATTAATAAATACTATATAAATTAGTTTATATCATTAATTAATGCTAAAGGAACAAACTTTACTGAAAATCATAATCCTTTTTTAAATGCGGCAGATTCCAATAGTGGAAAACAAGGTTGCCGAACTATAGCCTAACGTGTAAACCAACAGTTAAAAAATATGACTTCTCATACTACAAAATTGACTACATATTTCATTATACTATTTCACTTTCAATACTAATTACCCAATCATTAGCCATGATTAATTTCATATCCAGTATACTTAATATTAAAGATTTGTAATTGGTGGTGCAACAGTACAAAATGCAAAACTTTTAAGATATTAGACTACTCTCGTAGATTTTAATATATAATATAGAAGTATTATTTGATGACCCGTTGACTTTTAAAAGAACAATATTTTTGGGATTCCAGACCGGTAATCAAACAATTGGACAACTGCGCCTAATAATGTTTAAACTAGCAATAAAAATAACTTATCATTATGTGTGAATTACAAAGATAACAAATCCATAAAATGTACATATAAATAGGATTAGAAAGGATTATTAAATTATTAAATGTGAATGCCAAAGCAGTGTAGTTGCAGAACGTGACTTTTTGATGCAAAATTAGTAAAGTTTAAGATGCCAAAGCTTATATCATTATTACCACTATTATACAGAAATTATTTGATAAACATCATTCCAAATTAAAAAAAACATCAAAATAGTGTAATGGCAAGACTTAGAAAGTGTGTTCTAGCACTGTAGCAGAAATCAAAATGCGTGAATTCTTCTTCCAACATTGCACACAAAAAGTCAAAAGTAATTGCAAGTAGTCACTATCCTATTATTTTCTTGTCTCCTAGTTATGGGTAAAATAACTAAAAACTAAATTATGTATATAGTAATGTCATGTACTGCTATGAAGAATAAATACCTGATTCTAATTTCCTCCCAACTTTTCTTCTCGAATTGAGATAGCCGCCTCTATTACCCTTGATTCCAGTTTTCGTTTCTTCTATTTATTTATTATAAGACCTAAATCACTCCTTTTTCCTACATCTTAGGTCTTCTATGGGCCAATAAGGAAAATATATAGGCCTAACCCATTTCTTTACCGTTAGTTAGTTACCTTAGCTATTTTACAGAAATAGCCAAAGTTACGCCTAAACTATTGGTTATCGAACAATTATATTAAGTATTTCTTAAAATTTCATTTTACGTGAATAATTTCTTTCAAAAATTCCTTACTCGGGCTTGGGACCTCGGATTTCGACTGCAGACATATGCCCGATCCAATATTTTCCTACGGACCTTCCGGGACCGTCCGATCTCGGGTCCGGGTCCGTTTACCAAAAATATTAACCGAAGTCAACTATATCAATATTAATATCAAATTTATTCAAATTTTTCATATGATTCACATATTCTAGCACAAAATCTTTCCGGCTATATGCCCGGACTATGCACGTAAATTAAGGCAATAATAAATGAGGTTTTCAAGGCCTCGGAAGCGCGGGACAAATGAGGAAATCAGGTGATAACCCTTTGGATCGTCACATCCACCACCTCTAAAACAACCGTTCGTCCTCGAACGGACAAGAGAAGGAAGTACCTGAGTCGGGGGAACAAATGTGGGTAACGGCTCCGCATATCAGACTCGGACTCCCAGGTCGATGCCTCAGGAAGCTGACCTCTCCACTGAACACGCACAGAAGGAAAACTCTTAGACCTCAACTGTCGAACATGCCGGTCTAGAATGGCCACCGGCTCCTCCTTGTAAGATAGATCATTGTCTAATTGTACAGTACTGAAGTCTAACACATGTGTGGGATCGCCATAGTACCGCTGAAGCATAGATACATGAAAAACTGGATGCACGGCTGATAAGCTAGGTGGCAGAGCTAGTCTATAAGCCACCCCTCCCACTCGGTCTAGGATCTCAAATGGGCCAATATATCTTGGGTTGAGCTTGCCCTTCTTCCCGAACCTCATCATGCCCTTCATAGGCGACACTCGGAGCAACACTCGCTCACCAACCATGAAATCTACATCTCGAACCTTACGATCCGCATAAGTCTTCTGTCTGGACTGAGCTGAACGCAATCTCTCCTAGATAGTCTTGACCTTATCCAAGGCCTCCCGAACTAAGTCTGTACCCAACAACTGAGCCTCTCCCGGCTCAAACCATCCGATTGGAGATCGACATCGCCTACCATACAATGCTAGACTGGTAGTTGCTATTGTAGGCAAACTCTACTAATGGCAGAAACTGGTCCCAGGAGCCTCCGAAATCAATGACACAGGCTCGAAGCATGTCCTCTAGAATCTGAATAGTCCTCTCGGACTGACCATCTGTCTGGGGGTGAAAAGATGTACTCAGCTGAACCTGGGTGCCTAACTTCTGCTGGACCACTCTCCAGAACCGCGAGGTAACCTGTGTACCCCGATCGGAGATAATAGATACCGGCACCCCGTGAAGTCGAACAATCTCTCTGATGTAAATCTCTGCTCACCTTTCCGATGCGTAGGAGACAGATAATGGAATGAAGTGTGCTGACTTGGTCAGCCTATCAACAATGACCCAAATAGCATCACATTTCCTTCGAGTCAAAGGAAGTCCAGTAATGAAATCCATGGTGATCCGCTCCCATTTCCACTCGGGAATTTCAATCCTCTGGAATACACCACCAGACCTCTAGTGCTCATATTTTACCTGCTGGCAATTTAGACACCGAGCGACATATGCAACGATATCTTTCTTCATCCTGCGCCACCAATAGTGCTGCCGTAAGTCCTGGTACATCTTTACGACGCCCGGGTGAATAGAATACCGCGAACCGTGGGCCTCCGCTAAGATCAACTCTCGAATCCCTTCGACATTGGGTACACAAACTCGACCCTGCAATCTCAATACCCCATCATCATCTAGATTTACCTTCGTGGCACCTCCATGCTGTACTGTATCTCTCAAATCATGCAAATGAGGATCATCAAATTGCCTCTCACGGATACCCTCTAATAGAGAAGAACGAGCGACCGTGCAGGCTAACACCCTGGTAGGCTCAGAAATGTCTAATCTCACGAACCGGTTGGCTAAGGCCTAGACATCTAAATTTAATGGTCTCTGACTGATCGGAATGAATGCAAGACTACCCATGCTGGCAGACTTTCTACTCAATGTATCGTCCACCACATTGGCCTTACCTGGGTGGTATAGGATAGTAACATCATAGTCTTTCAGCAACTCTAACCATCTCCGTTGTCGTTGATTCAACTTCTTTTTCTTGAACAAATACTGTAGGCTCTTGTGATCAGTGTACACCTCACACGTCACACCATATAGATAATGCCTCCAGATTTTTAAGGCATGAACCACTGCTGCTAACTCAAGATCATGGACTGGATAATTCTTCTCATGTATTTTTAGCTATCTCGAAGCATAAGCGATAACCTTACCATCCTGCATCAATACCGCTCCAAGCCCTGTACGAGATGCATCACAATAAACTGTATAAGGCCCTACACCCGTAGGTAGTATCAACACTGGCGCGGTGGTCAAGGCTGTCTTGAGCTTCTGAAAGCTAGTCAAGGCTATCTGGAACTGGGCACCTTTCTGGGTCAACCTGGTCATCGGGGCTGCAATAGAAGAAAAACCCTCTACAAATCGACGGTAGTAACCGGCTAACCCCAAGAAACTCCGGATCTCAGTCACTGAAGCTGGTCGAGGCCAATTCTGGACTGCCTCAATCTTCTTTGGGTCCACCTGAATACCTTCCACTGATACAATGTGGCCCAGAAATGCCACCTAACTCAACCAGAACTCACATTTCGAAAATTTGGTATATAGTTGATTATCCTTCAGAGTCTGAAGAACCACTCCGAGGTGCTACTCGTGCTCTTCCTGGCTGTGGGAGTATACCAGGATGTTATCTATAAAGACTATCACGAACAGATCTAAGTAAGGCCTGAATACCCGATTCATCAACTCCATGAATGCTGCTGGGGCATTGGCCAACCCGAAGGACATGAATAAGAATTCATAATGCCCATATCTAGTGCGAAAGGCTGTCTTAGGAATGTCAGCCGCCCTGATCTTCAGCTGATGGTAGCCTGACCTCAAGTCTATCTTTGAGAATACCCTCGCTCCCTGGAGCTGGTCAAACAAATCATCAATCCTCGACAGTGGATACTTATTCTTTATTGTCACTTTGTTTAATTGTCGGTAATCAATACACATCCACATCGAGCCATCTTTCTTCTTTACAAATAATACAGGTGCTCCCCAGGGGGAAACACTGGGCCTGATAAAGCCCTTCTCAAGAAGGTCTTGCAACTGATCTTTTAACTCTTTTAACTCCGGCGGGGCCATACTATAGGGTGGAATAGAGATGGGTTGAGTGCCCGGTGCTAGATAAATGCAGAAATCAATATCCTTGTCGGGTGGCATGCCCGGCAGGTCTGCAGGAAAAACCTCAGGAAACTCCCGTACAATAGGGACTAACTCAATAGAAGGAACCTCTGCGCTGGAATCACGAACATAAGAAAGATAAGCAAGACACCCCTTCTCGACCATGCGTCGAGCCTTAACATAGGAAATAACAGTGCGAACGGATTGGCTTGAGGTACCTTTCCACTCTAGTCGGGGTGATTCTGGTAAGGCCAAGGTCACAGTATTGGCATGACAATATAGAATAGCATGGTATGGGGACAACCAGTCCATCCCCAATATGACATCAAAATCCACCATGTCCAAAAGTAACAGATCAACACGGGTCTCAAGACCCCCAAAGATAACTACGCACGAGCGATGTACCCGGTCGACTATAATGGAGTCGCCCACTGGTGTAGACACATAAACTGGAATATCCAGAGCACACCTAGGTACGGCCAAATACGGTGCAAAGTAGGAAGAAACATATGAATATGTAGACCCAGGGTCAAATAATACTGAAGCACCTCTGCCACAAACAATAATGACACCTGTTATCACAGCATCTGACGCCTCTGCCTCTGTCCTAGCAGGTAAAGCATAAAATCGGGGATCGGCACCACCCCTCTGAGCTATGTCTCTAGGACGGTCATCCACCGGCTGACCTCTAACTCTGGCGGGCCGGTCTCCACCTCTACGGTCTCGACCTCTACCTCTACGATCCCTACCCCTGCTCCTGGCTGGTAGGGCAGGCTATAGGTCTGTTGGGGCCTGAATCATAGGGCGAATACCTCGCTGCTGAGTGTTGCCTGCTGCTCGAGGTCAAAACCTGACAAGACGACCCGGGTTACCACAACCATAACAACACTTTGGCTGCTGGGACTGCTAACCCTGACGACCTTAATGGCCCCCACGAACACTCTAAAAAGGCTGAGCATTGATGGAAGGCTGATCTGAATACTGCTCATGAAACCCACGATCACCTGAACCACCCTGCAAAACCTGGATAGCTGACTGAAAAGGCCTGGAAGACTGGCCCCTATCATAAGAATCCTTGCCTCCAGATGAGGCACCACTAAATCTGCCGGAATGACGAGGCCTCTTGTCTGAAGAATAACCACCTCCACGAGCAAGAGCCATCTCAACTCTACGTGATGCATTAGTTGCCTCCTGAAATGATATGTCACTTCCCACTCCCATAGCCATCCGGAGTCTAATTGGCTGATTAAGCCCATCTATGAACCTGCGGACCCTCTCCCGCTCCGTGGGAAGTATCACCACTACATGGCGTGCCAAATCAACAAACCTCGTCTTATACTGAGTGACAGTCATAGTGCCCTGCTGATGGCGCTCAAACAGCCTCCGAAGTGCATCCCGCCGAGTAAGAGGGAGAAACTTCTCCAGAAATAACTCTGCAAACTGATCCCATGATAAAGCCGGGGACCCTGCTGGTCGAGTCAAACAATAATCCCTCCACCAAGTCTTGGCGGATCCTGAAAGCCTGAATGTACAAAAGTCAACTCCATTGGACTCCACGATCCCCATAGTCTTGAGAATCTCATGGCAACTGAATAAGAAATCCATGAGGATCCTCTGATGTGGCACCGCTGAAGGTAGTGGTAAACAACTTGGAGAACCGATCAAGTCTCCATAAAGAATCAGAAGTCATGGCCGCCCCATCTCCGGCCTGAGCTGTGGTACCTGACTGAGTGGCCACAACTGGCTGAACCACCGGTGTCTAAGGCTGAGGAGCTACTGGCTCCGGAGTACGAGCAATAGAAGTTTGGGCTCCTCCTCCATCTTGAGAAGTGGCTGGTGCAACTTGTAATAAACCTGCTCTGGCAACGCTGTCCATAAAACCCGCTATCCCGACCAAAGCCTCCCGAAGATCCGGGGTAAATAAGGCCTCTCCTGGGACCTGAGCTGGGCCCACTGGAGCTGCTGGGACTGGAACCTCCTCACCAGTCTCAACATGAGGCTCACCTCTGGAATAGCTGCAGGGGGCTGAGCTCTGTCCCTACCACGGCCTCCGATACGGCCTCGGCCCCTGCCCTTCACGGGAGCTGCCTGGGGCTCAGGCTGCTGATCGGCGGATGAAGCAGTGCGTGTCCTCACCATCTGCAAAATGACAGAGTAGAAATTCAATCAGTATTAAAGGAACAAGTCGCACGACGAGAAGGAACAAATGAGAGACTCTTTCCTAACTCAATAGACTCTGGAGGACAAGTACAGACGTCTCCGTACCTACCTCTCAAATTCTACTAAGCTTGTTCGTGAGTGGTGAGACCTATGTAACCTAGTGCTCTGATACCAACTAGTCACGGCCCAAATTTTTCCCCCAACATCGGGATCGTGATGGCGCCTACTCGTGGTAGCTAGGCAAGCCACTTTATTCACGCTATCCTATTTTTAGCAATATTTCATATTCAATTTAACAACCAAAACCATAACCTTAATTAGCCAAGTGCGGAAGACTTTATAAAAATAGCAATAAGCAGTTCCAAGGTAAAATAATACTGAAATCCTCTACCCAAGACGTGGAGTCACCAACTCATGAACTACTATATGAATACTACACATAAAGGTCTGAAAGAAATATAACATAATCTGTTTGTCTTGAAACAAGGAGACTACAGCTAATAATATAAATAAAAGGAAGAGACGCCGGGCCTGCGGACGCCTAGAAGCTACCTCGGTCTCAATGCGGTCAACTCCCACGCAAAAGATCTACTACTGCTGCTCCTGATCGAAACCTGGACCTGTGCAAAAACGCACAGAAGTGCAGTATCAGCACAACAAACCCCATGTGTGCTGGTAAGTGCCTGGCATATCCCCGCGAAGTAGTGACAAGCCTAGGACCAGACACCCACATAAATCTGTGCAGTTCTATATATATAAATACACTACAAGATAACAAGAAATAATCAAGTAACAACGCAACAAAGAATGTCACCAAAGAACTCAACAGTTAGCAACAGTCATCAATTCAACAAGGAAAACAAGTATAATGAGTAACAGGTAATGTCAAGTATATGAAATAGAAAATAGTTGCACGGCATCACCCTTCGTGCTTTTAATCTCATCCTCACCAAATACGCAAATAAAGTGCACGGCATCACCCTTCGTGCTTTTACTCTCATCCTCACATCCATGGTACAGGCATGATCCTTCGTACATGGTTCAATAACAAGGCACGGCATGATCCTTCGTGCATAATCAATAACATGGCACGGCATTAACCTTCGTGCATAATCAATAACAAGGCACGGCATTAACCTTCGTGCATAAATAATAAATCAAGGCACGGCATCACCCTTCGTGCATTATCACTCTTACTCACCCAAATAACAATCACAGTTAAGGGCAGAGAATGAAAACAATAAATCATGAATCGTCCCGACAAGGGACACAATAATCATCACAACAAAGTCCCGGCAAGGGCAATCAATATCTCACTTCACAACAAGTCCCGACAAGGGAGAACAATAGCAATTCTACAACCCGGCAAGGGTTCAATAATTTATCTTCAAATATGTCTCACAATAAGTATCAACAACGACTCACGATCATGCTAGACGCCGGTGTATGGATGCTCGTCACCACGGCCCATACACCGCACTCGATCACATAGCACATAGCACATAATCCTATTCCCTCAAGCTAGGATAGAACAAACACTTACCTCTAAGCCTTGAAGTCCAATTATCCTTCAAGTATTGCTTTACCTCGAATTTCAGCTTTCAACTTGCTCGAATCTAATCACAATTGGTTCAATTACATTAATAAATACTATATAAATTGGTTTATATCATTAATTAATGCTAAAGGAACAAACTTTACTGAAAATCATAATCCTTTTTCAAATGCGGCAGATTCCAATAGTGGAAAACAAGGTTGCCGAACTATAGCCTAACGTGTAAACCAACAGCTAAAAAATATGACTTCTCATACTACAAAATTGACTACATATTTCATTATACTATTTCACTTTCAATATTAATTACCCAATCATTAGCCATGATTAATTCCATATCCAAGTATACTTAATATTAAAGATTTGTAATTGGTGGTGCAACAGTACAAAAAGCAAAACTTTTAATATATTAGACTACTCTCGTAGATTTTAATATATAATATAGAAGTATTATTTGATGACCCGTTGACTTTTAAAAGAACAATATTTTTGGGATTCCAGACCGGTAATCAAACAATTGGACAACTGCGCCTAATAATATTCAAACTAGCAATAAAAATAACTTATCATTATGTGTGAATTACAGAGATAACAAATCCATAAAATGTACATATAAATAGGATTAGAAAGGATTATAAAATTATTAAATGTGAATGTGTCACGACCCAAATCTGGTCGCGATGGCGCCCAGCACATTGCTAAGCCAGCCTGACCAATCAATAACAATAACGGAGCTAGAAGCTCTCTTTATCCCATTTAAGCATATCAAATCCCGAAGCAATAGTGATACATATAACGAAAACGGGGAACCAAGTCCCATAATACATCAACTCCCATAGACCGAAGGGTCAAGAGTCATGAGCCTCTATTGAACATGAGTGTATAAAGGTTTACAAGATACTAAGTGCGGAAAGAAAAGTCAATACAAAATCAAGAGACAGTAAGAAGGAATATCGGGTCCTGCGGACTCTGCAACTACCTCGAATATCCACAAACGTCGCCTCACACAGCTACTGGATCACTGCTGAGAGGTACCTGGATCAGCACACAAGGTGCAGGGAGTAAAATGAGTACTGCCAGACTCAGTGGTAATAAACAAGGGTAAGACAGCGCAGATAAGAAATCCGCAATAAAACACTATGTAAAGTTGTAATCAAATACCCTGTCACTGAATCAATATCAACTGTACACATACCAACAAGTACCAGCAAAACAGTATAACAACTAGCAGATGTAGCTAAATGCAATGCAATGCATGATATGACCGCTACGGCGCATAGCCCGATCCAATTTGGGTACCCGTGCTCACTGTGGGGGTTCAGACTCCGGAGGGGCTCCTACAGCCCAAGCACAATATCACTGCGGCGTGCAGTCCGATCCGACATATGTACTGCTGCGGCGCGCAGCCCGATCCACTACTAGTCAGCTAATATGCAATCACAGCCTCGGAGGCTCAAAAGTAGTTTTGAAAACATCTTTTATCATTTTTCAGTTGAAAACAGAAATATCAAGTTCCAGAGATTTGGAAATAACATGATAACAGAAATAGCTGCGGACTAGTAGTAAACTAGCATGTCAATATGATAAGACAATAATAACGATCCTCGCGGGATCCAATAACTGGCTCACGGCCCACAAGTATACTCAACCGCCCAAGAAGGGGGTTCCTCGGCTCAAGAGTGGCCATTATCATAATATATAATATGCAACCATCCGAGAAGGAGGTTCGACGGCTCAAGAATAGCCTAATATCATAATACAGTATCAACAAGTCGGACTATGTCATAGTCCCCAATCACAATCGACCCCGCACTCACAAGAGAGTACGTGTCTCGCCGCTATACAGTGTCACAAAGTGGTATACCGGGGTTTCGAACCCGCTGGTCATCACCCACATCTATTACTCACCTCAATACGGCGCGACGACTACTCCGCAATGCCCTTGCCACGAGAATCAAGCTCCGCACGCGTAGAATCCGATCAAATACAGTAGAAATACAACAAATTAGGCCAATGGGACGACACCCAATCAATACAACTCAATTTACATCAAAATTCCCAAAGTTGTCAAAACCCGACTTTCGGTACGCTTGTCGAAAAATTACAAAAGTCACATATTCGGAACCCTCATCTCAATACGAGTCTAAGCATATCAATTTTACCAAATTCGGACTCCATTTGCCCATTCAAAACCTTGATTTTCTAAAGTTCAAGCCTAGGGTTAAATCTTCCATGAATCACCCCAAATTCCTCCATTTTCATGATATAATTGCATAATATTATCAATACTAATCATAGTTTAAGTCCATAGTTGATTACCTGATGATTTCCCTTGAGTTTCTCTTCAAAATCGCCCAAATCGCCTCTAAAGCCGAGACCCAAATTTGTGAAATGTTTCTGAAATTTTCTAACTTCTGATACCATTAATTCACTGCGAGTTTCGCTTCTGCGGACCATTTTCCGCCCCTGCGGAACCGCTTCTGCGAACCCAGGCCTATTTGGCCATTTCCGCTCCTGCGATACATGGACCGCTCCTGCGGGTCCGCTTCTGCGGAAATTCTTCCGCCCCTGCGGTCCTTTCCGCCTCTGCGATCAAGAGTCCGCTTCTGCGGACTCGCCTATGCGATCGTCTTTTCGCTTCTGCGGACTTCCCATCTCTTGGCAAATCCCGCTTCGCGGTCTCCTCTACGCTCCTACGACGCCGCTTCGGCAGAAAGATTTCCGCTTCTCGCGAAGCCAAGCGCTCTCGCGCCCTCGTCCGCTCCCGCGGACTCGCTCCTGCGCCCCCATTTCCGCAAGAGCGAAAACAACAGAACCAGAGTCAAAACCTGCAATTTTCCACATTTTCTCCCGTTTAACCATCCGAAAACACCCCGAGGCCCCCGGGACCCCAACGAAAACCACCAACATACCCCAAAACATGATACGAACTTGTTCCAATCATAAAAACACCATCCTAAACATTAAAATCACCAATTACACACGGATTCAAGCCTAAATTCCTTCAAAACTTCCGAATTGCACATTCCATCAAAAACCCGACTAATCGACGTCCGAATGACCTGAAATTTTACAGGCACATCCAAAATCACCTAACGGAGCTACTACAACTGACGGAATTCCATTCCAACCCCCGGATCAAAATCTCACCTACCGTTCGGATTTCGCCAAAATTCAATCTTAGCCAATTCAAGCCTATTTCTACACCGGGCCTCCAAATTCAATTCCGATCGTTCCCCTAAATCACAAATCACCTCCCGGAACTAACCGAATCATCAGAACCTGATTCCGAGCCCTCTAACCAAATAGTCAACTCCGGGTTGACTTTCCTTATTCAAGTCTCCTTCAAAAAGGCTATATGCCTCATTTTCAATCCAAATCACTCCTAAATCACCCGATAGACTTTAACACCGATATAAAAGCATAAAACATACAATTTCAACATAACGGGGTGGTAATTCCCGTGACGACGGGCCGGGTCGTCACATTCTCCCCTCTTAAGCAAATGCTCGTCCTCGAGCGGGTCAAGAAACATACCTGAAGTCTCAAACAAGTGAGGATATCTGATCCGCATCTCCCGCTCGATCTCCCAAGTGGCCTCCTCCACGGGTCGACCTCTCCACTGAACCTTAACTGATACAATCTCCTTAGACCTCAATTTTCTCACCTGCCGTCCCAAAATGGCAATAGGCTCCACATCATAGGATAGATCACCATCAAGCTGAATGGTGCTGAAATCTAATACATGAGACGGATCTCCAATGTACTTCGGAGCATAGACACATGGAATACTGGATGAACGCTGGATAAGCTGGGCGGCAAGGCCAACTCATATGCCACCTCTCCAACTCTCCTAAGTATCTCAAAAGGACCAATGTACCCGGGACTCAACTTTCCTTTCTTCCCAAACCTCATGACACCCTTCATAGGTGAAATCTTCAACAATACTCTGTCACCAACCATGAAAGACAACTCTCGAACTCTACGGTCCGCATAACTCTTCTGACGAGACTGTGCTGTACGAAGCCTCTCCTGGATCAACTTTGCTCTATCTAGAGCATCCTGGACTAACTCGGTCCCTATCAATCTAACCTCACCAGGCTCAAACCATCCCACGGGGGATCTACACCGCCCTGCCATACAATGCCTCATACGGGGCCATCTGAATACTCGACTGATAACTGTTGTTGTAGGCAAACTCCGCAAGTGGTAGGAACTCATCCCACGAACCACCAAAATCAATCACACAAGCTCGCAACATATCCTCCAAGATCTGAATAGTGCGCTCAGACTGTCCGTCTGTCTGGGGGTAAAATGATGTACTCAACTCAACCCGTGTACCCATCTCTCGCTGAAATGCTCTCCAAAACTGAGAAGTGAACTGAGTACCCCTGTCGGATATGATAGACACCGGGACTCCATGCAACCGAACAATCTCTCGAATAAAGATCGTTGCCAACCGCTCCGATGAGTAGGTAGTACTAACTGGAATGAAGTGAGCTGACTTGGTCAGTCTATCCACAATCACCCATACCGAATCAAACTTCCTCGCCGTCCGAGGGAGTCTAGTAACAAAGTCCATAGTGATCCTCTCCCATTTCCACTCAGGAATATCAATGCGCTGAATACACCACCGGGCCTCTGATGCTCGTACTTAACCTGCTGACAGTTGAGGCACCATGCTACATGTCCGACAATGTCCATTTTCATCTTTCTCCACCAATAGTCGTTGTTTCAAATCTTGATACATCTTCGCGGCTCCTGGATGGATAGAATACCGCGAGCTATGGGCCTCCTCCAGAATCAACTCACGAAGGCCATTAACATTGGGCACACATATCCGGCCCTGCATCCTCAATACGCCGTCACTATCAATGGTGACATCTCTAGCGTCATCATGCTGAACTTTGTCCCTAAGGACAGCCAAATGTGGATCATCATACTGGCGCTCACGAATACGATCATATAGAGATGACCGAGATACAACACAAGCCAATACCCGGCTGGGCTCCGAAATATCTAACCTCACTAGCCGATTGGCTAGCACCTGAACATCATAAGCAAATGGTCTCTCCTCAGCTGGAATATATGCCAAGCTCCCCATACCGACCGCCTTCCGGCTCAAAGCATCGGCCACCACATTGGCCTTTCCCGGATGATATAAAATAGTAATGTCATAATCCTTAAGCAACTCAAGCCATCTCCGCTATCTCAAATTAAGGTCTTTCTGTTTGAACAAGTGCTGGAGACTACGATGGTCGGTATACACCTCACAAGACACACCATACAAATAGTGCCTCCAAATCTTCAATGCATAAACAATGGCGGCTAGCTCCAAATCATGAACAGGATAGTTCTTCTCATGTGGCTTCAACTGCCGAGAAGCATAAGCAATTACCTTACCTTCCCTGCATCAACACACAACCTATCCCCACTCTCGAGGCATCACAATAAACGGTATATGAACTTGAAGCTGATGGCAATACTAACACTGGAGCTGTGGTCAAAGCTGTCTTGAGCTTCTGAAAGCTCTCCTCGCACTCATCCGACCACACGAATGGTGCACCCTTCTAGGTCAATTTAGTCAATGAAGAAGCAATGGATGAAAATCCCTGAACAAACCGGCGATAATACCCCGCCAAGCCAAGAAAGCTCCTGATCTCTGTAGCTGAGGACGGTCTAGGCCAACTCTGCACCGCCTCTATCTTTTTCTGATCAACCTGAATACCATCACGAGACACCACATGTCCCAGAAATGCTACGGACTCGAGCCAAAACTCGCACTTGGAGAATTTAGCATATAGCTTCTCCTCCCTCAATCTCCTGCAACACACTACTCAAATGTTGAGCATGCTCCTCCTGACTACGGGAGTAGACTAGAATGTCATCAATGAACACAATCACAAATGAATCCAAATAAGGCTTGAACACACTGTTCATCAGATGCATAAATGTTGCTGGGGCGTTGGTCAGCCCAAACGACATCACAAGAAACTCATAATGACCATATCGGGTCCTGAATGCAGTCTTCATAATATCTGAGTCTCTGATCTTCAACTGATGATAGCTCGAACGAAGATCGATCTTAGAAAACACCCTCGCACCCTGTAACTGATCAAACAAATCATCTATGCGCGGTAAAGGGTACTTGTTCTTCACCGTCACTTTGTTCAATTGTCGATAATCAATACACATTCGCATGGAACCATCTTTCTTTTTAACAAATAATACCGGCGCACCCCACGGAGACACACTAGGGCGGATGAAACCCTTATCCAGAAGCTCTTGAAGCTGCTCTTTCAGTTCTTTCAACTCAGCTGGTGCCATCCGATAAGGAGGAACGGATATGGGCCGAGTGCCCGGCACCAAGTCAATGCCAAAATCAATATCCCTGTCCGGCGGCATGCCCGGCAGGTCTGAGGGGAATACATCTGGAAAGTCCCTCACAACAGGTACAGAATCAATGCTAGGAGACTCAGCTCCCACGTCTCTCACAAAAGCTAGGTACGATAAACACCCTTTTTTAACCATCTTCTGAGCTTTTAACAATGAAATAACACGGCTAGGGACGAAATCGGTCGAACCCCGCCACTCAATCCTGAGAAATACCAGGAATGGCCAACGTAACTGTCTTAGCATGACGGTCCAATATAGCATGGTACGGAGACAACCAGTCCATACCCAATATAACATCAAAGTCCACCATACCCAACAATAACAAATCTGCCTGGGTCTCCAGACCCCCAATAGATATAACACAGGATCTATAGACATGATCCACAACGATCGTATCACCCACGGGGGTGGATACATGAACAGGTAAATCAAGACTACCACGAGTCACACCCAAATGATGTGTAAAATAAGAGGACACGTATGAATATGTGGACCCCGGATCAAATAGAGCAGAGGCATCTCTGTGACAGACGGAAATGATACCCGTAATCACTGCATTGGAGGCAACTGCATCACGCCTGTCAGGGAGTGCATAGAATCGTGCCTGGCCTCCACCAGATCTCTTCTCGCCCCTAGGGCGTCCACGAGAAGACTGACCTCCACCTCTACTAGACTGAGATGGTGCGGAAGATGAGGGCTGATCCCTCTGCTGAGTCCCGTCCCTACGGAGTCGAGGGCACTGTCTCCTCATGTGGCCAAACTCATAACATGCGCCTGGTGCTGGAGAAGGGGACTAAAGGGAACCCCTCGCTGCAGAAGAACCCTGGGCTGATGAAGTAGGTGCTGCACCCTGGGCTGGAAGGGCACTAAGCGATGACTGACCCTGCTGAAACCCCTATCGACCACGACCATAAGAACCTCCGCTCTGCTCTGGGCGGCCCGAATGAGAAGGTCTAGATGAGCGACCTCTGCTCTGTTGGGAATGCCCTCTAGATGGAGCACCACTGAAACTGCCCGAACCACGAGGCCTCTTGGCCTCCCGCTCCTCTCTCTCTCGGCGACGATCCGCCTCAATGGAGCGTGCCATATCAACAACCTCCTCAAATGATGATGACAAAACTCTCTCTGGTCATAAGAATGCGGATAGAGTAGTTGAGGCCATCAATGAACCTCCTGATCCTCTCTCTATCAGTAGGGATCATCCATGTGGCATGCCTAGCCAACTATGTGAATCTGAGCTCATATTGGGTCACAGACATGTCGCCCTGAACCAACCACTTGAACTGGCGACGTAGCTCCTCGCGACGAGACTGAGGTACATATTTCTCTAGAAAGAGAGCAGAGAACTGCTGCCATGTGAGAGGTGCTGCTCCCGCAGGCCTACGCCTATTAAACTCTTCCCACCAATCGAATGCGGGACCAGTGAACTGAAAGGTAGTAAATGAAACTCCGCTGGACTCAAGAATACCAGCCGTACGCAACATCTTTTGACACTTATCCAAGAAACCCTGGGCATTCTCGCCCTCAGCGCCACTGAAATGGGGTGGCTGAAGTCTACCAAATCTCTCAAGACGACGCTGCTCGTCGTCGGGCATAGCCTGAACCATATGCTCTGGAGCTGGAGCTGGTGCAGCTGGAGGAATAACCGGTGCAACCACCTGAGCGGGGACCGCCTCTGGCGTCCGAAGTCCCTGAACAACCGGGTCAGGTGTGCGAGCTGCAGGGGTCTGCTGACCACCTCCTGACTGAGATGTCGCTACAGTAGCAGTAGCTGAGACTACCTGAGCCAAACCGGAACACACCGATAATATCTGAGCAAGAGTCTCCTGAAGACCAGGAATAGCAATAGATACAGTCTGGCCCTGAACTGGGGCTGCTGGAGCATCAACCACTAGGGGCTGCTCCTGAACTGGTACAACGGGAGGGTCAGCTGGCACTGCCTCAGCTGCCCTACCTCTACCTCTAGAACGACCGCACCCACGGCCTCTAATAGGTGGCAATGGAGGTCGTCCACCTTGTCCCGATGCTCGCGTTCTCGCCATCTGTGAGAGAATAGAATATAGAAGTTCAGTTCTCAGAACAACAAGATCGCACGACAGAGTTCAAGAAAAGTGAAGTTTTCCTAAAGGTTCGCAGCCTCCCGAGGATAAGTACAGGCGTCCCCGTACCGATCCACAAGACTCTACTAACCGGCTCAAGACTCACGAGGCCTAGTAAACCTAGGCTTTGATACCAACTTGTCACGACCCCAAATCCGGTCGTGATGGCGCCCAGCACACTGCTAGGCCAGCCCGACCAATCAATAACAATAACGGAGCTAGAAGCTCTCTTTAGCCCATTTAAGCATATCAAATCCCGAAGCAATAGTGATACTTATAACGAAAATGGGGAACCAAGTCCCATAATACATCAACTCCCATAGACCGAAGGGTCAAGAGTCATGAGCCTCTATTGAACATGAGTGTATAAAGGTTTACAAGATACCAAGTGCGGAAAGAAAAGTCAATACAAAATCAAGAGACAGTAAGAAGGAATATCGGGTCCTGCGGACTCTGCAGCCTACCTCGAATATCCACAAACGTCGCCTCGCACAGCCTATCGGATCACCGCTGAGAGGTACCGGATCCGCACACAAGGTGCGGGGAGTAAAATGAGTACTCCGCCGGACTCGGTGGTAATAAACAAGGGTAAGACAGACGCGGATAAGAAATCCGCAATAAAACACTATGTAAAGCCGTAATCAAATACCCTGTCACAGAATCAATATCAATCGTACATGTACCAACAAGTACTAGCGCAAAACAGTATAACGACTAGCAGATGTAGCTAAATGCAATGCAATGCATGATATGACCGCTACGGGCGTGTAGCCCGATCCAATTTGGGTACCCGTGCTCACCGTGGGGGTTCAGACTCCGGAGGGGCTCCTACAGCCCAAGCACAATATCACTGCGGCGTGCGGTCCGATCCGACATATGTACTGCTGCGGCGCGCAGCCCGATCCACTACTAGTCAGCTAATATGCAATCACAGCCTCGGAGGCTCAAAAGTAGTTTTGAAAACATCTTTTATCATTTTTCAGTTGAAAACAGAAATATCAAGTTCCAGAGATTTGGAAATAACATGATAACAGAAATAGTTGCGGACTAGTAGTAAACTAGCATGTCAATATGATAAGACAATGATAACGATCCTCGCGGGATCCAATAACTGGCTCACGGCCCACAAGTATACTCAACCGCCCAAGAAGGGGTTCCTCGGCTCAAGAGTGGCCATTATCACAATATATAATATGCAACCATCCGAGAAGGAGGTTCGACGGCTCAAGAATAGCCTAATATCATAATACAGTATCAACAAGTCGGACTATGTCATAGTCCCCAATCACAATCGACCCCGCACTCACAAGAGAGTACGTGTCTCGCCGCTATACAGAGTCACAAAGTGGTATACCGGGGTTTCGAACCCGCCGGTCATCACCCACATCTATTACTCACCTCAATACGGCGCGACGACTACTCCGCAATGCCCTTGCCACGAGAATCAAGCTCCGCACGCGTAGAATCTGATCAAATACAGTAGAAATACAACAAATTAGGCCAATGGGACGACACCCAATCAATACAACTCAATTTACATCAAAATTCCCAAAGTTGTCAAAACCCGACTTTCGGTACACTTGTCGAAAAATTACAAAAGTCACATATTCGGAACCCTCATCTCAATACGAGTCTAAGCATATCAATTTTACCAAATTCGGACTCCATTTGCCCATTCAAAACCTTGATTTTCTAAAGTTCAAGCCTAGGGTTAAATCTTCCATGAATCACCCCAAATTCCTCCATTTTCATGATATAATTGCATAATATTATCAATACTAATCATAGTTTAAGTCCATAGTTGATTACCCGATGATTTCCCTTGAGTTTCTCTTCAAAATCGCCCAAATCGCCTCTAAAGCCGAGACCCAAATGTGTGAAATGTTTCTGAAATTTTCTAACTTCTGATACAATTAATTCACTGCGATTTTCGCTTCTGCGGACCATTTTCCGCCCCTGCGGAACCGCTTCTGCGACCAATTGGTCGCTTCTGCGAACCCAGACCTATTTGGCCATTTCCGCTCCTGCGATACACGGACCGCTCCTGCGGGTCCGCTTCTACGGAAATTCTTCCACCCCTGCGGTCCTTTCCGCCTCTGCGATCAAGAGTCCGCTTCTGCGGACTCGCCTATGCGATCGTCCTTCCGCTTCTGCGGACTTCCCATCTCTTGGCAAATCCCGCTTCTACGGTCTCCTCTACGCTCTTGCGACGCCGCTTCAGCGAAAAGATTTCCGCTTCTGCGAAGCCAAGCGCTCCTGCGCCCCCTCGTCCGCTCCTGCGCCCCCATTTCCGCAGGAGCGAAAACAACAGAACCAGAGTCAAAACCTGCAATTTTCCACATTTTCTCCCGTTTAACCATCCGAAAACACCCCGAGGCCCCCGGGACCCCAACGAAAACCACCAACATACCCCAAAACATGATACGAACTTGTTCCAATCATAAAAACACCATCCTAAACATTAAAATCACCAATTACACACGGATTCAGGCCTAAATTCCTTCAAAACTTCCGAATTGCACATTCCATCAAAAACCCGACTAATTGACGTCCGAATGACCTGAAATTTTGCAGGCACATCCAAAATCACCTAACGGAGCTACTGAAACTGTCGGAATTCCATTCCGACCCCCGGATCAAAATCTCACCTACCGTTCGGATTTCGCCAAAATTCAATCTTAGCCAATTCAAGCCTATTTCTACACCGGGCCTCCAAATTCAATTCTGATCGTTCCCCTAAATCACAAATCACCTCCCGGAACTAACCGAATCATCAGAACTTGATTCCGAGCCCTCTAACCAAATAGTCAACTCCGGGTTGACTTTCCTTATTCAAGTCTCCTTCAAAAAGGCTATATGCCTTATTTTCAATCCAAATCACTCCTAAATCACCCGATAGACTTTAACACTGATATAAAAGCATAAAACATACAATTTCAACATAACGGGGTGGTAATTCCCGTGACGACGGGCCGGGTCGTCACAGAATGCCAAAGCAGTGTAGTTGCAGAACGTGACTTTTTGATGCAAAATTAGTAAAGTTTAAGATGCCAAAGCTTATATCATTATTACCACTATTATACATAAATTATTTGATAAACATCATTTCAAATTAAAAAAAAAACATCAAAATAGTGTAATAGCAAGACTTAGAAAGTGTGTTCTAGCACTGTAGCAGAAATCAAAATGCGTGATCAAAATGCGTGAATTCTTCTTCCAACATTGCACACATAAAGTCAAAAGTAATTGCAAGTAGTCACTATCCTATTATTTTCTTGTCTCCTAGTTATGGGTAAAATAACTAAAAACTAAATTATGTATATAGTAATGTCATGTAATGCTATGAAGAATAAATACCATTCTAATTTCCTCCCAACTTTTCTTCTCGAATTGAGATAGCCGCCTCTGTTACCCTTGATTCCAGTTTTCGTTTCTTCTATTTATTTATTATAAGACCTAAATCACTTCTTTTTCCTACATCTTAGGTCTTCTATGGGCCAATAAGAAATAAGAAAAATAAATAGGCCTAACCCATTTCTTTACCGTTAATTAGTTACCTTAGCTATTTTACAGAAATAGCCAAAGTTACGCCTAAACTATTGGTTATCGAACAATTATATTAAGTATTTCTTAAAATTTTATTTTACGTGAATAATTTCTTTCAAAAATTCCTTACGCGGGCTTGGGACCTCGGATTTCGACTGCAGACATATGCCCGAGTCCCATATTTTCCTACGTACCTTCCGGGACCGTCCGATCTCGGATCCGGGTCCGTTTACCAAAAATATTGACCGAAGTCAACTATATCAATATTAATATCAAATTTCTTCAAATTTTTCATATGATTCACATATTCTAGCACAAAATCTTTCCGGCTATATGCACGGACTATGCACGTAAATTGAGGCAATAATAAATGAGGTTTTCAAGGCCTCGGAAGCGCGGGACAAATGAGGAAATCAGGTGATAACCCTTTGGGTCGTCACAATTATTTAATTTGTTGATTCCTATATTCTCTACATATATAGAGGTGAGCTTGTTTAATTCTGAAAAAATATTTAAATTACTAAAATAGTTTCGTAGGACAGTATCCAGCACAACTTAAGTCAATTCGTGTATCTACCTACAAATAATTTTATTGCATTATTATTATTATTATTATTATTATTATTATTATTATTATTATTATTATTATTATTATTATTCGGTGTCATTTCTCTACAAGATATACAAGACATTGGTTCACGGGATTTCATTTATTAATATACAGTATTTTAAGTAGCAACATGGTATTTGAAACTCTCTAATCTATTGTAGGAGAAGATATTTTTTATGTTGAAAGTTTGTATCTTAATCATGTACATAGATAGTACAGAGGAAGGGAAAGTGATTATTACTATTATTAGTAAGAAACAACCTAATGATTTTGTCGTCCTCACGTTTAACTTTTCAAAACTATTGCTCTTAAAGTTGTCATTTTTCTTTATTAATTTTGTGGGTGTTGAGTTAATAATACTAATTTTAAGTCCTATTTTGTAAATCTATGAATTTTTTTATAGGAAATAGTACACTTATTTACTATCCCTTCTCATCCTACATTAACCTTTTATTACAATAGAAATAGATGCCCTCATATATTTAGTACAAAAAACTATCTTTTTGAGCTTTCTTAAGTCTTCAATGCCTAATTTTAATTTGATTTTGGTTTTGTTTCTTTTAAACCTATTCTTAAAGAAAAAAGATTTTGGTTAGGTTTTTTTGTCTTTTAAATAGTTTTTGATTTTATATAGAATATATATAATTATTATTATTATTATTATGTTTAGATTTTGCATTTTTTGAAGTTTACAATAATACTTACACATTTGGCTATCCTACAATAGGTAGCAAAGGAATAAATGTCCAAAAGCAAAGATCTATACAACATTGACAAGATATTTTGATCATAAATATATGGAATATTATTACCTTTAAGTAAAAAATATGAACCCTCAAATTTATATTGATTATGTCCGCTAGATAAAAATGGAACCTTGCATTTTAAAGGTAGCAATCAGCAAATTAAAGACATGTGATTCAAACATAAGGGAATTAGATTTGTTTCTTTGTTGTGTTGATACGAGTTCTAAGCGAATCTCTTAAATATGACACGCGATATATCAATTCAGGATTCATAAGGAATACAAAATTGAAAATGTGCCTGTGGATTTAAAATTTAACTTGGTTATAATTTGAGTACATGCGATTCTTTTTTATTAGGAGAAATAAGATATTTGATGAAAACTTAAAAACATAATGCAACTTGTTCTTTTTAATCATATGTATTACTTTTCGGCACTGAATTTGGGACTATTAGATGAATAAGAAACATTGGCGTAGGCAAACCAACATGCGGAATTCAAAAATAGCTAGATTTACAAGTGGTCGTCCAAAAATAGCCCAGTTTTTAAAGTAATCGAAATTTAGCCACTTTTCATATAAAGATAAATCTGAGCGAAAATATTATTTAAAGTCCAAAAAATATTTCAGTATATTATGCTGGAGATCCACCTTAAGTATACTTCAACTCCAGCATATTATACTGGAGTTCCGGGATAATTATAGTGGAACTCCAGCATAATATGATGGAGTTCCAGCATAAGCACACTAGACATCCAGCATAATATATTGGAGTTCCAGCAAGTATACCGGTCCAGTATAATATACTAGAGTTTGGAGCACCGGTGTTCCAGTCTCTAGTATATTATACTAAAGCCAGCAAAGTATACCGGTGCAGCATAATTGTTTAACAAAAAAAATAATATTTTGATCAAAGCTAGAATTTAAGATGAAAAATTGGGTTAGTGATAATCAAGAGACCAAAAAAGAATAATAGGCTTTTTGAGAATAAGAATAAAGCAGTAAACAATTGTGTATTTCAGTATGATGTCAATGATTTTCAGTGTCCTTACAAATGATGAGACTTCTTTCTTTTATAGTTGATTCTAGGTAAATGAATGAAATATAAGCTTTAATGATATAATTATGGGTAATAAACTATAGTAAATAAACTGTTACACAATCATTCTTATTAAATACCAGTTTTCTAACGTAGCAGGTATTTAATACTGATTTTGGACCTCCTTTTGTCTTCAGATCCATGTCTTTAATGCCTTTCGATTCGTTGGCTTTATATGACTTGAATTGGTACGAGAGTCGTGTCTACACTGCTTCTCGTGCCTGTTTAACTTCCTCTTCCCGTATCTGTCATCTCTCGTGCCTTTTTTTCAATTGTTACACTTTGACCATTTGACCAGTTCATGTGTCATGACACGTCATTTTTAATATAAATTCAACTTTTTTCCAATACAGATAGTCCCCCCACTTTTCATTTATTTATCAGGTTAAATAATTGGGAAGTGGATCTTCACAAAAAGCGAATTTTTGCCATAATCAAGGTGTATGACAATATTGACGTCTCAGCAGTCTTTTCTATTTAATGTTCTGTCCATGTGTCACTTTTTGATTGATTCTGCTATTTTGTACCCTTTTCAAGACTTCTTCACTCCCACTATTCACAAAGTGATAGTTTCCTTTAGTATAGGTTTTCCATCATTACTTTTCTAAGTTTGACGGTTGCTATCATATACATACTTAATTTTTTCTTCCTTTGTCTTTCCACATAAATTTTTAGCAAAAATTTTCTTCCTCATTTTTGCTCTCTTTTGAATCATCCTTGCTTAATAATGGCGTCTCCAAACCCTAGCCCTAAAAAGTTCCAATTTTAGACAAATTCCCCAATGCTCATGTTAGACATAGAAGAGGCAAAGGAGGCACGCTTCGTACAGGGTTAGAATCTACTCGAGGCGATTCTTTTGGTTCTTCCTCTAGGAGCTCTATTCCAAAAACTCCTTCTTCTAAAGGTATGGAAGTTCATAATTCTTCTCGAGAACCTTAGTTGATGAAATCGTACCAGTGATGTACCTTTTTGTAAGCGATAAACAATCTCTTCAAAAGCAAGTTGATGGTTTAGAAAAAGCTGATACTTATCATACTCTGGTGACCGAACATACAATCCCTATCATAGTAGGAGATTGTAACTGGAAAAATAGCATTCGAATGTCAATTCCTTCCATAAATCAAAGAATTTCTTCTTTTAGGATTGGGTACTCTTTTGTTTATACTTACCCTTTTACTTTGGGTTTTAATCCTCCAATTGACCCAATCATTCTCGATTTGTGCCGCTTCTTTAACATTTGTTTGGCCCAAGTTGGTCCTTTAGTATGGAGAGTAGTGGCTTGTTTGAGATATCTATCTACCAAAGCCAATGTCAATTTCACCTTTGCTCACCTTATCCATTTATACCATCCTAATTTAATACGCCATGGGGTTTTTACCTTAACTGTGAGAAGCAAAAAGGTTTTGCTAAGCAAAAAAGATGACAATGGTCGCAGATGGTATGCCCGTTACGTTGCTGTATGTACGATGGACTTGCTTGGTGAAACAAATATTCCCTTCCCTGAGAAGTGGAATTTTGCACGTAAGTCTTTTTTCTTGCTTGACTGTACCTATTTTTGAGAATTTTGATTCTTTTTATGACTTCGTCTCTTTTTGGTTTTTTGTAGCAACCATGGGAGATGTGGAACCTATTCCCAATTTACATGGTTGGGTATATTCAACTTTGAAGATTTCTCCTAAGGAGTAAAGAACTTGGAAATCAATTTCTGCTTTACATGGCTAGAAATTTAAAACACACGGTATCGCCTGTTTTACACACTTTTCTTTTTGTATATTAAGTACCCTTTCCTTAATGTTGATTATGTATCCTTCTTTTAATCAGGATTTGACAACAAAGGAATATCAGCTGATGTAGCTACGGCTATTCGCATGTCTGGTAATGCTGCACTTGATTTGGATAAGGTTCAATCCTTGCTTGAGAAAAGAAAAACTATAGGAGAATGTTCTAGGAATGATAAAGAGAAAGGTACCCCATTAATATCCAGGCCCAGAGTTAGGAGACGAGTCATTAATGATGATGAAATTGAGGATACTCCTGCTCAAACCTCAGCCACCGAGCCTGTTTTGATTACTTCAGATGAATATACCGTGCCAAAAGACACGAATGAATCAACTCAGCGTCTCTTTGATAGTGGTTTTGAGGGTGGAGAGTTCGGACATGTTCTTGATGAAGCTCCTCTTTCTTCGTTCGTACCTGCTTCCTCCATTCCTTTGCCACCCGTAATTGTTTCTTTGCCAACCGTAAGTATTTCTTTGCCAACATTGACTGCTTCTGTTCTTTCACTAGTTTTGACTGCTCCTACTTCCGTTCATGTGTTAATTTCTACATACACCTCTTCCGTTCCTGCTTCAACTCCCACGACTCTAGTGGTGTTTACCTTTTTTACTACCCCCTTCTGCTATTCCATCTTCATATGTCCCGCATGTAGAGGTAAGCTCCACTAGTAGAGACATGACTATGAGGAGAGTCACACTCGAAGTCCCTACCAATCAAAGCCTCTTAAGAAAATCTAGGGAAGCTGATACCTGGCTCGAACCTCTTATTGGAGAGATCGAGAAGAACAAGATGCAGATCCACACTTGTTACACTTTGATGAATGACATAGTTCATTCAACTTTAAAGGTAATTTTCCTAACCTTGAACGCTTTCCTTCTTTTTCCTTTTAAATTCTCACTTCTATGCTTTATAACCGTAGGCTAATCTTATCAGGACTGAGATGATGTGGCGAGTCTCTATGTTGGAGAAAAAGGAGCGAGGGTCTACAAAGGCTATCTCTGAAGCTAGGAAAATAGCTAAGGATGCCTTACTTGAGGCAGCAAACTGGAAAGAACAATTTGAAAGTGCCCAAGGGACTATAGAGGAGTTGCAGGAGAGCAAGGCTCACTTGGAGCAACAAAATCGTGGCTTAACTTCTGAGTTGGGAATTGTCAATGCTTCTTGGGGCCAACTTAGAAGGGACAAAGAGCTTTTGGAATGCTCTCTATCTAATGCTAATGAGGAGATTAAAGAGCTTAAAGTACTTATGGAGAAGAAAGAAGAATACGCAAAGGAGTTAGCTCAAAACTTAACTCTTGCTCTAAATGACTTAAGGACTTCTTCTGACAATATTCGTGCCTTAAAAAGTTCCCATGCCTCTCTTGAAGCTTCTTTGGATTCTCACCTAGCTGAATACCAAATAGCAAAAAATGATATTGCTATGTGGGAAAAGGAATTTAAGGCTCTGGAGAAGGAATATAATTCTCTTGAAGAAGACGCAAGTTGGGCTTTTCTTAATTCTTGGCGTAATGCTTTGATGGAGTCTAAACAAGAAAATTTTGACTTGAAATCCTAATTAGCCAAATTCATAGACACTATCGAGAAAGGCCAACAACCTGCTGATACTCCTTCTCCAGCACTTGGAACTACTGATACCCCTTCTCCAGCACTCGAAGCTCCCAGAACGGAAGAATTGTTGAACTCTAAAGCAGTTACTGAGGTACTTGAAGTTGTGATTCTGACTTTCGAGGGTGAAACTTCTATGACACAGTCTATGGGAATTGAAGTTCCCATAACTACTGCTCCCCATGTTGATATTATTACTTCAAGCTCAATTGAGACCGCTCCTATTGTTGCTTCTTCAGAAGTTGTGATCGCACATGCTATTTCTTCTTCAGAAATCGATGTTAGAAATTCTGAAGCTCCAACTCCTTTAGTGACAAGTTAAATGTGTTAAGTTTTTATTGCTTTTTTTAATGACTGTTAATGTTATCCCTTGGTAATTTTGAAGGGATCTTTTGATAAAGTCCCATGTTACCATAATGGGGCATTTGTATTTTGATGACATTTTGATGACTAAGTTTTTTGCCTTAGTCTTTTATGATAAGAAGTTTTACGAGTAATTTTTTATATTTTATTCTTGCCTATTCTCTTATTTAGGACTTATAGAATAACTTAGCATTTTTATCCTTTGAAAATGCTTTATGATTCTTCTTATGAAATATCAACATGAGGTTTAAAAAAGAGGGCCCTTTTATTTTATAGACACTTAATGAAGAAGACGTCTCAACTTCATAATGATGTTATAATACGATGAAAGTAATAGGAATACACATGTTTTGTATGAAACAACTTTGATAAGTTTTCATTCATGAACTTTGACAAGTTTTTGACTATTACATGTGTTAAAATACATCTATAACTTTCTCGCAACTGTTTTTCTTGTAACAGATTTTTTTTATGATATGAAATAGACAAGGTTCTTCTTCATAACCCGTTTCAGTACATAGTCATAAACCTATCTTTACATATTTAGGAAGTGTTTGAGAAGTGACTTTGTTTACAACATTATAATGAATGTTTTATGCTGAGTGCTGAAGACTTTGTAACTTCTTCTCAACATTTGTCTTTTTATAGTTGAATCTTACCAAAACTTTGACCAACTTATGTTCGATATTCATATCTTGTGATATTGGCATCTATTTTTCTGCACGTATCAGTGTATAATATGTAGTCCCTCAAGTGTTTGAGCAGTGAAGAATGAAGCCTCGAGCACTTGTTTGTATCTCTTAGCTTGTTCCTTTTCCCGAAAAAGAAAAATATACTGGACTCGAAGGTGCGATCATAGATGAAGACTTCCTAACTCGTGTATATTTCCATCATATTAATGTAACCCTAGGCTCGGAATTTAAGAATATTCCATTTTGTCGTGCAGGTCGTGACTCATCATTTGGTACAAGTTAGGGTTTTTTACTAGAATCAAAAATCATTAGTAAAATCTTAATAATTCAAGGGAAAAAATTAACATGGGGATATCTGATTGTGACTACTCCCTTAGAAGTAATATCTCTTTAGATGGACAACATTTGAATGTGAAGGTAAGACCTTGCTATCCATTGTCTCCAACTCGTATGCTCCTTTCCCTGCAATGTCACGAATTCTGTGACGTTTCTCCCATGTTGGACTTAGATTTCTAGAGTTAGCGGCCTTCATGGATTGGAACACCCTTTTGAGCACAAAGTCCCCGATTTTGAAGAACCTCAAACGCGCTTTCTTATTGTAGTATTGTTCAATTACTTGCTTTTGAGTTGTCGTCCTTATTAATGACACTTCTCTTCTCCTTTCAAGCAAATCAAGGTTCACCCATAACTCTTCAATGTTCGAGTCTTCCGTTGCTTGAACATATCATGTACTTGGTTCTCCTATTTCTACTGGAATCAGAGCCTCGGCACCATAAACCATCGAAAATGGGGTTTCTCCCGTGCATGTTTTTGTTGTTGTACGATAAGCCCATAGTATCCCAGGTATTACCTCGGGCCAATTACCTTTCGAATCCTGCAATCTTTTCTTCAAGTTATTGATGATAACCTTATTCATGGACTTAGCTTGTCCATTTCCCACTGGATGATATGGTGTAGATATTATTCTTATAATCTGCCAACTTTCAAAAAATTCTATGATTTAGGCCCCTAATAATTGTGGTCCACTATCACAAACGTTTTCTTTTATTATTCCAAAATGGCATATTATGTTTCTCCAAATGAAGTCTTTAACTTCTTTCTCCCGCACCTGTTTAAAAGCACCTGCTTCCACCTATTTAGTGAAGTAATCTGTAAGTACAAGTAAAGATTTTACATGACCTTTTGATTGTGGCAATGGACCTACGATATCCATTCCCCATTTTATAAAGGGCCACGGGGCTATGAAAGGGTGGAGTAACTCAGTTGGCCTATGCATATTATTGCCGTATCTTTGAAATTTTTCACATTTAGATACGAAATCATTAGCTTCTTCTTCCATCTTACTGCTCGAACCAATGTTTTTACTAACAATCTCCTACCAGTGTGATTTCCACAATGTTCTTCGTGTATGTCCCGCATCACACACTCTGTTTGAGAAGGTCCGAGACACCTTGCTAATGGTCCAGCGAACATCTTTTGATAAAGATTCCCTTGATGTAAACAGTATTGAGCGGCTTTCTTGCAAAGTGTGTGTGCCTTTGCTCTGTCAATAGGTACGGTTCCATACTACAAAAAAGCAACAATTGCGTTTCTCCAATACCATGTTAAATGATTAAAATTTACCTCATTGTTGTCAGGTTCGAGAACGAAATGAAATAGATGTACAACTGAAGCATTTGCATTATTTGCTATGTCCGCTGCAGATGTGAGATTAGATAAAGCATCCACTTCTGCATTTTCATCTCTTGGGATCTGTATTACCTTCCAGGTTTGGAATTGTTTTATTAATTCCCGTACCTTTTCCAGATATTCTTGCATTCGAGTTTCCCTGGCTGCAAAAGTCCCCAGTATTTGATTAACTACAAGTTAAGAGTCGCTCTTGATTATAATATGGGTTATGCCAAGTTTCTAAACCTACAATCTCAGCCTCATACTCTGTTTCATTGTTAGTTATAGAATAACATTTTATAGATTGTCTAATAGTTTCACCTGTAGGAGGTACGAGAACTATCCCTAGGCCTGCACCTTTTACATTAGATGAACCATCATCAAATAAAACCCAAGTCCCTAGGTTTGAACTATTAAAAACTTATAACTCTTTTTTTGCTTCTAAATGCATTCCTTGAATGAAATCAGCTATGAAATCGGCTAGTACTTGAGATTTTATTACAGTCCTAGGTTGATAACTGATTTCATATTCGCTTAACTCTATAGCCCATTTTGCTAACCTTCCTGATAACTCATGTTTATGCAAAATTCTTCGTAATGGAAAAGCAGTAACCACAACAATCGGATGGGACTGGAAATAAGGTCTCAATTTTCTAGATGTCATGATCAAAGCTAAAGCTAACTTTTCTATCTGCGGATATCGTGTCTCAACAACTAACAGAGGTTTACTTACATAATAGATAGGAGATTATTTACCTTGGCCCTCTCGAACTAAGATAACACTTACCGCAACTTCTAATACAGCCAAATAGATGAGTTTGTCAACTAAGACAACACTCACCTTCCTTTGGTTTTGCTAACAACGGAGGGTTTGACAAATAAGCTTTCAAATCTCTGAGAGCATGTTGACAATCTTCATTCCATTCAAAATTATCTTGTTTTTTGAGTGCAGAGAAAAATTTAAAGCACTTCTCCGAAGATTTGGAAATAAATCGCCCCAAAGCCGCAATTCTTCCTGTTAATTTTTGAACCTCTATCTTACTCGTAAGGATATCAGGAATTTCTTCTATTGCTTTAATCTGAGAGTGACTCACTTCAATGCCACGGTTAGAAACAAGAAAACCCACAAATTTACCTGAAGTAACTCCAAATGCGCATTTTTCTGGGTTGAGTTTCATATTAAATTTTCACAAAATTTCAGATGTAACAAATAAATGAGAAATATGATCATTAGAATGCTGGGTTTTGATGAGCATATCGTCTATATATACCTCCATAGTTTTTCCTAAATGTTCTTGGAACATTTTGGTGACCAACCTTTGATAGGTTGCTCCAGCATTCTTGAGATCAAAGGGCATTACTTTATAACAGTAAGTCCCCCTGTTTGTGATGAAAGAAGTTTTTTCTTCATCACTTGGGTCCATTTTTATTTGGTTGTACCCCGAATATGCATCTAAAAAACTTAAAAGTTTATGCCATGAAGTTGCATCAATTAACTGATCCATATGAGGTAGAGGGAAGGAATCTTTTGGGCAGGCTTTGTTAAGATTAGTATAATCTATACAAACCCGCCATATACTATTTTTCTTAGGTACGACTACTGTGTTAGCCAACCAATCAGGATACTTTACCTCACGGATTGACCTAATTTTTAATAGTCTTTGAACCTCCTCTTGAATCACCTGGTTTTTGAAAGCTCCTTGTTTTCTTTTCTTTTGTTTTACGGGTGTGCAAGATGGGTCTTCATTTAGTTTGTGAGTCATCACATCCGGTGGTATTCCTGTCATATCAGCATGAGACCAAGCAAAACAGTCTACATTAGCTTTTAAGAATTCAATTAACATACCTCGCACGTCTGAGCGTAAATTGGCTCCAAAATAAACCTTTCGTTCAGGCCATTGTTCAAATAATATCACAGGCTCGAGCTCCTCAATTATTGTTTTGATGTTCTCATTCTCTTTAGGTTCTTCAATCATATCATGTCTCAAATCTAAATCTGTCTTTCCTTGTTCTGTTGTGGTTTGGTCTATGTTTTCTTCAACTTTATTTACAGCATTCGTATCTGCTACAATATTAATACTTCTAGCTATATGTTGTTCCCCACAAATTTGACAGATTCCCCATGGTGACGGGAATTTCATAACTTGATGTAGAGTTGACGGGACAACATCCATATCATGAATCCATGGTTTCCCATGATTATATTATATGCCATCTCCAAATCTACTACCTGAAATTTAGTATCTTTCACAATACCCTTTGCAAAAGTTGTTAGAATTACCCCTCCTTTAGTTACTACATTAGAATTATTGAATCCTGATAGAGTGTGCGCATTTGGAATCATCTTATACTCCACTTGCATTTCTCATAGTACCCTTAGTAGGATGATGTTCGCAAAACTTCCTGGATCAATCAAAACTCTCTTTAGATTAGTATCATGTATAAGTAAAGATATTACCAGTGCGTCGTTGTGAGGGGTGATCACTCCTTCTACGTCTGCATCATTAAAAGTGATACTTTCATCTTCTAAGGTCTGGGGCACTCATTTTCCGTGCGTGATTGTGACTTTGGAAACTTTATTAGAAGTTGTATAGGTTACTCCATAAATATATTTTCTCCCACTTATAATATTCACGGTTCTCATGGGTGATGGGGGTTTTGGTGGCTCTTGCCTGTTTTTCATGTAGGCTTGCTTTCCTTTCTCACTAAATAACTCAATGAGATATCCTTGTTTCAATAGATGGTCCACCTCACTCTGTAAGAATCTACATTCTGAAGTCTTATGCCCATGATCATTATGAAATTCGGACCGATGATCTGGATTGCGATTGTTTGTATTTGACCGCATCTCCTTCGGCCATCGTACTTTATCTCCCATACTCCTCAAAACAGCTACGAGCTCGGAGGTAGTGACATTGAAATTATATCCACCAAATCTTGCCTTCAAACTTCCATCATCATCTCATGACTCCTGTCTATTTCGATCATTCCTGAATCTTGATGAAGAGCCGGATTCCATGCTTCTCGATTTTTTATCATATCGTTGATTTTCCTGTTTTCTGCTTGAATCTTTTCCTGCAGGACCCATATAAGGATCATACTTGTTTTTACCTGATCTTTTTTCAGTTTCGAATCTCCTTGAACCGCTCCTTTCTTCATGTTGAAATCGAGACACAGTATCTTCGTCAATTCGCAACTTTGTACTGTATCTGTTATACACATCATTCTACGTGGTTGCAGGGAACTCTCCAAGGCTTTCTTTAAGTCTTCTCGTGGGTTCAGAACTTTTATCATTTAAATTGCCCGCAAAAGCTATTGCAACCCAATTATCTGGTACACGGGGCAAAGTCATTCATTCGCGTTGGAACCTATCAACAAAATCTCTGAGCAACTATGTGTCCCCTTGTTTGATTTTAAAGATGTCCTCCATTCTTTTCTCAACCTTTTGTGCTCCTGAGTGCGCCTTAATGAAAGAATTTGCAGGCTCATCAAAAGAGTTTATAGAGTTTTCAAGTAAAAGAGAATACCAGGTTAGTGCGCCCTTGATGAGTGTTTCTCCAAATTTCTTGACCAACACAGACTCAATCTCCTGCTTGGTTAAATCATTTCCTTTGACTCCTGTAGTAAATGCTGTCACATGGTCACATGGATTGGTTGTGCCATCATATTTTAAAATATCAGGCATTTTGAACTTTTTAGGGATTGGAAGGGGAGCATCACTCGGTTTCCAAGGTTGTTGTGAGTACTTATCCGTAAATATTTCTTTGATTATTGGGGGAACACCAAATATTTGCTCGATGCGCTCGTTTTATTCTTTGAGCTATGTCTGCAAAGTTAGTACCAAATTTTTGTAAATAAGAATTATTTGTGTTGCCTGGATCCACTTCTCGTGGTTCACTGGGGGTTCCTTCGTTTGAGTTAAAAAGGCCAGAACGAGGATTCTCCAGCGTATTATTATTAGGCAAAGGCGTGGGCGGCGTAACAGGTAATCGGCTAACTAGCGCTTAAAGAGCTTGGCTAACCTGTGCACCAATTATTCTTTGTAGAGCTTCCCCTGGTCCCTTAAAATGTTCTGATTGCTCTTGCTCATCAGCATGTGATTCTGGTGCAGGAGTACCTTCACGATATTGACGTGGAGAACTTTGAGGGGAAGGAGCTATGTTAACGTTGTGCATATCCCCTTGATTCTGATGGATTTGATTTTCATCAGCATTGTTGTTGTTGTTGTTGTTGCCTGCCACGATGATAACAATTAGTAGAATGTAATTAAAAAAGAAATAGATTATCATATCCCCGGTAACGGAACCAATTTGTTTAACCAAAAATAATATTTTGATCAAAGCTAGAATTTAAGATGAAAAATCGGGTTACTGATAATCAATAGACCAAAAACGAATAATAGGATTTCTGAGAATAAGAATAAAGCAGTAAACAACTTTTGTATTTCAGTATGATGTCAATGATTTTCCGTGTTCTTACAAATGATGAGACTTCTTCCATTTATAGTTTATTCTAGGTAAAGGAATGAAACCTAAGCTTTAAAGATACGATTATGGGTAATAAACGACATTAAATAAGTTGTTACACAATCATTCCTATTAAATACCAGTTTTGTAACGTATCAGGTATTAAATACTGAATTGGAACCTCTTTTTGTCTTCAGATCCATTTCTTTAATGCCTTTCGATTTGTTGGCTTTAAATGACTTGAATTGGTACGAGAGTCATGTCTAAACTGCTTCGCATGCCTGTTTAACTTCCTCTTCCCGTATCTGTCATCTCTCGTGCCTTTTTCTCAATTCTTACACTTTGACCATTTGACAGTCCACGTGTCATGCCACGTTATTTTTAATATAAATTCAACTTTTCTCAATACAATAATATGCTGGAATTCATATACAGCTGCACCGAACTCTAGTATATTATACTGGACCGATCTCTCTTACAGCAAAATATTAGCTATTTTTCATTGACTTGGTAAATACTAGCTAATTTTAAATGACCAATCCGAAAACTGACTATACCGTGCTATTTTGACCAAATCAGCAGTTCCAAATCCATGGTCAAGGACATTTTATCTAGTGTGGACCCAACAACCTAATCCAAATAGGAATTTTTACATGTGTATACCATATAACAAACCTTATTACCAACCATGTTTAAGGTTTGTGTTTATTACATTTAAGCATGCCAAGTTTCAATTTATGTACCATAATTCAAATTAAGACATTAATTAAGTTATCATTTATTATAGGAGTGTATTTAGGGATAAAATCTCCCAAATTATTTTGTTACCCGCTTCTCTCTCTTCTAATTTTTAAATTTTTGGTACCTCACCTCCCACCCCCCACCCCCCTCCCCACGATTTTCCCCCATTCTTCTCTAAATAGAAGAGTGAATAGCTATATGCTTCTTAATGCAGTAAAGATAAAAGATAAGTATTGTACCTGTTTCCTACATTTAAAGAAACACAATGTCATTTTATTGTGCTTTTTTGCAACTCTGGTAATTGAACAACCCCTTTCCTGGAACGTGTGGCCTCTATGCAGTTTCCGGAACGTGTGGCTTCTATATATTTTTTCTTTTGTTTAGTTCTTTTCCTCTTTTGTTCAGTTTTTTTCCTATTTTTTCGAGGATTCACCCAAGCTTCAATCTGGAAAAAAATTGAAGTTATCTCAATCTTTTTAAAAAAAATCAAAAAAGAAACATTCAAAAAAAGCTAAAAATTCAGCCCTCATAATATTTCAGAAAATGTATTTTTATTTAATTTTTTCGCGTAGTTTCTGGAAACCTTTTAATTTGTCTCAATTTTGAGGTTTAATTATCGTTATTTTGTATTTTTATATGAATGGTTAATATATTTGTAGTTAAATTGTAGTTATATTGTGGTAGATTTAATTATTTTCAGTGGTTTTGTAGTTAAATTGTAGTTATACTGACATTTTTTATTGTTGTTGTTCTTAGTTATTATGTAGTTAAATGTATTTTAATTGTAGTTAAATGTAGTTTATTGTACTCAATCCACTTTTTTTATTTTTTTCAAAATGTAGTCAATATTTTTTCCAACATAGATTGTAGTTTAATGTAGTATAAATGTAGTAATTTTGTAGACCCTTAAAATAATACAACTTTATACAATATTAAAAGTGATTTGTAGTTTATTTGTAGTTTTTTTGTAGGAATTTTATAGATGAATAGAAAATTTTGTAGTCTACATTTTTGTTCAACATAGATCATAGTTTAATTGTAGTATAAATGTAGTAATTTTGTAGATACCCTTAAAAACAATACAACTTTATACAATATTAAAACTATTTTTTTTGTGTATTTTCAACCATAGGACACTGTGAGATCTGGGAAATGTAATAGTGTAGCTGAGATGACTGAAGAAAAGCATTAGCTGTGCAACAGAGGATGTTCGCTGAGGCACGTGCAAGGATGAATGGCGGTGTAACTTATACTGAAGAAAAGCATTAGCTGCGCAACATGTGGAAGAATTTGTGTTTAAATTTGAATTTAAGGTCACTAAATCAATTAGGATATTCTTTTCCTGATTTTTAGCGCGCCATATTAGAAAGATTTAGCTACTATTAATTACTAATTAATGAATGGTATAAAAATTGTATAAAAAACAGTGCACACGGCGGGTAATTTATCAAATATGCATATATTTTGTAATAAGGTTTCATATATGGTATAGATAGGAAAAAATCTCATCCAAATATATCCACAAAGTCTCGGTCAGCTTCTGTATTATATGTAATATAATGGACCTCTTGTTCTGTCCTCCCATAACGTTTCCAACATATTTGTTCTTCAAACAAAATATTTTTTTTCCCATGCCCCTATCACTGTTTTATGCCTTTGATCTCCATATGGATAATGGATATATGGTGTATTGAATCGGGACTTTGTTTGACATATGCTCCTAGTTCTATTGTTAATTGCTAATGGTAATTGGTAAATGAGCCGATTGTTTAAAATTGAGGGATCAATGCCGCTTAGTAAAAATATACTACTCATAATTTATCCCGTACGTCCAAGGTAATATTTGGATCAAATATGAGTTAAAATAGTAGGTTAGAGTCTATTTTGTTTATGCTAGCGTTTGGCTATAGATTCTCAAATTTGTTTTGGAAAAATTAATTTGGGAGAAGTTTGATTTGAAGATGAGAATATTTTTGGACATAAATTTTCAAAACGTGTTTCAATTTTTTTTTTTTTAAAAAAAACATAAAACATGACTTATACCCACAAATTTTAAAAACTATCACAAATACTCAACATTACCTTCATCAATAATATTCATTATCATTATCATAAACCACAGTCCCGAACTTAAATAAATTTGGTACAAAATTATCATCTTTATAATGATTTACATAAAATACTATTAGATGATCGAGAAGATGAAGCTAAAAAATAAATGGTGTGCTCTTTTTAATATTTTTAAAACATTTAATGGTAAAAGTTTGGGCTCTAGTTTTGATATTTGGATTTTGGGATTTGGGAATTTGCCAAATATGGATAAAATTTATTCTCGAGTAGAGGCAACTTCAGGTACCTTGGGTCGGTTATCCAGGGGGCAAGGGAGATCGATGAGGATGTCACACACCGTATTGGATGGATGAAGTGGAGGTTAGCATATGGAGTATTGTGTGACAAAAGAGTGCCACTAATACTTAAAGGTAAGTTCTATAAATCGGTGGTTAGACCGGCCAAGATGTATGTGGTTGAGTGTTGTCCTGCTAAAATGTCACATATCCAGAAGATGAAGGTAGCAGAAATGAAGATGTTGAGGTAGATGTGCGGGCATACTAGGATGCATAAAATTAGGAAT
The DNA here is from genome assembly GCA_032618575.1 of Nicotiana noctiflora. NCBI lineage: Eukaryota > Viridiplantae > Streptophyta > Magnoliopsida > Solanales > Solanaceae > Nicotiana > Nicotiana noctiflora. The sequence goes on from JASVEL010012702.1 coordinate 409,484, forward strand.
GATGATATCCGGGAGAAGGTGTGTGTGGCTCCCATTGATGACAAAATGCGAGAAGCGAGGCTCAAATGGTTCTCGCATGTTTAGAGAAGAAGCCCGGATGCTCCGGTAAGGAGGTGCGAACGACTGGTTGTGGAGGGCACGAGAAGAGATAAAAGGCGGCCTAAGAAGTATTGGGGGAGGTGATCAGGCAGGATATGGTGATGCTTAAGATTTCCGGGGACATGACACTTGATAGGAACATGTGGAGGTCGAGTAGTAGGGTTGTAGGTTAGGAGGTAGTTGAGTCTTGCCTTATTCATAACTTTGTGAGACTAGTTTGGTAGGGTACTATTTCACTTTTGCTTTGCATCTTTCTTCTGGATTTCATGTTGTTCCTATATTATTCTATTATTTTGGTGGTGTTACTGATATAGTCTCCTTTTGTCTTTTTGCCCTCTTGAGCCGAGGGTCTTTCGAAAACAACCAGTCTACTCCTTCGGGGTAGGGGTAAGGTCTGCGTACACAATACCCTCCCCATACTCTACTAGTACAATTTCATTGGGTCATCATTGTTGTTGTTGTTGTTGTTGTTGTTGTTGTTGTTGTTGTTGTTGTTATCGAGTGGATAAAATTTATGAAAAATATGTATTGCCAAAAGAAATTTGTGAAAAAATTTGCAAAATCTATGGTCAAAGGGTCCTACTTCTCAAACAATTACTTGTAAGTTGTAACCGTTTGCCCAATTTTTCTACTCTATTGATTATTTTGGTTCACTAATTTTATTTTCTAGTTAAAGAATTAAGTGATTATTTTAACACACTACGAGGGTTTAGAATCAACCTGTTGCTGCATCTTTTAGCCCATTTTAGCTCAAATTACTTTAATACATGCCACACATTTTTTTTTGGTGGTCGTGGAGTCATCTCTATTGTTTCCTTGTTCTTGCATTACTTGAATTGGACAAAAGGATTTCCAAAATATATTCATGGTCCAACGTACTGGAGAGGTAAATTGTAGGTATAGTTTCGAATGAGTGTTTATAGTTAATACAACACACGTTGTTGCTCCTCCATTGAAACTATAAACGCATGCACCCCAAAAAGAAATAAGTGGTCACTCTTCTTTTCTCATGATCTCGTAAAATTCTCGTCACTCCTTGTAAGGCCGCTTTTAGATGTCTTACTCTTTTGCACCACAAAAATAGACCATTTTTTATTTAGGCATTTGGACATAAAAATGGTAAGTTTTGAAAAACAAAATAGTATTTAGAGTTAAGTTGAAAAATGGTATTTGGAATATGAAATTATGTTTGGGCATAATATAAATTTTATATAATTTTTCGGCTATCATTTTAGCAATGGCTATACTGTATCATTTTCCAAAAAAGTTTTCATGAAAATTTTGAAAAAATGGTCTATCACTTTTTGGTTTTGAAAATCTCATTTTCGAATTTTTTTTTCAAAAACATACAATTTAATGGATAAACACATTTTTGTTTTAAAAAATTAATTTTTTTATATTTTATAATGAACAAATGGGTCCTTTTTTTTTTTGGTCAAAAAGGATACTTATATTAATAAATTAAGTCACATTACAGGGAGTGGTGGGCCTTGATTGCTCCACGGTACAAAAAGAGATAAATTCATAATTACCCACACTACCTAAAATATTTACCCGCTTCTATCTATTCCAAACTATTTACCTGATCATACCCATCCCCAATTTTACTTAACTTAAACAATTCTTTGTAAAAAGAATGTTCGGCATTACCCATCCCATACGAGCAAACATTCGCCTGGGTCAACTTTGACGAGTAGTGGTGGTGAGGATAGGTACGCTTTTATTTTTCTCAGGGCGTCAATGCATTCCTCATTCCATTGTAGCCCGTGATCTTTTCTTAGTACGTCGAAAAACTTTTGACATATGTCCGAGGATCGTGAAATGAATCTCGACAAGGCAGCTATTCGCTTCGTTAGCTTTTGTACCTGTTTCTTACTGGTCAGCACCTCAGGTATTGTGTCAATGGCTTTGATTTGATCAGGGTTGACTTCGATCCCTCGTTGTAATATGAAGAAACCTAGGAATTTCCTCGAGGCCACGCCGAAGGTGCATTTTTCCGGATTCAACTTCATCTTGTACTGTCTCTATATCTCAAAAGCTTCTTTTAAATGATTAACGTGGTCCTCCTTATTTTCCGATTTTAACATCACACCATCGATATAAACCTCCATTGTTTTGTCGAGTTATTCCTTGAACATCTTGGTGACCAATCTCTGATAATTGGCCCATGCGTTCTTGAGTCCGAACAGCATCACTTTATAGCAGTAAGTCCCTTGGTGAGTGATGAAAGTTCTATTTTCCTGATCCTCTTAGGCCATTAGGATTTGGTTGTAACCATAGTAGGCATCCAAAAAACTCATCAATTCGTGTCCTATTGTTGCATCGATCAATTAGTCGATATGGGTAATGGGAAGGAGTCTTTTGGGCATGCCTTGATTAGATCGGTGAAGTCCACACACATTTTCCACTTCTCGTTCTTCTTTTTGATCATGACCACATTGGTGACCCACTGAGGGTACTTCGATTCTCTGATAGAACCGTTGGCGAGCAATTTGTCCACTTGTTCGCTGATCGCTTCATTTAATTGTAGCATTGAATTTTCTCTTCACCTGTCATACCGACGGATAGAGTGGGTCGACATTCAACCTATGAGAAACGATGTCCTTTGGTATCCCCGGCATATCTAAGAGGGAAAAGGCAAATAAGTCGGCATTGTTAGTTAAAAATTTGTGATACTTACCTCGTTGTGAGAGGTTGTTCCTCATGTAAGACTTTCTTGTATTGTCACCGTCGTCCAGCTGGACTGGGTTGAGGTTCTCTATAGTTGCCTTGCAGGCTTCTATGATGTCTGGTCTCTGATGACCTCTGCTGGTGGGTAAGGTTTAGTTCCTGACATGGCTGATTGTTTTGCCTTCGCGCTTGCTCCTTTCAACTATTTGGTGTACTAGAATCGTGGGCAATCAAATAGCATTCTTGGGCGATGCTCGGTTGGCCTTGAATGCTGAATACTCCCCATGGGGTGGGAATTTTGACCAATTGATAAAAGCTTGAGGGGACCGCTCACATAGCATATATCCATGGGCGTTCTATGATGGCATTGTAAGTTATTTCCTGGTTCATGACGTGGAATGTGGTTTTCAACGTGACTCCCCCTACTAGGACATGCAACACTATTTCTCTGCTCTACTACATTGTTGAAACCCTTAGCGTTATACAATGCGGTATTATTCTATCTTCGAGCCTCATTTGTACAAGAACTCTCAGGTGGATAATACATGCACTGCTTCTGTCGTCTACCATGATTCTGTTTTCATCTGTATCAGTAATGCGTAAAGTTATAACTAAAGCATCATAATGAGGGAAAGACAAACCGTCGACATCTGACTTTTTGAAGATGATGATGTCTTTGAATTAGTCATATCGTTCATGAGCAATCATCCGTTTAAGTTGGTGCGTGGTGGTGAACTTCACATGGTTGATCACCGAATCATCACCGTCGTCGATGATCATCTGTATGGTGTGTGCCGACGATGGTGGTTTTAGAGGTCTTTGAGATAGGTCACATCCACTGGCAAAGTTTTCCATTCCTTTATTGGTGAGAAGTTCCTTTAGGTACCCCTGGTTCAAGATCCTAACCACCTCTTATCGCATGCCTATGCAATATTCGATCTTGTCTCCTCTTTCCTGATGGAATTCGCGGAGGACATTTGACCTTCTTGCGCTCGAGTCTGATTTCATTTTTTGTAGCCATTTCACCTTCGTACCCAGCTTCTCCCGTGCATACACTATATCTAAAGGGGAAACACAAAAATTATGAGCAGACAACAGTGGAGGCATACCTCTTTCATTTCGAAGGGGTCCGGTGAGTTATAGCACGACATGTGTATGTCTCGAAGCAGGCATGTTAGATGTTCTAACATAAGGCTGATGCCTTTCTCGATTGAAACACCGAGGCTGATCCCTTCGCCCATCGTTACGTCGATCCCTCCTTGCATTGGTCTGGACTGACCTTAGTAGCTTAGTTAGGCCGTTAAGATTTTCTTCTCATGTCGTTACCTTGGCGCAGTAGGCGTTGTGAATCTCTAACCATGTGGTGGGAGGGTAATTCATGATTCTCTTGAGCAATTTCTTCGTTTTCTTTGATTTGTTCCTATTTAACCCATTTTGGAAGGCCGCGACCGTCATTCCTTCTGACACATTTGGTAGCCCCATTCTTACTCTGTTGAATCGGGCCAGGAAGTCTCGAAGTACCTCGCCCGCCATTTGGCTAATGGCGAAGATTTTGTTGACCCTAGCTTCGGCCTTCTTAGCTCATGCATGAGAAGTAGCAAATCTGTTTCCATCTTCTCAAATGTTGATATCGATAGTGCCGATAGCTGGGAATACCATGTCAATGCTCCTCATGCCAAAGTCATACCGAACGTTTTTAGCAGCACAGATGGCACTTGCTCTTTTGACAGGTCATTGCCCTTTACCGTAGTGACGTAGTGGATTAGATAATCTTCTGGATCCGTGGTCCTGTCGTATATTCTCAAGTATGGTGGCATTTTGAAGGTTTTCGGAATAGGGTAAGGAGCAGCTCCCTCGCTGTATAGCTGTCCGACGAACCTTCACTCTTCGCATTTTGGTAGTAGTTTAGGGGTGCCAGGTATTTTGTCAACCCTTTCCTGGTGCCATTTCATTTGATTGCGAAGTACTTTGTTCTCATTTTTCATTTCTTTCATTTTCTTTAGAATGGTTGTGAGTACATCGTCACTTGCATCGACGACAGTGCGGGTGTTGCTCGTTCGCGTAGCGCCTGGCTCGCCGGTGACAGTTGCGATTTTTGCAGTCAGCAAGTTTTCGACATTTCCTTGAGGGGTTTTTTCGAGCATGTTGCTCAGGGCACTTGTCAACCACCCCTCTAATAGCTTTTTGATCGATGGCGGTAGTTCTCTCGCCGTGGACGTGGAAACTTCTTTTTCACGCAAAACCGTCAGACCCTCGTGTGGAGAGGGTGAGATCTCCCCCTTTAGTATATCTCTTGGTGTTGTATTCTCAGTGTCTTCCCTACTGGATTCATTGAGGAAGCTTAAGAGTTTGTTTGAGACATCTGCTATCATATTCAACCTTGCTTATTTTTCTGCCATTGTTGATTTTTAGGGGGTATGAAGAACAGTGATCGTTGCTTTTAATATCCTAGATGAGAATTATGATTTCGACTATGAAAATATTCCCACAGACGGTGCCAAATTGTTTGACTCAAAATATTTTTAACTCTTCTTAAGCAAATCAATCAAAGATGAAGGGGTAAATCGTAGTCGAAGATAATAAACTCCAGTATCGTTACAGCAAAAAGGTAACAAAGATATAGAGAGGGAGAGAGAGAAAGAGATCTAAAAAGTAGAAAGAGAGGGAGAAAGTAATCTTGTCTATTCAGAATTCTGCATTTTACAATGCTTAAATCCCTCTTATATACTGAGGGGTTTCTCCTAATCATGGACTATGCGAGGACATATCCCCTTCCGCCTCTGGGTCATACCCTTGTACCGACTCGTGGGTTTGCAATTGCCTGTCATGCTCAAGATGAAATGACGAAAGATAAAAGACCAAAGAATACTTCAAAACTCAAAACTCTCTGTATTTCTTCTCACGAGACCCTACTACCAGTAGAATTACACAAGTATGCTATTGATATTATTTTTTGCCACAAAAAATAACTGAGAGCACCCCTTATTTATAATAGTTTGTAACATAATTCAACTAAAAATTAGAAAATTCATTCCGACATAATTTGTACTATTAATTTTATTAGATAGTAATTAAATACATAAACAAGAGAAGTTTTATTTTGTGTCTCATAAAACTCAAAAGTATAAGATTGGGGTTCATAAATTTATAAGAAAAAAAGGAACCTCATACAACTAGTGTCACTTGTATGAGACATAAAATAAAACTTCTCCATTAACAAATATTAAATCCTAAATAACCTAAATTTCCTATTTAGATAGAGAAGTTTAGTAGGATTTTTTCCCCTCTGGGTAGCTAAGAATCAATTAATTCCTCGTGTCCACAATAAGTTATCATTTTACCTTTTTATTTTCATCTAAAATAAGTGTGCATCTATATAATCAAGAATGAATTCATTTTATTTTTCTAAATTTTGCCCTTATTTACATATTTAATAATTTAGTACATTTTTTTCTCTAGGAATTTTAGTCTAGTTATTATTCACTAAATTCCAAGAACTACACTAAGCTCAAGGCACATATTTGCAGTAATTTATTGAATGAGGAGCCAAGAATTGAATGCCTTGATTTGAATCCGTCAGGAATCCCATATTTTCCGGACATTATCATACATGCACTTCATATATGAGATTAAAAAGTCCATGAGCACACAACACAAGAATTCTCGCTGGTTATTATTATTAATTTATTATTACTAGTAATATTTTATAATCCTTATTCCCTGCCCTCATTGACTTCAGCAATAGAGACTTTAAATTGAAATTTCTTATCACATTAAGCCTTCATCAATTTGTTGAATCAATTTTCTTCTCATCCTAAAATTATGGTCAAACTCAGTTCAGTGCAAGAAAATTTTACCACGTTAGAGGCATTCTAATACATGCCACACTTTTTTTTAGTGGTCGTGGAGTCATCTCTACTCCCTTCGGTCCAAAATAAGTAATTTTTTGGTATTTTTTTTGTGATCCAAAATAAGTGATTTTTTCGGATTTCAAGAATGACTTAATGATGTTTTTCCTATATTGTCCTTTGAGTAAATAGTGTTGGAATATGTGTTAGAAGTGTTTATGTGAGATAGTAAGGTTAAAATGATCAATTCTATTGCTAATTAATGCTAAAAAGTGACTTTCTTAATATACGTGAAAACATCCAAAAAAATCACTTATTTTAGACCGAAGGGAGTATATTTTTTCTTGTTCTCGCATTACTTGAATTGGACAAAAGGATTTCTAGAATATATTCATGGTCCAACGGATTGGAGATAAATTGTAGGTATAATTTCGAATGAGTGTTTATAGTTAGTACAACACACGTTGTTGCTCCTCCATTGAAAACTACAAACGCACCCCAAAAAGAAAGTTAAAGGAAAATAAAACACAAAAAGAAATAAGTGGTCACTCTTCTTTTCTCATGATCTCGTAAAATTCTCGTCACTCCTTATAAGGCGTTTTTAGATGTCTTACTCTTTTGCACCACAAAAATAGACCATTTTTTATTTGAACTTCAGGCGGGTAACACGCATGTCTGTTTATTTATGGTACATATGCATCTTATGTTTAGATAATTTTTATGAGATGTATGCTAGAGAAACTAATACGGTTTTTGTTTGTGTTTGCCTTTTTTTTTTCATGCGCCGAGGGTTGATTGGAAACAGTCTCTCTGCCTTCTCGGGTAGAGGTAAGGCCTGTCTACATATTACCCTCCCCAGACCTCACCTTGTGGGAATATACTGGGTTATTGTTGTTGTTGTTCAGGAGGGTAACACTAAGTAGGCGTTTGGACATAAAAATGATAATTTTTGAAAAATAAAATAGTATTTGGAGTTAAGTTAAGAAATGGTATTTGGAAATTGAAATTATGTTTGGACGTGCATTTCACATAAAAAAAAATATTGCAGTTTTGTAAGTATGGGAATTTTTGAAAATATTAAAAAATTGATCTTTGAAAAATTCATTTTTCGAAATTCTTTTACAAACTTGCAAATTTTTATTGAAAAATACATATTTGAAAAAAAAGAAAAGAGTTTTTTTTTATGAACAAAGGAGTCCTTATTTCACAAACTGGCATCTCTGATTCTTTTTTTTCCAACCATCATATAGGATGATTTTTTTTTTTTTAGATTTCTTAGTATTTTATCCCGGAACTGACAAAACGATGAAGGATATAAGACCAAAGAATACTTTATTCAAAACTCAAAACTCTCCGTACATCTTTCCACGAGACTCAATTGAGGAATTACACTGATTTATATTATTATTTTATTATTATTATTATTGTTCTTGTTATTTTTTCCCCATAAAAATAGTTGAAAACGCCCCTTATTTATGATAGTATGTACTTACTTTAACTAAAAATTAAAAAAAAATATTCTGACATAATTCTTACTGTAAATTTTATTTAGATATTAATTAAATACATTAACAAATATTAAATCCTAAATAACTTTAGATAAAGAAGTTTATTAGGATATATTTTTCTTTGATTTACTAAGAATTGTTGGAAAATTAATTCAAAGTTATAGAAGGAAATAAAGTTAGTGGGATTTGGTATTTGTAATTTATTTAATTCATGTCTAAATAGGACTTATAGTCAGGATTAATATAGCAATAGACTTTTTTACCGCTACTTAAACTAGACTTTGTACTATTATAAATAGAGGTATTAATAGTTCTCACTATTCTCTGTATACAAAATAATCTACCAACATCTCTATTTATAATAGTACAAAATATATTTTAAGTAGCAGTAAAAATAATTATTCCTAAATTAATTTTGACGACAAATCATATTTATACATGACTTAAATAAATTACAAATACCAAATTCTAAATAATTTGATTTTCTACCGTAAGTTTGAATTCGTTTTCCAACAAGAACAAATTATACAATACGTGTATTTCAATCCTTTTTACTGTGACAATGCTACAATTTGTGATTCTAAGTTATAGCGTATGAGTATCGTTGGCCATCTCCAACTCTAATGTTAAATTCGGAAAAGGTTCAAATACTCCCCTATACTTTGTGAAAAGGGCTAAATATACCCATCGTTAAAAGTTTGGTCCACATCCAATCTTGTCGTTATATTATTGGTCCGGATACCCCCCCTGAACTTTAAACGGAGCCAAATACCTCTGGACTTTATGATAAGGTCTATATATAACCCTTATTTTTTTTAAAAAAAATATTATTTTTTTGTAAAAACTGAAAATATTTTGTTGAAAATAATTTCTCCAGTTTTTAAAAAAAAAAAAAATTGTTAAATTTTTTTTCCTGTTTTTACCAAAAAAACAGTTTTTACAAAATTATTTTTCCATTTTTTCCGATTTTATAAAAAAACTTTTAAAAAAATAGAAAAATGAAGAAAACGATTTATTTTTCAAAAGCGAAAATAATTTGTTGAAATTTTTTTTATTCAATTTTAAAAAATTAAATATTTTTTTTAAAAAACTAAAAATGTTCTAATTCCTCTGTTTTTATATTTTTCAGTTTTTACATAAAAATATATTTGTTAAAAAAATAATATTTGCAATTCTTTTAAAGTTTCACAAAAAGAAATGTATTTTTCTTTTGGAAATGTTCTAATTTCTTTTTGTAAAACTTTTAAAAAATAGCGAAAATCATTTTTTTAACAAAACAATTTTTTTGTAAAAAAATGTAAAAATAGAGGAACTAGAACATTTTCATTTTTTACAAAAATATTTTTAGTTTTTAAAAACTGAATAAAATGTTTTCAACAAATTATTTTCGCTTTTGAGAAATGTTTTTTTTCTTCATTATTTAGTTTTTAAAAACATTTTTTGTAAAAATTGGAAAAATAAATTTGTAAAAACTATTTTTTTTGTAAAAAAGGAAAAAAATCATTTTATAACAAATTATTTTTTGTTTTTAAGGACTGAAGAAATTTTTTCACAAATAATTTCCAGTTTTTACAAAAAATAAAAATTGTTAAAAAACAAAGGTTATATATAGACCTTATCGTAAAGTCTAGGGGGGTATACGGGCCAACAGTGTAACGGCAAGGTTGGATATGAGCCAAACTTTTAACGAGGGATATATTTGGCCATTTTCGCAAAGTATAGGGGCGTATTTGAACCTTTACCCTATTAAATTTCACATTAAAATTGCATAACACCAAATTTACTCCAACCATTACACCATTTTTTATACCAAATAATTTCTTATGTATTATATTGTTATCTTCTATTTACTTTTTATTTTTTATATCCTTCAAAAAAATACTATCTTTTTTTATTTTTTTTCATATTCATTATATATAACTCACTTTCACCACTTATATAATCATATATTACAAAATTATTTTAAACCATAAATAAACTAAAAGTGAAATAATTGATAAAAGATAATTAAATAGATATTACATTATCGTCAAAAAGAATACAAAGAAGAAAATAAATTTTTATCGACGAACTTGAATTTCATTGACGATCATCTTCGTGAATATTTGCGACAAGAACAAAAATAAATAATCGATAAAATAAGTTAACAATTTCAACAACCACAACCATAACATTCTTCCACCTCGTTCTCTCAGTATTTTGGTAATTTTGGTGCACCTGAAAATGACATAGAGGATTACTAAACTTATGTTTTATGTTTTTTAATGTAATTTCAATTTTAATGTATCATTCTTTTATGTACTTTAATTATAATGTTTTTTTTATGTTTTTTTAATTTTCTTTTTTAAATTTTAGTTTTTACTTTTCAATTTTAGCAACGTTAGATATCTTACATTTATTTTTTTTATTTTTAAATAATGGTTATATTTCTTTGTATACAATTAAAATAGTAATAAAATTAACTTATAATTTGTATAAATATAATATATATAAAAATTGATATATCCAAAAATAGAATATAAAATTAAAATTATAAAAGTCTTAATATAAAAATTAAGTATATACATAATATGATAAATTAAAAGTCCAAAAAATAAAAAGATGATAAATCAAATTTGGTGTGATTAATAGTATTATACCAAATTTAGTGCAACACTATACATACTTTATAATAGTGCAAGATTTTGTATTGTATTGGAACAAAAATATATTAAATTTTGTATCAAATTAAAATTGAAAGAATTACAAGAAAATACACATGACTTCACATCATAACAAAAAATAGCCCATGTTTTTAAGTTTTACCTCACATAGCCTATATTGTACATATTTTGAAAACATTAGCTCATGCAAATTCAAAATATGTGTTCTTACAACCATTGCTTTTAAAAACCATAGAGTTAAATCTGTGTTCTCACAACTATTATTTTCACTCTATTCTTCTCACTTTTTTTTACATATGCTTCAAGGGGCTACCTGTCATTACTGCTTCTCTCCCCATATCACCTGATTGTAATATAAAAAAATTAAAGAGTAGAAGTCTACCATTAAAGGGCATTCAAAGCTTTGCTTTAGAAAATAGAATTTCTTGTAATTCTTAGTTGTTTGGATTGGGTGTTGTTCCAATTGATTGAAAACCTCAAAATGAGTTCAAAGTTTAAATTTGAAGTGATTTGGAGTAGATTTGAGCAACATTTGAGTTAAATTTCAGAAAAAAACGCAAATAAGAAGACGAAGTCAGTTTTTTGTATAATTATGTATAATCTTGTATAATAGTGTATATGAGTGTATAAATACACTATTATACACTATTATACACTTTTATACACCTTTATACAAACGTCTGTAGACGAACTTATTCCACGATTTTCAGTTACAATTCCTATTCAAAACTAATCCAAATCTCCATTAAATGACTCCAAATTTTATATACAACATCCTTATACTATTTCTAACAAGTCTAAATAACACTCACTCTAAATTTTTCACAAAATCAAATTCGAAATTTAAACCCACATATTTAAGCTTGTTAAAAATCTAATTTTTACCACCCAAATATATTTTGTTTGGTGAACTAATATTTGAGTCACAATTACTATTCAAAAATTAACTTAAAAGCTTGAGCAATCCTTTTTAAAAATTAAATGGTAATTTTGAGAACCTATTGGAGTTGGATGTTGAATCTTAACCTATTATTTTTGGGCTAATTGGTTATAAATTGAAATATGGGCTATAACATTAAAAAATGAGGAGCTCACTTGTACTTATGTGAAATTATCCCATTAAAATTTGGTATAGCGTATGTAAAGATGTGGCATATTTTGTTTCGATAAGGAGCATCCACATACGATATTGTCGGCACTCGGTATATAATGTCCTTGGAAATAGTGATTTGGTGGGGTCTTATCCAAAATATGCCGTGGCAAAGGACACAGTCAGCTACGCGGTGAAAATGCAGTGACTTACTGCCAATAATCCTAAAGTTTTAATGGTTTTTAATAAATAAAATGCTTGTTCACAGCCAAAAAAAAAAAAAAAACCTAAACCGATAATGGATTTACTCAGCTACTCCACTGAAGCTCCATATGCCCATCTTTTGTATTCTTTCCCCCAAAAAAACACTCATTTAAATCCAATTAATTCAAATCTTAAAATATGACAAAAAGCAAAACAAAAAAAATGCCAACGCAAATACACGCAAGCACATTAATAAACAAAGTCTTAATCCTCTCCTCATCCCAAATCAGATCCAAAATAGTCTGCATTATCAATTACTATATCCAAAATCAGAAATTTAGGAGAATTAATCTATTTATTAAGGAAAAAAGAAAGTGAAAAGGAAAAGGGAAATTTGTTTATGGATAAAGCCCACAGTTTTAATCTGACGCATTGACCCCACCTAATCCTTTTTCTTTTCCTTTTCTCTTTTTGACCTTTAATAGTTTTTTCTCCCCCACCATTCTTTTCTTCTTCAATTTATTATCTCTTTTTATAAAAGAAATAAAATCTATCAAAAAATTTCAATGATACCAACAAACAAACTTAATCTTGTATATGTAGAATCTTCATCATGTATTCATGATTATTATCATAAATTATAATCTTTGAACATTAATATTCGCACAAAACCATTAATTTTATAATGAACTATATAATATACTATTATAAAATTATAACCTAATATTTTAATATTAACTGCTAATATAACATATTTACTAGCTACTAAAATTTATCAAATTATAATAATATTATAAGATCCATCGGTTAAAAATAATAGCAACTAGCTAGTAGATTAACTAGGTCATAATAGATGGTGGGCTTTTATATAAAATACAAAAGTTTGGGGTAATTTTTAAAAAATTCAAACAATATTTAGGCCCAAAACAAGTGTAGAACTAGTTTTGGGATATGAAAATTATATTTTTAAAATATGGATAAAATTTAAAAACAAATAGGCGTTGCCAAATATTTTTTGGAAAAAACTTGGCAAGACTTATAGCCAAACAGAGGCTAAAAGAGTCTGCCAAATAGAATCCTGCCGACTCGGTGAAGGGGGCAGAATCAAGTCATCTCGCCGCTATCAGTTTGCTCCCCTGGCCATGCCAAAAATACGTCGTCCACCTCGGTCCGATCATCCCGCTAGTAATGTGTGGTCTCCCAGGTGGGCGGTGTCGGTTCGTGATGCGGCTTTCCAAACTGGTGAGGTATCCGCCCGTGCATGATGCTCCACAATATCAAGGCAGAACAACGGGACGGAAGCACCCCTCGTAAGTCGGCCGAACGAGTAATAAGCAGTCAAGCCAACTATCACCGTGTCGTTGTATGGCATGCAGATAAACTATTAAGGAAGAACATAAAACGTTAGTATATACAACTTGTGTTTGAAGCAATGACTACTAAATTTAGATATACACTTACATGTGCGCCACCCAGCAAATTCAATATATCTCTGCACAAGGAGAGATTATGTTGAGCCTCGTTCTTGCGCGTACGTCCTCGTCGGAGTACCCACCTCCTAGCTAGAGGGAGAAATTCTGGTGGTACAACCAAAACTAATGGTGGTAGAGATGGCTGGAACTATAGAAACCTCGTCGGAGTACCCACCTCCTAATTAATATATTAAATATTTAAAAGAGGGTGAATGAAAATGGAGGGAAATAAAAATTTTGAGTGAAATTTCAAGTTCCCCCCTCTCCCGGTAAATGGGCATTGTCCCATATCGAAAGAGGAAGAGATTTTTTATGGTTATATAAGTAATTGCTCTTCCTCTAGCTCTTAAAGTGTTGAGAAGAAAGCAAGCCTCGCGCCGTCGTCGTCATCGCTCGCTCAGCTCGGCTCGGCTTCGGATTCAGCTTCGGATTCGGATTCGGCTTCGGATTCAGATTCGGCTTCGGATTTGGATTTGGATTTGGTCAATTGATCGATCGATTTATTAACCTTTTGGACCAAATTTATTTGTTAATAGTAAAATATTAACAGAAATATTATTAAATATTTGTTTTAATAATAGAATATTAATATTAAATATTAATATTAAATCAAATCCGTTTTTTTGTTTTGGTAACAGAAAAGTAACTACCCTCTTTAATTTTTCCTCTTTATTTTCCCTCTTTATTGTTGAGTAAATAGCCATTTATGCAATGTCATTTATGTTGTGGCAATTTTGCAGATACAGCCATTCTGAAGAGTTGCACCTCTTCAGATTTCAGCCCAACTTTTGGTTATAAATACAATACTATTCTGCTTAGAATTTCACCACGATTTTCTGAGTTTTCTCTTCTTCTTTTGCATACTCTTAGCATCAAACAAAGCAAAAGTAAGTGAAATTTACTACCGAACTTTGTGTTCGCTGAAATACTGGGATTTGAAGTACCACTACACCAGTGTGTAATTCGTTCTATCATAGGAGAAAATAATCCATAACCTTGGGTACTAAGAGGGGATTAAATTCCTTAAGGAAACACTGTTAATTCAGTGGGCTCGAATTGATTTTCTGTTATTTCTGTTCATGCACATTTCTGTTTATATTTATTTATATTTCCAGAATTATTTTACAAATACAGTAAATTAACAAGCTTAAGTAATCTGTATTTGTTCTTACTGTTTCTGGAAGAGTAAAATCTTTGTGGTTTTGTACTCTATTAAAATCTACGTGACTTTAATATTTGTGTCATTCTTTTACAGAAATGACTAATGAGAATGAGAACCAAGTTGTTCCAATGGTGACTGCTAATGCCTTAACAAGCTGAACGACTCCGGCAGCATTGGCACCGGCGGAGAAAGCCAAAAAAAAAAATTTGGGATTGATTTCAAGTGCTGAAAACAAAAGATGTTATTCTATTTGATTACTCTAAGTCTCCAGAAGTTCATCAACGAAGATGTTCCTGTGTTGTCCGACGAAACTCCAGAAACTGAACGCTTTCTCGTCGTTGAGGCGTGGAAGCATTCAGATTTTTTATGCAAGAATTATATTTTAAGCGGGCTGAAAGATGCTTTGTATAACGTCTACGGTGGCGTAGAAACGTCAAAGGAACTGTGGACTGCGCTTGAAAAGAAATACAAAACTGAAGATGCCGGGTTGAAAAAGTTTGTTACCGCAAAGTTTTTGGACTACAAAATGGTAGATAGCAAGTCTGTTATTACCCAAGTCCAGGAATCGCAAGTGATTATTCACGATCTTCTTGCTGAAGGTATAAATCAAATTAATATTGATGTTGAAAGTAGTAATCTTAGTATTTTTACTAATGAAAAATTCATTGAAGGTCTTGTTATCAATGAAGCATTCCAAGTAAGCAATGATTGAGAAGTTGCCTCCTTTGTGGAAGGACTTCAAAAACTACTTGAAACACAAATGCAAGGAGATGTCCCTTGAAGATCTCATTATTCGGTTGAGAAGCGAAGAGGACAATAAAGCTGCTGAAAATAGAGGTTGTGGAAACTCAACAATAATGGGAGCGAAATATTGTTGAAGAGAACAAAAAGAGGAAGAAGGCTTCTGGACCGAAATACAACCCAAGCAAGAAGTGGTTTAGTGGAAACTGCTATAATTGTGGAAAAACCGGACACAAGTCTACGGAGTGTCGAGCTCTAAAGAAAGACAAGAAGAAGGGTCAAGCGAACATGGTTGAAAAGCATGATGATATTAATGACTTAAGTGCCATGCTTTCCGAATGCAACTTGCTATGCAATCCCAAAGAGTGGTGGATTGATTCTAGAGCCACTCACCATGTTTGTACTGTTAGAGAATCGTTTGCTACGTATGCTCCTGTTGGACTCGATAAGACGATTTCTATGGGAAATGCTTCAAAGCTCAAAATTGAAGGATGTGGGAAGATATTTCTCAAAATGACTTCCGGCAAAGTGGTGACTTTGAACAACGTCCTTCATGTTCACGAGATTAGGAAGAATTTTGTCTCTACTGGACTTCTTGTAAAAAATGGCTTTAAATGTGTTTTTGTTTCCGATAAGGTTGTAATAAGTAAGAATGAAATGTTTGTAGGAAAAGGTTACCTCAACGAGGGCCTTTTCAAACTGAATATAATGGTGGTTAAAAATAATAATAAAATTTAAGCTTCGTCTTACTTACTTGAGTCAAATGAATTATGGCATATACGTTTGGGTCATCTCAATTATAAAACCTTACGGAAAATGATTAATTTGGAAGTAATGCCTAAATTTGAATGTGACAAATTAAAATGTTAAGTATGTGTGGAATCTAAGTATGTTAAACATCCCTATAAGTTGGTTGAAAGGAATTCAAATCTTTTAGACTTAATTCATACAGATATTTGTGACATGAAGTCAATACCATCTCACGGCGGAAAGAAGTATTTCATAACTTGTATTGATGATAGTACTCGATATTGCTATGTTTACTTACTTAATAGTAAAGATGAAGCAATAGACGCATTCAAGCAATACAAAAATAAAGTTGATACACAACTTAACAAGAAAATCAAAATGAAAAGCAGTGATAGAGGTGGTGAATATGAATCTCCTTTTGAACAAATATGTCTAGAATATGGAATTATACATCAAACAACGGCCCCTTACACGCCCCAATCCAATAGGACTGTAGAAAGAAAGAATCGTTCATTAAAAGAGATGATGAACGCATTATTGATAAGTTCCGGTTTGCCACAGAACTTATGGGGGGAAGTCGTTCTTACGGCTAACCGAATATTAAATCGAGTACCGCCATAGCAAAACACAATCCATTCCATATGAAAAATGGAAAGAAAGGAAGCCCAACTTTAATTATTTTAAAGTGTGCGGGTGTTTGGAAAAAGTACAAGTTCCTAAAACCCAAAAGGGTAAAAATAGGACCGAAAACTGTTGATTGCGTTTTTATAGGATATGCGACTAATAGTAAAGCATATCGATTTCTGGCTCATAAATCAGAAAATATCGACATTCATAATAATACGGTTATAGAATCAGATAATTCTAAGTTCTTTAAAAATATATATCCATATAAAAAGGAATGTGAGTCGATTCGCGAAGGATCTAAACGACCTCGGGAAAAAGCAAAAGAAAGTACACTTTACCAGGACGATCTAAGGCGTAGTAAACGTCAAAGAACGTCTACTTTATTTGGACCAGATTTTGTGACTTTCTTATTGGAAAATGAGCCTCAAACATTTAAAGAAGCTATGTCTTCTTCGGAATCACGGTTATGAAAAGAGGCAGACAATAGTGAAATAGAATGCATATTGAACAACCATACAAGAGAATTGGTTGATCTTCCTCTTGGAAATAAATCGTTGGGTTCTAAATGGATGTTTAAGAGGAAAATGAAATATGATGGCACTATTGATAAATATAAGGCAAGACTTGTGGGCAAAGGGTATAGACAATGAGAATGTCTTCATTATTTTGATACATACTCTCCAGTTACAAGAATTACATCCATACGAACGTTAGTAACGTTAGCTGCAGTTTATGGTCTTGAAATTCATCAAATGGATGTTAAGACGACCTTCTTAAATGGAGAGTTGGAGGAAGAAATCTAGTTGGAACAACCAGAAGGGTTTGTGGTTCCAGGTAAAGAAAAGAAGTTGCATAGACTTGTTAAGTCCCTTTACGGACTAAAACAAGCACCCAAACAATGGCATGCAAAATTTGACCAAACAATGTTGTCAAATGGGTTTAAGATAAATGAATGTGATAAATATGTGTACATTAGAAATGTTTCAAATCACATAGTCATTGTTTGCTTATATGTGGATGATATGCTTATAATAAGTAATGACGTTGCCAATATAAATGCTACTAAACGTATGCTAACTAGCAAGTTTGATATGAAAGACTTGGGAGTTGCTGATTTAATTCTGAGAATTAAGATCCATAAGAGTTCTCAAGATCTGGTGTTGTCATAATCTCATTATATCAAGACAGTACTGGAAAAATTCAAGCACTTGGGCTTTAAAGTTGCAAAGACTCCAATTGATGTGATTCTTGCATTAGCAAACAACAAAGGCCAAAACATATCACAATTGGATTATGCTTGTGTGTTGGGTTGCTTAATGTACATCATGAATTGTACACGACCAGATATAGCATGTGCTATTAGTAAATTGAGTCGATAAATGAGCAATCCAGGTCAATCTCATTGGATGGCTATGAAACGAGTTTTGGGGTACTTAGTACATACCTAGGACTTTGCTTTGCACTACAGTAAATATCATATGGCCATTGAGGGATACTGTGATGCAAATTGGATCACCAGATCAACTGATTCCAAGTCCAAAAGTGGATATGTATTTACCATTGGTGGAGAAGCGGTATATTGGAAGTTGTCCAAACAAACTTGTATTGCCCGCTCTACAATGGATGTTGAGTTCATAGCCTTGGATAAAGCAGGTGAAGAAGCTGAATGGCTCCGGAATTTCTTGGAAGATAATCCATTTTGTCCCAAACCCTTGGCACCAATATGCATACACTGTGATAGTCAAGCGGCAATTGGAAGGGCTGTGAGCATTATGTATAATGGTAAATCTCATCATATACGATGAAGACATAAAACCGTTAGACAATTACTCTCTAGAGGAATTATCACGATTGACTATGTAAAGTCAAGTGATAATGTGGTGGATCCACTTACAAAAGGCCTAACTAGAGATGTAGTTGAGAAATCATCAAGGGGAATGAGACTGTGGCCGAGAACAAGTCATAGTAGCGGTAACTTTACCTAGAAGACGGGAGATCCCAAGATCTAGGTTTAAGGAGATCAAACAAAGTCATTTATGACGGTTCAACATTGTCAAATAAACTTTTGGTCCATTTTCGTATAAGACAATGTTCAGTACCAAAGATAAAACATTAATGCTTTTTAATGATTTCTAAATTTGATACGGGGTATATCAATTAGTGTATCTACGGGATGACTGTGAGCACGTGATTTTTGCCTTACCCGAGAAGTACTCCCAGAAAATTCAAAATAAAAATAGTTTCGTGTTGGGCATGATTTTTGTGATTTTGTGTTATTTTTATTTTAAATCTGCATTTTGTGTGCGTGTTTATTTGTTTAAATTAGTAAAATACAAAATATATACATTATGTGTTGCATTTTTTTTAGTGTTTAATATCAAAATTATACGGTTTACATTTAAGTGATATGTAATTATGTGGGATAATTGTAGTAAAAGATAGTTGTGTTATAGGTTAGTATATATGTATATATATATATATATATATATATATATATATATATATATATATATATATATATATATATACACATATACATATAATACATCATGGAATGTAGTATGAAGAGCAGACTTGGGCCATGTTTTAGTCCAAAAAACTGGCCCAAACCCCTCATCCGTCCAGCCCAATATTCACCCCAGCATCAGCTTAATGTAACGTTTGATCTGGACCGTTGGATTTTATTATCCAACGGCCCAGATTAATCGATAAATCCCAGATACACCCAGGCCATAATTTAACCAAACGACACCGTTTGGTTATGGGAGGAGATCCTGGTCGTTGATCAAGTTTGATCCAACGGCCAGGATTAAAACTTTAATTTTGAATACACCAAAGAACCCCAATACCCCCCTTTACGTCCTCATTCTCTCCCAACCCCTTCTCGTCTCTCTCAGAGACGATAAAACATCCGCCGTGCCTCCGCCGCCCTCCGCCTGCCGAAAATCGCCCCACGGCGGTTCCGATAGGCCAATCATCCTCAAATTAACACCGTCAAATCTCCCACACCCCCTCTACACGGATCCAACAGTCGCTAGGCTCGAATCTTGTTTGAGCGTCTCGAATATTAGTTCAAAGATCGCCGGAATCTGACGGTCATCCCAAACCACCCCAAACTCATCCCAAGCGTTCCTCACACCTCCCTCATGCCCCCGCCGGATTGGGTTTAGCTCGAATCTTGCCCGAATCGTAAAAGCCCTAAATTCGAACCCCAAGAACCCTAGTTTTCAAAAAAGCCAATTCAAGTCGGATTAGTCTTCAATCGAAGTCCAAGGGACTTTAGTCTAGGTGTTCCCAATCGAGAACACCTCGATTAAAGCCCATTTGGCTTCGACAAGTCAAGTTCGAAGCTGAGCCGCCTACATTTTGAGTTTCTGGGGTAAGACCTTCCCCTTTTCTGTGTCTATTTGATTTTGTTTAGTTTGTTTAGATTAATTGGATTGTCAATTTCCTCTAAATGGTTCTGCCTCTTCTCCTCCTATTGTTCATTATATTTCTGGTGACGAATCAGTAATGGTCGAATCTGTGGGTCATCATAAGGTGCTTAAACGATTCAAATATGTTGTAATCAGTCTAGACGACCTCGTCGATTAGTTGTATAAACCCGTTTGGAATGACAGGGCAAGAATGCCCAGAATCACTGTTACATAGGGCGTTTGGATATAGCTGATAGCAAGTTAATTAGTGTTAGCCTATTTTGGATTTTTAAAGTACCCTTGCCCATAAAAGGGCTAGTGGAACCTGCTACAACAGGGTATCCCCACTAGGTGTGGCAGGCCAGTAGTTTAGTTAAATAAAAAACCCATAATTAGACTAATCTGAGTGGAAAAAAGGCAGAGTGGGGATGGGCAAGGCCTTAGTCTAATCTTCTGGCCATCCAGGTTTGAAGAGTTTAACTATAAGTATGGAGGTTTTTTGGAGATCTAGGGGGGATTAGAAGAGAGATTAGAAAGATTTTTGGAGAACATTCTGAAACAAAATAGGAAGAGAGAATACTTTAATACATAGAGAGATAGATACAGAGAAAGTATTCTGAAACATATACACAGTGATAGTGAACACAGAGGAAGGATTCAAAAAAAATACACACACACACATTGGTCACCGTTACATTGAAGAGTCTGTTACTGTTGCTGTTCAGTTGTCGTAGAGATTGTTGGCGTGCTGTTGTGTGTTGTTAAGGTTGTTTGGTGTTGGTTTGCCACTGTTGCTCCTGTGTTTGCTGCCACTTGTTACTGTTGGCCCTTGTTTGTTGTGGTAGCTATTGTTGTTGCTGTTGGTCGAGGTTGTGTCATTGGTTGGCTAGCATCGTGTTTGGCCACTGATACTCTTGTGTTTGGCCACTGGTATTCTTGCGTTTGGTTGTTGAGTTGGGACTGCTGTAGCTTGTACCTGGGTGTTGATTGTTGCTGTTGTTTTGGCTCCTGTTTTCTCCTGCTATTGGCTGTTGATACATTGCTGTTGTTGCCATTACTGCATAGCTGATCCTTTGGTTCTTTGATTGCCAGGTACATCCTTGTAATCTCAAGTCAGTATAAATGGAGTAAATGAATGGAAATTTCCAGCGCAACATTATCCTGAACCTCATTTTTTACTTGCTGTTCTGTTTTATGGTAGCTAGTTCTAGTTTTAGATTAGATTGTCATGACTTAAGACATTTATATATGCTTAGTTCTCATACTTTCCGGAATTTGTATTGATAACTAAAGGATTCACTGTAATTCTGTAATAATGAAAAGCAGATTCAAAGAATAGGTGCAAATTAGATTATTGGACTGAAACCAGGTAACTTGGAGTATGAATTTCATTGTGAATCCATGAGTTAAGCCGTATTCATCAGGAGCTTAGGATTGAATTCAGGAATCATGTGTATTGTGACTCGTAATGATTTTTACCAGAATTAAAATAGTTAATATGATATACATTGACATAATTTTTTAAGCAATCTTGTCATCTCATTAATACTGAAATCCACATAAGAAAAGAGCAAATAGTTGAAACATAAGAAATGAAAGCCAATGATTTCGGCTATGCTAATGCTATCTTCCTACCACGAATCTACAACCAAAGCTTTGGTGTCGGGGTGGTTTAACTGACAGATTGTAAAGTGGGCCTTGAATGTTAATCTAAATGGGATAGATAGTCTAAATCATTCGTTTGGGCTGTCCATTATGAGGAATAAATTCCATTCCGATTTAAAACTAATAGATAAAAATAAGTAAAGAAAATATAGTTATATTAGGATTGGCCTTAAAAAGGGTGAGATGAGCCTCGCCGCACTAGAAACACAATCGCGGGGCCCTCATTTAATTATTATGAATCTTAGACTCGGGGAGACCGTTTAGCGAATTTTACGGTCTTTCCCAAAGAACAACCCGATAGACTCTTTAGGCACGATTTCAATAAAAACATACTTTCTTAATTGCGGGTGCGCATTTATGTGACCCAAATCTTACTCTCGGCGAAACTGAAACACATTAAAGTCACAGGCGTACGGGTTGCGGTGTGACTAAAAATGTGTTTTCGTAACGTCGCAATTCTTCTAAAAATTGAAAAGCGGAACATAATAGCACGTAGTTAAAATATATAAAGAAATCAGATTTAGCAAAAAACGACAGTTGAGCGACCGTGCTAGAACCACGGAATTCGGGAATGCCTAATCCCTTCTCCCGGGTTAATAGAATTCCTTATCCGGATTTCTGGTTCGCGGACTGTTAAATAGAGTCATTCTTTTCCTCGATTCGGGATTTAACCGGTGACTTGGGACACCATAAATCTCCCAAGTGGCGACTCTGAAATAATTAAATAAATCCCGCCTCGATTGTCCTTTAATTGGGAAAACTCTTTGCTCCCTCGCGGGTGCGGTAAAAAGGAGGTGTGACAGCTCTGGCGACTCTGCTGGGGACACAACCTCTGAACTTCGGTTCAGGGTTTAAGAATTCGAGCTCAGTTAAATTGTTGTTTTGTCTATATCTGATTTTACTACATGCTTAATTAACGTGCTACATGTCTACCGCTTTGATACTAGCTGCACTGTACATACAAACTGTTATATGTTTACCGCTTTGATATTACGTGAACTGTATATAAAACTGTGCCGCAAACCCTTCACTTCTCACCCCCGGGGATGTGCTCACTGGTTGAGACTCCCTATTTTGTTAGTGTCATACCCGAAATAATGAAGAGGCTCGGAAAGTTTCTAAGCCGGTTGGCCTTTTGGTTCCCGGAAAGGAGCTCCTTCCTCAACTCGAGTTGTCCGCTCGGGTACACAGTCTAGAACACATACCCAGGTTTTTAAACTTAGAATAACGTGACTTCATGCCGGATCCCTAGTAGGAACGCTTATTTGCATCATGTTGCATTTGACTTAGGGGACTCAACACAGGGGTTGGGTCCGTCTAGGACAAGCAACCTGAAATGAAAGACCATCTTGCTATGCCATGTTTGTTTCAAGCATTTATTCGAACTTGCATGCTGACCGGCTTTTAAATACTGAGGAGAAACGAAAAACAAAAGGAAACAGTGTGGGTAAATAGATATTTTCAGAAAATACAAAAATGGGTCTTACCAACAAAACCAATAGTTTGTTAATAAGAGACAACGGAAGGTTGACTTTGACGACAATGGGTTTCTTAACAAAATGTGTTTTTCTTTTGTCGGTCAATAAAAGAAAATGTGTTTCTTAATAAAATGTGTTTTCTTTGTCGGCCAATAAAAGAAAATGTGTTTTCTTAACAAAATGTGTTTTCTTTGTCGGTCAATAAAGGAAAATGTATTTCTTAACAAAGTGTGTTTTTTGTCGGTCAATAAAACAAATAGTTTGTCTTGACGGACCGAACTACGCGAGTTTGATTCTCACCGGAGGTGAGATACGTAGGCAACCCCCGTCGGGTCCAACTTGCCATTTTTCAGGAAATATATACCAAAATCTGTAAATTTGGAAAAAAAATCATTGCCAGCCAAAATGATCGTTTTCTTTAAATAAATGTGCAGGATGAGCACGATTCAAAATGAACCCTTTTCACTCATGACTAAAATCCCGGTACAAATACGGCTATGGTGGAATGATCTAGGCTAAGAAGGGCAGGGTGAGGTTAAAAAGTATTTGAAAGGTCTCACGGGTCTGCTTGAAATAAAACCTCGTGGGGACATCATAAGAGCCTTAGTCACATATTGGGACTCCGCACACAATGTCTTTCACTTCTCGGACTTCGAGCTCACCCCAATTGTTGAGGAGATGACCGGATACATTGGAAACACCGATATACCATTGGGGCATCAATATCTAATCGCCCCCAGGGTTGTCGCCGTACACCGGTTTTTAGACTCACTGAAGACGGCCAGAACGGTACGTAACCCGGATCTAGCACGAGGGTTTTGTACTTTAAACTTCATCTATCAAAGGTACGGGCATGCGGGAGGTTTCGACGACCCAGAAAACAAATTATGCAGCAAGGGTAATCGCCAGAAATGGGAGGAGCACAGACAAGTTGCTTTCATGATAGCCTTTTTAGGACTCGTGGTATTCCCAAGGAAAGACGGGAACATTGATATAAAGGTAGTCGGAGTCGTCAGTACTTTGCTTGACCAAAGCGAAAGTACTCTTGCTCCTATGATACTATCGGACATATATCGAGCCCTCACAATCTGCAAAGCCGGGGGAGATTTTTTCGAAGGCTGTAATTTACTGCTACAAATGTGGATGATCGAGCACCTGTGTCGCCGCACCCAATTCTTGAGATACGGGTTGGTTGAGAAAACTTGCATAAGCGAATTCTATACAAGGATTGATAGGGCCGTCCTGCCTGAAGGAACATTGGCATGGAGGGCATACTTTCAGGTTCTCAACGCAAGTCAAATACAATGGACGTTGGGTTGGTTGCAGATAGACAGAATCGTGTACATGCCAGCGGCTAGGTCCCCCTTTCTCTTAATGGGACTTAAAAGCATTCAACCGTATGCGCCCCATCGGGTGTTGAGACAGCTCGGAAGGTGCCAGGTAGTACCCAAAGAAGAAGACCTGAGTACCCAGGTTATTGAAATTGGTCCCGACGGTCAATTCCCAGAAGCAAGGGTCCGCCAGATTTGGAGCAAATGCCAGTATCTTGAGGCAAACACTTGTGTGCAGGATCGAGCTAGAGGAGAGGTTGTACCCAGATATCTTACTTGGTACAAAGGAGAAACATCGGGGGAAAGACCAGCCAAAAGACCTCACCTCAGGGAATTTGCTGAAGCGTCCCAAGACCAATGGGACTGGTTGGCCAAGGAAGAGGTTTACAAAACAAGGATTGGCAAGATAGAGCAACGGGTCCAAGATCTTCAATTTGAAAGGGATATGCAAGCCGCCGCCGACGAAGGAGATAAAAAGAAGTTGGCGCAAGAAAATGACTTTTTGAGGGCTCAAATCCAGCAAATGAAAAGGGATGCTGACAGACAGTCGAGGAGTCGAGCAGACGAAAAGTTGATAAAGGGTTTGAGAAGCCAAGTTGCCGATGTCCAAAGAGAATTGGAAGAATCAAAGGCCCAAACAATGAGGGTCCGTGCTAGCTGGAAAAAGGAGGCACATCAACATGCACTTCACCTACAACGGATGGAAGAAGATTACACTAAGACCATCACTAGTCTAAGGGAGGCAAATGTTATCCTCGGGGAGCGGGTTTTCAAGCAAGCCCGAGATGCCAGAGCGGACCTCGACCGTTGCCACAATTTGATGGCTCGACTGCAAGAACAAATAGACAGGCTCCTAGACCAAGTCACCAACAACGCTCAAAGGTTGGGAGAAATCGGGCACTATGTCACCATGAAGTGCCTAGCTTGTGAACAAATGCCCCGCCCTGCCCTTTTTGCTTCGGTTATGGGCTATGTTCATCGGATCATGAGGGATTTAAGGGGACTGCACAAGGACCTCACACCGAGACCCGCGGCAAGGCCGAATGACGCCTCGCGGGCTCCCAGGAATTTTAGAGCATTAGACTTCTGATTTAAAAAATGTATTTTGAAATATCGAGTCATGTTGGTTGGCATTTTTCATTTTTCGAGTCAAGCATTCCTCTATTTTGCCGATTATTGTAAGCCATGTTTTGTAACTTTGAGGTTTTATCTGATATAAGAGTTACTGAATTTTGCCACAATCTTGTTACCAGAACTACGCTCGGTCTGATTCACGCGAGAACGTGATACGTAGGCAATCCACATAAGATTCGACCACCACTAAAAAGAAAGGAAAAGAATCCATAGGTTAAATAACAATAAGGCTTGCAAAGATAGTCGAAAAAGAAAAAAAAAAGAAGAAAAAGAAAAAGAAAAAGGGCCGGAATGACGCATGTTAAGAGTACATGTAGAAAGGGTTATTTGGTTAGGTGCATTGCATCCAACGTGCTATAACATATCTGTCAAACTCGGTGAACTAACAAGTTTGTTGCATTTCCAGAAAGTTTAGCAGTTGGTTTGACAGAATATACTGGCCAGCCATCATTACCGTACTAGATCCAAAGGACCGATTACAGTAAGCATGTCTAGTTCCGGCAAGAGTCTCGAGGAAGAAAAATCAGAGCTACAAATCATGAAAGAAGAGGTAGACCGGTTAAAACAACAGATAACAGAGATGCACCTGGCCTGGGCCAGGGAACAGTCTTCACCAAACCGCCCTACTCTCGCCTCAGCTCCGGAACATCCGTCCATCGATCCTTCGACAAGCGCCCCGATCTATCCGTACTTTCAGGGGGAAAACCCATATGCCACCCACATTCCACCGACCAAACCAAATCCTCCTCCAGCCACCCCCGTTTTTGTGGCACCTCCACCTGCTCCTCTGCAAAGGCCGGCCAGCGAGCCGTATGTTCAGATCCATGACAACTCTTACTATCCTCCAGAGCCTACTTTCAGGGCCCCTGAACCACAATCACATACACCTCACTGGGATAATCCGGCAGAACCGGAAAAACACTTCCAAAGTTCGGAACACGAGGAAGTTATCAGAAAAGTTAAAAGCCTGGAGCAGTCCTTCAGGAACATGCACGGTTTGGGCAACCAGGTCAGCGTCGCCTATAAGGATCTGTGTCCATTTCCGGACGTCCAGTTGCCGGCAGGGTTTAAAATGCCCAAATTCGACCTATACGAGGGGCATGGTGACCCAGTAGCCCACCTGCGAGGGTTTTGCAGTAAAATGCGAGGAGCTGGAGGACGGGACGAAATTCTGATAGCTTACTTTGGTCAGAGTTTGGGAGGATCTGCGCTGGAATGGTACACTAGACAGGATCCCAGTAGATGGTTTACGTGGGATGATTTGGCTCAAGCTTTTATCGGCCGGTTCCAGTACAATCTTGAAATAATCCCCGACCGCCTATCATTGCTAAAATTAGAGAAGAAGCCCGCTGAAAGCTTCAGGGAATTTGGTTTCCGTTGGAGGGAACAGGCGGCCAGGGTAGATCCGCCGATGAGAGAGAGCGAGATGGTGGATTACTTCTTGCAGACATTAGAGCCCACCTACTTCGGACATCTGGTAACGTCCGTAGGTAAATCATTCACCGAGGTGATAAAAATGGGGGTATGATCGAGGAAGGTTTGAAGGCCAACAAGATCATGAGTTACTCAGCACTGAAAGCCACCACTCAGGCTATCCAAAGTGGTACTGGAGGAGTACTGGGGAAAAAGAGGAGAGAGGAAGTTGCGGCCGTCGAGTCCGGGGCATGGTTCGGAAATAGAGGCCCCGCACCCCAATATAGCCCACCCCAGCCTCACCACCAAAATTACTCCCACAACCCATATAACCACCCGCAACATTACTATCCCGCACCTCATCCCCATTTTACTGTCCACCACGCACAGTCCTATTCTGCACCTCCCGTCCATGCACCGTGGCATGCACCAAACCCGCAGAACAATCATCCACCCCCAAGAGCTTACAGAAACCCCTCGGGCGCGAGTTTTCGTCCAAACCAGGCATTCAGGGGCGACAGGGCGCCAAGGCCGAAGAATTTCACTCCCTTGGGGGAATCTTACACCAGTCTGTTCCACCGGCTAAAGCAAGTAGGGTTGCTGAATCCGATTGAAGCTAAGCTGCCAAACCCTCTTCCGAAGAACCTGGACCACTCAGTAAATTGTGCATATTGCTCAGGATGTCCAGGACACGACACGGAAAAATGTTGGAGGTTGAAAACGGCCATTCAGGAGCTCATCGACACTTGCAGGATTGAGGTCCAGACTCCAACAGAGCCCAACATCAACCAGAACCCGCTTCCAACTCATCATGAGACCAACATGATCGAGTTGGTTCGGGTGGAAGAAGGAAAGGAGAAAGCCTCTCAGATGGTAATGATGATCAAATCTGGCGGGGTAGGAATGAGAAAGGGGCCGAGCTTTGACGAGCCGTCCATTTGCAAGAAGGACATAGCAGAAGGGTCAGAAGCGGAAAAAAGAAGTGTGAACGAAGTACCGGTGAGGCCGGGGGAAGCAAAGATAGTTGTACCAGGGGCAGCAATCAAGCCCATCTTGACAGTAGCAGGCGTTCGAATGGATCCTTTCATCATCCGGCCAGCAATACAGTTGCCAATAACGGATAGCCGGGCTGTTCCATGGAATTATGCTCGGATTACAACGACCTACAAAGGAAAGGAAGTGAAAGAGGAAGTTTGCGAAGCACAAGGTTTGACCCGCTCGGGGAGGTGTTTTGCCTCTGCGGAATTGAGGAAGATCACTCCGGCAACATTGAAAAAGCCAGTAATTGATGAAGAGGCAGAAGAATTCCAGAAAAAGATGAAGCTGCATGACTATTCTGTCTTAGAGCAATTGAAGAAGACTCCGGCGCAAATATCATTGCTATCCTTGCTGATACATTCTGAAGAACATCGGCAAGCTTTGATGAAAGTCCTGAATGAGGCACATGTACCGGATAAAATCTCAGTGAGTCATCTGGAGAAGATCACCAATAGGATCTTCGAAGCAAATCGGATCACCTTCACCGATGATGAATTGCCCGAGGAAGGTACCGAGCACAACAAGGCTTTATACCTTACGGTAAAGTGTGAGGAGTCGGTGGTTACCAAAGTCCTTGTCGATAATGGGTCCAGTGCTAACATTTGTCCTCTCTCTACACTGGACAAATTGAAAGTAGACATCGGCAGGATACGCAAGAACAGCATATGTGTTCGAGGGTTCGATGGGGAGGCAAGGCATCGGTTGGGGACATAGTGTTGATCTTGACGATTGGGCCAGTGGAGTTCACCATGGAATTCCAGGTGCTGGACATGGTGGTGTCATATAACCTTCTGATAGGGCGACCATGGATCCATGCCGCAAGAGCAGTTCCATCCAGCTTACACCAACTCGTCAAGTTTGAGTGGGACCAACAGGAGATCGTCGTCCATGGAGAGAGCGATCTACAATCAGGCACCATCATCCCCTTTGTTGAAACAGAAGAAGATGTTGGGCCGTGGGTATACCAGGTCTGCGATGTGGTGTCCGCCAACCGAGTTCCAGAAGGGAATGCATTCCCGATGATAGAACAATTGCTGCAGATGTCATGGTGGCTCATGAAATGTTGCGACATGGTTTCATACCCGGTAAAGGTCTAGGTGCATCTCTGCAAGGAATCATACAACCGGTATCAGTGGTCGAAAACTTGGGAACCTTCGGCTTGGGATTCCAGCCAACATTAGAGGACATCCGGCGAGCTAAGAGGAGTAAGCAGAAGACATGGGTGCTCCCGAAGCCTGTTCCCAATCTTTCGTCAGGTCCGGAGCAAGAGGACATCCAACGACAAAGATTCCCGGTCCTACGATCAGGCCAGACGAAGAGTTCTTCAGGAAGTTCGAGGACCTATTCATAGATGTATGTATGCTCGAGGACGGTGAAGGATCCAGTCATGCCGAGATACAATTTGTGGGACCAAAGGCAAAACTGAATAACTGGAAGGCTACTCCTCTCCCCGTCCGGAAGGAGTCTTGGTAGTTTGTCTTGGATTGTTTTTCTTTCGAAATTTTGTGTTGGGGGTTTGTCCCCAGAGTAAAATCCAGTTGTTTTTAGTTCATTTTGATTTAAGTTTGCAGTTTGTTTTCCCTTTGTACAATTCCCATTAATGAAATTTGGTTCCCTCGTGTCTAATTTTGTTTATTTTTTCCTTCTTTTTTTACTTTTCTGAACAGCCTTCTTTCAACTGATCTTAATGATATGGCGTGCTTAAAGATTAATCAACCCAGTCTAGAAAGTCAATCGGGATTGGAAATAATAACGCATGAAATAAGAAGTGACGAGAGTGAGTCAGAGTACGGCGATGATGAAGCCGTAGAAGAAATCGGTGAAGAATTAAGTCACTTCGAGGAAAAACCCAAACCGAATTTAAATGATACTGAAGCCGTTAATCTAGGGAATGCGGATGACGTCAAAGAAACCCGAATAAGTGTCCATATTGAACCCAATCTGAGAGAAGAGTTGATCAATACACTCATGGAGTTTAAAGACATTTTCGCATGGTCGTACGACGACATGCCAGGACTCAGCACTGATCTAGTGGTTCATAAATTACCCACTGATCCGGCATATCCTCCCGTCAAGCAAAAACTGCGAAAATTCAAGACGGAGATGAGTGTAAAGATCAAAGAAGAAGTAACCAAGCAGTTGCAGGCGAAAGTCATTCGCGTCACCCGATACCCTGAATGGTTG
This sequence comes from Nicotiana noctiflora, assembly GCA_032618575.1. Classification (NCBI taxonomy): domain Eukaryota; kingdom Viridiplantae; phylum Streptophyta; class Magnoliopsida; order Solanales; family Solanaceae; genus Nicotiana; species Nicotiana noctiflora. The sequence goes on from JASVEL010012702.1 coordinate 439,977, forward strand.
GCTAATGTAGTACCGGTGCCAAAGAAAGACGGAAAGATCATAGTATGTGTGGACTATCGCAACCTCAACAAGGCGAGTCCTAAGGATAATTTCCCGCTTCCCAATATCCATATCCTGATTGATAATTGCGCCGGACGCGAAATCGGATCCTTTGTGGACTGTTACGCGGGATATCATCAGATTTTGATGGATGAAGAGGACGCAGAAAAGACGGCTTTTATCACACCGTGGGGAACTTATTGCTATCGAGTGATGCCGTTTGGTTTGAAGAATGCAGGGGCAACCTACATGAGGGCGATGACTACGGTATTCCATGACATGATACACAAGGAAATTGAGGTGTACGTGGATGATGTGATCATAAAATCTAGGCGTCAAGAAGACCATGTTGCCGACCTCGGGAAGTTCTTTCAAAGACTTCGAAGGTACGACATCAAGCTCAATCCGGCCAAATGCGCATTCGGAGTTCCATCAGGAAAGTTGCTAGGATTCATCGTCAGCCGACGGGGCATTGAGTTGGACCCATCCAAAATCAAGTCCATTCAAGAGCTACCCCCGCCAAAGAATAAAACGGAGGTAATGAGTCTGTTGGGAAGGTTAAATTACATCAGTAGGTTTATTGCTCAGCTTACAGCAACCTGTGAACCCATATTCCGTCTGCTGAAGAAAGACGCTGCGATAGAATGGACGACAGAATGTCAGGAAGCGTTTGACCAAATCAAAGGGTATCTGTCAAACCCACCCGTACTAGTTCCGCCTGAACCGGGTAGACCCCTGATTCTTTATCTGACGGTTTTGGAGAATTCGTTTGGCTGCGTGCTGGGGCAGCATGATCTTACTGGCAGGAAGGAACGGGCCATTTACTACCTCAGTAAGAAATTCACAGTCCACGAGGTCAAGTACACTCATCTAGAAAAGACATGTTGCGCCCTGACTTGGGTAGCCCAAAAGCTGAAACACTATTTGTCTTCTTACACCACTTACCTCATTTCGCGTTTGGATCCGTTGAAGTATATTTTCCAGAAACCTATGCCTACAGGGAGGTTAGCAAAATGGCAAATATTACTTACGGAGTTCGACATCATATACGTGACAAGGACGGCTATGAAAGCTCAAGCCCCGGCCGATCACTTAGCCGAGAATCCCGTTGACGACGAATACGAACCTTTGAGGACGTATTTTACAGACGAAGAGGTGTTGCAAATTGAGGGGTTAGAACTAACCAAGGATCCGGGGTGGAAGCTCTTCTTCGACGGAGCGGCGAACGCAAAAGGAGTCGGAGTAGGGGCTGTGCTCATATCTGAAACAGGACATCATTATCCTGTTACTGCTCAACTGCGTTTTCACTGCACCAATAATATGGCCGAGTACGAGGCATGTATCTTGGGGCTGCGATTAGCGGTGGACATGGATGTACAGGACGTCTTGGTCTTGGGGGACTCGGACCTTCTGGTACATCAGATTCAGGGAGAATGGGAAACCAGAGATCTAAAGCTTATCCCATATCGTCAGTGTTTGCATGATTTGACCAAACGCTTTCGATCGGTAGAATTCAAGCACATCCCAAGGATGCATAATGAGGTTGCCGACGCGTTGGCTACTTTAGCATCAATGCTACATCACCCGGACAAGGTTCGTGTCGATCCGTTACACATCCATGTCCGGAATCAACATGCTTATTGTAATGTGATAGAGGAAGAGGTGGATGGTGAGCCGTGGTTTCATGATGTCAAGGAATACCTCAGGTTAGGAGTATACCCAGAGCAAGCAACTGGAGATCAAAAGCGAGCTATTCGGCGGTTGGCGAACGGATTCTTCCTTAGTGGAGGGGTGCTGTACAAAAGAACCCCAGATTTGGGATTGTTGAGATGTATAGATGCAAGTCAAGCCACAACAGTGATGACGGATATACACTCGGGAGTTTGTGGACCACACATGAGCGGATACGTATTGGCAAAGAAGATTCTTCGAGCAGATATTATTGGCTCACTATGGAGCGGGATTGTATAAGTTTCGTGCGAAGATGCCATCGGTGTCAGATACACGGAGATTTGATTCATTCTCCGCCGACTGAATTGCATACAATGTCAGCACCATGGCCGTTTGTCGCATGGGGTATGGATGTCATCGGACCTATAGAACTTGCGGCTTCCAATGGTCATAGGTTCATTCTGGTGACGATCGATTACTTTACCAAGTGGGTGGAGGCCAAAACCTTCAAATTCGTGACCAAGAAGGCAGTGGTGGATTTCGTACATTCCTACATCATCTGTAGGTTTGGAATTCCAAAGATGATCATTACAGATAACGGTGCAAATCTTAACAGTGGATTGATGAAAGAGGTATGTCAACAGTTCAAGATTACACACCGAAATTCCACACCGTATCGCCCAAAAGCAAATGGTGCGGTCGAGGCAGCAAACAAGAACATAAAGAAGATATTGAGGAAGATGGTAGAAGGGTCTAGGCAGTGGCATGAAAAGTTACCATTTGCGCTGTTGGGTTATCGCACTACCGTCCGGACTTCGGTAGGTGCAACTCCTTACTTGTTGGTATACGGGACCGAAGCAGTAATACCCGCAGAAGTTGAGATTCCATCCCTCCGAATTGTCGCTGAAGCTGAGATTGATGACGACGAGTGGGTCAAAACCCGGTTAGAGCAATTGAGCTTGATCGACGAAAAGAGATTGACAGCAGTATGTCACGGCCAATTGTATCAAAAGAGAATGGCGAGAGCATATAACAAGAAGGTACGTCCCAGGAAATTTGAAGTGGGACAACATGTGCTGAGGAGAGTTCTACCACATCAGGCCGAAGCGAAAGGCAAGTTCGCTCCAAATTGGCAGGGACCATTTGTGGTGACTAGAGTATTATCCAACGGCGCTCTATGCCTAACTGATGTTGAGGGAAGATGCACCGATATGGCTATCAATTCTGATGCAGTCAAGAGATATTACGTGTAATTCTTTAATGCATTTGTCAACGTTTGTTTTCGTTTGTGTGTATTTGGCATTTTTCGGAGAATGAAATGACAGAGGCAATTTTTCTACTACCCAAACACTTTACCTTTGTTTCCCCATTTGAGCCTTAATTATTCTTTCATATACCCTCTTTCGGAATCATCAAGGAAGATGTGTAACAGAATAGAAAAAGAAACAAAGAAAAAATACAAGAAAAAGTGAACTACGTTCGACCTGATTCCTCAAAGAAGGATACGTAGGCGCCACACGGCTCGGTCATAATAAAATAAAAATCAAAGATCCCCCAAGCAACAAAACTGGGGCAGAAGTCATTGTTTCGTTGGAAAGATAGTGTGGATTCCGAAAGTTGTAATAAGCTAACCGTTGAGGCTAAACCCCTTTCTTCAGCCTCACGCGCAGAAACCATATCAAGAACCAGAAAGACCTCTCGATCGGTATTTGAGAAGTGCCAAGTCATGTGAATGAAAGCCAAGAGTGACATCCCGACCCTCGATTGAATCCAGGATGCACAAGCCGAAAGGGGATAACGCTCTAGAGGGAATCTCGTGGGTGATACCCCGACGCAGGGAAACAAAGCGTAAATGAGAGAGTCTTAACGGTGAAAACCCTCGAGGGCACCTTAAGGCGAAAGAAGTTGAGAGAAGTAAAATGAGAGAGTCTTACGGTGAAAACCTTTACGGGCACCTTAAGGCGACGTGAGATAGAGAGAAATGAGAGAATCTCATTAGTGAAAACCCTTGAAGGGCACTGTGAGGTGACAGGACGAGATGGTTACAAGATGTCCGCATGAGACAAGGTTTGGACATCCGTTTACCTCTAGCAGAACGCGGCATCAGAAAGTGATTGACATGAATAGACTGGGTAGTTTAATCTCAGAGGCGCGGCATAACCATTGGATCAGGCATACATTTAGATAAGTTTTCCTATTTTTGAGTTCAGAAAAGTTTTTCTCTTCTTTTGTCATTTGCGGTCGGTATTCTTTTCTTTTCTTTCATTTTCGAAAATTGATTTTTCAAAGCTTACTACCAAGTCTCCCAAAGCAATATAATGAAAATAAATAGGCGTGGAACGAGGCAATAAGCAGAAGTCGTTACGATAGTAAGATTGGGATGACAGGCTGATTGGAGGGTTCGCAGGAATTATGGAGTATGATGGACACATGTGGCACGTCCGAAAGATGATTTCACGCAACGGATCACCGGCTAAAAAGAGTCGGATCAAACCAAAGATTGGAATAAAAGGAAAGATGAGAGGTCGTTCGTGGAAAGAGCATCATCCCCAGCAAGCGTCAACGTCGCCCTCAAAGTTCGAGAGAGGCCAAACAGCTGAAAGAGAAAAGAAAATGGCCCCAACAAGAGTGGCACGACCACTCACCGCGTTTTGAAACTAACAATTTTTCTTTGATTTAAAAGCAGGAAAAGAGGGTTCGTTGGCAGAAAAGCATACCGTCCAGAAGTTTATCAAACTGGGGCAGAAAATTTTCTCCTGTTGCGAAAATTTTCTTGAAAGCAAAGACCCAATGGATAAGGGTAGAAAGCAACACAAGATTTCGGGAAATACCGGCTCCGAGCAGAATAGTTTTGAGAAAGGCCAGACAACACGATGGGGTAATCTTTGGGCTTGGTTTCATCCCCAGCAGCTGTTGGAAAAATAATGGTTTCGAGATTCCCCCAGCAGTATTACATTCCATAATTTGCTCGAGGAGGCAAAAGCGTGAGTCCCCAGAGGAGGTATGGGAAGAAGGAAGAGAATGAGGGGTGAAGGAAACAAAGAATACTTCCTCGGCAGCATCATCCCCAGCAGGCGAGTAAACAGTTCCAAAATACCCCCAGCAGCCAGAAGAAAAAGTAATACGACCCAGGGGAAGGCAATTCCAAGACAGGATAATTCAGAAGAGAAAGTGGTCCGAGAGGCAATGCAGGAAGAAGGAAATGGTACAAGAGGCAAAGGAGAATGGAGTGGAAATTTAGTTTTGAAGTTATAGTTGAAATCAGGGAGTCCGCCTGGAGAATGGAGTGGCGATTTAATTTTGAAGCAGTAGTTGAAGTCAGGGAGCCCGCCCGGAGAATGGAGTGGCGATTTAATTTTGAAGTTATAGTTGAAGTCAGGGAGCCCGCCTGTAGAATGGAGTGACGATTTAATTTTGAAGTAGTAGTTGAAGTCGGGGAGCCCGCCTGGAGAATGGAGTGGCGATTTTATTTTGAAGTAGTAGTTGAAGTCAGGGAGCCCGCCCGGAGAATGGAGTGGCGATTTTATTTTGAAGTAGTAGTTGAAGTCAGGGAGCCCGCCCGGAGAATGGAGTGGCGATTTTATTTTGAAGTAGTAGTTGAAGTCAGGGAGCCCGCCCGGAGAATGGAGTGGCGATTTTATTTTGAAGTAGTAGTTGAAGTCAGGGAGCCCGCCTGGAGAATGGAGTGGCGATTTTATTTTGAAGTAGTAGTTGAAGTCAGGGAGCCCGCCTGGAGAATGGAGTGGCGATTTTATTTTTGAAGTAGTAGTTGAAGTCAGGGAGCCCGCCCGGAGAATGGAGTGGCGATTTTATTTTGAAGTAGTAGTTGAAGTCAGGGAGCCCGCCCGGAGAATGGAGTGGCGATTTTATTTTGAAGTAGTAGTTGAAGTCAGGGAGCCCGCCCGGAGAATGGAGTGGCGATTTTATTTTGAAGTAGTAGTTGAAGTCAGGGAGCCCGCCTGGAGAATGGAGTGGCGATTTTATTTTGAAGTAGTAGTTGAAGTCAGGGAGCCCGCCTGGAGAATGGAGTGGCGATTTTATTTTGAAGTTAGTAGTTGAAGTCAGGGAGCCCGTCTGGAGAATGGAATGGCGATTTTATTTTGAGTAGTAGTTGAAGTCAGGGAGCCCGCCTGGAGAATGGAGTGGCGATTTTATTTTGAGTGGTAGTTGAAGTCAGGGAGCCCGCCTGGAGAATGGAATGGCGATTTTATTTTGAAGTAGTAGTCGAAGTCAGGGAGCCCGCCTGGAGAATGGAGTGGCGATTTTATTTTTGAAGTAGTAGTTGAAGTCAGGGGAGCCCGCCTGGAGAATGGAGTGGCGATTTTATTTTTGAAATAGTAGTTGAAGTCAGGGAGCCCGCCTGGAGAATGGAGTGGCGATTTTATTTTTGAAGTAGTAGTTGAAGTCAGGGAGCCCGCCTGGAGAACGGAGCGGCGATTTTATTTTGAAGTAGTGGTTGAAGTCAGGGAGCCCGCCTGGAGAATGGAGTGGCGATCTATTTTAATTTGGTTGAGGAAAGCGGTTGAATGTAACGGAAATCTCCGGCCTGAATCCAAGTTCGTAAGCGGAGAGAGGCAACAAGGATCAGAACAGATAGATTCAGATTGCGAAGAGAATAGTTCAAAGATCATAAATAAGGTTACAATGGTCGGAGTTCGGCAATCAAGATAGGCCGAAATAACAATTGGCAGAAGAGAAGAAGCATCAGAAGGAACGCCAAGTCAGACAGGATGGCAAGGAGAGCGACAAGATCAAGTTAAAAAGGATAGATAAGAACTTGTAGTACTGTAACTTAGTCTAGCTTCTTGTTTTGTTGCTTAGTACGGTGTAACAAGGAGATCAGCTAAGCAGTGGCAACAGCAGTAACAGCAGTAACAACAGTAACAGCAGTAACAGCGAGATCGCAACAGTCGTGGTAGCTACCAGAACTTCCCGAACTACATTGACCTGATTCCCTTTAGCCAGGGATATGTAGGAGACCTTTGAAGCAAGGTTCGGTCAAAACTTTTCCAAAATGCTTCATACGGAGTGCTCGAATGGGCAAAAATCGCTTATATCCGCTCACTTATCTTTGCACGAAAACTCTGCATGTTTACGCGCAAAGAGGGGCAGCTGTGAGCACGTGATTTTTGCCTTACCCGAGAAGTACTCCCAGAAAATTCAAAATAAAAATAGTTTCGTGTTGGGCATGATTTTTGTGATTTTGTGTTATTTTTATTTTAAATCTACATTTTTGTGTGCGTGTTTATTTGTTTAAATTAGTAAAATACAAAATATATACATTATGTGTTGCATTTTTTTAGTGTTTAATATCAAAATTATACGGTTTACATTTAAGTGATATGTAATTATGTGGGATAATTGTAGTAAAAGATAGTTGTGTTATAGGTTAGTATATATGTATATATATATATATATATATATATATATATATATATATATATATATATATATATATATATATATATATATATATATATATATATATATATATATATATACACATACATATAATACATCATGGAATGTAGTATGAAGAGCAGACTTGGGCCATATTTTAGTCCAAAAAACTGGCCCAAACCCCTCATCCGTCCAGCCCAATATTCACCCCAGCATCAGCTTAATGTAACGTTTGATCTGGACCGTTGGATTTTATTATCCAACGGCCCAGATTAATCGATAAATCCCAGATACACCCAGGCCATAATTTAACCAAACGACACCGTTTGGTTATGGGAGGAGATCCTGGTCGTTGATCAAGTTTGATCCAACGGCCAGGATTAAAACTTTAATTTAAATACACCAAAGAACCCCAATACCCCCCTTTACGTCCTCATTCTCTCCCAACCCCTTCTCGTCTCTCTCAGAGACGATAAAACATCCGCCGTGCCTCCGCCGCCCTCCGCCTGCCGGAAATCGCCCCACGGCGGTTCCGGTAGGCCAATCATCCTCAAATTAACACCGTCAAATCTCCCACACCCCCTCTACACGGATCCAACAGTCGCTAGGCTCGAATCTTGTTTGAGCGTCTCGAATATTAGTTCAAAGATCGCCGGAATCTGACGGTCATCCCAAACCACCCCAAACTCATCCCAAGCGTTCCTCACACCTCCCTCATGCCCCGCCGGATTGGGTTTAGCTCGAATCTTGCCCGAATCGTAAAAGCCCTAAATTCGAACCCCAAGAACCCTAGTTTTCAAAAAAGCCAATTCAAGTCGGATTAGTCTTCAATCGAAGTCCAAGGGACTTTAGTCTAGGTGTTCCCAATCGAGAACACCTCGATTAAAGCCCATTTGGCTTCGACAAGTCAAGTTCGAAGCTGAGCCGCCTACATTTTGAGTTTCTGGGGTAAGACCTTCCCCTTTTCTGTGTCTATTTGATTTTGTTTAGTTTGTTTAGATTAATTGGATTGTCAATTTCCTCTAAATGGTTCTGCCTCTTCTCCTCCTATTGTTCATTATATTTCTGGTGACGAATCAGTAATGGTCGAATCTGTGGGTCATCATAAGGTGCTTAAACGATTCAAATATGTTGTAATCAGTCTAGACGACCTCGTCGATTAGTTGTATAAACCCGTTTGGAATGACAGGGCAAGAATGCCCAGAATCACTGTTACATAGGGCGTTTGGATATAGCTGATAGCAAGTTAATTAGTGTTAGCCTATTTTGGATTTTTAAAGTACCCTTGCCCATAAAAGGGCTAGTGGAACCTGCTACAGCAGGGTATCCCCACTAGGTGTGGCAGACCAGTAGTTTAGTTAAATAAAAAACCCATAATTAGACTAATCTGAGTGGAAAAAAGGCAGAGTGGGGATGGGCAAGGCCTTAGTCTAATCTTCTGGCCATCCAGGTTTGAAGAGTTTAACTATAAGTATGGAGGTTTTTTGGAGATCCAGGGGGGATTAGAAGAGAGATTAGAAAGATTTTTGGAGAACATTCTGAAACAAAATAGGAAGAGAGAATACTTTAACACATAGAGAGATAGATACAGAGAAAGTATTCTGAAACATATACACAGTGATAGTGAACACAGAGGAAGGATTCAAAAAAATACACACACACACATTGGTCACTGTTACATTGAAGAGTCTGTTACTGTTGCTGTTCAGTTGTCGTAGAGATTGTTGGCGTGCTGTTGTGTGTTGTTAAGGTTGTTTGGTGTTGGTTTGCCACTGTTGCTCCTGTGTTTGCTGCCACTTGTTACTGTTGGCCCTTGTTTGTTGTGGTAGCTATTGTTGTTGCTGTTGGTCGAGGTTGTGTCATTGGTTGGCTAGCATCGTGTTTGGCCACTGATACTCTTGTGTTTGGCCACTGGTATTCTTGCGTTTGGTTGTTGAGTTGGGACTGCTGTAGCTTGTACCTGGGTGTTGATTGTTGCTGTTGTTTTGGCTCCTGTTTTCTCCTGCTATTGGCTGTTGATACATTGCTGTTGTTGCCATTACTGCATAGCTGATCCTTTGGTTCTTTGATTGCCAGGTACATCCTTGTAATCTCAAGTCAGTATAAATGGAGTAAATGAATGGAAATTTCCAGCGCAACATTATCCTGAACCTCATTTTTTACTTGCTGTTCTGTTTTATGGTAGCTAGTTCTAGTTTTAGATTAGATTGTCATGACTTAAGACATTTATATATGCTTAGTTCTCATACTTTCCGGAATTTGTATTGATAACTAAAGGATTCACTGTAATTCTGTAATAATGAAAAGCAGATTCAAAGAATAGGTGCAAATTAGATTATTGGACTGAAACCAGGTAACTTGGAGTATGAATTTCATTGTGAATCCATGAGTTAAGCCGTATTCATCAGGAGCTTAGGATTGAATTCAGGAATCATGTGTATTGTGACTCGTAATGATTTTTACCAGAATTAAAATAGTTAATATGATATACATTGACATAATTTTTTAAGCAATCTTGTCATCTCATTAATACTGAAATCCACATAAGAAAAGAGCAAATAGTTGAAACATAAGAAATGAAAGCCAGTGATTTCGGCTATGCTAATGCTATCTTCCTACCACGAATCTACAACCAAAGCTTTGGTGTCGGGGTGGTTTAACTGACAGATTGTAAAGTGGGCCTTGAATGTTAATCTAAATGGGATAGATAGTCCAAATCATTCGTTCGGGCTGTCCATTATGAGGAATAAATTCCATTCCGATTTAAAACTAATAGATAAAAATAAGTAAAGAAAATATAGTTATATTAGGATTGGCCTTAAAAAGGGTGAGATGAGCCTCGCCGCACTAGAAACACAATCGCGGGGCCCTTATTTAATTATTATGAATCTTAGACTCGGGGAGACCGTTTAGCGAATTTTACGGTCTTTCCCAAAGAACAACCCGATAGACTCTTTAGGCACGATTTCAATAAAAACATACTTTCTTAATTGCGGGTGCGCATTTATGTGACCCAAATCTTACTCTCGGCGAAACTGAAATACATTAAAGTCACAGGCGTACGGGTTGCGGTGTGACTAAAAATGTGTTTTCGTAACGTCGCAATTATTCTAAAAATTGAAAAGCGGAACATAATAGCACGTAGTTAAAATATATAAAGAAATCAGATTTAGCAAAAAACGACAGTTGAGCGACCGTGCTAGAACCACGGAATTCGGGAATGCCTAATCCCTTCTCCCGGGTTAATAGAATTCCTTATCCGGATTTCTGGTTCGCGGACTGTTAAATAGAGTCATTCTTTTCCTCGATTCGGGATTTAACCGGTGACTTGGGACACCATAAATCTCCCAAGTGGCGACTCTGAAATAATTAAATAAATCCCGCCTCGATTGTCCTTTAATTGGGAAAACTCTTTGCTCCCTCGCGGGTGCGGTAAAAAGGAGGTGTGACAGCTCTGGCGACTCTGCTGGGGATTCAACCTCTGAACTTCGGTTCAGGGTTTAAGAATTCGAGCTCAGTTAAATTGTTGTTTTGTCTATATCTGATTTTACTACATGCTTAATTAACGTGCTACATGTCTACCGCTTTGATACTAGCTGCACTGTACATACAAACTGTTATATGTTTACCGCTTTGATATTACGTGAACTCTGTATATAAAACTGTGCCGCAAACCCTTCACTTCTCACCCCCGGGGATGTGCTCACTGGTTGAGACTCCCTATTTTGTTAGTGTCATACCCGAAATAATGAAGAGGCTCGGAAAGTTTCTAAGCCGGTTGGCCTTTTGGTTCCCGGAAAGGAGCTCCTTCCTCAACTCGAGTTGTCCGCTCGGGTACACAGTCTAGAACACATACCCAGGTTTTTAAGCTTAGAATAACGTAACTTCATGCCGGATCCCTAGTAGGAACGCTTATTTGCATCATGTTGCATTTGACTTAGGGGACTCAACACAAGGGTTGGGTCCGTCTAGGACAGGCAACCTGAAATGAAAGACCATCCTGCTATGCCATGTTTGTTTCAAGCATTTATTCGAACTTGCATGCTGACCGGCTTTTAAATACCGAGGAGAAACGAAAAACAAAAGGAAACAGTGTGGGTAAATAGATATTTTCAAAAAAATACAAAAATGTGTTTTACCAACAAAATCAATTGTTTGCTAATAAGAGACAACGGAAGGTTGACTTTCACCTATGAAGGGTGTCATGAGGTTTGGGAAGAAAGGAAAGTTGAGTCCTAGGTACATTGGTCCTTTTGAGATACTTAGGAGGGTTGGAGAGGTGGCATATGAGTTAGCCTTGGCGACCAGCTTATCTAGCGTTCATCCAGTATTCCATGTGTCTATGCTCCGGAAGTACATTGGAGATCCGTCTCATGTATTAGACTTCAGTACCATTCAGCTTGATGGTGATCTATCCTATGATGTGGAGCCTAATGCCATTTTGGGACGTCAGGTGAGAAAATTGAGGTCTAAGGAGATTGCATCAGTTAAGGTTCAGTGGAGAGGTCGACCCGTGGAGGAGGCCACTTGGGAGATCGAGCGGGAGATGCGAGGCAGATATCCTCACTTGTTTGCCACTTCAGGTATGTTTCTTGACCCGCTCGAGGACGAGCGTTTGCTTAAGAGGGGGAGAATGTGACGACCCGGCTCGTCGTCACGGGAATTACCACCCCGTTATGTTGAAATTGTATGTTTTATGCTTTTATATCAGTGTTAAAGTCTATCGGGTGAATTAGGAGTGAATTGGATTGAAAATGAGGCATATAGCTTTTTTTTAAAGGAGACTTGAATAAGGAAAGTCAACCCGGAGTTGACTATTTGGTTAGAGGGCTTGGAATCAGGTTCGATGATTCGGTTAGTTCCGGGAGGTGATTTTTGACTTAGGGGAACGATCGGAATTGAATTTGGAGGCCCGGTGTAGAAATAGGCTTGAATTGGCTAAGGTTGAATTTTGGCGAAATCCGAACGGTAGGTGAGATTTTGATCCGAGGGTCGGAATGGAATTCCGACAGTTCCAATAGCTCCGTTAGGTGATTTTGGATGTGCCTGCAAAATTTTAGGTCATTCGGACGTCGTTTGGTCGGGTTTTTGATGGAATGTGTAATTCAGAAAGTTCTAAGGAATTTAGGCTTGAATCCGTGTGTAATTGGTGATTTTGATGTTTAGGATGGTGTTTTTATGATTGGAACAAGTTCCTATCGTGTTTTGGAGTATGTTGGTGGTTTTCGTTGGGGTCCCGGGGGCCTCGGGATGAATTCGGGGGTCCAAATGGACCATTTTGTGCCAAATGCACTATTGTTTCTGCTGCAATTAGTGCAGAGGATTTTTGTTCATCGCGATCGCGAGCCTGGGGCATGCGATCGCGTAGGGTAAAGCTGGGAAGCTCTGCGATCGCAAGGGTGAGACTGCGATCGCGTAGAGTATTGGAGTGAGGCCGGAAAGTTTGTTCATCGCGATCGCGGGAAGTGTGATGCGATCGCGTAAGGTCGACTGGTTGTGCATCGCGATCGCGATGTGTAGTGTGCGATCGCGTAGGTCTGGGATTTAGAGCAGTGCGATCGCGGGTGGTTTCACGCGATCGCGTAGTGTTGAGGCATGAGGCAGTGCGATCGCGTAGGGAATGTCGCGATCGCGTAGAGTAATTTTGAAGCCGGGTAAATTTGTGCATCGCGATCGCGAGCTTTGGGCTGCGATCGCAGAGGGTCGCCTGGCAATCAGTGAATTAATATAACAGAACAGTCCAGTCGCGAACCCCATACCCAAAACCTCCATTTTTGAGTTCCAAGAGAAGAAATTGACGGGAGATTGCTGGGAAATCATCGGGGTTTCGTTGGAGGTAAGTTTTGTGGCTTAATTACATCATTTTAACATGAAATCATTGGTTAAATTTCTGTAAATGGAAGATTAAAGGTGGGTTTGAGCCCTAGGCCTAAATTGAAGAAAAACACCGATTTGAGTGGGCAAATGGAGTCCGATTTTGGTAAATTTTATATGCCTAGACTCGTATCGAGATGAGGGTTCCGAATATGTGACTTTCGTGATTTTTCGACAAGCGTACCGAAAGTCGGATTTTGACAACTTTGGAAATTTTGATGTAAATTGAGTTATATTGATTGGGTGTCGTCCCATTGGCCTAATTTGTTGTGTTTCTACTGTATTTGATCAGATTCTACGCGTGCGGAGCTTGATTCTCGTGGCAAGAGCATTACGGAGTAGTCGTCGCGCCGTATTGAGGTGAGTAATAGATGTGGGTGATGACCAGCGGGTTCGAAACCCCGGTATACCACTTTGTGACGCTCTATAGCAGCGAGACACGTACTCTCTTGTGAGTGCGGGGTCGATTGTGATTGGGGACTATGGCTTAGTCCGACTTGCTGATACTGTGTTATGATATTAGGCTATTCATGAGCCGTCGAACCTCCTTCTCGGATGGTTGCATATTATACTGTGATATTGGCTACTCTTGAGCCGAGGAACCCCCTTCTTGGGAGGTTGAGTATACTTGTGGGCCGTGAGCCGGTTATTGGATCCCGCGAGGATCGTTATCATTGTCTTATCATATTGACATGTTAGTTACTACCAGTCCGTAGCTATCTCTGTTATCATGCTATTTCCAATCTCTGGAACTTGATATTACTGTTTTCAACTGAAAAATGATAAAAGATGTTTTCAAAACTACTTTTGAGCATGCGAGGCTGTATTTGCATATTAGCTGACTGGTAGTGGATCGGGTTGCGTGCCACGGCGGTATATATGTTGGATCGAACTGCACGCCGCAGTGATATTGTGCTTGGGCTGTAGGAGCCCCTCCGGAGTCTGAACCCCCACGGTGAGCACGGGTACCCAAATTGGATCGGGCTACGCGCCGTAGCGGTCATATCATGCATTGCATTGCATTTTAGCTACATCCGCTAGCAGTTATACTGCTTTGCTGGTACTTGTTGGTATAGGTACAATCGATATTAATTCTGTGACAGGGTATTTGATTACAACTTTACATAGTATTTTATTGCGGATTTCTTATCTGCGCTGTCTTACCCCTGTTTATTACCACCGAGTCCGGCAAGTACTCATTTTACTCCCCGCACCTCGTGTGCAGATCCAGGTACCTCTCAGCAGTGATCCAGTAGCTGTGCGAGGCGACATTTGTGGATATTTGAGGTAGCTGCAGAGTCCGCAGGACCCGATATTCCTTCTTGCTGTCTCTTGATTTTGTATTGACTTTTCTTTCCGCACTTGGTATTTTGTAAACCTTTATACACTCATGTTCAGTAGAGGCTCATGACTCTTGACCCTTCGGTCTATGGGAGTTGATGTATTATGGGATATGGTTCCCCGTTTTCATTATATGTATCATTGTTGCTTCGTGAATTAATATGCTTAAATGGGTTAAAGAGAGCTTCTAGCTCCGTTGTTAATATTGATTGGTCGGGCTGGCTTAGCAATGTGCTGGGCGCCATCACGACCGGATTCGGGGTTGTGACAGAATTCAGTGGGCTCGAATTGGTTTTTTGTTATTTCTGTTCATGCACATTTCTGTTTAAATTTATTTATATTTCCAGAATTATTTTACAAATACAATAAATTAACAAACTCACCCTCTCGTATGTGGGCTGACCTATGGCCGCCTTGTAACGAGAGTAGCTCATCGCTAAAAGGTCCGGGATGAATAGGCGGCACCTCTATATCGTGTACTGTAAATTAAACAACATTAATTATATGTTATTTTTATAATTCTATATGTTTATTTTTGGATTAAATAATTAAAATTTTATAGTTAAATATTGACATATGGGTTCCAGATTCCATATTTTGAACCTAGTAGCACCAGTCCTCTCATGCGTTAGTTTTATTATAACTTTATATATTTGTTTGTGAATTAAATAATTAATTTATATGATTAAATATTTACATATGTGTTCCAGGCTCGATATTTGCGGCCTAGTAGCACTAATTTTTCGATGTGTTAGTTTTATTATATTTTTATATGTTAGTTTATAAATTAAATAATTATTTTTTATAATTAAATATTCACATATGGGTTCCATGGTCGATATTTGCGGCTCGGTTGCACCAATTCTTCGATATGTTAGTTTTATTATAATTTTATATGTTAGTTTGTAAATTAAATAATTATTTTTTATACTTAAATATTTACATATGAGATACATACTCCATATTTGGAGCCGAGTAGCACCAACTTATCTTGAATTATTGTATGTGTTAGTTTTATTATAATTTTATATGTTAGTTTGTACATTAAATAATTAATTTTTATAATTATGATATTCTCATATGGGTTCCGTACTGGATATTTATGGCCCAGTAACACCAATTTATCTTGAATTCTTCTATTTATTAGTTTACTTATTTTACGTGTTAATTTTATAATTTTATATATTTGTTTATAAATTAAATAATTATTTTTAAAAATTATATAATATTTAATTATTAATTATTCATATATGGGTTACATGCTCGATATTTGTGGTCCAGTAGTACCAAATATATGTTGATTATAATTGGATGGAGTTTGTGTTTGATTTATCAGTTATTTTGACGTATTTGTGGGTATAAGAGATACTTAAACTACAGGGAAACTATGCTAAAAGGCACATCATTTTACTACGCTAAAAGGCACTATATTTTACTACGCTAAAAGGCACTACATTTTACTACGCTAAAAGGCACTACATTATAATATGATAAAAGACACAACATTATAATATGCTAAAAGGCATTACATATTACTACCCTAAAAGGTATTCCGATTTTCTAGCCTTGAAGCAAAAAAATAATTTAAACCAAATAAAGCACAACAAATACATAATCACAAAAATACACATCAAATAGTAATAGTTATTTATTAATATTTTTGTTAACAAATAATTACAATTTCACATTTTTTATATTTTTTACAACATTAATATCTTACTCCAGATAAAAATAACATTACAAATGTAATTGCAAACAAAACACAAACAACATACAACATATTCAAAACAGCTAACATGCACTATTTATATAAGTTTGGACATAAACTAAATCGGAATACCTCGTTTTATGTTTTTCAGAAAGTTGAAGATTTGAAAATTAAACTCTGAAACAAGCAACCCACAATAATTGAAGGCTTGACTAGGATGTGGGACCACCGATATCTTATTTTACGGGACGGGTGGTTCCACTCGAGCTTTTTTGTTGTTAATGGAGGGGGGGGGGTACCCTTTTTTTTTAAAAGGAAGGGGAAGACTAGGCAAAACGTGGGGAAAGGAAAGGGATTCTGATATTTATATATGTAAAATACGAATCATTACCACGCTTTATATAAAATACTGTAATGAACGGCGTTTTATATATCGCTCTTTTCAGCTTGCTTTGAATCACGGTTTATTACCGTGTTCTATGTAAAACACGGTTCTTAACCATATTTAACCTTAACGGTCCAAACGGCCTTTAAGGTAAAATGCAATTATAAAAATATAATTTTTTCTACACTTAAAAACGTATTTTGTGTCAAAAATAACCCCACTAAGTTCGAGTCCGGAACCGAAATAACTCCCAAATAAACAAAAAGTACCCTTTTAAACTAAAAAAAAGATACCAAAATAACCATTTCGCAGTATAAAACTGATGCATTTTTTTTTTTGGTTCAATTTTTTTTTTAAATTTCGCATTATTATTGCATGTTATTAAAAAAAATTAGCAAATTTTATCGTTTTCACAATTAACAAATTTTATTTTTGTTGTGTTATTGGTTGCTAATGTTTGAGTTTATTTTCATTTGCAAACTCTTGTACTTTTATCATAACTAGTCTTTGTATACGCGCGTTGCGCGTGTACTCTATATTTTTTAATTTATTCTAAAAAAGACAAAATTATGGTTGATTAACTTACAAAAGATTTTTTTCTTCTTCTCGTTATAATGCAAATTATTCAATTGCTTTAATAAGTACTACATATTTATTGTTTGTAACATATAGAAAATAATAAATTATTTTTGTAAAATAGATTAATTCAGTCGTTATAGTATGATTAATCTACAATTCTTCTTTTTATCTAAACACATAATCATGCATATCATATTCTTCATCTGGTAGTATTTCTTCAATCGTTTGATTATGAAAATATTACTTTAATATTGTATTGGAAGGAGTTAGAATATAAAATTCATGTTGATCAAAATTAGAATTTATTCTTCCCACATATGTAATTTTTTATTTTCTTGTATGACTATAATCAACTCTCATATAAATAAAGACTTTTTAAAAATGATTAAAAAATTTACAAAAACATTTTGCTTTTTTCATTTTTTAGATTTTATGATTTCTTATTCTTTTTTTATATATATTTATTTTTAGTTTCATAAACATATATAAACAAATTTTCGCAGATTGTAACCTCGTTTTCTTTTTTAGTATGTTATTTTCAAGTATAAAATGATAAATGATTTAATATTACTCTGTAAGATAATTTATAATCCTGAAATTGTATCATTGAAAAAATTTAATTCTAACTTCAAATATATTCTCAATAAAAGGTAAGCGATCTACAAAGTTAGAAGAAAAAAAAAGGGAAACAATACTCTTATACTGAAAGTTATCGAAACTATCCTAGTTTGTAATTACAAGTGCTTATTTAATATTCCTATATTTAAATGTGGTCGCAAGTATTTCATTTCTAGAATTGGAAGGAATTGGAAATTAATGTCCTAAATATTAGAGAAATAGTTAAATAACTATTTATAAATATTAGGAAATAATTAAATGGATATTGCTAAATATTAGGAAAATAACTAAATGACTAATTTGTCTAGTGTGAATTCTATTTTAAAAGGGTAAAAAAGGCAAACGATATTCTGCTAAGGGCCTTCGTGCTTTTAATATAGTATAGATTAAAATATGTCGAAATCTGAATTATTTAAAAAAAATGTATCTAGTAAATTGTTCTTAGGAAAATTATTTATCTTTTCAAGTATTTTGATGCAAAATTACTTGTAACTCATAATATTATGCATGCCGCTTATGTTGCTTTAAATTAATACTAGTTAGTTAGAAAGTAGTCTAAAAGCAACCAAAAATAGTGGACTATCAAAAAACTTCAACAACAAGTTATTTTGTATAAATAAGTAATGCATTTAAATTATATATTTTCATAATGTAATGAAAATATAATTTATTCTGTTATAATATCTTATTTAACGCTTATTTTTAGCTATCATATGATTAATTAATGTTATTAAATAGAGTAATTTTATAATTATTTTTTAATTGATCTGATTGTATAAAATCATATTTACATAATGCATAAAATTCCTACAAACTATAGTTAGGAAGCATGATGAAAATAAACTCAAACATTAGCAACCAATAACACAACAAAAATAAAATTTATTAATTGTGAAAACGATAAAATTTGCTAATTTTTTTTTAATAACATGCAATAATAATGCAAAATTAAAAAAAAAAAACAGTAATTCACAGATATTATACTGCGAATTACAAAAAAAAAAAGAATTTTTACCAAAAAAAAAATACCGTTAGTGCATTTCGCAGTTTTATACTATGAAATGGTTATTTTGGTATTTTTTTTTAAGTTTAAAATGGTACTTTTTATTTATTTGAAAATTATTTCGGTTCCGGACTCCACTAAGTTCCGGACTCTCTTATCCAAAATAAATATGCCGAACTAGCAAAGGACACAGTTAGGTACGCGGTGAAAATGCAGTGACTTACTGCCAATAATCCTAAACCGATAATGGCAACTAATCAGCTACTCCACCGAAGCTCCAGATGCCCATCTTTTGTATTCTTTCCCCCAAAAAACACTCATTTAAATCCAATTAATTCAAATCTCAAAATATGACAAAAAGCAAAAACGAAAAAAAAAAATGCCAACGCAAATACACGCAAGCACATTAATAAACAACGCCATAATCCTCTCGTCATCCCAAATCAGATCCGACACATAGTCTGCATTATCAATTACTATATCCAAAATCAGAAATATAGGAACTGTTAATCTATTTATTAAGGGAAAAAGAAAGTGAAAAGGAAAAGGGAAATTTGTTTATGGATAAAGCCCACAGTTTTAATCTGACTCATTGACCCCACCTAATCCTTTTTCTTTCCTTTTCACTTTTTGACCTTTAATAATTCTTTCTCTCCACCATTCTTTTCTTCTTCAATTTGTTTCTTTTTATAAGTTTCCCCATAGAAACACAAAGCCACAATCTAATTTGGCCCTTCTTTACCTCTCAACCACCAAAACCTTACTTTTCCTGCTGAAAAAGTTTAGGGGTTTGTCATTGCGTTCTTGTTCTATTCGAAGAAAGTGATTCTTGATCCAAAAGGGTAGGTGGGTTTTGTGGGAATTTGTCGTTGGATGCTATATTCTTGACTAATTTTTAGGAGAAAACAGATGGCTTGTTCATTGAAAACTGGATTTTCTGTTTCTTGTTCCTGCGAGGGCTTTTTCAACAATACAGACAAAGGCTCTTCTGTTCGCTCTTCGGTTGGGGCTTTAAAAATTACAGCTTTAACACCCAAAGAATTTCTGGGAAAATCTTTGGATGTATCGAATCAGATTTGTTTGAGTCATTGGAATGTTAAAGCTCCAAAACCCATCTCCATTAATGTATGTAAAACTTTATTTAGTAACTTTCTCTTTCATGTTTTCATTTGGCCTTTTTAGGGTTCAAAAATTGAATCTTTTTGTGTTTTTTTTACTATAGGCACAAGCATCAATATGTATAAGCAAAGCTCAAAGATGGTGGGAAAAGACCCTAAAACCCAACATGGTAGAAATCCATTCAGCAAAAGAGCTTGTTGATTCACTGTTAAATGCTGGGGACAAATTGGTCATTATTGACTTTTATTCCCCTGGTTGTGGAGGTTGCAGGACTTTACATCCTAAGGTTTGTTAATTAGTACTAATATGTCTGTTTAATTTTACCTAAGATGACCTTAATTTTCCTTTTTAACTTTAATGTGTCATAAAAATCTCACCTTTTTTCCCTCAATGTTTTTAGATATGTCAACTGGCTGATTCAAACCCGGATGCTATTTTTCTCAAAGTAAACTATGAAGAACTCAAAGCCATGTGTCATGCTCTTCGAATTCATGTTTTGCCCTTCTTTAGATTCTATAGGGGTGCAGAAGGCAAACTTTGTAGCTTCAGCTGTACTAATGCAACAGTAAGTTAAACCAAAACTCTTGTTTTTCTTTGTTATGTTGTGCTAACTCTCCTAGATATTATCACATCCGTGTAGATCCTGCCAAATATACTAATTTTTTGGGATCCGACATGCACCGACTACATTTGCGCAACATAGATTTTTTTGGAATTTTAGTTAAAAATATAGGAATCCTAGTTTCTTATGGCAAATTTTTAATTATGCAGATCAAGAAATTCAAAGATGCATTAGGGAAGTACGGAACAGATAGGTGTAGTCTTGGTCCAGCAAAAGGGCTTGATGAGTCTGAGCTGTTAGCTTTAGCCTCAATTGGTCAATTATCAAGAAATCAATCCTTGGATTATTCAACAAAGGATGGGTTGGAAAGTCTTGTGCTATCAGGGGCGGATCTATCCAGCAATTTTGATAATAAGTTGGGGCTAAAAGAAAGCAACGAGTTGTTGATGGCCTAAAATGGAGATCTGAATAAAGATTGCAAGAATTTTCTTTTGTAGCAAATTTGGTTTGAGAATGTAAATATTGTTAATGTGGTTTTCCATAAGCAGGGCTTGGTGTTTTTGGATAAGCCCTGCAAATTGGGTCAATCTGTCATTGGATCAAAAATAGCCATTTTGTTAAGCAAATGAAATGCATTATGCTTATCTTTTCGATTACCGTTTTATCTTATCCGTTACCGTTTTAAACCAATTTCTGTATAATTGTGTATAATCTGTGTATATGGCTAGAAAAAGTAGATATTGAGTATGACGGCTATAAAGATCCAACTAAAGAAGTGAAAGAATTAACATAAATATTCGCCCACCCAATCGATTAAAAATAAAAATAATTAGAAGAGGTATATTATATACATAATTGTATATAATTTATGTATAGCGCAATTTATATATACCAACTAAAAGAGTAAATAGTAAATACAGTTGGCTATACGTAAAGATCCCAATAATTTTCTACTAAAAGAGTAAATAGTAAATACAGTTGGCTATACGTAAAGATCCCAATAATTTTCTCCAAAGTCATTAGCTAGGTTTAATGTTATGACCTTCAGGACTTGTTCCTATCTGTGAACTTGGTTGGATTCAAGATGGTTGTTGGAGACAAACATGAGATCTCCATAACCTTTTCTCAATATCCTCTTCAATCTTTTGTAAACAATTACTATAGGCAACTTTTTCGCCCTTCGTCTCATTTTCAAACATGTAGTTCTCCATAACTTTTGCTAGCTTTTCTTTTTCTCCTTAATTAGTGTCACTTTTTTATATATATTTTGTGAAGAATAATGCTTGCTCATTGTGTGGTGGTCCTATACATTTGAGGCGTAAACAATTACCCATGACATTGAGTGCACAATTAGAAATATCCAATTCTTTCACCTTTTTCTCTGTACATCTTCGTCATTCGTCTTAGTTATTCTTCTCGGAAGTTCAACCCTGCCGGAAATCTTAACATTATGAATGAAATTAGACATGCTTCTTCGTTTTGAAGATTTATGGAGTGGATTAAATTCATGTGAACGTGGAGTTGATTTCCATTCATAAAGATACATTTAGACGGAGAGTCTTGGAGCAGCCAGTAAGCATTTCTTGTGATCTACAAGTTAGGGGTGCTTATATCGTATCCTTTAGAAGGAGAGTGGGCAGCATGGGCCATCTATAAAATATTACTAGCATTAATAATGGATTGTCGAGAAAATAAAATGGAGCTTCCCATGGTGTCAAGGATACTAGTAATAGCGCAGTTGTTTATGGAAACAAAGGGAAGCCCGACATTAGCTACAGAAAATAGTTCCCATTAGCTGGGTACCCGGTGGAGCTGACGAGGATGGACCCATTTGCTATTTAATGTCGGGATACATCTCCTAGATTTTGAATGTGGATAGGGATGGTACGTGGTACTCACATTTCAATTACTCACTACTTGTTTCACCATTCCCCCTCATTTTACTGTCTTCCCCACACGCACTAGTATTTACTGTCAATATACTATACTCCCTTCGTTTCAATTTACGTGAACTCATTTGATTGGGTACGAAATTTAAAAAAGGAGATAAGAGTTTTGATCTTGTGGTATAAAATGAGGTACTTTTATTTTGTGTGGCTGTAAATCATTGCATAAAGGTAAATTGTTTTCAAATAAGGAAAGAGGTCATTCTTTTTGGCACGGACTAAAAAGAAAATAGGTTCACATAAATTAAAACGGAAGGAGTACTATTTTTGAATTGTTCAAAATTGAGTCCCATCGAACGGTGGGATAGAAAACACAACACGTTTGAAATTATCGAGTCAAAATTTCATACTAGGAAACTCAAAAATGTCACACCTAATATTTAAACATGTATTTTAAAGGAGTTTTTAAAAACCCTCTTTGCTACTTTTACTAGAATTTTCTCCAAAATCGAAGGAATTCAACAGCTATATATAGTCAATAGAATTTTTAAGATGCAACATATTCTAATTATAGTAAAATGCTTAAACGAAAATAATAACATAAAATGTTTAAGATGCACGAGACAAATTGTGGAAAGTTTATTGCAAAGCACCTATTGTTGAATATGGCAGCATCCCACATCGGTGGGTTACCAAAATTGGATGGGAATTTTCCCTATAAAAGAAGGCTTAATGTTTAGGATTTAAACACACCTTTCATTTGCCTTCTTATCTTCTTAAGACATTTGTATCTTCTCTCTTTAGTATTATTTCACTTGTATTTGGAGTGTAATAAAATATTAGTTGTGTCCGAGGAGTAGGCAAAATTAGTCGAACCTCGTAAATTCTGGTGTTCTTTATATTGTTGTTTTATTGTCTTATTTATTATTTGGTGGCTACCATAATTTTTGGTATAGTAGTTGTGACTCATTCACACTATATACATTTGGCTTCCGCAACAATTGGTATCAGAGCCAAGGTATTATCTCGGTATGCTCTGTGGTTGCAGCGTAGTCTGATCTTCCACATCAGAAAAGATTTATCTTGGTAACTGAGTCAAGGTTCTGTCTCGGTATGCTCTGTGGTTGCAGCTTAGTCTGATCTTCCACACCCGAAAGGAAATAATCTTGATTTGTGTCGTCGGCTATTAAATAATATTTGTGTCAAAGATGGGAGACAATAAACAAGAAGAATCTACATCAAGTGTCAGCAATGCGTCATCATTGGTATCTTCGCTTATCACAAGAATTGTGTCAAATGCGAAATTTGCGGTAGAAATTTTTGACGGATCCAAACATTTTGGGATGTGGCAAGGCGAGGTTTTAAATGTCCTTTTTCAACAAGGGCTAGATCGGGCCATTGAATAAAAGAGACCAGATGCTATTGGAGAAGAAGATTGGAGAATTATCAACCGTGTTGCTTGCGATACCATTCGATCCAACCTTGCTAGGGAGCAGAAATATCCGTACACAAAGGAAACTTCTGCTAGTAAATTATGGAAAGCACTGGAGGATAAATTTTTGAAGAAAAACAGTCAAAATAAATTGTACATGAAGAAGAGATTGTTTCACTTCACCTATGTTCCTAGTACCACGATGAATGAACGTATCACCAGTTTCACTAAGTTGGTCACGAATTTACAAAATATGGATACAACTTATGATGATGGTGACTTGGCCTTGATGTTGTTGGCGTCACTTCCTGACGAGTACGAGCACCTTGAAACTACTCTACTCCATGGAAATGACGAAGTTTCTCTTAGAGAAGTTTGTTCGGCTTTATACAACTATGAACAAAGAAAGCGAGAAAAACAGAAGGGCGGAGATGGAGAAGCACTGTTCATGAGGGGCCGTCCTCAAAATCAAACAAGGACAAGGAAATGAAGATCTAAGTCAAGATCTAAACCCAGCAAAGATGAATGTGTCTTTTGTCGAGAAAAGGGGCACTGGAAGAAAGACTGTCCGAAGTTGAATAATAAGGCCAAATATAACAATGGAATGGCCATTATGGATTCAAATATAGCTAATTGCGATAATTTGAATTTCTCATTAGTTACAACGGAGTCGTCAACGTCATCAGACATATGGTTGATGGACTCGGCTTGTAGCTATCATATGTGTCCCAATAAGGATTGGTTTGTGGACTTTCAAGATGGAGAATATGGAGTCGTCCAAACAGCGGATAACAGCCCCCTTACCTCATATGGAATTGGTTCGATACGATTAAGGAACCATGATGGAATGATCAGAACATTAATAGATGTTCGATATGTACCGGGTTTGAAGAAAAATCTCATCTCTGTGGGAGCCCTGGAATCAAAAGGGTTCAAAATTATTGCAGAAAATGGAGTAATGAGAGTATGCTCCGGTGCACTAGTGGTAATGAAGGCTAATTGGAAGAACAATAACATGTACCGTTATCTCGGTAGTACAGTTATTGGGACAACAACAATGACGTCTAGTGACAACAAAGAGGCAGAAGCAACCAGGCTATGGCACATGCGCTTGGGACATGTTGGAGGAAAATCCTTGAAAACTCTATCGGATCAAGGATTGTTGAAAGGGGTAAAGGCTTGCAATTTGGAGTTTTGCGAGCATTGTGTCAAAGAAAAACAGACAATAGTTAAATGTGGTATAGCAATCCATAATACTAAAGGCATTTAGGATTATGTACACTCTGACGTTTGGGGTCCTTCCAAAACACCTTCGTTGGGTGGGAAGCACTATTTTGTGACCTTTGTTGATGATTTTTCCCGAAGAGTATGGGTGTATACAATGAAGAGCAAAGATGAAATGTTGGGAATTTTTCTCAAATGGAAGACGATGGTGGAGAATCAAACAGGCAGGAGGATCACGTGTATTCACAGAGACAATGAAGGTGAATACAAAAATGATTATTTCAGTAAGGTCTGTGAAAATGACGGCATCGTCCGACATTTCACTGTCAGACATACACCACAACATAATGGAGTGGCAGAACGCATGAATCGGACCTTGCTGGAGAAGGTACGATGTATGTTGTCCAATGTTGGCTTGGGCAAAGAATTTTGGGCTGAGGCAATTACATATGCATGCCACCTCATTAATCGCTTACCATCTGCTGCTATTGATGGCAAGACGCCATTTGAAAAATGGTATGGAAAGCCTGCTGTAGATTACGACTCTTTGCACGTGTTTGGCTCAACTGCATATTATTATATGACAGAGTCAAAATTGGATGCAAGGGCAAATAAGGCTATTTTTATAGGGATTACTTCTGGAGTCAAAGGATACCGCTTATGGTGTCCTATGACAAAGAAAGTAATATTCAGCAGGGATGTTACCTTCAATGAATTTGCTATGGTAAACAAGGTAACAAATGTAGATACCAAACAAGATGATGGCGTTTCTAAGCAGGTGGAGTTTGAGGGAAAATTTATTTTTCCTACACAAGAAGCAGAGGAGGAAACAAATGAAGATTATCCTCTGGAAGGAGAGCCAGTAGAGGATATTTCAACTCAGGAATCTCAACAACAACTTGAATCAATAGCAACCAGCAGGCCAAAAAGGAAAATAACGAAACATGTTCGTCTCATAGTGACAGTTTCTTGTGCAACCACAATTGCAGCTGATGATGTTCCTATCACCTATAAAGACGCAATCCAAAGTTCAGAAGAAGATACGTGGATGATTGCCACGAATGATGAAATACAGTCCCTTCATCAGAATCATACATGGAGATTGACCAATCTCCCAAATGGAAAGAAAGCAATTGGGTGCAAATGGGTATTTGCATAGAAGGAAGGATTTCCTAACCAAGTAAATGTTCTCTACAAAGCAAGATTGGTGGCCAAAGGATATGCTCAAAAGGAGGGGATTGATTACAATGAAGTATTTTCTCCAGTTGTAAAACATTCCTCCATTCAAATTATGTTGGCTTTGGTAGCACAGTTGGATTTGGAACTAGTTCAGATGGATGTAAAACCTACGTTTTTACATGGAAACTTGGAGGAGGAAATCTATATGACTCATCCAGAAGGATTCAAAGTTGCTGGAAAGGAAAATATGGTATGCAAACTTGAAAAATCATTGTACGGGTTGAAACAATCTTCTAGACAATGGTACATGCGATTTCACAAGTTTATGTTGCAGCAGGGGTACAAAAGAAGCAAATCCAATCATTTTGTGTATTTGCGCAAGCTTAAAGATAGTTCCTTTATATATTTTCTCCTATATGTTGATGATATGTTGATAGCTTCCAAGAATTCGGAAGAAATTGATAAGTTGAAGATTCAACTGAAGAAGGAGTTCGAGATGAAGGATCTGGGTGAGGCGAAGAAAATTCTTGGCATGGAGATAATAAGAGATAGACGTTCAAAGAAACTCTGTTTATCTCATAAAGAATATTTGAAGAGAGTACTACAACGTTTTGGCATAAATGACAAGACTAAACCAGTTAGTACTCCATTTGCTCCCCATTTTAAGCTAAGTACTACTATGTCGCCATTGGATGAAGCTGAACAAGAGTATATGTCAAAGGTACCATACGCAAATGCTGTTGGTAGCTTGATGTATGCAATAGTATGTACGAGACCTGACATTTCACAAGTTGTTGGAGTTATTAGCAGATATATGCACAATGCAAGCTGTGAAGTGGATTCTGCGGTATATTCATAATACTATAGATGTCGGGTTAATTTTTGAGCAGGAAGGCAATCAGTCTGTAGTTGGATATTGTGACTCAGATTTTGCGGGTGAACTCGACAAACGAAGATCAACTATTGGTTATGTGTTTACTTTTGCAAAGGCACCAGTTAGTTGGAAGTCTACTTTGCAGTCAACAGTTGTTTTGTCTACAACAGAGGTAGAGTACATGGCTATTACAGAGGCTGTGAAAGAGGCAATTTGGCTTCAAGGATTGCTAAAGGAGCTTGGTGTTGAACAAAAGGGTATCACAATTTTTTGTGATAGTCAAAGTGCTATTCAATTAGCGAAGAACCAAGTTTATCATGCAAGGACGAAGCACATTGATGTTCGGTATCATTTCGTACGAGAAATCATAGAAGAAGGTGGAGTCACTATGAAGAAAATTCATACTACGGATGTAACGACCCGGCCCGTCGTTACGGGAATTACCACCCCGTTATGTTGAAATTGTATGTTTTATGCTTTTATATCGGTGTTAAAGTCTATCGGGTGAGTTAGGAGTGATTTGGATTGGAAATGAGGCATATAGCCTTTGTGAAGGGAACTTGAATAAGGAAAGTCAACCCGGAGTTGACTATTTGGTTAGAGGGCTCGGAATCGGATTTTGATGATTCGATTAGTTCCGGGAGGTGATTTGTGACTTAGAGGAGCGATCGGAATTGAATTTGGAGGCCGGTGTAGAAATAGGCTTGAATTGGCTAAGGTTGAATTTTGGCGAAATCCGAACGGTAGGTGAGATTTTGATCCGGGGGTCGGAATGGAATTCTGACAGTTGCAGTAGCTCCGTTAGGTGATTTTGGATGTGCCTGCAAAATTTCAGGTCATTCGGACGTCGTTTGGTCGAGTTTTTGATTGAATGTGTAATTCGGAATGTTTTAAGGAATTTAGGCTTGAATTCGATGCGAATTATGGGTTTTGATGTTGTTAGACGTGTTTTGAGGATTGGAACAAGTTCGAATAAGGTATTAAGATGTGTTGGTGTGTTTGGATGAGGTCCCGGGGGCCTCGGGGTGTTTTCGGATGGTTAAACGGAAGAAAATCATGGAAATTGCAGGTTGAAGAGTTCTGGTTCTGTCATTTTCGCTCCTGCGGAAATGTGGTCGCAGGAGCGAGTCCGCAGAAGCGGATATTGGAGCGCCGAAGCGCTTGTGATCGCTGAAGCGGAAAGGAGCCCGCAGGTGCGGCACCGCTGAAGCGGATGTTGAGCCGCAGAAGCGGCCAAGGGCTATGGGGGAAATATCGCAGAAGCGGAAGGCTAGCCGCTTAGGCGAGTCCGCAGAAGCGGACACCTAGCCGCAGAAGCGGAAATTTCCGCAGGAGCGGTCGAGTCTTCGCAGAAGCGGACGCGCAGAGGCGGTCCGTATATCGTAGAAGCGGAAATGGCCGGCTAGGCCTGGAACCGCTGAAGCGACACTTTGGTCGCGGATACGGGTGCATAGGAGCGGAAAATATTCCGCAGAAGCGAAAATCGCTGTAAGTAAGTGTATCAGAAGTTAGAAAAATTTCAGAACATTTCACACATTTTGGGTCTCGGCTTTTGAGGCGATTTGGGCGATTTTGAAGAGAAATTCAAGGGAAATCATCAGGTAATCATCTATGGACTTAAACTATGATTAGTATTGGTAATATTATGCAATTATATCATGAAAATGGAGGAATTTGGGGTAAATTATGGAGGATTTAGCCCTAGGCTTGAACTTTAGAAAATCAAGGTTTTGAATGGGCAAATGGAGTCCGAATTTGGTAAAATTGATATGCTTAGACTCGTATTGAGATGAGGGTTCCGAATATGTGACTTTCGTAATTTTTCGACAAGCGTACCGAAAGTCGAGTTTTGACAACTTTGGGAATTTTGATGTAAATTGAGTTGTATTGATTGGGTGTCGTCCCATTGGCCTAATTTGTTGTATTTCTAATGTATTTGATCAGATTCTACGCGTGCGGAGCTTGATACTCGTGGCAAGGGCATTGCGGAGTAGTCGTCGCACCGTATTGAGGTGAGTAATAGATGTGGGTGATGACCAGCGGGTTCGAAACCCCGGTATACCACTTTGTGACGCTGTATAGCGGCGAGACACGTACTCTCTTGGGAGTGCGGGGTCGATCATGAACTGTAGACTATATATTAGTCCGACCTGTTGATACTGTATTATAGGCTATTCTTGAGCCGTCGAACCTCCTTCTCGGATGGTTGCATATATATATATTGTAATGATGGCCACTCTTGAGCCGAGGAACCCCCTTCTTGGGCGGTTGATTATACATGTGGGCCGTGAGCTAGTATTGGATCCCGCGAGGATCGTTATCATTGTCTTATCATATAGACATGCTAGTTTACTACTAGTCCGCAGCTATTTTTGTTATTATGCTAATTCCAATCTGTGGAACTTGATATTACTGTTTTCCAACTGAAAAATGATAAAAGAGTTTTCAAAAACTACTTTTTAGCCTGCGAGGCTGTATCTGCATATTAGCTGACTAGTAGTGGATCGGGCTGCACGCCGCAGCGAGATATATGTTGGATCGGACTGCACGCCGCAGGAATATCTCTATGAGATGTGCTTGGGCTGTAGGAGCCCCTCCGGAGTCCGAACCCCCACAGTGAGCACGGGTACCCAAAATTGGAGTCGGGCTACGCGCCGTAGCGGTCATATCATGCATTGCATTGCATTTAGCTACATCTGCTAGCTGTTATACTGTTTTGCTGGTACTTATTGGTACAGGTACAGTTGATATTGATTCTGTGACAGGGTATTCGATTATAGCTTTGCATAGTGCTTTATTGCGGATTTCTTATCTGCGCTGTCTTACCCTTGTTTATTACCACTGAGTCTGGCAGTACTCATTTTACTCCCTGCACCTTGTGTGCAGATCCAGGTACCTCTCAGCAGTGATCCAGTATCTGTGCGAAGCGACATTTGTGGGATATACGAGGTAGCTGCAGAGTCCGCAGGACCCGATATTCCTTCCTACTGTCTTTTGATTTTTGTATTGACATTTCTTTCCGCACTTGGTATCTTGTAAACCTTTATACACTCATGTTCAGTAGAGGCTCATGACTCTTGACCCTTCGGTCTATGGGAGTTAGTATATTTTGGGACTTGGTTTCCCCGTTGTTGGTATATGTATTACTATTGTTTCATATTTTGAAATGCTTAAATGGGTTAAAGAGAGCTTCAAGCTCCGTTGTTGATATTGATTGGTCAGGCTGGCTTAGCAATGTGCTGGGCGCCATCACGACCGGATTTGGGGTCGTGACAAGTTGGTATCAGAGCCTAGGTTTACTAGGCCTCGTGAGTCTTGAGCCGGTTAGTAGAGTCTTGTGGATCGGTACGGGGACGCTTGTACTTATCCTCGGGAGGCTGCGAACCTTTAGGAAAACTTCACTTTTCTTGAACTCTGTCGTGCGCACTTGATTCAGCTTGAGATATAATTTTTGAAATTCCTTCCATACATCTGTGTACGCATCGAGCGCTCATTAATGTAATTGCCTTATGGCTTGTGATTTCCCCGAACGAGAAGCAAGATATAATCTCTGTGAGATCATGTTGGGCCAGTCGGAAAGACTTGAGGCTGGACCTTGTTTATGACTTGAGCATCGATGTGCTGATTTTGTGAGTGGTGGCAATAGATAATGTATTGAGGGTTTGAAACCCCGTATTTGCACTACACAGTGCTGTCCTGAGATGGAACACGCGTCATGTGACGAGTGTGGTGGTATTATGACTGGGGATTTGGACTTGATCCTTCCCGATTGATAGATTACTATGTATAATGACTGAGACTGACTTATATCGATGTATTTGGGCTAGTAGCCGTGTTTGGGGCCTTGTGCCGATCTGTAGAGTATTAGGGAGGCTTACTAATGGATGAGCTGTTAATTGTTCGACTCTTATCTAATTTGTTGTGTAGCCCAGAGCTATGGGCATGGTGAATAATTATCATATCTCGTAATTGGAAGGTAAAGTGCCTTAGGTGTAGTGGAACGAGTTTAAACTCGGGAAGACTAAAGTGATTTTGCTATGTGTATCCTGGTGGAAGGTATTGTGATGAAATGCTAAATTGAGAAGAAGTAGGAGGGTTGATCCTCATGTGTAATTGAAAGGTATTTGATATGTGTTATGATTCGAGCAGGTACAGCAGCGCAGGTTCAAGTATAAATTGTGATAATATGATTCGTATAGTATTGAGATTTAATGTTGTTGAAATACATTGTGATATCTTGTTGAGTTGTGGGTGTATTGTTAGAATGGTTTGGTGATTCTCTGGTAGGTGGATAGGCCAATTTACAAAGGGAACTCTGCCGAATGTTTTTTGGGAAAATTTGGGACTTAGAAAAGCTTTTTGTCATCCAAAAGAGTGGGCGTAACTGTTGTGTGTGAATGAATGCAAGAATTGCAAAAGAATTAATATTTCTGATGATTCGAACCTCCGCCGAAGCTTGTAAATGACTTGAGTTTAATCTAACTAGAACTTTGTTGCATCTTTTGAGTAAGAAGGCTATGAGTGGCTAAAAGTGCTTTGATGTATGACTCCGAGCTAAGTTGGGGAGGTTGTTATTGATTAACTGATTGCACTGTCGTGTTGTTGTGTTGGCTCTGTCTCTAGGTATGTTGGGAAATTTTGATAAAGGTTATGGTGCTTCGTAGATATGAAGAAATACTAGGATGTTGTGAACTTATGTTGGTGAAGAATGTTCGGTGTATAGAAAAGAAAGATAGCTAATTGTATCGGTATGTAATCATGTTTTGCGGTGTCAAAGTTCTAGCAAGGAACGAGTGGTTATGTTCAATAAGACAGTTGAATTACAACTGAATAAGGGTAAATGACGCCCGAGAATAGTCCTGTGGTGTTCCAGATTTTACTTGTAACGGATGCATTAAGATTATGTATGTGGCTAAAGATGGTGTTTTCGTTAGAAGGGATCAAGACTTGTTCTATGTTATGTGAACGATGGGATTCTATGTCTCCGTATTGGAAGGTAATAATACTAATTCAAAAATCGCATGAAGTTCTTCAAAACAAGTATTGTAGAATGTGGTACTCCTGGGAAACATTGAGAGTGGCCTATGGGTTTTAGACCGTGTGGTCTTATGTACGAGTCTCGTGTGGTAACATGAGTTGAGTTATGGTAGTGCTACCGTAAAGGCTAATACTAAGTTAAAGATGGTTCAGAAAAGAAATTGAGTAAATGGAGCAACTTGTTAATAAATCAAAGCGGTATGATAAGGAATACGATTAATTCCCGGTAGGTGTTTGAAGTAATGAGTCTTGCAGATGTTGTGCAACAAAGCTCTTGAGTGCTGGCAGTTGTGTAACTTGATATGGGTATAAGGACTCAGTCCTGGCAGTTTAACTTATGCAATGTAATTGGGAGAAAGAGTTATGATGAGTTTTACCGTGGTTTGAAAATAAGTGTACTTTTCCTGTTGGTATGCAAGGCTTGGAATGTGTAATGAGTTTTTTTTTCTATATGGGATCATGAAAGCCCTTGACTAGTTGAGTGCGCCGATGGTTGCGGCGTAGGATATGAATATGAATTTCCATGTTATCATAGTGTGGTATGGTATATGCGATGTGTTATAGAAAGTTGATAATGGCATATTCAAGGTTTTGTGATCAGTTCATAATATATGAGGAGTCATTAAAACTATTTAGCAGCGCGGGCGGCTGCAGGTGATTTAAAGAATCGGTCTTTCTGGTGACTAAAGAAAATGGTACTGCTATTCTAGTAATTTGGCAGGGTATATGGTCCAAAAGGACAAGGTAATGTAAACTGATAATATCCGGTGGTATGGTGGTATTCTCTTGTTGGATCGACTATAATAACTGAGTCGTTGATGGCATAGTGAAGTTTCTGAATGGCTTTCGTGGTATGAATGGACGCTTGATGTGCGTTATGTATTTGTATAGTGAA
Organism: Nicotiana noctiflora; assembly: GCA_032618575.1. Taxonomy (NCBI): domain Eukaryota; kingdom Viridiplantae; phylum Streptophyta; class Magnoliopsida; order Solanales; family Solanaceae; genus Nicotiana; species Nicotiana noctiflora. The sequence continues at coordinate 472,803 of JASVEL010012702.1, forward strand.
GTACGGGATCAGGCATTGTGATTCATGTGTTATATATGTGTTGGAGACTTGAAGTTCTCGTTAGTCCGCCTATGTAGTGGTTGTATATCATGTGTATCGACACTGTTTTGTGATTATTGAAAATTAGAAGCTCTAGTGGCTTTCTCTCTCGGCTTGATATGACGAATTTGGTTTATGATACTTGATTGCTGGCTGGTCATCATTGGGCCAGGTTATCTAGACTAATGTTATATAGACTATGATGGTATGGCACAAATTGTGTAGCAAAGTGCATCAGAGTATGCTCCAGCGGGGTAGTTGTACCTCAGGACCAGCAGACGGCTGGCGGGTATTGCTTGTTCGGTTGGGCCTTCGTGGCGGATATCAGATGCAGAGGTTTCTATCGTTGATTTGGTTCCGGTATTGAGTAACTTTGTCGGATATGCTTCTTGTGGCCGAACTTGAGGCTATATATGTTTACCATAATGAGCCATTTGACTCGACGCGCATTTCTTTGGCGAGGGTTCTATATTGGATCGGGTGGCACGTCGCCACGGGTATGTCATTGGAGCGGGTTGCACGCCGCAACAGTGTAATGTGAAAATAGAGTTAGTTATATATTACCTGGTATACAATACTTCCTAGCTTCTGAGGAAAAGTCCGTATTGAGTATCGTTTGGCGAATGGCACATCGGTTGTGTCCTTTCAGGATGTGATAGCATACATTAATTGTTTCACCGTGGGTGAGGTTGATTGCTTGGGTTCAGACCTAGATCTGTGCGTGGATGACCTTTTTGAGCTTGGTAACTTGAGGTGTTTCATGAGTAATAGTGTTTGGATAGAATCATAAATTGTGGCAAGGCCACGTGATGTTATGACCTCTCGAGGAGGATTCGGGTACTTTATTTCTATAATGCGAGACGCGGTCTGAGTTCTATATTATGATGGCACAGAGGGATTAAATTGCAGCTCTATTTGCTGGAGACAGTTGTCATGAATTGAGTTGTCATGATTCGAGTGTGTGCATACGTTTCTATTGGAGCCTATGTTGTGCTCGTCGTGGCTTAGGCCGGTGTTGAGGTGTTTATCACCAGTGTGGTGTGTTATAATCGAAATGACCGTTGGAGTCATTAATGAATACGAGCATATTGGATCTTAGCTTGTTAGAAAGGTAGAAACCGAGGTTTGGCTCCGAAACCTATCGTGATATGAGTTTTAAAAAGGGAAATAGATTCACGAATGGTTAACCTGAGAGATGGGTTCGGTATATCGCGTGCTTCAGCTGCCGTGGGCAGGATATGGAGGTGTTGGAATAAGACTCTATCTAATGAAAGAGGTTTTCAGCTAGTATTTGGTGATTGTGGCTAGTTGTTGTGATTAGAGACTATCGTCTCGAGTGATTGGGTTGTTTGATACATCATATGATCTCACCCGGAGTGGTGAGTATGGCTTATTGCAGTGGATTCTAGTGTATCCTGAGTACAGGAATGGGAGTAGCAATTGGTATATGATTTCAGAAAGTACAATGTGGTTTATGGTTAAGATGGTCTGTGAGATTTCAGCTATATGGTGTTTCAGGCTTATGAGAGACAGGGCGACGTGTGATCGCCCGAATATATGCTGGGTAAGGTCATTCAGCTATTGAGTTGCTTCTAGTACCACTCTGGTACGCTCGAGGACGAGCGTTTGTTTAAGTTGGGGAGAATGTAACGACCAGGCCCGTCGTTACGGGAATTACCACCCCGTTATGTTGAAATTGTATGTTTTATGCTTTTATATCAGTGTTAAAGTGTATCGGGTGAGTTAGGAGTGATTTGGATTGGAAATGAGGCATATAGCCTTTGTGAAGGGAACTTGAATAAGGAAAGTCAACCCGGAGTTGACTATTTGGTTAGAGGGCTCGGAATCGGATTCTGATGATTCGGTTAGTTTCCGGGAGGTGATTTGTGACTTAGAGGAGCGATCGGAATTGAATTTGGAGGTCCGGTGTAGAAATAGGCTTGAATTGGCTAAGGTTGAATTTTGGCGAAATCCGAACGGTAGGTGAGATTTTGATCCGGGGGTCGGAATGGAATTCGACAGTTGCAGTAGCTCCGTTAGGTGATTTTGGATGTGCCTGCAAAATTTCAGGTCATTCGGACGTCGTTTGGTCGAGTTTTTGATTGAATGTGTAATTCGGAATGTTTTAAGGAATTTAGGCTTGAATTCGATGCGAATTATGGGTTTTGATGTTGTTAGACATGTTTTGAGGATTGGAACAAGTTCGAATAAGGTATTAAGATGTGTTGGTGTGTTTGGATGAGGTCCCGGGGGCCTCGGGGTGTTTTCGGATGGTTAAACGGAAGAAAATCATGGAAATTGCAGGTTGAAGAGTTCTGGTTCTGTCATTTTCGCTCCTACGGAATTATGGTCGCAGGAGCGAGTCCGCAGAAGCGGATATTGGAGCGCAGAAGCGCTTGTCATCGCGGAAGCGGAGGTGAGCCCGCAGGTGCGGCACCGCTGGAGCGGAAGGTGAGCCGCAGAAGCGGCCAAGGGCCATGGGGTGAAGGATCGCAGAAGCGGACTGGTAGCCGCTTAGGCGAGTCCGCAGAGGCGGACGCCTAGTCGCAGAAGCGGGAAAACCCGCGGGAGCGAGAGGATCTTCGCAGAAGCGGTCACGCGCAGAGGCGGTCCGTATATCGCAGAAGCGGAAATGGCCGGCTAGGCCTGGAACCCCTGAAGCGACCCTTTGGTCGCGGATACGGGTGCATAGGAGCGGAAAATATTCTGCAGAAGCGAAAATCGCTGTAAGTAAGTGTATCAGAAGTTAGAAAAATTTCAGAACATTTCACACATTTTGGGTCTCGGCTTTAGAGGCGATTTGGGCGATTTTGAAGAGAAATTCAAGGGAAATCATCGGGTAATCATCTATGGACTTAAACTATGATTAGTATTGGTAATATTATGCAATTATATCATGAAAATGGAGGAATTTGGGGTAAATTATGGAGGATTTTGCCCTAGGCTTGGACTTTAGAAAATCAAGGTTTTGAATGGGCAAATGGAGTCCGAATTTGGTAAAATTGATATGCTTAGACTCGTATCGAGATGAGGGTTCCGAATATGTGACTTTCGTGATTTTTCGACAAGCGTACCGAAAGTCGGGTTTTGACAACTTTGGGAATTTTGATGTAAATTGAGTTGTATTGATTGGGTGTCGTCCCATTGGCCTAATTTGTTGTATTTCTACTGTATTTGATCAGATTCTACGCGTGCGGAGCTTGATTCTCGTGGCAAGGGCATTGCGGAATAGTCGTCGCGCTGTATTGAGGTGAGTAATATATGTGGGTGATGACCAGCGGGTTCGAAACCCCGGTATACCACTTTGTGACGCTGTATAGCGGCGAGACACGCACACTCTTGAGAGTGCGGGGTCGATCATGAACTGGAGACTATATATTAGTCCGACTTGTTGATACTGTATTATTGGCTATTCTAGAGCCGTCGAACCTCCTTCTCGGATGGTTGCATATATATATATATATATATATATATATATATATATATATATATTGTGATAATGGTCACTCTTGAGCCGAGGAACCCCTTCTTGGGCGGTTGAGTATACATGTGGGCCGTGAGCCAGTTATTGGAACCCGCGAGGATCGTTATCATTGTCTTATCATATAGACATGCTAGTTTACTACTAGTCCGCAGCTATTTCTGTTATCATGATATTTCCAATCTCTGGAACTTTGACATACTGTTTTCAATCGAAAAATGATAAAAGAGTTTTCAAAACAACTTTTGAGCTGCGAGGCTGTATCTGCATATTAGCCGACTAGTAGTGGATCGGGCTGCACGCCGCAGCGAGATATATGTTGGATCGGACTGCACGCCGCACAGGAATATCTCTATGAGATGTGCTTGGGCTGTAGGAGCCCCTCCGAGTCTGAACCCCCACAGTGAGCACGGGTACCCAAAATTGGAGTCGAGCTACGCGCCGTAGCGGTCATATCATGCATTGCATTGCATTTAGCTACATCCGCTAGCTGTTATGCTATTTATTGGTATTTGTTGGTACAGGTACAGTTGATATTGATTCTGTGACAGGGTATTCGATTATAGCTTTGCATAGTGCTTTATTGCGGATTTCTTATCTGCGCTGTCTTACCCTTGTTTATTACCACTGAGTCTGGCAGTACTCATTTTACTCCCTGCACCTTGTGTGCAAATCCAGGGTACCTCTCAGCAGTGATCTAGTAGCTGTGCGAGGCGACGTTTGTGGGATATACGAGGTAGCTGCAGAGTCCGCAGGACCCGATATTCCTTCTTATTGTCTTGATTTTTGTATTGACTTTTCTTTCCGCACTTGGTATCTTGTAAACTTTTATACACTCATGTTCAGTAGAGGCTCATGACTCTTGACCCTTGGTCTATGGGAGTTGGGGTATTTTGGGACTTGGTTTCCCCGTTGTTAGTATAAGTATTACTATTGTTTCATATTTTGAAATGCTTAAATGGGTTAAAGAGAGCTTCTAGCTCCGTTGTTGATGTTGATTGGTCAGGCTGGCTTAGCAATGTGCTGGGCGCCATCACGACCGGATTTGGGGTCGTGACAACGGAGAATCCTGCTGATATGCTCACAAAGGTGTTGATTGCGACCAAGTTTCAACATTGTTTGGATTTGATCAACATTGTTAAACACTGAAGATTGAAGATGAAGGCACAATCAAAATTTGTTACTGAGAGAAAATAAAAGATGTGAAATTTTGCCAAGGTGGAGATTTGTTGAATATGGCAGCATCCCACATCGATGGGTTACCAAAATTGGATGGGAATTTTCCTTATAAAAGAAGGCTTAATGTTTAGGATTTAAACACACCTCTCATTTGCCTTCTTATCTTCTTAAGGCATTTGTATCTTCTCTCTTTAGTATTATTTCACTTGTATTTGGAGTGGAATAAAATATTGGTTGTGTCCGAGGAGTAGGCAAAATTAGCCGAACCTCGTAAATTCTAGTGTTCTTTATATTGTTGCTTTATTGTCTTATTTATTATTTGGTGGCTGCCATAATTTTTGGTATAGTAGTTGTGACTCATTCACACTATATACATTTGACTTCCGCAACACATATGAACAAATTGGTCACAGGTAAGGGCGGAGACAAGATCTCCACAAAGGGGTTTTAAAGAAAAACGTTTAAAAAAATTGTAGTTAGTGGAAATTTATCATATAACCTTAAGAAGATTTTGAACCCCCTTAACCACAAAGCTACACTTTTGAACTATGTTAAGGAGATTCAAAACTTAATATATAAGGTATAAAAACAGATTTTGCCTTATATACACGATCTAATTTTTTTGGCGAAAGCCACCCTCCTAAAAATTGATGTTTGCCCCTAGATAAGTCTTCGGCCAATCTCCACGTTATCTTTTCAAGCAACTGGTCGCAGCATTTTGTACAAATGGTTAAGTTGAGTTCTAAATATGATTTGATTATTTGCAACTTTATATTAAATTAAGTTAATCATAAATAAAATTTGAACTTTTAAAATATTGATTTTGTGGCTTGAAGTTAGTGCCGCTATCTTAGAAAACTGAAAGTCGTAGAGCTATATTTTCTGGCACTGTAAAATTACCAGAATGTCGCTATTGATGTATTTAAACTTTCATGTTTATGGAGTGCAATTTAATATTTTTTACCTTAATTATGTCCATGTGAAAGTTAAAGTAATAGATCTCTTAATACTATTTTTTTCATTTAACCAATATATTTAATTTTTTCATTGGTTTTGATAATTTAAGAGGCTGAACAGACAGTTTGATTTTGGGTATATCCTACGCTAACGAAACTATAATACTATAATATTAATACTCACTTCTAAAAGAATTATTTAAGAAATAGATGCTAATTTCTGTAAACCCAACATTTCTTTGAATTTGTGTTTAAAATAAATCTTGATCACAGTCAAATGACAATATTGGCAAATAAAACAATAACTTCAAAGGACAAAAAAAAATTAGTAATGCTTTAGCGAAAGAGTGCTTAGATCTTTTATGTTCGGCAAGAGACAACAGAACAAGTTCAAGCTGATACATACCATATTTTTCAATTAACTAACTTCGAAGTCATTCTTTAATAATTTTCGTTAAAACTAACAGTGTTGATATGTCCAGAACTTGAAACAAATTTAATTAGTTAAAAGTCTACCAGACTTCCTACAGAATTCAAAAGTGCATAAGTAGCTAAAACTCGAGCTCATTTATTCTACTTATAACTACTTATGGGAGAAAAATTAAGTAGATAGTGTATTATAGTTGTCTAAAAGAGTTAAATATATTTTGCTAGATTTTGTTCGACGTGGTTGCTACTACCAATGGTTTTAACGTGGTTATTTATGTGTCAATAATAATTAGGTTAACAACAGTTTTGACATTTTATTTATAAAAACTTACATTTCTTTCACAGAATAATAGCCACCAGCTGCATTACATATTTAATCTTTTCATCTTGACCCAATTTTTTTTACTATTTAGGGATAATTAACAGTTGTCGGAAACAAAAATCGCTATCCTACTTTTGAGCTCTTTCTAATATGTGGGCCCATTTGCATTTAACAAAGAAAGTACAGCAAAGATAAAAATGCGAGAAACTGAAGAAAAGAAAATGGGCGTGACAGCAAGTGTTCCAAGCCAAGTCACTACTAAGAAAACCAGGGTTTAGCGACGGACAAAATCTGTAGCTAAACTGAAAAATCCGTTGCTTATCTCATTTAGCGACGGATTAGCAACGGATTATCAAAAGATTCTGCTAGCAACGAGCATTTTAGCGACAGATTAGCGATGACGTTCGTAGCTAATTCCAGTTTTTTTTGTAGTGCTAGTGTCGCATGTTTAATAACACGTGTCACCCAAGTTTACTGTATAATTTTTGTTGCTTTTTGTATAGCTTTTTGATGCGCCTACTTCTATAATAAGAGAAAATACGTCTAAAAATTGCACGCTTTCCCTCTTCTGCTGAGTCGGTGTTTTTATAACAGGCCACGTGGACTTTTTCCTTGGAAGAACTTCGGTGCTAATCTAGCTAAAAAATTATATGAGGTTTATTTTTCCCCTGTTCTTCTTCTGTTTCTCTTCATATTTTTGGTCGTTTATACGGGTAAATATTCTTTCTTTCTCACAAATTTTTTTAGCAAAAGGCTTCACTCAGAAGAGTTGTACCATAATTGGTAATATAAGTTTTCCTCAATTAATCGCCTTTTCTACTATTCGGTCACATGTCACAAATGCACCCTATTTCACGTTACTCTCAGATCCCTGTGACAAGGCCTGTGAATCAGCAACCCAACTATGGCTTCTATAATAAGAGAATAATAATATGAAATCATATTGATATATAGTAACATAAAATCGTCTTGTTATTCCCTAATTTAGTCAACATAGAGAAAGCTAAAAGTTTATTAATCATAAAATGCATCAGTTTGCTCTTTATTCTCAAGCAGCAGAGTGTTGTCATCCCTACTTAAAAAGTCTTATAGTGGACTATGGTTCTACTATTCACAATGTAAAAAATAATGTTTAATTTTGAGAAGCTTTCAAGTTAATCTTTTGCCTTTTCTTCTTACTGGCATTCAAACATTCTTTAAGATATCTTCTTTTGCTAAAGCGCATTTTTTTTGAATAGCAACTGTAACCACTATGTTTTAGTACGCTTGCAGACTTGCAGTGTTATTTCTTTCCTGACGATGAATTTTATATTGTTTAACAATTTTAGAATTTTTGTGCCAACAGATATTTGGGAGCAACAAATTTTAATATTGATGGACTCTCGACAAACAAACAAACGTCCATATGAAAAGAAATGTGCTGATAGGAATGTTAGACGCCGTGAACAATATAGAATTAAGCCGGCCAATGAAGATAGTGCACTAGCATTACATGAAGTGCTCACAAATCATGTGTTACAACGTAGTCACTTTGGGAGAATTGGGAGAATGACTTCAACCATCTCTACCGATACATCATCAGGACATTCACAGTATACTCCTAATATAATGGACTCCTCTGATACTTCCAAAACATGTTAGTATATTAACTCTATATCACAATGTATACAGCATGAGTAACCGTTTCACTATTATTGCAAATATAATTTCTTTGTGTGCACGAATATTTATCTAAGTTTAATAATGTAAACATTTGTTGCGCTTATGCTTACTATGCAAAGAGTAAAGTTACATTGCTTTCATCATTTCCTACTTTCGACAAACGAAATCCTCTTTGCACTTATGAGAAAGGCAAGTTACTGAAATTTGTCGTAAGTTTACACTAATATACAAGACATATTAATGTTAATTAAAAAATTACTTATGTGGTAGGTTCAACATCGGCTGTACCTAATGAACAAAATGACACAGTTGACATAGTGATAACTAAAGGTTTGTATTTGTGTCTTCTTTGAATAATATCATTTGTGCTTACTGTTTCACTCCTTACAACATCTAGAACATGCAGGTCGCAGTCGAAATAATAAAGCTGCTATGAATATTAAAATACGGTCAGACTATGTACCGTTAAAAAAGACTCAAAACTGTAAATTCTGCTCTGCAAGACGATTTGAATATGAATCTCCTGGATTTTGTTGTGGCACTGGTACAGTTAAGATAATTTCACATCGAATGTCTGCAAAGCTTCATAATCTATACTTCGAGAATAATGAAAAATTCCAACACTTTCGAACATACATCAGAACATATAATAATTCGTTTGCATTTACATCACTTGATGTAAATTATGATACAGACTTAGCGCGAAGAAATCGTGGTATCTATACTTTTAGAGTTCAAGGACGAATGTACCACCTAATAGATGATTTGTATCCCGAAGAGAGAAAACCAAAAAATCTACAGTTATACTTTTATGATAACAACAACGAGTTAGCAAATAGAATGGCATGCTCTAACAAAGTCAATGAATCTATAGTGAGTGAATTGATGGACATGTTGAAGGTTTTTTATCCGATCTTTGATAGATATTCCTGAGCTACAGAACTTCCATATTGGACTCAAATGTGATCCTGGTTTAGATCAGCGAGTATATAATTTGCCAACTTCATCAGAAATTGCTGCAATATGGGTTGAGAACAATGACAATAATATAACTCATGTCCCACACATTCAAATATATACCCATAGCAACATAACACAAATAGTGAACTATTACTACGGATGTTATGACGCCTTACAATATCATTTGTTGTTTCCATACGGACAAAATGGGTGACATTGTGGTATTAAGAAAATTCCTAAAGCAAAAAATATTCGTGAAAATTATACTCATGAATGTGAAGAGTTATCAAACATACGAAATCTTTGCTCTCTCAATTCATATCTTCAAATTGAAGCTCAAACTTTAGAAAAAGGAAAGAAAAAAAGAGATACAGTTTCTGCTCGTGAATATTATTGTTATAAACTTCAAATGAGAAATGATGATGAAGACGAGTTACTACACACTGGTAGACTATTTCAGCAATATTCAGTTGATGAATACATAAAAATTGAAACCCAAAGATTGGATTTTGCTTCGTTCAATCAAGATTTATTTAGAATGGATATATTACAAGGACTTCTAGATATTTTAAGACTTGGCGAACGAGATTCTTCTAACATTGGTAAGCAAAAATTCCTTTCAGCTTCTTCCACCTGAAGCTACATGGCGTTTATTTGGTTTTTCTATTAGTGAAATGTATCCAAGCGTTTATCACCTTCAGCTACATCTTAAAGGGCATCAACTTGTTTCTTTTAAAGGCAATACAAATATAAATACAATCATTAATAATCGTATGATTAATAAAACAACGTTGACAGAATTTTTCCAGATGAACAGAACCAACAAAGATGCCATAAAGCTTAACTTATTATACAAAGAATTTCCTGAACATTTTGTATGGTCAACTACCGACAAAACCTGGACACGACGACAACAACGTTGTGCCGTTGGTCGTATCGTAACGTGTCACCCAACTGAAGAAGAACGATATTATCTGAGACTACTATTGTTGAACGTGAGGGGACCGAAATCATATAAAGATCTTCGAACTATAAATGGGGAACATTATACTACTTTTAGAGAATCCGCAGAAAAAAGAGGACTATTACACTGTGATAACAGTTTAATTGATTGCATGCCAGAGGCAGCAAGTTACCAAATGCCATATAGTTTAAGACGTTTATTTGCTACCTTATTAGTGTATTGTAATCCAGCCAATCCAAAAGAAATATGAAAATAATTTGAAGAATCAATGTCAGAAGATTTCAGAGTGTTACGTAATGTTGAAAGGAAAGATATTCAATATCAAGTTTTAAATCAGATTAATGATATTTTACACTCTATGGGTCTTAATGTAAACGAATATGAGCTTATCCCAGAAATAGTTCGAACATCTACATTGGAAAAAGAAGCAAATGAGGTATTCTTTGAAAGAACCATCATGGTTACTGAAGAGGATATACTGTTACACAAAAAATTGAATGCAAAATAGTTACAAGCATATAATGTGATTATTGATTGAGTATTTTCCAAGAAACCAGGAGCTTTTTTTATTGATGGTCCAGGAGGAACTGGAAAAACTTTCTTATATCGTGCCTTATTAGCGACCGTACGTAGTAAAGGATATATAGCTCTAGCAACTGCTACTTCTGGTGTTGCTGCTTCAATTCTTCCAGGTGGACAAACTGCACATTCACGTTTTAAAATACCTATAGACATTGATGAAAATTTCAGTTGTAATATTAGCAAACAAAGTTCAACTGCAGGTTTGTTTCGTGATGCAAAATTAATTGTATGGGATGAAGTGTCTATGGCTAAAAAAAAGAATGCTTGATGTATTTGACTTGCTCTTAAAAGATCTTATGGATACAAATATGCTATTTGGGGGAAAAGTCGTCGTTTTTGGAGGTGACTTTAGACAAACTCTTCCAGTTGTTCGAAACGGGAAAAAAGAAGATTTCATTAGTGAAAGTTTACTATATTCTACAATTTGGGACGAACTCGAAAAATTGCAACTATCTGAGAATATGAGGGCAAAAACAGATCCTGCTTTTTGTGATTACTTGATGAGAATTGGAAATGGGCAAGAAAAGGTAAACTCTAATAACAAAATTGAACTTCCAGATTCTTTATTTATTCTTTTTACAACCGAAGAAGAAATTTAGATCATTTATTCGCTACGACATTCTCAAATGCACAAGCATGCTCCTCTAACTCTTGTTCGGCAATCAATGATATTTTAATTAAAAAATTTCCAGAAAAACCAACTACATTTGTTGCTATTGACGAAACAGTTGAACCTAATGATCAAAGTCAATTTGAAGATCTATTACATACTTTGAATCATGCTGGTTTACCACCTTATAAATTAACTTTGAAGGAGAACTGTCCCATTATATTATTGCGTAACTTGAATCCATATGAAGGCTTATGCAATGGTACACGATTGATATGCTGCGATGTTAAGACACATGTTATTAGTGCTAAGATCGCAACGGGTGATTTTAAAAATAAACACGTATTTATCCCAAGAATACCATTATTATCGTCGCAAGACGAAAGATTACCAGTTCATTTTAAAAGAACACAATTCCCAGTAAGACTATGCTATGCTATGACTATAAATAAGGTGCAAGGTCAGACTCTGGATTTCGTTGGAATATATTAGCGAGAACCTGTTTTTTCCCACGGTCAATTTTATGTCTCCTTATCGAGAGCAAAGAGTTAAAATTGCGTCAAAGTGCTGGTCCGGCCGTCCACACTAGCCAACCGTGATGACCATTCTACATATAATATTGTCTACGACGAAATTATTCAAAGAGCGTCCTTGTAAGTCTTCTTTTTATTTTAAAATCGAATAATTTTTCGGTTTTACTCTGTCCTTCTAGTCACATATACTTTGTTGTACTTTTTATATGCTTATCGGTACTCATATTTGCTTTTTTTCCCCGGTTAGGCGATAAGGTTGTCACTACACCTTTGCTTACCTCGAGCTCCGAAATAAGGTAAGTAATAGTTCACCATCATTGTTTAATATTAAATTCTTATAAGATCTTGTTTGATCAAATATAATTGATCATCTACCTATTCTGCCAGTTATTTATATCTTGTTATTTTAATATTTTCCTAAAGTTACTTCGTATCCTGTATCACACCTGGTCATTTACTTATTCAGTTCATACTTAATTTTTGAAAGTCAAAAGACATTATCGTCGTGTCTGAAATCAATCCAACATATTTACTAATCAGCTACGGAATTATTTAAGTTTGCATCAATATTCTTTAATTTGGTTACTTGTGGTGGACATAATTGTAAAAACTAAAAGACGCGAATGCTCATTTGCAACTGAGGTAAAAGTTATACAACTAAGGTTAACTTTATAAACCATATAAGATCACTGCTTAATAAATTCAAAATAGTATCTGATTTGGATTTTGGAGTTATATCTAACAACTATCCTTTTCTTTCGGGTATTAAAGCATGTGTACGTATTACCCTCCCCAGACTCCACTTTATAGGAATACAGTAGTTGTTGTTGTTGTTGTTGTTGTTGTTGTAGCTGGTCAAGCTTTTCTATTATATTTTTTTCGAGAACCACTTTAGTTGTGGAATGGGGTTTCCTGTAGAGACATGTGCATTATTAGTATCCGATGTGGATAGCGATTTTTGTTTCCGGCAACTGTAAATTATCCCTAAATATTTTGTTGTAAGAAAATTTACACATCTTAGCCTCTGATTTTGTGATAAGTATGTGACTTTTTCTTTCTCAAATAACGTTGCCTTGGTTTTAGTTTGTGTCTCAACCAAGTGTTCTGCTGATAAGATTGGGGACAACCTCCCTATTACTTGCATTACTTTCTTCTTCAGTTGTCATATAAATCTATCCTTGAATGCTTTTTGAAATGAGCATTTATCCTTCTAGACAGGATTATGTTTGTATTGCTGCCTTTGTTGCTCCAAGTGGTTGCTGAAATGTTCAGTATTGCAACGTTCGACAAATAATTATATTTACTTGGTCCTTGCTTTCACAACTTCTCTTTCGTTAATATTCACCAGTTATATTCCTCCACTGCAGATGCTTTAATCTTTTTCGTTAATCAAGTGCTCGCTACTTAGCTACTTGATTACTGATATTTTGGCTCAAAGAAATCATTAATCTCTATTTGACTACCAACGTTGCGAATAAAGCGCTTGTGGCTATTACTGAAGGTTGCTCTTCACATCATTTCAACATAAGTGGAAATAATAGTGTAACGGTCCAACCGGTCGTTTTGATCTCTAGCGCGTCATTTAGCAGATTGATACCATGAACAGCTTCATCTCAGGTATATTGACTTGTGTGTATAGTTAGAATTCAAATTCAGGAAGTTTGGAGTCAAATATAAATGGAAATTCTCATTTTGAAAGCTTAAAGTTGAAGAAATGAACTACGATTGGAATTTTGAGTAAATGACCTCGGAACTGGGATCTAAAAGTTCCAACATGCTCGTATGATGATTTTAAACTTGGACGTATGTCCGGATTTGGTTTTTGATAACCCGTGAGCATTTCGGCGTATATGGTGGAAGTTAGTATTTTAGAAGAATTTCATAAATTTGGGTTGGAAGGCATTTTAGAGTTATAGATGTCCATTTGGGATTCCGAGTCCGGGAATAGATCCGTATGGTGATTTTGGAGTTGAGAACGCGATCGGAAGTGAATTCAGATGTCCAGAGGTCATTTTGAAGTCATTTGGCTAAATATAGGAATTTGAAGATTTATGAGAAAATCCGACCGGAAGTGAAAATTTTGATATCGGGGTTGGAATGCGATTTCCGAAAGTTGGTGCAAGTCCGTAATGTCAAATGTAACTTGTGTGCAAACTTTGAGTCAATTCGGATCGATTTTGGTAGGAAATGGGACAATTAATCTCTTTAAGGAAAGCTTAAGTTGGAAAAGTCAACCCAACGCTGACTTATGAGTTAGAGGGCTCGGAACTGAATTCCGATGATTCGGTTAGTTTCGGGGGATGATTTAAGACTTAGGAGCGCAATCGGAAGTAATTTTTGAGGTCCGGTGAAGAAGTTAGCCTATTTTGGCGAAGTTGGAATTTTGGTGAAAAAAAAATTGACAAGAGAAAATAATTTATTTTTCTGTTACCAGTATCAAAATCAACTAAAAGTTTTCTTTGAACTGAAAATTTAATCAAATGTAATGAACTTCATTACTTACAAAATAAATTCAAATACCACTAAAGTTTATATAATAAAATTGTACCAATTAGAACGTCAAAAATCACATGCTATGTTAAAAAGCATTCATTTTTTATACAACTAAACTACAATTAAGAAATACTTGGTAATGCATTATAAAGGAAATAAAAGTAAAATTAGCACTTATGTCCTTTAAAGCTAATTTTAGTTTGTCTTTCGTCTTTTATATAAAACAGTGATGATATTATATTATTCCTTCAATTGGTTAGAGTATATATATACTTGCAAATCCCTTTATCCCGCTGGAAAACCCCACCGCCGCCCGTCTCCACTAGATATTAGAACAACAACGACAAACACAACACACAAACGACCACCATTGAATCCGGTGAAAGCTAGTGCTATCACGCCGTTCTCATTTTCTCATCTTCCCTCTCTTTCTTTTTCACTGTTACATCACCGGAAACAACGAGATCAAGCAGCTTCGACTATCTCTAATGTTTTTCTGTTCGTACGTTCATTTGGTTGGCTCATCTGGAATCCGTCACCAACGAGTTTTCAGTTTGCAACCGGTGGAGTTGTTACTGAGTTGAGGTATTGTCTTTCGAGTTTCGTCTGCCGGGGCTGGATTCGTCGAGATTAGATTCTACGCACGAGGCGGCAAATTCAAACGGAAAGGGCATCGCGGACGAGTCTTCGACCGGCTAGAGGTGAGTAGTTTGTATATATGGTAGCCTGAGGGTTCGAAACCCCGGCTTAGCACATTGTGACGCTAGTAGGGCGTGGCTCGCACCCCGTGGCAGGTGCGGGACTGATTGTGGCTGGGAATTGAGACTTAGTCCATCCCGAATGAGTATAATATGATAATTGTGGTTGAAAAACACCGTGTTTGATATAATTCTGGGTTGTAAGCCGTATTTGGGGCCTTGTGCCGACCTGTAGTATCCCTAGGGGATAATTATATATGTGATAGCTATACTTGCTTAATCACTGATCTCAGTCCTGGTTTGGAAATCACCGTATTGAATTGCTAAGTCACATGTTTTGCAAAAATTAAATAAAAGTTAAAGTATTTTCATAATTTATGAACTGGAACCTGGAAATAATAATAATTGAGCTGTTGTGTGACTTATATGATTGTTGTGGACTGAGGATGGATCGGGTTGCACGCCGCAGCGGTTATTATGATATGAGGATCGGGCTGCACGCCGCAACGGTATTTGCGCTTGGGCTGTAGGAGCCCCTCCGGAGTCTGTACACACCCCCAGTGAGCGCCGTCGATGTTAAATGGATCGGGCTACATGCCGTAGCGGTTATGTGCATTGAATTGCATCTTTATTTGTTGAATTATTCTGTGGTAGCTGTATTGTACTGTTGATGCTAGTTCGTAGGAGA
Source organism: Nicotiana noctiflora (assembly GCA_032618575.1). Taxonomy (NCBI): domain Eukaryota; kingdom Viridiplantae; phylum Streptophyta; class Magnoliopsida; order Solanales; family Solanaceae; genus Nicotiana; species Nicotiana noctiflora. The sequence continues at coordinate 488,399 of JASVEL010012702.1, forward strand.
TTCAGATTGTAGTTTAGCTTCATTTTGTGGTATTCTATGGATTTCTTACTTTCGGCTACTTGTATATATTTATTACTCACCGAGTACTTAGTACTCACCCCTACTCTCTGCACCTTTGTGTGCAGATTCAGGTACACAGGAGGGATAGACGAGCACTCCAGCTTTTATCAGTATTTATCCGAGTTGCTGAGGTAGCTGCTGGCGTTCGCAGGACCTGGCTTCTCTTCTTATTCTGTTTTTCCTTTGTATATAAATTATTCAGACTTTAGTATTTGGATTAGATATTGTTATCCGATCTTGTTTAGAGGCTCCAGACTATTGACCCTAGATCTTTGGGGTGGATATTCGGTTTAGCTTTATTGTTGATATTAATGTTCAGGTAATTGATTTGAGCTTCATGCTCGGGTGAGAGTGTAAATGGTCGGGCTTGCCTAGCAGGTGTGTTGGGCGCCATCACGACCGGGATTTGGGTTGTGACAAGTTGGTATCAAAGCCTAGGTTACTAGGCCCATGAGTCTTGAGCCGGTTGGTAGAGTCTTGTGGATTGGTACGGGGACGCCTGTACTTATCCTCGGGAGGCTGCAAACCTTTAGGAAACACTTCACATTTCTTGGAATTCTTATCGTGCGTACTTGATTCAGCTTGAGATATAATTTTTGAAATTCCTTCCACACGCTTGTGTAGCCTCGAACTATGGGTGGTGAATATTTATCATATCTCTTAGTTGGAAGGTAAAGTGCCTTACGTGTAGTAAAACGAGTTTAGACTCAAGAAAGCTAAAGTGATTATGCTATATGTATCCTGGTGGAGGGTATTGTACCGAAATGCTAAATTGAGGCGAAGTAGGTGTATTTGAAAGGTATTTGATATGTGTTATGATGCGAGTAGGTGTAGCGCATGTTCAGGTATAAATTGTGATAATATGATTCATATAGTATTGAGATTTAATGTTGTTGAAATACATTGTGATGTCTTGTTGAGTTGTGGATGTATTGTTAGAATGGTTTGGTGATTCTCTGGCAGGTGGATAGGCCAATTTACAAAGGAAACTCTGCCAAAAATTTTGAAAAAATTTGGGACTTAGAAAAGATTTCTGTCACCTAAAGAGAGCAGGCTTAACTGTGGTGTGTGTATAAATGCAAGAATTGCAGAACGGTTAAGGTATCTGATGATTCGAATCTTTGTCAAGCTTGTAAATCACTTGAGTTTAATCTCACCATAACATAGTGGCATCATTTGAGTAAAGAATGCTATGAGCGGCTAAAGTGCTTTGATGTATGGCTCCGAGCCAAGTTGGGGAGGTTGTTATTAATTAACTGATTGCATTGTTGTGTGCTATGTTGGTTCTGTCTCTAAGTATGTTGGGAAATTCTGATAAAGGTTATGGTGCTTCGTAGATATGAAGAAATAATAGGATGGTATGAACTGCTGTTGGTAAGAATGTTCGGTGTATAGGAAGGAAAGATAGATAAATGCATTTGTATGTAATCATGTTCTGCGGTGCCAGAGTTCTAACAGGGGGCGAGTTGTCCTGTCCAATAAGATAGTTGAATTATAATTGAGTAAGCGTGAATGACGCCCGAGAATGGCTTTGCGGTGTTCAAGATTTTGCTTATAACGGTAAGGTGTCTTAAGATTGTGTATATGGCTAAAGACGGTGGTTTCGTTAGAAGGAATCAAGACTTGTGTATGTTATGTGAATGAGGGGATTCTACGTATTTGTGTTGGGGAGTAATGATAACAAATTTAAAATCGCATGAAGTTCTTCAAAACAAAGTATTGTAGAATGTGGTACTTTTGAGAAACATTGAGAGAGTATTAAGTGACCTATAGGCTTTAGACCGTGTGGTCTTGTGTACGAGTCTCGTGTGGTAACATGAGTTGAGATATTGTAGTGCTACAGTAAAGGCTAAAATGAAATTAAAGATGAATCAGAAAGGAAAATGGAGTAACTTGTTAATAAACCGGAACGGTATGATAGGGATACAATTAATTCTTGGTATGTGTTCGAAGTGATAAGTCTTGCAGCTATGGTGCAACCAACCTCTTGAGTGCTGGCAGTTGCGAAGGACTCAGTCCTGGCAGCTAAACTTATGTAATGGATTGGGAGAAAGAGTTTGTGATGGGACCTACCGTGGTTTAAAAGTGAGTATATTCCTGTCGGTATGCAAAGCTTGGAATGTGTAATGAGTTTTCTCTATATGGGATCATGAAAGGCCTTGACTAGTTGAGTGCGCCGATGTTTGCGGCGTAGGAAGGGGATATGAATTCCCATGTTATCTTAGTGTGGTATGGTATATGCGATGTGTTATGGAAAGTTGATAATGGCATATTCAAGGCTTTGAGATTTGTTCATAATATATGGGAAGTCATTAAAATTATTGAGCAGCGCGGGCAGCTGCGGGTGATTTAAGAATCGATCTTTCTGGTGATTAAGGAAAAATGATACTGCTATTCTAGTGATTTGTCAAGGTATATAGTCAAAAAGGTACAAGGTGCTGTAAACGGATAATGTCTAGTGGTATGGTGGTATTCTCTTGTTGGATCGATGGTGATGATTGAATTGTTGATGGCATAGAAAAAAAATATTCTGAATGATTTTCGTGGTATGAATGGATGCTTGATGTGTGTTATGTATTCGAACAGTGGAGTGTGGAATCAGGCATAGTGATTCAGGTGCTATATGCAGTTATTCCGCCTATGCAGTGGTTCTATATCGTGTGTATCGGTACCGTTTAGCGATCATTGGAAAATGGAAGGCCTAGTAGCTCTCTCTTAGCTTGATATGATGAATTTGGGTTATGATACCTGATTGCAGACTGGTTGTTATAAGTCAGGTCGTCTAGACTAATGTGATATGGACTATGTCGGAAATGGCACAAATTGCTTAGCAGAGTGCATCAAAGTATGCTCCAGCAGGGTAGTTGTACCCAGGACTAGCGGACGGCTGGTAGGTATTGCTTTGTCAATTGGGCCTTCGTGGCGGATATCAGTGCAGAGGTTTCTACTATTGATTCAGTTCCGGTATTGGGGAACTTTGTAGGATGCGTTTCGTGTGGCCGAGCTTGAGGCTATATATATATGTTTATTGAGGCTATATATATATATATATATATGTTTATTGTAACGAGTAATTTGACTCGGTGTGCATTTCTTTTTGCGAGAGTTTTGCGTGGATCGGGTGGCACGCCGCCATGGGTTATTTGGATCGGGTGGCACGCCGCCACGGGTATGTTATTCTGAGCAGGTTGCACGCTGCAACCGTGTGATTTGGAGAATAGTGTTTCCTATAAGTTACTTTGTATACTATACTTCCTAGATTCTAAGGAATAGTCCGTATTGAGTACCGCTCGGGGAATAGCACATCGGTTGTATCCATTCAAGATTTGATAGCATACATTAAATGTATCACCGCAGGTGTGATTGATTGCTTGAGTTCAGACCTAAATATGTGCGTGGCTGACCGTTTTGAGCATGGTGACTTGAGGTGCTCCATGAGTAATAATGTTTGGATAGAATCATGGGCTGTGGCAAGGCCACGTGATGTTATGACCTTTCGAGGAGGATTCAAGTACCCTAATTCTATGATGTGAGACGAGATCTCGGTTCTATGTTATGATGGTACGGGTGAATTGATCTATAGCTCTTTTGTGTGAGTTAGTTGTCATGATTCGAGTGTGTTCGGATCATTTTTTTTATTGGAGCCTGTGTTGTGCTCATTGTGGCTTAGGCCGATGCTGAGGTGTTGTGTCACCAATGCGGTGTGTTATAATCGACATGATCGTTGGAGTCATTAATGAGTACGAGCATATTTGATCTCAGCTCGTTAGAAAGGTAATATCGAGGTTTGGCTCCGAAATCTATTGTGGTCATATGAGTAAAGTGATGCAAAGTGTGAATTCAACAAAGTTATTCATTAATATTTGGGTACAACGTGTGGAGATTGATATGGTGGTCGAATGATGGAAACAGACTTGGCAGGAAATTCAGGGTGTTGGAATTTGGCCTAATGGCTTATTCGCTTGAATAAAGAATTATATCTACATAATTATATAGCTAATGTGCTCAACTAAGTAGTGGTAGCACGGGAAGGTGCATGTTGTGTTAAAGAAGTTATTTGAGACAACATCATTGTAGTTCTCAGCACGTTCGAGGACGAACGTATGTTTAAGTGGGGGAGATTGTAACGACCCAACCGGTCGTTTTGAGCTCTGGCGCGTCATTCAGAAGATTGATGCCATGAACAGCTTCATCTCAGGTATATTGACTTGTGTGTATGGTTAGAATTCAAATTCAGGAAGTTTGGAGTCAAATATAAATGAAAATTCTCATTTTGAAAGCTTAAAGTTGAAGAAATGAACTACGATTGAAATTTTGAGTAAATGACCTCGGAACTGGGATCTAAAAGTTCCAACATGCTCGTATGATGATTTTAAACTTGGACGTATGTCCGGATTTGGTTTTGATAATCTGTGAGCATTTCGGCGTATATGGTGGAAGTTAGAATTTTAGAAGAATTTCAAAAATTTGGGTTGGAAGGCATTTTAGAGTTATAGATGTCCATTTGGGATTCCGAGTCCGGGAATAGATCCGTATGGTGATTTTGGAGTTGGGAACGCGATCGGAAGTGAATTTGGATGTCCAGAGGTCATTTTGAAGTCATTTGGCTAAATATAGGAATTTGAAGATTTATGAGAAAATTCGACCGGAAGTGAAAATTTTGATATCGGGGTTGGAATGTGATTTCCGAAAGTTGGTGCAAGTCCGTAATGTCGAATGTGACTTGTGTGCAAACTTTGAGTCAATTCGGATCGATTTTGGTAGGAAATGAGACAATTAATCTCTTTAAGGAAAGCTTAAGTTGGAAAAGTCAACCCAACATTGACTTATGAGTTAGAGGGCTCGGAACTGAATTTCGATGATTCGGTTAGTTTCGGGGGATGATTTAAGACTTAGGAGCGCAATCGGAAGTAATTTTTGAGGTCCGGTGAAGAAGTTAGCCTATTTTGGCGAAGTTGGAATTTTGGTAAAAAAAAATTGACAAGAGAAAATAATTTATTTTTCTGTTACCAGTATCAAAATCAACTAAAAGTTTTCTTTCAACTGAAAATTTAATTAAATGTAATGAACTTCATTACTTACAGAATAAATTCAAATACCACTAAAGTTTATATAATAAAATTGTACCAATTAGAACGTCAAAAATCACATGCTATGTTAAAAAGTATTCATTTTTTATACAACTAAACTACAATTAAGAAATACTTGGTAATGCATTATAAAGGAAATAAAAGTAAAATTAGCACTTATGTCCTTTAAAGCTAATTTTAGTTTGTCTTTCGTCTTTTATATAAAACAGTGATGATATTATATTATTCCTTCAATTGGTTAGAGTATATATATACTTGCAAATCCCTTTAGCCCGCTGGAAAACCCCACCGCCGCCCGTCTCCACTAGATGTTAGAACAACAACGACAAACACAACACACAAACGACCACCATTGAATCCGGTGAAAGCTAGTGCTATCACGCCGTTCTCATTTTCTCATCTTCCCTCTCTTTCTTTTTCACTGTTACATCACCGGAAACAACGAGATCAAGCAGCTTCGACTGTCTCTAATGTTTTTCTGTTCGTACGTTCATTTGGTTGGCTCATCTGGAATCCTTCACCAACGAGTTTTCAGTTTGCAACCGGTGGAGTTGTGACTGAGTTGAGGTATTGTCGTTCGAGTTTCGTCTGCCGGGGCTGGATTCATCGAGATTAGATTCTACGCACGAGGCGGCAAATTCAAACGGAAAGGGCATCGCGGACGAGTCTTCGACCGGCTAGAGGTGACTAGTTTGTATATATGGTAGCCTGAGGGTTCGAAACCCCGGATTAGCACATTGTGACGCTAGTAGGGCGTGGCTCGCACCCCGTGGCAGGTGCGGGACTGATTGTGACTGGGCATTGAGACTTAGTCCATCCCGAATGAGTATGATATGATAATTGTGGTTGAAAAATACCGTGTTTGATATAATTGTGGGCTGTAAGCCGTATTTGGGGCCTTGTGCCGACCTGTAGTATCCCTAGGGGATAGTTATATATGTGATAGCTATACTTGCTTAATCACTGATCTCAGTCTTGGTTTGGAAATCACCGTATTGAATTGCTAAGTCACATGTTTTGCAAAAATTAAATAAAAGTTAAAGTATTTTCATAATTTATGAACTGGAACATGGAAATAATAATAATTGAGTTGTTGTGTGACTTATATGATTATTGTGGACTGAGGATGGATCGGGCTGCACGCCGCAGCGGTTATTATGATATGAGGATCGGGCTGCACGCCGCAGCGGTATTTGCGCTTGGGCTGTAGGAGCCCCTCCGGAGTCTGTACACACCCCCCAGTGAGCGCCGTCGACGTTAAATGGATCGGGCTACACGCCGTAGCGGTTATGTGCATTGCATTGCATCTTTATTTGTTAAATTTTTCGGTGGTAGCTATATTGTATTGTTGATGCTAGTTCGTAGGAGATTCGGATTGTAGTTTAGCTTCATATTGTGGTATTCTGTGGATTTCCTACTTTCAGCTGCTTTTATATATTTATTACTCACTGAGTACTTAGTACTCACCCCTACTCCCTGCACCTTTGTGTGCAGATTCAGGTACATAGGAGGGATAGACGAGCACTCCAGCTTTTATCACTATTTATCCGAGTTGCTGAGGTAGCTGCTGGCGTTCGCAGGACCTGGCTTCTCTTCTTATTCTATTTTTCCTTTGTATATAAATTATTCGGACTTTAGTATTTGGATCAGATATTGTTATCCGATCTTGTTTAGAGGCTCCAGACTCGTGACCCTAGATCTTTGGAGTGGATATTCAGTTTAGCTTTATTGTTGATATTAATGTTCAGATAATTGATTTGAGCTTCATGCTCGGGTGAGAATGTAAATGGTAGGGAGTGCCTAGCAGGTGTGTTGGGCGCCATCACGACCCGGGATTTGGGTTGTGACAAATAGCCATACCAAGAGAATGCCCTAAACTTAGTTACTTGGATGTGAGTGTTCTACTTCACTTATACTTGTTCTGTAGAGTCGGATAAACAATAGATATAATGCAAAGATTGTGCGTGTATGTTTAACATATTTACATATTTGCCGAGGGTGTGTTGGAAATAAATTCTCTATCCTCGCAAGGTAGGCTTAAGGTTTGCTTACACACTACCTTACCCTAGCTCCACGATATGGGATAATACTGGGTATGTAATTGTATGGTTAGTGAACTTTATACACTATAGCTATACAGGCACAAAAGTATTAAAGTTAATAACTATACCTACTGTAACGACCAAGTCTACCCATTAAGGTGATTTTAGTGTTATAATGGTAATTTAATTTGCCTATGAGTTACGTGGTGACGGAATTGGATCAGATACTGGAGAAAGAGACGAGCTTGATAACAATCATGGGAGAAGGAACTCCAGTTGTGGCTCTTGGGAGCCAGGTTTTTAGGGTTTCAAAATAATATGCAAGTGTGGGAATTAAGCTTCTTTGTTGTATTAATTCTTTTGTTTGTGTGATTTGTCATATTATTTACAGAAACACCAGATTGAAAAGAGAGATGCATCCAGCTGTTTGTTAACTGTAAAAAAAAAATAACAGCTGTGTTTTTTTTCTTCTTTTATTGATTTCTATGCCGATGATCCCATCTACAGGTTCTGTGCTTCAAGCATGTATGAAAGGATGTTACTTACTGTGTGAATTCATATTTTGATAACAATATGTTACTGCATTTTGTATGCACAAGCAGAGTACTATGCTTACACTTCATGTGCTAAGAAATTGAATTGTTAGTACTAGCAAAATTGTGTTTGATTCTATCATCTAAGTTTCATTCGTATTGTGTATTTCTGAGTTATAGTGTCATAAGACACGTAGTTAGAGACGAAGTAGGCACACTGTGTGGATTTTTGCGTCTTTGTAACATAATATTGCATATATATAGGTGGTTATTTTGTTTTGGCTGGAGAAATGTTGGTGCCATTAACCACTGGAAACTTATAATGCCATCAAACTAAAGTTTAAACAAGAGGTTTGGATTTTCTATTTCAAAACCTTTGATTAATAATAAGTTTAAAGATTGCAATAGAATTTTAAAAATGTTGCATTACTGTAGGGATGCAGGGCAGAAATGACAACAATCTAATTGCCCTATTGCTGAAGTCTATTGTTTCAAGTACCAAATCAGCTTCCAAGACTGATGATAAAGTTTGTATCTTAAGTTTTTTGAGATATTTTGTGAAGTAGAATGTGACTAATTAAATTAATTGCATTCCATTCATAAGGGAGTACAAACTCGAAATAATCTTTTGTTTCAGTTAGAACCTTTATTTCGGTTGGGCCCGGGCTACCCCCACTAGTGTTATACATATACCATACAACTGCCAAATTATTTTTGGCTTATGCAACTGAGTGTGGAATTACTTAGAAAGAAATTTAAAAATAGCCAATTTATAACTAGTCATTCAAAAATAGCTCAATTTCAAAAGTAATTAAAATTTAGTCACTTCATGTAAAAATAAATTTGAGCGAAAACACTATTTGAAATTCAAAAAATATGCCCGCATATTATACGGGAGTTTCAGCATAAGTATGCTTTAACTCCTGCATATTATACGGGAGTTTCAGCATAAGTATGCTTGAACTCCCGCATATTATACGAGAGTTCGAGGATAACTATGCAGGAATATGCGAGAGTTCAAGTATAATTATACTAGAACTCCCGCATAATGTATTAGAGTTCCAGCAAGTATAAATGTCCAGTGTAATATACTGGAATTTTGAGCACTGGCGCTCCAATCTCCCGTATATTATACAAGAGTCAGCAATGTATACGGGTCCAACATAATATACTAGAGTTCGTACACAAATGCACCAAACTCTCATATATTATACATGATCGGTCTCTATTTCAGCAAAATAGTGGTTAGTTTTCATTGACTTGATAAACGCTAAATATTTTTGATTGACCAGTACAAAAACTGGCTATACCGTGCTATTTTGACCATTACTTAAGTTAATTCATGTTTTTGTAAATCCGACCCATTTGAAGGAATTTTGGTTTGTTCAAAGATCCATAATTTTAAAGGGGCCTTAATGACAATGTTGTTATTTCGTAAAAATTAGTCCCATTTGCAGAAAATATAAAATATGCGACTATTTTTCTGTAAACGTGTTCTGCCTGAATTTTTTCAAGTTTAAAACAATTATAAGACGTTTATTATATTAAAAGGAATTAACAACCATTAATCGATGTTAAAGTAAAGGTTATACATTTTGTATTTGGGTAAATGGGTAATTAATTGGATATTAATTGGTTGGAAAATATGGATAACTAGATAGAATTGTTTAGCCTTTATTCACATTTGAAACTGACTACACTTAGTATACAATGGCTGAAGTAGTAAAGTTATTGATAAACCACCAATCCAACATACATCTTTGTCCTAATTTTACGATTTCAATAGATTCCGAGCTACTTATGAGAAGTGCTGCAACAACTTGCCAGTTATAAAATTATGGAATGAATTTATCATACAAATTAACTCTTTGATTAATTAAAAGCAATTCACTGAGGTGAAATTATTAGATAACGTACAGCAATCAGCCAAAATCTACCCAAGAAATATACGTTAAAATTATATTCCAACAATTGCATCAGGCAACTGAGAATGACTTACCACTATTTAGGGATGTAATTCCTATACATTTGAAGTGGAAGTAAAGATTGATATTCAAGTCATCCCCACAAGAGATAATTCCAGACGACACAGTGAAAATTGAGAATTATTATAGAAGCGAATTGAGGATGATGTTACTCATTGTATTGGAGCGGATGTTACTTATTAGGAACAAGGTGTGAGTGACATAGTGAAAGCCAAGTTGCAAGGAGATTGCAATGATTTGAGCAGAGTCGTAGAGGCCCCTATTAGGAAGTATGAGACAAGGGCAAGCCAAATAAGTGATTAACAGGGCATGTCGACACATCACTTAAATGACCAACAATAGAAAGATGTGGAAATCGAAAATTAAAATAACGGGTTGTGAGGTACCTTGATTCACCCTATTGTTGAAAATTGTTAGTCCCTATCTAATGCCTACTTTTTCTACTCTTTTTCCTATTCGACTTTTGTCTCTCTCAATTATCTTTCTCCTCATTCTTTCTTCTTCCTTTCAGCCTCTTTTTGGTATGCTGTTGTTGTAATTCCTCTCCATTTTCTATTATCTCAATTTATCCAAGTCTCTACTTGGATGGATAACACAAATCACTTTTAATATTAATGGTCAAAATTTAATTAATAAGAAAAAGGTCTAAGCCGCGGTTCTCTAGTCAAAATCACCAGCCTTCGCTTCTACTCAATTGCTGATAAGAACCACGATCATTTTTGGAGTACAGACTCAACAACACACATCCCAGATCAAACACATCGCTCATTATTCTAAGCGAAAAACAAAAAAAACAAAAAAAAAGAACAATTGGCGATAGATAGTTTGCCTCAGAGGTAGTGACAATTTTGCAGATCATCATCCTTATTTCTGATAATACATGCAAGTATAATACATCATTGGCAAACAAGAAAATAATCCAAAAGAAAGCAAAACATCATCCTTTTTCTGATCGATGACTCTACGATTGTAATCAAATCTCTATTTCATTTTCCTTTTTGGCAAAAAGTCCAAAAGAACAGTTCAAGATGAAATCAAGAAACAGAACACAACAAAATTTCCAACATCAAAAGCAAAAAAACATTTACTTGGCCTCAGATGCGATGATTCATTGACATGATCACGAATCACAAGTCACAATAATAACATCATCGGCAAATATCACACAAATTGGAGGTTTTAAAAGAATAATTCCAGGATTATATTACTGGATAAAAAAGGTTAAGATGCCAAAAATCACATTTGAAGACAAAAAGGTCTAATGCATCAGAGAGATTCCCATCGACAAATCATCACACCCTTGCGGGATCTGATGTCCCTGTCTGTTTTATCGTCATTTGCACAAGCCATAGGGAAATTAAATAGCATTTAAAATAATGGAAAATGAGTAATAATAAAAAGGGTGCATATCTAAATTTGCAATTTGTACATGACATACTAGTACAAGAATAATTATACCCATAATATTCTTTGATTAGGAAACATGTGGTATTTTCGTTGCAGACTTGAAATAAGAGCATAATAGAACAATAAACAACTATCCCACATATTCCAACAATACCATTAAAGTTGGAACAATGCAAGCAAATAATGAAATAGAATCACTTTAATTGTTTAAAACAGAGCTAAGAACTTATTATCTTAGTTGAATTGCATCAGAGAGATTCCCATTAGACTAGTCATCATTCTCCATTTAATGAAGGTCTGATGTCCCTGTCTGTTTTATCATCACTTGCAAATCAACAAAAGAGTTCTTTTGTTACTAACAATAACAAAAAGGATATAATACACAAATCACAAATTCCTACAAATGTAAATGGACAACACTTAAAGGAGTTAAACAAAGAAATAAAGCCTCCAGCCTCAGAGTTAAATTAGTTTCATAGTGGAATACTCAAAGTATATTTAATGCCATCATAGGCAGAGGCAACTGAATTGATTAAATTGCAGATGAACTGAACATTTGAAAGAACAAAACAAAACAAAACAAAACAAAGGTAACGCATCAGAGATTCTGATTTCCAATGTAAACAAAAATTCATCCTTCTCCAGTAGGGAGTATGGTGTATTAAATATCATCACTTGCGCCAATCTTAAAAACTTATATAAGTAGGAGAATTGATCACCTAAAATCTAAAATCCCCCCGCCCCCAAAAAAAAAAAAAAGAAAAAACAGAAATTCATGAGTACAATGCCCTTGTTGTCTCAGTCAAAATGGGATCTTTTATCACTTGAACAACTCAAGGTAATTCTAGTGAGTTAGGATTACCATCAGAGGCGAAAGGTCATCATACCCAAAATACTACAACAATCATACAAATAAGTGAATAACACAAAAAATATCGACCAACTGAGAAAATAAAACAAACAAGGAATGAGATATTAAGTGATAGAACTCTTTACAGAATTCATAGCGAAGTCGGCTGGCAGTGAAGAAGATGCGTTACTGCTAGGGTTTCTAGTCGAGGATATTGAAGCTAAATGGGTGTGTTTATATATACATGTGTACTGTGTGGCATACTCTTGGTCTCTGGAGTGTTCGAAACTAGGGTTTAAGAAAAGGGGGAATGCAATTGCTATGATACCCCTCTAATTGTGCTTTTTCTATTTAGTTCCCCTTATGTCTTCCTTCCATCGTTTTTACCCTACAATCTTCGCTAACCTAGGTTTTTCCCCTCAACGTTCTCTAAACTAGTTCTTTTGCACCCCTAATTAATTCAGTAGTTTGGGATTGCAAAAGTCAATCTATGTCCTTACATGTAAACTTTTTCAATCCAGTAAACTTATGAATAGTTAGACAAGATAGGTACGATGAATACGTATCATGACTTTTTTAACCCTGTAATATTTGTGAAACTAGTTAACTAATCCGAGCATCGTGGGGTCGAAAATTTCTTTTCTAGATTTTTAAAGTACAAAACATGAAAAATAACTACATAACCTAATAGGAAAATAAAGAATTCAAATAATAAGAAAAAAACTCATGGACAAATAAATAGATAACAAATTCAAATAAATAAAATATTATCTACCGCTTTGTAGTTTTATAATGATGTACACAGTTTCCTCTAAATTGTGGAGGAAAAGTAAACACTTATGTATGTAAGTCTTCCTGCCTTCCTTCCTATTTACAAAAATATGCTATTTGTACATCATGATATGCGTAAATCTCCCATTAGATGGTATGCGTAAATAATGGAGTATAAGGTATGCAACTAAAGCACTAAAATTGTCTCTCGTTGATTAATATATTTTGAAGATAAGCGTTGTATGTATTATCAAAATTATTAATTTGTAATCATAATTAGGGGTGATAAAATGGTTAAAAAGAAACAGTTAATCACTCATATTATCTATTAAAAAATGAGTTGGATAATGAACTTTTTGAAAATGGCTCAAATATAAAGAACCATATTATCCATTTAGAAAATGGATAAACCCATGAGTAACCAATGGATAACCAATAAGTCCACATTTTATATTTGTAAAGCCTCAAATTGGGGGTAGCACGAGTTATGAGACAAAGAATTCTCCAAAGAGTGATCATATACAAGAAGTCATGGATAATATAGGTAACTCATATTATCCGCCGGTTAACCTATTTTTTATCCGTATAAAAAATAGGTTGGGGCACATAATTAATTCATTTTTTCATTACCCATTTTCGACCCAGACCATACTGACCCGACCCCCCGTTTGCCACTCCTAATCATAATGCACGCACATACATTGAGTAATATGTGACACTTTAAAGGCTTTTCATACTAAATGTGCATGTTTAAACTCACACGCCTAATTTATTTCCAGTTTGTAAAGAAAAAGATAATTTAAGAGATAAAATCAAGACTTTTGATACACTTGGTAAATTGTATTGGAGAAAATTGTATATATAAATATGTGATGACGTGTCATGACACGTGGAATAGTCAATGAGTTATAAATGGTTATGTCGATGATTATGATAGCGCTTGGGCTGTAGGAGCCCCTCCGGGGTCTAAAACACACTCCTAGTGAGCTTATATGATATTATTGAGGGATGAATTTCCCTGGACATGGATTTATCCGAAGTATTGATATCTGGAGATGAATTTTTCCACATGGTTGGATTACCCTTTTTCTTCGGTACGGAGTGACTTTATAGTCAGCGATGAGTATGTTCCATGATAGATTTTCGTGGGTCAGATGGCCATATGTGGTACCGAGTGGTTGAGTATGTATATATATACCTGGAGATGGATATCTCCTCAGGGTTGGATTTACCTTCTTCCTCAGTACTGGTTGACTTGTAGTTAATATTTTATATGTTCCGGGATGGATTTCCCTAGGCCGGATGACCACATGCAGTACTAAGTGGTTGCGCACTCTACAGTGGGAGCACATGGTGTATTTCATACATTCTATGCATTGGCATGTAGAGTTAGCTGAGCCTTATATCCATTTTGTTTTGATATGTATTTATTTTACTGCTTGAGTTGTATACTTGAACTGATAGCATGTCTACTTTCCCTGCACAATCTATTTTTATTACGTATTGAGGTTGCGTACGTCACTATCTATCAGTTTATAGTTTGGACTTGTTACTTACTAAGTTGGTGTACTCGCGTTACCCCTTACACCTTCTGTGCAGATCCAGGTATCTCTGGCCACTGTAGCGGCTGTTGACTATTCCCGTCATAAACTTTCATCGGAGATAGCGAGGTAGCTACCTGGCGATCGCAATCGTGCTTTTCTCATTCTTTATCTTCCTTTTAGTGTATTTTGGCTACTCTCAGACTGTGTCAGTCTTGCTATATTTCAGAACAGTTGTAGTAGTTTCTCATGACTAAGTGACACCCGATGTCAGGCTTTTATTTTTGTATTTATTTGAGTTAATCTCTTTTACAAAATTTCAGTATGGAAAAGGCTATTATCTATTCTTTTAATGAAATATCGAATTGTTTGGGAGTGTGTCGGCTTGCCTAGTTTCATGATAGGCATCATCACGACCAAGTTAGTATTGGATCGTGACAAGATCACTTCTAGGTATTTAAGAAAAATGATATGTTTAAGCTTTTTATTGTTCTTTATTCTAAAGGGGCCGGGTTTCACAATCTATCTCTTCTTTTTTAATCCTCTATCTAAGGCGATTAGTTTATCATTAGTTAATTGTGTTGTTAGGATTCAACTTCAAGAAGATTTTTTGAATTCAAGAAACTTTTTCTTGAATTAAATCTATCTTTAATTTGTGTCTTCGTTTTTGTTTCTTTATTTTCTTTTAGCATCTACACGCTTCTTGATTTTCTGTAGTAGTTCATGGATTCCTATCATATTGTTATCAAGATGTTTACCAATTTGGTTGCAATGGAGATTAAAGTGTTTACTGAGGGAAGTGACCCAAAAGTTGAAGTTAGTACAAGGTATAGACATTTATGCCAAACTTTTATCCAAATTGCAAGTGAAGCTTTATTATCTAAAGAAGGATATGAGTTGGTTGCATAGAATTCCAACGAGCTAGCTAATTGCAAAGCTGATGGAAGTAAATGAGAAAAAAAATCTCATGAAAGTCCATCAGTTCAAAGAGAAGTTCTCCACGACGATACTATATTTATTGATACTACAAATGTCACAAAGGTGGTTGGGTTAAAGAAGAAGAAACCAACTCGGCCCTTCAATACTCGACCAAAGAGTTTTGTGAAAAAGACCGGGAAGATTAATTGCACGACCCAAAATTCCTCCAAATAAATCATGATGGCACCTAGTCTCTAAAAGTAAGTAAGCCTAACACATATTGAATGATAACGAATTCTACTAACAACTGTTGAACATAAACCAAAAACTTCTAAATAAACTAATAGTCTCAACATGATACAATACCCCAAAATTGATAGTACAAATTATAAGCGTTCCTAGGAGTAATTAAACATAACAAATACATAACTGTTCTGGATTGATAGGAAACAATGGAAATAAATACAATAGAATGTGACTTAGGAGCCTACAAACGTCCGATAAGTGTACATTAAAGTCTCCAGCCGTACACGCATAAGTCTCAAAACCAGCTCGATGCGAAGTAACTGGTTCTGCACAAAAATGTGCATAAATATAGCATAAGTACACCACAGTAGTACCCAGTAAGTATCGAGCCTAACTTTTTTTCCAAACCAAGCTAAGCAAACTGCTAGCACGCAAGAGCTTTGCTGCACGATACCTGTAAGGCTCATTACCTCAAACACATACAAGAATTAATCATATCCTTACCATACTGGTTCGGTTTATTATCAAGTTATTCCATTTATCCCATTTCTATTCTTGTGTCATTATTAATTTGATATTCTCCTTTACTGTAGCACCACAATACCTCAACTCAGGTTGACGCACGAGACTCATACATAAGACCACACGGTCTAAGACCCATAGACTACTGATACTCTCTCAGATATTTCCTAGAAATACTATATTCTATAATACTTTATTTTGAAAACTTCCTGCGATTCTGAATTCTTTTTACTCTATGCACTGAGCATTCTTTATCAACAGCACCTCGAAACATCCTAATATTTCTTCACATCTACGACGCACCATACAAACTTTATCAAAAAATTTCCTTCACACTCGCCATACTCGGCTCAATTTCCGCGACCATAACCGATTCGCCAACCTACTTTGAGACAGAACCAACATAACACACAACAGTGCAATCAGTTAATCAATAACAACCTTCCCAACTTGGCTCGAAACCATATATCAAGACACTTTTAATCACTCATAGCATTCTTACTCAAATGATGCCACAATGTTATAGTGACATTAAACTCGAGTCGCTTACAAGCTTTGGCAGAGACTCAAATCATCAGAAATCTTAACTCTTCTGTAATTCTTGCATCCATTCACACACAACAGTTAAACTCACTTTTTAGGTGACCAAAATCTTTTTTAAGTCCTAAATTTTTCAAAATTTTTGGCAGAGTTTCCTTTGTAATTTGGACTATCCACCCACCAGAGAATCACCAAAACCATCCTAACAACACGTCCACAACTCGACAGACATCACAATGTATATCAACAATATTAATCTCAATACTACACGAATTATATTATCAAAATTGATACATGGACATGCGTTGCACCTGTTCGAATCATAACACATATAAAATACCTTTCAATTACACATAAGAATCAACCCACCTAAGGACACTCCGCGGGAGACAACCCACCTGCTTCACTTCGATTTAGTGTTTCAGCACACCTTCCACCATGATACACATAGCACAATCAATTAGTCTTCCTGAGTCTGAACTCATACCACTGCACATAATGCACTTTACCTTTCCACTAAGAGACATGAAAAATTCACCACGCCCCATAACTTCGGGCTACACATCAGATCACAATAAGAATCGAACTCCTAACAGCTCATCCATTATCAAGCCTCCATTTCCATAATTAGGGATAATAATGATCATATAAATTCATAATACTAGCTCACAAAATCAGCACCTCGGTGCTCAAGCCATAGGCAAAGATCCGCCCTCAAGTCCTCCCGACTGGCCCAACATGAACTCACAGAGATTATATCTCGCCCCTCGATCGGGGAATCACAAGCCATTAAGGAACATATACTACTGAGCACTCACGTGCACATACAGACGTGTGGAATGAATTTCAAGTGTTATCTCAAACTAAATCAAGTAGGCACGATAAGAATTCCAAGAATGGGAAGTTTTCCTAAAGGTTCTGCAGCCTCTCGAGGATAAATATAGACGTCTCCGTACCGATCCGCGGGACACTAAACCTGCTCATGACTCGTGAGACCTAGTATCCTAGGCTTTGATACAAACTTGTCACGACCCAAATTCCATACCCGGTCGTGATGGCGCCTCTTGTGAAGACAAGGCCAGCCAACAACCCCAAATCCTCTTTTATCGGCTATTAAACATAAAGGAATAGAAATATTACTTATTAATATTTAACTATTAATTTCATCCCAATACAACCCGACCAGGGTGTCACAAGTCACGAGCATCTAATGAGTAAAGCCGCTACTACTGGCCAACAATGTATAGATAATTATAAAATAAAAACTGGAATACAAAGATGAAGTATGGTGCCGGGAACACTAGCGGTCACCTGGTTCAACCACCACTATAAGGTCTTCTACCCTGCTAATAAACCGCTAACGGGTGAACAATACCTGCAACTGCACGCAAGGTGCAGGGAGTAAAGTAAGTACTTCCAACTCAGTGGTTGTGAGCACGTGATTTTTGCCCTATACGAGAATTACTCCCAAAAATTCAAAATAAAATAGTCTTGTGTTGAAGTTTGATTTTTCGTGGATTTTGTGAGATCTTTGTTTGACGTTAGCACTTGTCTTTGTGTATGTGTTATTGATTAAATTGATCAAAAATACGTGTTGCGGACATGTAGGAATTGATTGAGCATTTGTGAGAATTAATTGACCATAAGGTGTTTAAAATGAAATTTACAATATTCACATCCTCGCTCCTTGTCATTAGGTGACTTTATTAAATATTAATAGTGTGAATATTAATTAACAAGCGTGTGATTTTATTGTTTAGAGTGATTTTTAAATGTGGTTAGGTGAAGAGAAAGAAAGAAAATGGCTAATTTTGCAAAGCCACTTCAGCCCAAAGAGTTGTGCTATCCGGTCCAGTTCAGGGGTCTATAAGACCAACAAAACGACGTAGCTTAGCGTTGGAGCTATGTCGTTTCAGCATCAATAGATCTCACCCGTGTAGCCATTTTTGATCCAACGGTTGAGACCACTTCACCATCACCCGTTTCAAATAACCTAACCCTTGCCCGGACCGACCCAATCTCCCACTTAACCAAACGACGCCGCTTTACGTTAATAATGCAATCCATACCGTTGATCTAATCGGATCCAACGGCTTGGATTAAATCCCAAGCCCAGTATATATCCGTTCCACGCGACCCGGCCACCCCCTCTCAGACCCCCCTTTCGTCTCTCACCATCAGAGACACACAAAAAAAAACCCCACCACTTGCCACTGTCTGCCGCCTACCGGAAATCGCCTCACGGCGGTTCCGGTAGGCCAATGGCTCCCAAATTTACACCATAGATCCCCCTAAACCCCCTCTACACGGATCTAGCAGTCGTTAGGCTCGAATATTGCTTGAACGTTTCGAATATTCGTTTGAAACTCGCCGGAACTTGAACATCCACTCCAACCAAGCCCAAACTCACACCCCGTCGTCTCCTGACCTCCCTCGCACCATAAACACCTTTATTTTGGTTCGAATCAAGCCCGAACCGTTTAAGCCCCAAATTTTGGCCATGAACCCTAGATTTCGCATTTTCTTCTTAATTGAGGTCTAATAGACCTTAATTGGGATGTTTTCATTATTGAAAACATCTCAATTAAGGTCCAGTAGCCTAAAAAATGCAAGTCCAAGTCCGAACGACCCAAAGAGTGTCTTGACTCTCGTTTTTACTGTTCGAGGTATTTTCTTATGTCTTTTCTTTTTTGTTTTATTCTTGTTCTTGTTTTATTTGTGTTGATTTTCGTGTGTTCTATCCGTTATTGCGATTTTCTGTTTTAATCTCTTCTCAAAAGACCCTTTTGTATTGGTCAATTCTGATTCTGTGTTGTTTATTTGACTGTGTATGTTGTCGAATGCGTATTCGCTGCGATTAGAATCGTCGAATAATTAGTTTTGTATTTTTCACCTTTGACCAAGATTGTTTGAATCACTGCCTATATCGATTATTCGTTATCGATTGTATAAGTCGTAGTTAATTAAGCAAATGTCGTCGTAGGATCGACTGTTAGCATGTTGACAGAAATGTCACTAGGACTGTCTAGTTACATCCGAACCATTGTTGGGATTGAAAGTTGTGAGTAATTGTGTAATTTCGAACTAAGGACATTCTGGATATAGCTGCTTGTAGTCAGGACTAATGGGGTAGGCTGGTAGAGTGCAATGCACATGAGGATAGCCAAATGGAACCTGCTGTACAGCAGGATGTCCTATTAGTGCCCTGCACTTATCAATTTAATATTAACATCCCATACTTAGACATAGTGTAGTGGTAAAAACAGAGGGATGGGTCTGTCCAGGGAATATCAGGGGTTCAACAGAGATAAGGGATGGGCAGAGGTAATTGTTTTGTTCAGGTCTTTGGCTTTTAGGATTTGTTTTAACTATAAGCAGAAGGGGAGCAGACTCTTGAGAGGGGTCGAAAAATACAGAGAAAAAGATAGACATTTTTTGAGAGGGGAGGAAGAAAGCATTCTGCTTCTCTTTTGCTCATTGTTTCAGTCAGTCTTTGAGTCCTTTGAGCTATATCTTAATACGACATTGGTCTTTTGAAGTTCTTCAAGTAATCGTTAGGTATTTTGGAAGTTAAAGCTCGTCTATTTGGACTGTTTGGTGTCGTTCTTGGGTCTTTCGACATTACTGATTATAGCATTGGGTTATTTGGGTTTTGAATCTTGCTGGGGTTTCAAGAGTTTATTCCTGGGTGTGCTACTAGATACCTTGCTACTATTTTATTGGCTTTATTTGGATCTGTACTGGGTTTTGCTCCTGTCCCTGGGTTGTTCTTTTCTGCTATTCATCATTTGCTACTGATTATTGCTGAGTGCTGCTGTTTGATGTGCACCACTGTTGCTGACTCCTTCCTATACTTCTTGTTTCGTTTGCTCCAGGTACACATTTGTAACCTCAAGCCTACAGAAATGAAGTAAAATGTTCAGTGCACTGTCGTGATTTTTATTTTTTCTGTTTTGTTCTCTATTTTATACTCTCAACTAATGATATTTGTATTCATTTAGGAATAGTTTAATTGCAATTAATTCTAGTTTTTGGACTGGACAGTTATAGTTTGATTAATGTTGTTTTAAGACCTTTGTGTATACATAGCTCTCAAACTACTGGAGCTTATATGGATTCAGTGTAGTTTGCAATAATGAAAAACAAACTCAAAAAATAGTGGTAAATTGGAATATTGGATTTTTTTATTGAAACAGGATAATTAGAGTATAAATTTCATTGTTAAATCCAGCAGTTTTTAGTAAGTCATATTCACCGGGAGCTTAGGAATCATGTGTATTGTAATTACATTGATTAAAATAGTTAGTATAATATACATCAACATAATTTTTTCTTTTATTTAGAAACAGTCTTTTCATTTTATTAATACTAAAATCAGAATAAGAAAACCAGTGGAAATAATAGCTACAACATGCGTTCAAATAGATTCATGAAAATAGGGATGGACATTTAGGCGTTAAGGTATGGCAGATAGCTTTTCTATCGGGCTGTGATTGATTATTACAAATGGTCCAAATCTAAAAAAAATAGACAGTTTAATTCACTTGATCGGACTATTAATTATAAGTAACGAAATTCCATTTCGATTTAAAACTAATAGATGAAATAAGTAGAAAATATAGTTATATTAGGATTGGCCTTTAATAAAGTGAGATGAGCTTCGCCACACTAAATACACAATTGCGGGGCACTCGAATTAATTGTTATAAAAAATTTTAGACTCGGAAGGACCGTTTCGTAAACTTCACAGTCTTTCCCGAAGTTAACAAAGACGATAGATTCTTTAGACACGGCTTGTAAATAAAGTTACTTTCTTAAATACGGGTGCGCATTTATGTGACCCAAATCTTACTCTCGGCAAAACTGAGATATATTAAAGTCACAGGCGTACTGGTTGCGGTGTGACTCGAAATGTATTTTCGTGATGTTGCAACTCTTCTAAAAAATTTAAAAAGCGGAATGTAAGAGCACATGAATAAAGATATATAAAGAAATCAGATAAAAACAAAAATTACAGTTGAGCGACCGTGCTAAAACCATGGAATCCGGGAGTGCCTAACACCTTCTCCCGGGTTAACAGAATTCCTTATCCAGGTTTCTAATTTCGCAGATTGTAATACAAAGTCACAAATTTCCTCGGTTCGGGATTTAAACCGGTGACTTGGGACACCATTATTTTCCCAAGTGGCGACTCTGAATTAAATAAATAAATCCCGTTTTGATTGTCCTTTAATTGGAAAAACTCCCTCACGCCCTCGCGGGTTTGCGGAAAAAGGAGGTGTGACAGCTCTGGCGACTCTGCTGGGGATGACCCACCCAGAACTTCGGTTCAGGGTTTAAGAATTCGAGCTCAGTTAAATTGTTGTTTTGTCTATATCCTGATTTTATTACATGTTTAATTAATGTGCTACATGTCTACCGCTTTGATAATAGTTGCATTGTATATACAAACTGCTATATGTCTACCGCTTTGATATTGCGTGAACTGTATATAATACTGTGCCGAAAACCCTTCTCTTCTTACTCCCGGGGATGTGCTTACTGGTTGAGACTCCCCATTCTGTTAGTGTCAATACCAAAAATAAGAAAAGAGGCAGGATAAGTTACAAAGCCGGACGATCCCGCGGGTCCCCGTTACGTAGCCCCCTCCTCAATCCGAGTTGTCTGCTCGGGTACACAGTCTAGAATCAAAAAAAAGAAACATCAGGATATTGAGCCTAAATTAGGACGATTATTTGCATCATGTTTTGACTTAGGGGACTCAACACGGGGGTTGGGTCCCTCTAGGACAGGTAACCAGATATAATATGACCTCGTATGAGCATTTCGCATGTTGCATTTATTTGTCCTGGACTCGCATGCTGACCTACTTTTAAATGTCGAAGGATATAACAAAAGAAAAAGAAAAGAAGGTGTAAATAGAAATAAAAGAAAATAAAAAAAATAAAAAATAAAAAAAAATAAATAAAAAAAAGGACTGTCTTATTACGAATTCAATTTTGAAAGGACAAGAGAATGTTGTTTTAAAATAGTTCGTCCATTGATTGAACTACGCCGGTTTGATTCTCACCGGATGTGAGATACGTAGGCAGCCTTTAACAGGTCCAACTTCCCTATATTTCAAAATAAGTTTTTAAAAGAAGAAATAATGACGGAATGTTTAACTTTGCCTCAAAGACCACCTTTTTATCAGTCTTAATATTTTGACCAGTCAATTCCTGTGGCCCGTTCTGTTTTTTTTTAAAGAAAAAGATAGTTTTCGTTTGGGTCAAATCAAGATTTTTCTTTCGTCTAAAAACTACCTTAATAAATGTGCAGAATGAGCACGAGTTAGAGTACAACCGAAGCTATCATAAACAAGGTCCCCTTAAATTTGCATATGTGGTGGAACGACTTGGGCGAGCAAGGACAAGACGCAGTTAAGCTATACCTGGGAAATCTAGTGGGGCTACTAAATATTTCCCCGAGAGGAGACATCATACGAGCCTTGATCTCGTTCTGGGATCCAGCACACAATGTGTTCCAGTTTTCAGACTTTGAACTCACACCAACATTGGAAGAACTGGCCGGATATATCGGAAGACCAAAAGTCCCTATGAAGGAACAGTATCTCATCGCACCAAGGGTCGTGACAATACATAGGTTTTTGGATACCGTGAAAATCCGCAGAACTGTACACAACCCAGATTTATCAGAAGGGTTCTGCACTTTAGCATTTCTATATGACAAATATGGTCATTATGGGGGTTTCAACAAACACAAAAGCAAAATCTGCTGTGGAGAACAACCAGTTAAAATGGGAGGAGCATAGACGCATCGCCTTCATGATAGCTTTCCTAGGTTCATTGATATTTCCTAGAAAAGATGGGAATATCAACATACAAGTGGCAGGGGTCGTCAGCACTTTGATGAAACAGAACAATAGTACTTTGGCTCCCATGATAATATCGGATATCTCTCGTGCACTCACTATCTGCAAAGCTGGAGGGACTCTTCTTTGAAGCTTGCAATGTACTGCTCCAAATGTGGATGATCGATCACTTATGTCGTCGCCCGCAGTATATGAGGTATAGTTTATCGGAGAAAACCTGTATAGAAGAATTCCCTACAAGGGTCGAGGAATATGATTTGCCAGAGGGGATTAGTGGATGGATACGACTTTTGCGTTTGATTCCAGCCAGCAAGATAGAATGGACATTTGGCTGGCTACGCGTGGACGAAGTCATATATGCATCGGCCACGGAATCATATTTATTACTAATGGGCCTCAAAAGCATCCAACCTTACGCGCCATGTCGAGTATTGAGACAGTTGGGACGATGCCAAATAATCCCAAAAGAAGAAGACCTCAGCCCACATGTGGTTGAAATTGGACCGGGAGGACAGTTCCCCGAAGCGTTGGTCCGAAAGATTTGGAGTGAATGTCAAACATTGAAGATAGACACTCGGGTGCGAGATCGAGCCCGTGGCGAAGTATCGCCAGAATACCCTGCATGGTATAGCAGAGAACCGGAGCATCAAAGGCCCACAAAAAGGCCCCACCTCAGGGAGTTTGCTGAAGCGTCACAAGAACAATGGGACTAGTTGGCCAGAGAAGAAGCTTATAGAACAAAGATTAGCAAGATAGAGCAACGGACCCAAGAACTCCAATTTGAAAGGGATATGCAAGCTGCCGCCAACGAAGGAGATAAAAAGAATTTGGCACAAGAAAATGACTTTTTAAGAGCTCAAATCCAGCAAATGAAAAGGGATGCTGACAGACAGTTGAGGAGTCGAGCAGACGAAAAATTGATAAAGGGTTTGAAAAACCAAGTTGCCGATGTCCAAAGAGAATTGGAAGAGTCAAAGACCCAAACGATGAGGATCCGTTCTAGCTGAAAAAAGGAGGCACATCAACAGGCACTTCACCTACAACGGGTGGAAGAAGATTACACCGAGATCATCACTAGTCTAAGGGAAGCAAATGTTATCCTCCGGGAGCGGGTTTTCAAGCAAGCCCGAGATGCCAGAGCAGACCTCGATCGTTGCCACGATTTGATGGCCCGACTGTAAGTACAAGTGGATAGGCTCTTAGACCAAGTCACCAACAATGCTCAAAGGTTGGGGGCGAAAAACCAGCAGATAGAACAGCTGCTCAGAGAAAGGGACATGATCAAGGACAGAATTGGGGAAATCGGGCATTATGTCACCATGAAGTGCTTAGCTTGTGAACAAATGCCCTGCACCGCCCTTTTTGCTTCAGTTATGGGCTATGTTCATCAAATCATGAGAGAGTTAAGGGGACTACACAAGGACCTCACACCAAGGCCCGCGGCAAGGCCGAATGATGCCTCGCGGGCCCCCAGGAATTTAAGAGCATTAGACTTTTGATTAAAAATGTATTTTCGAAATTTTGAGTCAAGTCGGTTGGCATTTTATTCTCGAGTCAAGCATTTCTCTTATTCTGTTGATTATTGTAAGACAGGTTTTGTAAACCATAAGAGTTTTGATATAAGAATTCCAGAATATTGCCACAATCTTATTACCAGAACTACGCTCGGTCTGATTCACGCGGGGACGTGATACGTAGGCAATCCACATAAGATTCGACCACCACTAGAAAGAAAGGAAAAGAACACGAAGGTTAATAACAATAAGGTTTTCAAGGATAATTGAAAAAGGGAAAAAGAAAAAAAAGAAAAAAAAAGAGAAGAAAAGAAGCTGGAATGACGCATGTGATGAGTACATATAGAAAGGATTATTTGGTTAGGTGCATTGCATCCAACGTGCTATAACATATCTGTTAAACTCGGTAAGCTAACAAAGTTTGTTGCAATCCAGAAAAGTTTAGCAGTTGGTTTGACAGAATATACTGGCCGACCACCATTACCGTACTAGATCTAAAGGGCCAATTCCAGCAAGCATGTCTAGTTCAGGTAAAAGCCTCGAGGAAGAGAAATCAGAGATACGGATCATGAAAGAAGAGGTAGATCGGTTGAAACGACAGATAACGGAGATGCACCTAGCCTGGCTAGGGGACGGTCTTCACCAAACCTCCCTGCTCTCGCATCGGCTCCGAACATCCACCCGCTGATCCGTCGACAAGCGCCCGACTCTAGCCATACTATCGAGGGAAAACCACTTATGCCACCCAAGTTCCACCGACCAAACAAAATCCTCCTCCGGTCACCCTGTTTTTGTAGCACCCCCACCTGCTGCTCTACAAAAGTCGTCCGGTGAGCCGCGTGTTCAAATCCACGACAATTCTTACTATCCTCCCGAGCCTACCTTTAGGGCTCCTGAACCGCATCACACACCCCTCACTGGGATAATCCGGCAGAACCGGAAAAGAACTTCCAAAGTTCGGAACATGAGGAAGTTATTAGAAAAGTTAAAAGCATGGAGCAGTCCTTCAGGAATATGCACGGTTTGGGCAACCAGGTCAGTGTCGCTTACAAGGATCTGTGTCCATTCCCCAGATGTCCAGTTGCCGGCCGGGTTCAAGATGCCCAAGTTTGACCTATACGAGGGGCATGGTGATCCTGTAGCCCACCTCCGAGGGTTTTGTAGTAAAATGCGAGGAGCCGGAGGACGAGACGAGATTCTGATAGCTTACTTCGGTCAGAGTTTTGGGGGATCCGCACTAGAGTGGTACACTAGGCAGGATCCCAGCAGATGGTTTACATGGGATGATTTGGCTCAAGCATTCATTGGCCAGTTCCAGTACAATCTTGAAATAGTCCCAGACCACTTATCATTGCTAAAGTTAGAGAAGAAACCCGCCGAAAGTTTCAGAGAATTTGGCTTCCGCTGGAGGGAACAGGCAACAAGGGTAGATCCGCCTATGAGAGAGAACGAGATGGTGGATTACTTCCTGCAGACACTAGAGCCAACCTATTTCGGACATCTGGTGACGTCCGTCGGTAAATCATTCACCGAGGTGATAAAGATGGGGGCTATGATCGAGGAAGGCTTGAAAGCCAACAAGATCATGAGCTATTCAGCATTGAAAGCCACCACTCAAGCTATCCAAAGTGGTACCGGAGGAGTGCTTGGGAAAAAGAGGAAAGAAGAAGTCACGACGGTCGAGTCCGGAACATGGTTCAGAAACAGAGGCCCCGCACCCCAGTATAACCCGCCACAGCCTCACCACCAAAATTACCTCCACAATCCATATAGCCACCCGCAACACTACTATCCAGCACCCGATCCCCATTTTACTGTCCATCACGCCCAGTCATATGCCACACCTCCCGTCCATGCACCATGGCGTGCACCAAACCCGCAAAATAATTATCCACCCCCAAGAGCGTATAGAAATCCCACGGGCGCGGGTTTTCGTCCGAACCAAGCATTCAAGAGCGACAGGGCGCCAAGGCCAAAGACTTTTACTCCCTTGGGAGAGTCTTACACCAGTTTGTTCCACCGTTTGAAGCAAGTAGGGTTGCTAAATCCGGTCGAGGCTAAGCTACCAAACCCTCTTCCAAAGAATCTGGATCATTCAATAAATTGTGCATACTGCTCAAGATGTCCGGGGCACGACACAGAAAAGTGTTGGCGATTGAAAACAGCCATCCAGGAACTCATCGACACTCGCCGAATTGAGGTCCAGACTCCAGCGGAGCCCAACATCAACCAAAATCCACTTCCAACTCATCTTGAGACCAACATGATCGAGTTGGTACGGGTAGAAGAGGGAAAGGAGAAAACCTCTCAGACTGTAATGATGATCAAGTCTAGTGGGGTAAGAATGAAAAAGGGGCCAAGCCTTGATGAGTCACTCATCTGCAAGAAGGACGTACAAGAGGGGTTGGAAGCAGAAAAGGGAAGTGTGAACAAAGTGCCTATGAGGTCAGAGGGAGTAAAAATAGTTGTACCAGGGGCAGCAACCAAACCCGTCTTGACTGTAGCAGGTGTTCGAGTGGATCCTTTCATCATCAAGCCAGCAATACAGTTGCCAATAGCTGATAGCAAAGCTATTCCATGGAATTATGATCGGATCACGACAACTTACAAAGGGAAAGAAGTTAAAGAGGAAGTTTGCGAAGCGCAAGGTTTGACCCGCTCAGGGAGATGTTTTGCCCCTGCGGAATTAAGGAAGACTACTCCGGCAACACTAAAAAAGCCGGTAACTGACGAAGAGGCAGAAGAATTCCTGAAAAAGATGAAGCTACATGATTATTCTGTCTTAGAACAGCTGAAGAAAACCCCTGCGCAAATCTCATTGTTGTCCTTGCTGATACATTCTAAAGAACACCGACAAGCTTTGATGAAAGTTTTGAATGAGGCGCACGTACCTGATAAAATCTCAGTGAGTCATTTGGAGAAGATCACCAATCGGATCTTCGAAGCAAATCGGATCACCTTCACCGATGACGAGTTGCCTGAGGAAGGCACTGAGCACAACGGGGCTTTATATCTTACGGTGAAGTGTGAGGAGGCGGTGGTCACCAAAGTCCTTGTCGATAATGGGTCCAGTGCTAACATTTGTCCTCTATCTACACTGAACAAGTTGAAAGTGGACATCAGCAGGATACGCAAAAACAACATATGTGTTCGAGGGTTTGATGGAGGAAGCAAGGCGTCGGTCGGGGACATAGTGTTAATCTTGACAATTGGACCAGTGGAGTTCACCATGGAATTACAGGTGCTGGACATGGTAGTGTCATATAACCTTCTGATAGGGCGACCGTGGATCCATGCCGCAAAAGCAGTTCCATCCAGCCTACACCAACTCGTCAAGTTTGAGTGGGACCAACAGGAGATCGTCGTCCATGGGGAGAATGATCTACAACCGGGCACCATCGTCCCCTTCGTTGAGACGGAAGAAGATGTTGGGCCATGGGTATACCAGATCTGCGATGTGGTATCCGCCAACCGAGTTCCAGAAGGGGAATGCATTCTCAATGACAGAATAATTACTGCAGACGTCATGGTGGCTCGTGAAATGTTGAGAAACGGTTTCGTACCCGACAAAGGTTTAGGTGCATCTCTGCAAGGAATCATACAACCGGTATCTGTGGTCGAAAATGTGGGAACCTTCGGCTTGGGATTCAAGCCAACATCAGAGGACATCCAGCGAGCCAAGAGGAATAAGCAGAAGACATGGGTGCTCCCGAAGCTTGTTCCGCGCCTTTCCCGATCTTTTGTCAGGTCTGGAGTAAGAGGACATCCGACGACAAAGGTTCCCAGTCCTATGGTTAGGCCAGACAAAGAGTTCTTAAGAAAGTTTGAGGACTTATTCACAGACGTATGCATGGTAGAGGATGGCGAAGGATCCAGCCATGCCGATATACGGTTTGTGGGATCGAAAGCAAAGTTGAATAATTGGAAGGCTACTCCTCTCCCTGTCCGGAAGGAGTCTTGGTAGTTTGTTTTGGATTGTTTTCTTTCGAAATTTTGTGTTGGGATTGTCCCCAAAGTAAAATCCGTTTGTTTCAGTTCGTTTTGATTTGAGTTCGCAAGTTTGTTTTTCCTTGTACTGTTCCCATTAATGAAATTTTGTTCCTTTCGTTTCTAATTTTGTTTATTTTCCTTCTTTTTACTTTTCTGAACAACTTTCTTTCAACTGATCTTAATGATATGGCGTGCTTAAAGATTAATCAACCCAGTCTAGAAAATCAATCGGGTTTGGAAATAATAACGCATGAAATAAGAGGTGAAGAGAGTGAATCGGAATACGGCGATGATGAAGCCGTAGAAGAAATCGGTGAAGAATTAAGTCACTTCGAGGAAAAATCCAAACCAAATTTAAATGATACTGAGGTTGTTAATCTGGGGGACACAGATGACGTCAAAGAAACCAGAATAAGTGTCCATATTGAACCCAACCTGAGAGAAGAATTGATCAAAACACTCATGGAGTTTAAAGACATTTTCGCATGGTCGTACGACGACATGCCAGGACTCAGCACTGACCTAGTGGTTCACAAATTACCCACTGACCCGGCATGTCCTCCCGTCAAGCAAAAACTGCGGAAATTCAAGACGGAGATGAGTGTAAAGATCGAGGAGGAAGTAACCAAGCAGTTGCAGGCGAAAGTCATTCGTGTCACTCGATACCCTGAATGGTTGGCTAACGTAGTACCGGTGCCAAAGAAAGACGGAAAGATCAGAGTATGCGTGGACTACCGCAATCTCGACAAGGCGAGTCCTAAGGATAATTTCCCGCTTCCCAATATTCATATCCTGATTGATAATTGCGCCGGACGTGAAATCGGATCCTTTGTGGACTGTTATGCAGGATATCATCAGATCTTGATGGATGAAGAGGACGCAGAAAAGACGGCTTTTATCACACCGTGGGGGACTTATTGCTACCGGGTGATGCCGTTCGGTTTGAAGAACGCAGGGGCAACATACATGAGGGCAATGACTACGGTATTCCATGACATGATACAAAAGGAAATTGAAGTGTACGTGGATGATGTGATCATAAAATCTAGACGTCAAGAAGACCACGTTGTCGACCTCAGGAAGTTCTTTCAAAGACTTCGAAGATATGATATCAAGCTCAATCCGGCCAAATACGCATTCGGAGTTCCATCAGGAAAGTTGCTAGGATTCATCGTCAGCCGACGGGGCATTGAGTTGGACCCATCCAAAATCAAGTCCATTCAGGAGCTACCCCCGCCAAGGAATAAAACAGAGGTAATGAGTTTGTTGGGAAGGTTAAATTACATCAGTAGGTTTATTGCTCAGCTTACAACAACCTGTGAGCCCATATTCCGTCTGTTGAAGAAAGACGCTGCGATAGAATGGACGACAGAATGTCAGGAAGCGTTTGACCAAATCAAAGGGTATCTGTCAAACCCACCCGTATTGGTTCCGCCTGAACCAGGTAGACCCCTGATTCTTTATCTAACGGTTTTGGAGAATTCGGTCGGCTGCGTACTGGGGCAGCATGATCTTACTGGCAGGAAGGAACGGGCCATTTACTATCTCGGTAAGAAATTCACGGTCCACGAGGTTAAATACACTCATTTAGAAAAGACCTGTTGTGCTTTGACTTGGGTAGCCCAAAAGCTGAAACATTATTTGTCTTCTTACACCACTTACCTCATTTCGCATTTGGATCCGTTCAAGTATATTTTCCAGAAACCTATGCCTACAGGGAGGTTAGCAAAATGGAAAATATTACTTATAGAGTTCGACATCATATATGTGACAAGGACGACTATGAAAGCTCAAGCCCTAGCCGATCACTTAGCTGAGAATCCTGTTGATGAAGGATACGAACCTTTGAGGACGTATTTTCCAGACGAAGAAGTATTGCAAATTGATGGGTTGGAATTAACCGAGGATCCAGGGTGGAAGCTTTTCTTCGACGGAGCGGCGAACGCAAAAGGAGTCGGAGTAGGGGCTGTGCTTATCTCTGAAACAGGACATCATTATCCTGTTACTGCTCAATTGCGTTTTCATTGTACCAACAA
The DNA here is from genome assembly GCA_032618575.1 of Nicotiana noctiflora. Taxonomy (NCBI): domain Eukaryota; kingdom Viridiplantae; phylum Streptophyta; class Magnoliopsida; order Solanales; family Solanaceae; genus Nicotiana; species Nicotiana noctiflora. The sequence goes on from JASVEL010012702.1 coordinate 519,315, forward strand.
TATGGCTGAGTACGAGGCATGCATCTTAGGGTTGCGATTAGCGGTGGACATGGATGTACAGGACGTCTTGGTCTTGGGGGACTCGGACCTTCTGGTACATCAGATTCGGGGAGAATGGGAAACCAGAGATTTAAAGCTTATCCCGTATCGTCAGTGCTTGCATGATCTGACCAAGCGCTTTCGATCAGTAGAATTCAGACACATCCCAAGGATGCATAATGAGGTTGCCGATGCTTTAGCTACTTTGGCGTCAATGCTACATCACCCGGACAAGGTTCGTGTCGATCCGTTACATATTCAGGTTCGAAATCAACATGCTTATTGTAATATGATAGAAGAAGAGATGGATGGTGAGCCATGGTTTCATGATGTCAAAGAGTACCTCAGGTTAGGAGTATACCCAGAGCAGGCAACTGGAGATCAAAAGAGAGCTATTCGGCGATTGGCGAACGGATTTTTCCTTAGTGGAGGGGTGCTGTACAAAAGAACCCCAGATTTGGGATTGTTGAGATGTATAGATGCGAGTCAAGCCACAACAGTGATGACAGATATACACTCCGGAGTTTGTGGGCCACACATGAGCGGATATGTATTGGCAAAGAAGATTCTTCGAGCAGGATATTACTGGCTCACTATGGAGCGTGGTTGTATAAGTTACGTGCGAAGATGCCATCGGTGTCAGATACACGGAGATTTGATTCATTCCCCACCAACCGAGTTGCATACAATGTCAGCGCCATGGCCATTTGTCGCGTGGGGTATGGATGTTATCGGACCTATAGAACCTGCGGCTTCCAATGGTCATAGGTTCATTCTGGTAACGATCGATTATTTTACCAAGTGGGTGGAGGCCAAAACCTTCAAATCAGTGACCAAGAAGGCGGTGGTGGACTTCGTACATTCCCACATCATCTGTAGGTTTGGAATTCCAAAGATAATCATCACGGATAACGGTGCCAATCTTAACAGCGGATTAATGAAGGAGGTATGTCAACAGTTCAAGATTACACACCGAAATTCCACACCATATCGTCCCAAAGCAAATGGTGTGGTTGAGGCAGCAAACAAGAATATAAAGAAGATATTGAGGAAGATGGTAGAAGGGTCTAGGCAATGGCATGAAAAGTTACCATTCGCACTGTTAGGTTATCGCACTACCGTCCGGACTTCGGTAGGTGCAACTCCTTACTTGTTTGTGTACGGGACTGAAGCAGTAATACCAGCAGAAGTTGAAATCCCATCCCTCCGAATTGTCACTGAATCTGAGATTGATGACGACGAGTGGGTCAAAACCCGATTAGAGCAATTGAGCTTGATCGATGAAAAGATATTGACAGCAGTATGTCACGGCCAATTGTATCAAAAAAGAATGGCGAGAGCATTCAACAAGAAGGTACGTCCCAGGAAATTTGAAGTGGGACAGCATGTGCTTAAGAGAGTTCTACCACATCAGGCCGAAGCGAAAGGCAAGTTCGCTCCAAATTGGCAGGGACCATTTGTTGTGACTAGGGTATTATCCAACGGCGCACTATGCCTAACTGATATTGAGGGAAGATGCACTGATATGGCTATCAATTCTGATGCAGTCAAGAGATATTATGTGTAATTCTTTAATGCCTTTGTCAACGTTTGGTCTCGTTTGTTTGTAGTTGGCATTTTTCGGAGAATGAAATGACAGAGGCAATTTTTTCTACTCCCCAAACACTTTAACCCTTGTTTCCCCCTTTGAGCCTTAATTATTCTTTCATATACCCTCTTTCGGAATCATCAAGGAAAATGTGTAACAAAATAGAAAAAGAAACAAAGAAAAGACACAAGAAAAAGTGAACTACGTTCGACCTGATTCCTCAAGAAGGATACGTAGGCGCCATACGACTCGGTCATAATAAAATAAAAATCAAAGATTCCCCAAGCAACAAAATTGGGGCAGAAGTCATGTTTCGTTTGAAGATAGTGTGGATTCCGAAAGTTGTAATGAGCTACCCGTTGAGGTTAAATCCCTTTTCTATAGCCTCGTACACTAAAACCGCATTAATGACCAAAAAGACCTCTCGATCAGTATTTGAGAAATGCCAAGCCATGCAAATGAAAGCCAAGAAGGACACTACGATCCTCGACTGAGTCCAGAATTCGCAAGCTAAAAAATGGATAGCCATTTAGAGGGAGTTTCGTGGATAATACCTCAGCCTAGAAAGAAAGCAAAATGAGAGAGTCTTAACGGTGAAAACCCTCGCGGGCACCTTAAGGCGAAGAAACCAAAGAGAAATAAAATGAGAGAGTCTTACGGTGAAAATCTTTACAGGCACCCTAAGGCGACGGGAGATCAAGAGAAATGAGAGAATCTCGTTAGTGAAAACCCTTTGAAGGGCACTATGAGGTGACAAGGCGAGATAGTTACAAGGTGTATGTATGAGACAAGGTTGGGACATTCGTTTGCTTCTAGCAAAACGCGGCCATCAGAAAGTGATTGACATAAATAGACTGGGTAGATTAATCTCAAAGGCGCGGCATAACCATTGGATCAGTTACACATTCAGATAAGTTTTTCCCAGTTTTGAGTTCAGAAAAGTTTTCCCTTTCTTTTTGTCATTCGCGGTCAGCATTCTTTATCTATCATTTTTCTCTTCTTTTGTTTTCGAAAATTGACTTTTCAAAGCTTACTATCAAGTCTCCCAAAGCGGTACAATGAAGATGAACAGGCGTGGAACGAGGCAATAAGGCAAAAGTCGTTCTGATATTAAGGTTGGAACGACAGGTTGATTGGAAGGTTCACGGGAATTATGGAGTACGATGGACACATATTACACATCCAGAAGATGATTTCTCACAACAGATCATCGACTAAAAGGGTCGGACCAAACCGAAGGTTGGAATAAAAGGAGAGATGAGAGACCATCTGTGGAAAGAGCACCATCCCCAGCAAGTGTCAACGTCGTCCCCAAAAGTTCGAGGGAGGCCAAGCAGCTGAAAGAGAAAAGGAAAATTGCCCCGACAAGAGTGGCACGACCACTCACTGCGTTTTGAAACTAACAATTTTTCTTTGATTTAAAGCAGGAAAAGAGGATTCGTCGGCGGAAAAGCATGCCACGTAGAAGGTCATCAAACTGGGGTAGAAAATTTTCTCCCATTGCGAAAATTTTCTTGAAGGCAAATACCCAGTGGATAAGGATAACGAGATTTCGGGAAATACCAGTTCCGAGCAGAATAGTTTTGAGAGAGGCCAGACAACACGAGCGGGTGATTTTTGAGCCTGGTATCATCCCCATCAGTTGTTGGGAAAATGAAACACTAACTTCGAGATTCCCCTAGCAGCATTATGTCCCATAAATTTTTCAAGGAAGCAAAAGCGTGAGTCCCGGAGGAGGTCGGGGAAGAAGGAAAAGGAAAAGGGGTCCCCCGCCAGGGTAGTCCTCAGTTAATGACATTTCAATCCCCGGCGAGTCCGAGAGAGAACGAAGGGTGAAAGAAATAGAAAAAGAGGAAATAAAGAATACTGCCCCAGCAGCATCATCCCGAGCAGTTGAGTAAACAGTTCCGAAGATATCTCCAGCAGACCAAAGGAAAAGTAACACGACCCCGTGGGAAAGAAATTCCAAGACAAGGTAATTCAGAAGAAAAGGGTGGCCCAAGAGGCGATGCAGGAAGAAGAAAATGGTACAGGAAACAAAGGAAGGCAATAAGGATGGGATGAAATTAGTGAGTCGTAATTGAAGTTAGGGAGCCCGCCTGAAGAATGGAGTGGCAATTTATTTGGAAGTCGTAGTTGAAGTCAGGGAGCCCGCCTGAAGAATGGAGTGGCGATTTATTTTGTAGTCTGTAGTTGAAGTCAGGGAGCCCGCCTGAAGAATGGAGTGGCGATTTATTTTGAAGTTGTAGTTGAAGTCAGGGAGCCCGCCTGAAGAATGGAGTGGCGATTTATTTTGAAGTTGTAGTGGAAGTCAGGGAGCCCGCCTCTGAAGAATGGAGTGGCGATTTATTTTGAAGTTGTAGTTGAAGTCAGGGAGCCCGCCTGAAGAATGGAGTGGCGATTTATTTTAGAGTCATAGTTGAAGTCAGGGAGCCCGCCTGAAGAATGGAGTGGCGATTTATTTTAAAGTTGTAGTTGAAGTCGGGGAGCCCACCTGAAGAATGGAGTGGCGATTTATTTTAAAGTTGTAGTTGAAATCAGGGAGCCCGCCTGAAGAATGGAGTGGCGATTTATTTTGAAGTTGTAGTTGAAGTCGGGGAGCCCGCCTGAAGAATGGAGTGGCGATTTATTTTGAAATGGTAGTTGAAGTCAGGGAGCCCGCCTGAAGAATGGAGTGGCGATTTATTTGTGAAGTCGTAGTTGAAGTCAGGGAGCCCGCCTGAAGAATGGAGTGGCGATTTATTTGGAAGTCGTAGTTGAAGTCGGGGAGCCCGCCTGAAGAATGGAGTGGCGATTTATTTTGAAGTCGTAGTTGAAGTCGGGGAGCACGCTCGAAGAATGGAGTGGCGATTTATTTTGAAGTTGTAGTTGAAGTCGGGGAGCCCGCCTCTGAAGAATGGAGTGGCGATTTATTTTGAAGTTGTAGTGGAAGTCGGGGAGCCCGCCCTGAAGAATGGAGTGGCGATTTATTTTGAAGTTGTAGTGGAATTCAGGGAGCCCGCCCGAAGAATGGAGTGGCGATTTATTTTGAAGTTGTAGTGGAAGTCGGGGAGCCCGCCTAAAGAATGGAGTGGCGATTTATTTTGAAGTTGTAGTTGAAGTCGGGGAGCCCGCCTCTGAAGAATGGAGTGACGATTTATTTTGAAGTTGTAGTTGAAGTCGGGGAGCCCGCCCGAAGAATGGAGTGGCGATTTATATTTTCCGTAGTTGAAGTCGGGGAGCCCGCTCGAAGAATGGAGTGGCGATTTATTTTGAAGTTGTAGTTGAAGTCGGGGAGCCCGCCCGAAGAATGGAGTGGCGATTTATTTTGAAATTGTAGTTGAAGTCAGGGAGCCCGCCTGAAGAATGGAGTGGCGATTTATTTGTGAAGTCGTAGTTGAAGTCGGGGAGCCCGCCTGAAGAATGGAGTGGCGATTTATTTTGAAGTTATAGTTGAAGTCAGGGAGCCCGCCTGAAGAATGGAGTGGCGATTTATTTTGAAGTTGTAGTGGAAGTCAGGGAGCCCGCCCGAAGAACGGATTGGCGATTTATTTGTGAAGTCGTAGTTGAAGTCAGGGAGCCCGCCTGAAGAATGGAGTGGCGATTTATTTTTGAATTTGGTTGAGGAAAGCGGTTGAGTGTAACGGAAATCCCCAGTATGAATCCAAGTTCGTAATCAAAAGGAAGGCAACAAGGATCAGAAAGATGGGTTTAGACTTCGAAGGAGAATAGTTCGAAGATCACAAAGAAGGGACCAATAGTCGGAGTTCGGTAATCAAGATGGGCCGAGATAACAATTGTCAGAGGAGAAGAAGCATGTGAAGAAACATCAGAGCCAGCAGGTTAGCAAGAAACATGACAAGATCAAGTTAAAAAGACAAGTGCTAACGTCAAACAAAGATCTCACAAAATCCACGAAAAATCAAACTTCAACACAAGACTATTTTATTTTGAATTTTTGGGAGTAATTCTCGTATAGGGCAAAAATCACGTGCTCACAACCACTGAGTTGGAAGTACTTACTTTACTCCCTGCACCTTGTTTGGGAGTGTGTCGGCTTGCCTAGTTTCATGATAGGCATCATCACGACCAGGTTAGTATTGGGTCGTGACAAGATCACTTCTAGGTATTTAAGAAAAATGATATGTTTAAGCTTTTTATTGTTCTTTATTCTAAAGGGGCCGGGTTTCACAATCTATCTCTTCTTTTTTAATCCTCTATCTAAGGCGATTAGTTTATCATTAGTTAATTGTGTTGTTAGGATTCAACTTCAAGAAGATTTTTTGAATTCAAGAAACTTTTTCTTGAATTAAATCTATCTTTAATTTGTGTCTTCGTTTTTGTTTCTTTATTTTCTTTTAGCATCTACACGCTTCTTGATTTTCTGTAGTAGTTCATGGATTCCTATCATATTGTTATCAAGATGTTTACCAATTTGGTTGCAATGGAGATTAAAGTGTTTACTGAGGGAAGTGACCCAAAAGTTGAAGTTAGTACAAGGTATAGACATTTATGCCAAACTTTTATCCAAATTGCAAGTGAAGCTTTATTATCTAAAGAAGGATATGAGTTGGTTGCATAGAATTCCAACGAGCTAGCTAATTGCAAAGTTGATGGAAGTAAATGAGAAAAGAAATCTCATGAAAGTCCATCAGTTCAAAGAGAAGTTCTCCACGACGATACTATATTTATTGATACTACAAATGTCACAAAGGTGGTTGGGTTAAAGAAGAAGAAACCAACTCGGCCCTTCAATACTCGACCAAAGAGTTTTGTGAAAAAGACCGGGAAGATTAATTGCACGACCCAAAATTCCTCCAAATAAATCATGATGGCACCTAGTCTCTAAAAGTAAGTAAGCCTAACACATATTGAATGATAACGAATTCTACTAACAACTGTTGAACATAAACCAAAAACTTCTAAATAAACTAATAGTCTCAACATGATACAATACCCCAAAATTGATAGTACAAATTATAAGCGTTCCTAGGAGTAATTAAACATAACAAATACATAACTGTTCTGGATTGATAGGAAACAATGGAAATAAATACAATAGAATGTGACTTAGGAGCCTACAAACGTCCGATAAGTGTACATTAAAGTCTCCAGCCGTACACGCATAAGTCTCAAAACCAGCTCGATGCGAAGTAACTGGTTCTGCACAAAAATATGCATAAATATAGCATAAGTACACCACAGTAGTACCCAGTAAGTATCGAGCCTAACCTTTTTTCCAAACCAAGCTAAGCAAACTGCTAGCACGCAAGAGCTTTGCTGCACGATACCTGTAAGGCTCATTACCTCAAACACATACAAGAATTAATCATATCCTTACCATATTGGTTCGGTTTATTATCAAGTTATTCCATTTATCCCATTTCTATTCTTGTGTCATTATTAATTTGATATTCTCCTTTACTGTAGCACCACAATACCTCAACTCAGGTTGACGCACGAGACTCATACATAAGACCACACGGTCTAAGACCCATAGACTACTGATACTCTCTCAGATATTTCCTAGAAATACTATATTCTATAATACTTTATTTTGAAAACTTCCTGCGATTCTGAATTCTTTTTGCTCTATGCACTGAGCATTCTTTATCAACAGCAACTCGAAACATCCTAATATTTCTTCACATCTACGACGCACCATACAAACTTTATCAAAAAATTTCCTTCACACTCGCCATACTCGGCTCAATTTCCGCGACCATAACCGATTCGCCAACCTACTTTGAGACAGAACCAACATAACACACAACAGTGCAATCAGTTAATCAATAACAACCTTCCCAACTTGGCTCGAAACCATATATCAAGACACTTTTAACCACTCATAGCATTCTTACTCAAATGATGCCACAATGTTATAGTGACATTAAACTCGAGTCGCTTACAAGCTTTGGCAGAGACTCAAATCATCAGAAATCTTAACTCTTCTGTAATTCTTGCATCCATTCACACACAACAGTTAAACTCACTTTTTAGGTGACCAAAATCTTTTTTAAGTCCTAAATTTTTCAAAATTTTTGGCAGAGTTTCCTTTGTAATTTGGACTATCCACCCACCAGAGAATCACCAAAACCATCCTAACAACACGTCCACAACTCGACAGACATCACAATGTATATCAACAATATTAATCTCAATACTACACGAATTATATTATCAAAATTGATACATGGACATGCGTTGCACCTGTTCGAATCATAACACATATAAAATACCTTTCAATTACACATAAGAATCAACCCACCTAAGGACACTCCGCGGGAGACAACCCACCTGCTTCACTTCGATTTAGTATTTCAGCACACCTTCCACCATGATACACATAGCACAATCAATTAGTCTTCCTGAGTCTGAACTCATACCACTGCACATAATGCACTTTACCTTTCCACTAAGAGACATGAAAAATTCACCACGCCCCATAACTTCGGGCTACACATCAGATCACAATAAGAATCGAACTCCTAACAGCTCATCCATTATCAAGCCTCCATTTCCATAATTAGGGATAATAATGATCATATAAATTCATAATACTAACTCGCAAAATCAGCACCTCGGTGCTCAAGCCATAGGCAAAGATCCGCCCTCAAGTCCTCCCGACTGGCCCAACATGAACTCACAGAGATTATATCTCGCCCCTCGATCGGGGAATCACAAGCCATTAAGGCACATATACTACTGAGCACTCACGTGCACATACAGACGTGTGGAAGGAATTTCAAGTGTTATCTCAAACTAAATCAAGTAGGCACGATAAGAATTCCAAGAATGGGAAGTTTTCCTAAAGGTTCTGCAGCCTCTCGAGGATAAATATAGACGTCTCCGTACCGATCCGCGGGACACTAAACCTGCTCATGACTCGTGAGACCTAGTATCCTAGGCTTTGATACAAACTTGTCACGACCCAAATTCCATACCCGGTCGTGATGGCGCCTCTTGTGAAGACAAGGCCAGCCAACAACCCCAAATCCTCTTTTATCGGCTATTAAACATAAAGGAATAGAAATATTACTTATTAATATTTAACTATTAATTTCATCCCAATACAACCCGACCAGGGTGTCACAAGTCACGAGCATCTAATGAGTAAAGCCGCTACTACTGGCCAACAATGTATAGATAATTATAAAATAAAAACTGGAATACAAAGATGAAGTATGGTGCCGCGAACACTAGCGGTCACCTGGTTCAACCACCACCATAAGGTCTTCTACCCTGCTAATAAACCGCTAACGGGTGAACAATACCTGCAACTGCACGCAAGGTGCAGGGAGTAAAGTAAGTACTTCTAACTCAGTGGTTGTGAGCACGTGATTTTTGCCCTATACGAGAATTACTCCCAAAAATTCAAAATAAAATAGTCTTGTGTTGAAGTTTGATTTTTCGTGGATTTTGTGAGATCTTTGTTTGACGTTAGCACTTGTCTTTGTGTATGTGTTATTGATTAAATTGATCAAAAATACGTGTTGCGGACATGTAGGAATTGATTGAGCATTTGTGAGAATTAATTGACCATAAGGTGTTTAAAATGAAATTTACAATATTCACATCCTCGCTCCTTGTCATTAGGTGACTTTATTAAATATTAATAGTGTGAATATTAATTAACAAGCGTGTGATTTTATTGTTTAGAGTGATTTTTAAATGTGGTTAGGTGAAGAGAAAGAAAGAAAATGGCTAATTTTGCAAAGCCACTTCAGCCCAAAGAGTTGTGCTATCCGGTCCAGTTCAGGGGTCTATAAGACCAACAAAACGACGTAGCTTAGCGTTGGAGCTATGTCGTTTCAGCATCAATAGATCTCACCCGTGTAGCCATTTTTGATCCAACGGGTGAGACCACTTCACCATCACCCGTTTCAAATAACCCGACCCTTGCCCGGACCGACCCAATCTCCCACTTAACCAAACGACGCCGCTTTACGTTAATAATGCAATCCATACCGTTGATCTAATCAGATCCAACGGCTTGGATTAAATCCCACGCCCAGTATATAAATCCAAAAGCCTACCACAGCCCCCCGATCCAAATACCCCATCATCGTCTCTATCAGAGACGAGGCAAATGAGCTCCACCGTCCCCCGCCGCACTCCGCCTACCGAAATCGCCTCACGGCGGTTCCGGTAGGCCAAAGGCTCCCAAATTTACACCATAGATCCCCCTAAACCTCCTCTACACGGATCTAGCAGTCGTTAGGCTCGAATATTGCTTGAACGTTTCGAATATTCATTTGAAACTCGCCGAAACTTGAACATCCACTCCAACCAAGCCCAAACTCACACCCCGTCGTCTCCTGACCTCCCTCGCACCATAAACACCTTTGTTTTGGTTCGAATCAAGCCCGAACCGTTTAAGCCCCAAATTTCGGCCATGAACCCTAGATTTCGCATTTTCTTCTTAATTGAGGTCTAATAGACCTTAATTGGGATGTTTTCATTGTTGAAAACATCTCAATTAAGGTCCAGTAGCCTCAAAAATGCAAGTCCAAGTCCGAACGACCCAAAGAGTGTCTTGACTCTCATTTGTACTGTTCGAGGTATTTTCTTCTGTCTTTTCTTCTTTGTTTTATTCTTGTTCTTGTTTTATTTGTGTTGATTTTCGTGTGTTCTATCCGTTATTGCGATTTTCTGTTTTCATCTCTTCTCAAAAGACCCTTTTTGTATTGGTCAATTCTGATTCTATGTTGTTTATTTGACTGTGTATGTTGTCGAATGCGTATTCGCTGCGATTAGAATCGTCGAATAATTAGTTTTGTATTTTTCACCTTTGACCAAGATTGTTTGAATCACTACCTTTATCGATTATTCGTTATCGATTGTATAAGTCGTAGTTAATTAAGCAAATGTCGTCGTAGGATCGACTGTTAGCATGTTGACAGAAATGTCACTAGGACTGTCTAGTTACATCCGAACCATTGTTGGGATTGAAAGCTGTGAGTAATTGTGTAATTTCGAACTAAGGACATTCTGGATATAGCTGCTTGTAGTCAGGGACTAATGGGGTTAGCTGGTAGAGTGCAATGCACATGAGGATAGCCAAATGGAACCTGCTGTACAGCAGGATGTCCTATTAGTGCCCTGCACTTATCAATTTAATATTAACATCTCATACTTAGACATAGTGTAGTGGTAAAAACAGAGGGATGGGTCTGCCCAGGGAATATCAGGGGTTCAGCAGAGATAAGGGATGGGCAGAGGTAATTGTTTTGTTCGGGTCTTTGGCTTTTAGGATTTGTTTTAACTATAAGTAGAAGGGGAGCAGACTCTTGAGAGGGGTCGAAAAATACAGAGAAAAAGATAGACATTTTTTGAGAGGGGAGGAAGAAAGCATTCTGCTTCTCTTTTGCTCATTGTTTCAGTCAGTCTTTGAGTCCTTTGAGCTATATCTTAATACGACATTGGTCTTTTGAAGTTCTTCAAGTAATTGTTAGGTATTTTGGAAGTTAAAGCTCGTCTATTTGGACTGTTTGGTGTCGTTCTTGGGTCTTTCGACATTACTGATTATAGCATTGGGTTATTTGGGTTTTGAATCTTGCTGGGGTTTCAAGAGTTTATTCCTGGGTGTGCTACTAGATACCTTGCTACTGTTTTATTGGCTTTATTTGGATCTGTACTGGGTTTTGCTCCTGTCCCTGGGTTGTTCTTTTCTGCTATTCATCATTTGCTACTGATTATTGCTGAGTGCTGCTGTTTGTTGTGCACCACTGTTGCTGACTCCTTCCTATACTTCTTGTTTCGTTTGCTCCAGGTACACATTTGTAACCTCAAGCCTACAGAAATGAAGTAAAATGTTCAGTGCACTGTCGTGATTTTTATTTTTTCTGTTTTGTTCTCTATTTTATACTCTCAACTAATGATATTTGTATTCATTTAGGAATAGTTTAATTGCAATTAATTCTAGTTTTTGGACTGGACAATTATAGTTTGATTAATGTTGTTTTAAGACCTTTGTGTATACATAGCTCTCAAACTACTGGAGCTTATATGGATTGAGTGTAGTTTGCAATAATGAAAAACAAACTCAAAAAATAGTGGTAAATTGGAATATTGGATTTTTTTATTTAAACAGGATAATTAGAGTATAAATTTCATTGTTAAATCCAGCAGTTTTTAGTAAGTCATATTCACCAGGAGCTTAGGAATCATGTGTATTGTAATTACATTGATTAAAATAGTTAGTATAATATACATCAACATAATTTTTTTCTTTTATTTAGAAACAGTCTTTTCATTTTATTAATACTAAAATTAGAATAAGAAAACCAGTGGAAATAATAGCTACAACATGCGTTCAAATAGATTCATGAAAATAGGGATGGACATTTAGGCGTTAAGGTATGGCAGACAGCTTTTCTATCGGGCTGTGATTGTTTATTACAAATGGCCCAAATCTAAAAAAAAATAGACAGTTTAATTCACTTGATCGGACTATTAATTATAAGTAACGAAATTCCATTTCGATTTAAAACTAATAGATGAAATAAGTAAAAAATATAGTTATGTTAGGATTGGCCTTTAATAAAGTGAGATGAGCCTCGCCACACTAAATACACACAGTTGCGGGGCCCTCGAATTAATTGTTATAAAAATTTTTAGACTCGGAAGGACCGTTTCGTAAACTTCACAGTCTTTCCCGAAGTTAACAAAGACGATAGATTCTTTAGACACGGCTTGTAAATAAAGTTACTTTCTTAAATACGGGTGCGCATTTATGTGACCCAAATCTTACTCTCGGCAAAACTGAGATATATTAAAGTCACAGGCGTACTGGTTGCGGTGTGACTCGAAATGTATTTTCGTGATGTTGCAACTCTTCTAAAAAATTTAAAAAGCGGAATGTAAGAGCACATGAATAAAGATATATAAAGAAATCAGATAAAAACAAAAATTACAGTTGAGCGACCGTGCTAAAACCACGGAATCCGGGAGTGCCTAACACCTTCTCCCGGGTTAACAGAATTCCTTATCCAGGTTTCTAATTTCGCAGATTGTAATACAAAGTCACAAATTTCCTCGGTTCGGGATTTAAACCGGTGACTTGGGACACCATTATTTTCCCAAGTGGCGACTCTAAATTAAATAAATAAATCCCGTTTCGATTGTCCTTTAATTGGAAAAACTCCCTCGCGCTCTCGCGGGTGCGGAAAAAGGAGGTGTGACCGTGGTAATAAAAGAGAATTATAACTGAGCGATAAGGAAACATGCATGGGTACACCAAAAATGCTATACGAGACAGTGCATTCCCTTTAAGAAAATCATAATACTGCAAAAAATCGTTTAAAAAAGCTCAAAAATCAGTTAAAAATATCAGTTTGAAAATCTCTTTTACAAATATCCCTTTTTTCTTTTTCAACAGCCAGCATATGAATGCTATATCAGATAGAGCAAGTCAGCTCACAAGTTGGCCCCTTGGGCACAACACTCCTCAACGTGTAACACCGGGGTATCTCGTCAACAAGGCAAGTAACCGTATGTATGCCAATGATATATGAGTGCTAATGTCAATGTCATTCCACGTAGTACAAACATGAGTGAATGCAATGCAATGCATATGACCGCTGCAGCATGTAGCCCGATCCACTTGGGTACCCGCGCTCACTATGGGGGTTCAGACTCCGAAGGGGCTCCTACAGCCCAAGCGCAATAATACTGCGGCGTGCAGTTCGATCCATATACTACTGCGGCTTCCAATCCGATTCATGCAATATGCTACTGCAGCGTGCATTCCGATCCATGCATGTATATGCATATGCTCACATATCACTCGACGCCTGAAAGCCTCCTCACATTACTCGTCATTCCCTCGCATATGGCCCTCGTCCCCAATCAGTCCAACAAATAATAAAAAATCCCCTCGGGCATCAGTAAAACAATGATACTCAGCTCAAATGATAGTTCAAATATCAGTCCAACTCTGGGTTTGAGTAAAATATAACTGAGTTAAAAAACAGTGTAAATCACACGGACCGAGTTCAAATAGTATTTCAAATAGTGAGGGAAAAATAGTGATGATAGTTCATAAAGAGTTTCACAATCGGCAATAAGCCCCAAGTATGGCAATAAGCCCAAGTTATAATAAAAACAACAAATTATTGCAATTTACGCGGTAAAAACCAACAATTGAGACAGACTAAGTCACGATCCCTAATGATTCTCTACCCCACTCTTAGGTCCAACGTGCAAGTAACCATAATATAGCACTAAAATATGCATATCCGAAGTCTCAAACCCTCAGGATATCATTCCCAAGTATTACTCACCTCGAACCGGCGAAAACTCAAGCCCGCGATGCCTTTGCTCCTCAAACCGGCCTCCACGCGCGTCGAAACTAGCCAAAATTTGTATAAATATATCATAATAGGCTAATGGAACAACACCCAATAGAAAACAATTGAAATATAACAAAAATCTCGAAACTAGCAAAACCCGAGCCCCGGGCTCACTTCTTGAAAAATTATGAAACATACGTTTTCGGAATCCTCATCTCACCATGAGTCCGTACATATAAAATTTATCAAAATCGGAGTTCAAATGGGCTACCAAATTCCAAATTTACATAGCAAAAACCAAGCCCTAATTTCTTCAATTTTATACCCAATTTCAAATATTTAATGGATGAATCTTCAATAATATTATGTAATTAGCTCATAAATCTTACCTCCAATCGAATCCGAGATGAAATCCTCTTTATCCCTCGCCCAAAAGCTCCAAAATGTGCTAAAAATGGAGGAAAATGAGTTATGCTCGCGAGTGAAATGTTATAAAACCCTTTTGTCCGCCCAGGCATTCCTTCTATGCGATCGCATCACCACTGTCGCGATCGCATAGCACAAAAATCAACCTCCCAAAAATTCTCTAATGCGATCGCATGACTGCCCCTTGCGATCGCAGAGCACAGCCTCCCACAACTATGCGATCGCACTCTCCTCTCCGCGTTCGCGTAGAACAACGGCTACTAGGGGACCTCAGGTCCCACTATACTACGTGATTGCAACACTGAGAACGCGGTCGTAGAGATCAATCATCCAACCTTATGGGATCGCACTGCCCCTTACGCGATCGCATTGAACAAAACTGAACCCCTCTCCAAGGTCTCCTATGCGATCGCAATACACCATATGCAATCGCATAGAGCAAAATCTCTGCAACATTATGACAGCAAAATATGAGCACTTATCCATCCAAAATGATCCGTTGAACAACCGAAATCACCCCGAGTCCCTCGTGACCCCAACCAAACATGCCAATATGTCCACCATACGAACTTGCTCCAATCATAAAAATACGTCCTTAAAAACAAAAATCATCAAATCATGATGGATTTAAGCCTAAGTTTCAACTAAAACTTCCGAAACTAATATTCAATCAAAAACCCGACCAAACGATGTCCGAATGACCTGAAAATTTACAGAACATAATAAAAATCACCTAACGAAGCTACTGCAACTATCAAAATTCTATTCCGACTCCCGGATCAAAATCTCACCTATCGGCCGAATTCTGCCAAAATTCCAACTTTGCCAATTCAAGCCTATTTTTACATTGAACCTCCAAATTCAATTCTGATCGCTCTCCCGAGTCATAAATCACCCCCGAAGCTTTTTCGAATCACCGAAATTCACATCTGAGCCTTCTAACCATATAGTCAACTTCCGGTTGACTTTTCTAAAACAAGTTTCCTTCTACGAGGCTATGTGCCTTATTTTCAACCAAAACCAATTCAATTACACCCGATCAACTCTAACACTGATATAAAAATATGAAGCAACATAATAAGGGAGAAACGGGGTGGTAACTCACATGACGACGGGTCGGGTCGTAACACTCCAGTAGTAGGATTAATAGGTGTTTGATTGTCATCAACATCAAGGCCCCATTCTATGGGATGGTCAACTCTCATATGTCTACTAAGCGTCTCAATCCGCCCTAAATTTCCTCCGGTCAAATATTTAAAAGTATCCTTACATATTTTTCATCTAACTCTAACAGTACCTTTTATTATTTCAATTTTTTTTTAAACCTTACTTCTTTTTCTACGATTATTAGTCGGAGCCACAAGTGGTCTACTACTAATGCCACGACCACCACCCCTTGTACCAACTCTAACACTACCGGCTCCAACACTAGTAGGTGTAGTTGGTATCTCATCTTCCATTCCTATTTCATTATCTTCTATTCCAAAATCTTCTTGTAATTTCTCATAATCT
The DNA here is from genome assembly GCA_032618575.1 of Nicotiana noctiflora. NCBI lineage: Eukaryota > Viridiplantae > Streptophyta > Magnoliopsida > Solanales > Solanaceae > Nicotiana > Nicotiana noctiflora. The sequence goes on from JASVEL010012702.1 coordinate 535,152, forward strand.
ATATTATCATTAGGCGATATTTTCAGAAACATGTATAAATTGTGTATTACACTTACTACCAGATGCTGAAGGACAATCTCTTTTTAATTTTCCCTACCAGTAACTTTTTTACATGCTCTTTTAGAAACATTCAACATATTGTAAAAATTAAAGTATAAACTAAAATTAAATATGCAATTAAAATAGTAAATAAAAGAAAGAGTTGGAGAGAGTGAACCGAATTCGACAATAAAAGTAGCACTTGATTAAACAATTCCGATATTACCACGAACAAACGTCAACTCTCAAGCAAGTATTTGAATTTTGAACTTCAATTGTTCAGTAGAAGCTTCAAACTTCAAATTCCGAATGACAAAACACGATTAAATTCAAGAAAAGTGAGCCAAATAAAATTAGAAGATGAAATGATGAATTGAAGTATTGCAAATTGGAGAATGAGAGAAATTGAGATATAAAATTTGAGTGAAGAAATGAAAAGGGGGTGGGGGTGGGAGTATTTATAGTTTTTAAAAAGGTTAATTTTGTAAATTCAAAAAAGGGTTTAAAACATAAAATTAAAAGAAAAGGCCATTTCTTCAATAGATCTGTTGGCCAGCGGATCTGTTCTGAAAATTGAGTCAGCCAACGGATAGTGGGCCCCACCTGATTTGGAAAATTTAATAAAAGATAAAAAATAATAAAAATTTACCGTTGAACCGGGCCGGTTCCGGTACGGGTTAATCGGTATGGGCACTGTTCACGCCTTTCAGCTTACCCGGGTCCGATTAACCCTACCCAACCCACTTGGCCCCTTATCAAGCGGGCCGATCCGGTCCCGATTTGTATCGGTCTGGGTCGGTCCGGTAACGGATAGGCCCGGCCCATTTGACACCTTTAACCGTATGTAGTACACTATATCCGCCTCTACCCGCCTTGAATATTTGTTGTGACTACAAGGCACAAGCTAGCTATCTTGGGAGTTGGGATTGTCTATTTTGCATGAAAATCGGTGCTGTGAAATTCGAAAGCAACTCATCAACAGGAGAGAGATTTAAAATTTGTCACCTCATGCGTATGTTCTGTTATCATCTACGTATGCGAATACGATATTTCCCTGCTCTTGTTTCAGGTTTCATTACTCGTGAGAAACAAGATAATATGGACAGTGTTCATACAATCCCACTGATTTCTTTTAATAATTCGACTTTGAAGTAAAAGGTTGAAAGTCTTAATTATTATTGAAATTTAATATCATTGACGAACTTCTTCCATAATAATATACAGAATCAATGTGACCAGAAACAAAATAAACTCTTACTTTGACCACATTTTGAAACTCTGTTACTTCTCCGATTTTACGTGTGATCCCATGCACAAAATCGTTAAGATTTTCCCTTTGATACGCTCTCTTATTTCAATTTTCTTTCTTACACCACAGCCAGGGGCGTATCCAATGAAAAAACTATAGGCTATTCATCCGATCACTTGATTTTCGGTTTGACCATGTATCTATGTTTAAAAATCTACTAAATATGTCCAAATACTAGATTTTTAACCCAATAAATTAAATAAATATGATAGAATTATGAATTTGAATCCATAAAATTTAAATCTTGAATCGACCAATTAGTTACAACTGCAGAAGCTCCCATAGAATATAATCATGCATGTGTAAGTAAGTATGTTTTTTATTTTTTCCCCTTAGTTATCCTTAAAGCTCACAACTTTTATGAAAGAAATAGTTATCTCTGCATTGATGCCTCCAAAAGTGATATACATAGAGTACTAAAAGTCTAAAATTCAAGTTGAAGCCTCAAACATACATAGAATGGTAGAAGGGTATGGTGTCTGATATGGGCGGCGATTTGCAGTTCTGACAGAATATGTATGACAACTATATATCCACAGCTAGCATCATTCTTTCCTTTTCACTCGGATTTGGTATTCAACACTCACATATATCACAACCTAATTTTTAGCCTTTTGGCTTGGAATTCTTATACTATTCCAGAATCCTGACAGAAAAAGGAAATTATCTAGAGAAATAAAAACCGGTATTCAATGAACATACAATAAATGAGATGAGAGCTAGGTCTATGTTGGTTGATAATTTCAAGGTAGGAGTAGCAACTAGCAACTAACTCAAGCAGCCTTTTCGTCCAGAAACCTAGTCCAAGTTGCACTCGTTTTGATATTCAATCGCTCCAATAAATCCATAAAAAATTATTCAAGATTTGGAACTACTTATTTCGCGCAGGCGCTCCATATATAGTCCATTTTATCAATGATTTTGTCAATTCTAGTACTCATAATAATCGGTTAATCAGTATATGTTTGGAGAATAAACTTCAATTTCAGTTCGTTCCACAATATCTTCACTTGAATATCAAGTTTCATAAAATTAAAATATTCACACAACAGAAATAAGATTGTTAAATAGCCGTCCTGTGAAACCAATCATGTCAAGATTGGATGATCATAACAGGTGAGAGCCATTTGGTTGGTTACTTTATTTTCGGAATCGAATACCAAGACGGAAAGGAGCTTAAGGTAGACTCTGACATTGAACTTTAAGAGAGTATATATGCAATTTTTTTTAACCTAGTGTAATATTAGTTTAAATCTTGCTCAATTAATTTCTATGAAATATTTGTTTAGAAACACCTAGTACCTGTATGGGTCAAAATTAGATCTAGTTTAGCAAATGCAGACGGATTGAATGATGTCGAGGTCGGAACCGTGTATGGTTCAGTGGCGAGGAGTCGCCCAAAGGAGAGACTGGTGACGAGGCCGAGTAGACAACAAACAGATGCAACAGTTAGGATATTTCTAGGGTTGCGAGCAGGAATATTCTAGTGAATATTGCCCCACTTTATACTTTTTTTAGTGTTCTCTAAGGATATCTCTTATAAATAGGAAGAGAAAAGAAACAAAAAAGGGATTCGAAACTTCTGTAAAAGAACCTCTTGTAAATTAAAAGAGTCGATTATCAAGAATATACAAAGAGCTTGTTTTGTCTCTTTTGTTTGATTCCATCATACAACATTCTTCTTTAGTTCACAAGATCCAAGGGCACATTGTTCACCCCTATTGCATGGTATCGTACGTTGCTTCTGAATGAGGAATCATCTACCTCATCCAATATTTGGGTGACTTATTGCTTCTTATTACATTAAATACCATTTACCACATTTATTGCATGCATTCACTCTCCTATTATATCCAATCATTGAACATCGACTCGACATTTTATTGATTAGAACACGGTTCAAACTATCTAAGTTGTTAGATTTTGGATCTAGGATTTATTACTTTTAACTTAGATTCATCCCTTTTTCATCCATTAAGTTGGTTAAACTAAAAAGGGCTTAACACTTTTTGGTCAAATAATTTGGCGCCGTCTGTGGTGTGGTCTTAGTTAAAAAATTTAGTTTCTTCTAGATCTAAAAAAGCAAAAACAAAACATTTCCCTTCCTTGTTTGTACAAGCTAACTTTCGCAAGAAAAGGAGAGGAAAGACTGAAAGCAGTGATGGATGTCACTACTAACCTCCTAGGCACCATCAATGAGGTGAGCAGGGAGGATGAGGAAGATGAGACGCCGAGCGCCTCACCAAGACAAAGTAACTCACCCCCTCCTCATGGTAGTGTAACCTTTTCGCATGAGAAGGGAGCCTCCACGTCCATGACAGAAGAAGACCCGCCCGTAGTGAAAAAGTTATTAGAGGCGTGGCTGACAAGTACTCTAATTAGCATACTCGACAAACCCGCGCAAGGGGCGAGTAGGAATACTAAAAGAATGAACACCCCAATAGCTGCAAATGAGCAACACGCCCATCCCCCAATAGGTAATATTCACACCTCTATCGATGCAAGTAACGACATTGTCGTAGCCATTCTGAAGAAAATAGAAGAAATGCGAAATGAGAATAAAGCACTCTGTGACCAAATAAGGGAGCACCAAAAAAGGGTCGATAAGATACTAGGCGCCCCAAAAATCCTGCCAAAAAGAGACATCAGCCAATTAGTGGAACAGTCATACATCGGAGGCAACCTCACATGCCTTACCTAAAACTTTCAAAATGCAAATTTGAAAATATATGACGGCACAACGAACCCTGAAGACCATATCATTCATTACGCCACGGCGGTGAAAGGCAATGACCTCTCAAAAGAAAAGGTAATGTCGGCGCTACTAAAGAAGTTCGACGAAACCCTAACAGGGGGAGCCTTGACATGGTACTCACAATTTCTAGCACATCCCATAATGCCATTTGAAGAAATGATCGACAAGTTTGTCACCGCCCATGTCGGGGACAAGAAAGCAGAAGCCAAAGTGAATGACATATTCGTTGTTAAACAATCACCTCATGAAGGACTTAGGGACTTCCTTGCCTGGTTAAATAGGGTAAGAATAAGCATGCCAAATGTATCAGAAGGGATTGCGTTAACCGCCTTTCAAAATAGGCTGAATAGTAACAGGATAAGGGCAACTAGAAAATTATTAAACAAACTCATGAAATATCCTCCTGCCACTTGGGAACAAATTCACTATGCTTACTGCGCCGAAGTGAAGGCAAATGAAGAGGACCTCAATGGTCCAACCCAACGACTAACGATAATCCAAATGGAATCAAGAAAGGATCGACAAAATGACAACCGAAGAGATCACGCAGGCCCACACCTCAATCGGGAAAAGCACCAACCATACAATAGAGCGACCATACCACTACCTCCCCGCCAAGTCGAAGGGGCATCCCGGCCACAAACGTGCACTCACTGAAATGAATGAGGTATGCCTGAACTTTTATCTGCTCACAACTTCTGTGTAACCCCTTCAGAAATAGTCTATGCCCTGGAGATGCTCAGTCCTAAGGTGAAATGGCCATAAATGATGAAGTCTAATCCGAATGCCAGAAAGTCGAATACCGTATGTGAGTTACATCAGGAACGATGCCACAAGACCGAACATTTCATATCCCTCCAACAAGAAGTAGTGAACATGCTCTGCCAAGAACATTAAAAAGAGTTGATGAGCAACCGATGGAGAGCCAACTTTGCCCACGAAATGCATCAAGGCCCCCCAAAACAACTTTTCCCCGCCTGCATCATCTAAGTGATCATCGACGGAGGCGGTGAAGCAACAATCAACCATGTGAAATTCACCACAACACACAAATCAAAGCAGTTGATCACCCATGAATGGTATGATGACCTTGAGGACAGTATCATCTTCGATAAGTGAGACACCCATAGTTTGACCTTTCCTCACTTCGATGCTCTTGTCATTACTATATGAATTCAGATATTGATGTAAAAAGAATCATGGCAGACGACGAGAGTGGTGCGTGTATTATCCATCCTGGAGTTCTCACACAAATGAGACTCGAGGATAAGATAGCACCATGTTTCATAACACTAACATGTTTTAAAAATGCATTTGAACGAACCTCCGGAGAGATAACATTACCCGTACTAGCCGGGGGTGTCACCCTTGAAACAATATTCCATGTCATGAATCAAGACACTACCTATAATGCCATTATAGGGCGACCTTGGATACATATTATGAGGGTTATCACGTTCAGTTTATACCAGATCATCAAGTTCCCTACCCTTAAGGAATATTCAACATCTGGGGTGAATAATGAATAGCTCAAGAATGCTACCACATTCCCCAAGATTGCACATACACCAACATTTAAGAGAAGAAGGCTAAGGAGCATAGGGATTACCGAAGTTGGGGCCCGAGTCTAACGAACAAACAGATGTCGTCAGAGACTCTGATGCCGTAAAAGCCGCAGAGTCAATAGTGGAAGACCTCGATCCCATCCAGCTGGATAAAAACGACCACGAAAAAATCCTACATCGGCCACAAACTCACAAGGCCATGTAAATTCCTTAAACTTTTAACTGATAATGCCGATCTATTTGCTTTTTCCAATACAGATATGTCAGGTATCCCGAAAAACATCACAACACACAAGCTGAATGTCGATCATCTCTACCCACCAGTATGACAAATCAAAAAAAAAGTTTCCTGTTGCAATCAATGTGGCCGTCCATGAAGAGGTAGAAAAATTGCTCGCCAATGGCTCTATTCGGGAGTCAAAGTACCCCTAATGGGTTGCCAATGTGGTCATGGTGAAAAAAAAAATGGGAAATGGCGCATGTGCGTAGATTTCACAGACCTAAATAAATCCGACCAAAAAGACTCCTTCCGGTAGCTTCACATCGATCAACTCATCGACGCAATAACGAGGCATGAGTTATTAATATTCTTGGACACCTACTCAGGCTACAACGAGACACTCATGGAGGAAAAGGACCAAGAGAAGACCAACTTCGTCACACGCCAAGGGACGTACTGCTACAGAGTCATGCCGTTTGGGTTGAAAAATGAAGGACGACCTATTAGAGGCCGGTCACCAAAATATTCAAAAGATAACTTGGCAAACCAATAGAAATCTGTATAGACGACATGTTGGTCAAATAAAAAAGAAAAGAGGACCATATCGACCATCTGAGAGAAGACTTTGACATAATTAGATGATACGACATGAAGTTAAACCCCGAAATGTGTGCTTTCGGTGTGACCTCAAAAATGTTCCTCGGTTTTTTGGTATCATAGAGAGGCATCGAGGTCAATCCTGACAAAATCAAGGCTATAAAGGGAATACCTAATATTTTGACTAGCATGAAACATGTGCATAAACTGACTGGTCTTATAGATGCCTTGTCAAGGTTCATCTCACAATCCTTAGACCTTTGCTAGTATTAAAAATCAGATGTAGGAGGCCACTTCTAAGCTGTCTATGCTGACTACCTCTATAGAAGCCCAATCTATACTACCTTAGCCACATGTCTCACAATCAGTGGAGGATACGCTCAAGGAGCTTATGGACAACCAGAAAAAGCTCCTAGATAATAAAAAATTAATATTATAGGTTGTGGATTCTCATGGAAAAGCATTGAAGGAGCTCATCAAGAAATAAAGAAGTTGAGAAAGACTCGGGCATCCAAGGATTCGGTAAAAGAGTTGAGGGCAGACGAGGAAAAAATAAAGGTTGATCACTTGCCTTTCGACCTGTTATTGCATGACCCAGTTCCAGCAGCCCAGCTTGAGCCAGAGTGGGAGACAGAGAGGCCAGAAAATAGGAGGAGGTTGATTCCCCGTGCTAATAATGTTGTTATAGAGTTGGAGGACCTGCATGGAGGTTTCTCTAGCCAGCCCCAGATTCTAGTACAGGCGCAGGACTTAGTACAGTCCCAGGTTCTTGTGGAGATAAAGATTTTAGGGATCCAGTCATAGTTTCCCGAGCAGACCGAGGACCTAGGGACCCAGACTTAGGATCCTATGCAGATGGAGGGCCAATAGGGAGTTTTCTCTTTACTCTCTATCTTTTCTTGTACTTATTTTGGTTTGCATTGAGGACAATGCTAGATTTTATTTAAGGGGGTATCCATGTTTGGATGACTGTATATATGACACTACTTTCTTTTGATGCTTTGATTTTCACTTTTGGTATGTACATATTCATTTTATTTAGCTTTCTCCACTTTTGTAACTGTTATTTGTATATAAAGTTACTTTTTGATGTATATATATTCATTCTCCCTTATGTATATTCGACAAAATCCCCTCTTGTATATATTCATTTTACTTCTCGCATTTTTTTTCTACTTTACTAGCTTCCTATTTCATTTTGATAGCTTTTTATTCTCATCTTTTGTGTGCAATAAGCCTTTGTTTTTTTAATGCAATGGTTCTTTCCAAAGGTGAAATTTGTGTGAACCGTCTTCCCGATGATGGATGGCATGACAACCTTCTTAAGGGGTTGAGTATGTTTTTTTTCTTTTTGTGTAAATAATAGCTAGTAAGTAGTGGTACCACAAGCAAAGCTTCACTTGGCATATTTGCCTTTGATCATATGGTCAAAAACAAGTTGTTGTGTATAAGATGGTAAAAGTTGTGACTTGAGACCCTTGTATTGGCTGACAATCATCAAGTGGTTTTTTGGGACCATTATGTTGCTCAAATTTTAGCTAAGGTTGTTGTGGGCCCCTGACTCTGTCTCTTTAGCAATCCTATAGCTTGTGTGGTGAGAACTTAAATTGCATATCCAAGTCCCTTGCCATTAGTCTAGAACTTGCCCTAAATGTTTGTCTAGGCGAAATCCTAAGTGTAGTTTGGCTTGAGAAGTGATTATAGGCTCTTCTTGATACAAATGATATCTTGAAAACATCCATAGCCTACCAATGATAATGTCCCTAGTCAACCCCTTTGAGCCATAGCCTTTTTCCTTCAACAATCATGATACAAGCCTTTACCCATTTTGAAATGAACCTCTCTTGGCACCCAATCTTTCCTTAGCATATGGAAGAGTATAAGTTTGGGGGAAGAGATGAGAAATGCAACAAAGTGGTAAAAAGGTACAAAATGAAGAAAATGAAAGGCAATGAAAGAGAAAGAAAATCAAAAAGTCAAAAAGAATGAGCAATACAAAAAAATGAAGGGATTTGATAAAAGTAAAGTGATGAAAGGCGTGGAAAAGGAGAAAACAGTTTGAAATGAACAAGAAAGAGTGACAGTGTGTCTCTCTAACCCCAAAGAAAGAAGTAAGTGACTCAAAAGAAAGTCAAGAGAATGTGTGCCAAAATAAAACAAATGAATTGCTTAAGGAAAAATGGAACCTACTTAGACCAAATATTTCCTACCGTGAACCAAAAGCCTTCACTATGACTCAACAAAAGCCCTATATGATCTTAAGTTGAATGAAGCTTACATTAGTGGTGACTCACATAACGGCAAGTTTATAGTACTTAGAGTCGGACTTGTGACCTTTCTTTGAGAGAGATGAGTATGTTTCCACTATCCTCGTTCTGAGTGCTACAATCTAAAATTGAGGTTTGCTTATGAAAAGTTGAGGATGTATGAGTTTGGGTTCCACAATGACCAAAGTAGTAGAAAGAGTTTCTTTGATGAGTCAAGTCAATCCTTGATGCTCTTGTCTCGCACTAAAACCATGGTGTTTAAAAGAGTGAATGTTGTTAGTGATCCATTTGAGTTGAGGGCAATTGTTAGTCCCAATTGATGCTAGATGAGGTCACTTTAGGTCAACTGAATTTTCTTGGATTTACTCTTTAGGAGGTGGGGCTTATTTAGTTTGCCTGAGGATAAGAAAAAGCTTAAGTTTAAGGGAGTTGATAACCTGGGCTAGTTTATTTTACACTCCTTTTTACTTGAGTTTTAAGTAAAACTGTATACAAAATAGTCCCAAAGGCTTATATTTCGTACTTGTTTGCATGGTTTGATAAAAAAGGTGACAACTAGACAAAATCAGCTCAAAAGGAGTGAAACATGCACAAGTACAAGGACAAGTCCAAGCACAGTTGAAACAAGACCCACTACGGACCACACAAAATAGGGAGCGGGTGTAGTGAGGAGATTAAGAGTGGTGTTTATTCCGAAAACTCAAGCAGTACGGCCGCAAAGCAATTTGTGTGCACCATAATAGCCTCACCGCAGCAGAAGATATTGTACGGTCTGCAAAGATGAAACTCCGAAAATTGGAACTTGGGAGACTTATTGCCAATGCAGTCCACAGTTAATTTTGTGTGGACCACGTTGAAGTCACTGCGACTGCGGTGCATTTTATACAGTCTGCGGTGGCCAACGTCTGAGACTGCAGAGCCAAGCCAAAAAGTGTCAGTGCGGTTCGCGATGCATTTTTTGTGGACCACACTACCTCGTCGGGGTATTTTTGTCTAGAAAAATTGGGCTAGTATAAATACTTTTTTTTCACATTTTTAGGTTATCTTTGGTAATCTGACTTGGGGCTGAGCACGTGAACGACACTTTTAGTTCTTTCTGAGTAAGTTTGGGCTGCTATTACACTAAATCTTTATTATCTTAGTTTTTAATTAATTGTTATGGTTAGTTATTCATCTAATTTCTTGTTTTCTTCCATAATTATGAGTAGCTAGACCCATTAGCTAGGGTTGTGGCTCAACCCTAGTGTGGGTATTTGTTGAGTCTTGAGTTTTAAGGCTTGAATATGTATGGGTGTTTGATATTTGGACCAATTTATGTTTTTCATGTTGAATTAGTTGTTGCAGATATTAATTTATGCCTTTATGACTTGAGTTCTTCTTGAGAAAGAGGACTTGAGTCTAGGAAAATTGGTCCAACAAGAAATTGGGGCGTATTCAAGAGATTGATAGCCCCAATTAAAGGGTTAAACCTATATATAGTAATATCCGACTTAAACCTTAATTGCTTGCTCAATTGTAATACCCAATTGGTTTGGAGAAAGTCAATTCGGGCAAAATCACTCAAACTACCGAGAGGTATAGACTGAGACCTTTCATGCATTGGTTATATCGTAATCCCCATCATATCAATCTTGCCTTAGACTTGAGAACTCGTCAAATATCTACCTAGGAGCGGGTTACTTCCCTAGTGCCTCTTTACCCAATTAGATAACCTTTCAAGTATTTCACTCTTATCTTAATTAGAATTTTGTTAGCAGAATATTAGAAGTAATCAAAAACACCAACTATGATTGGAAGTGCAATTAAGAGTACTGCACATTGCTAGTTTGGGTATGAAACCAACTCAAACTTCTAGTTCCTTGTGGAATCGATCCTGACCTTTACGGGTAAAAGCTGCATAGACCGCTCTCGCCACTCTAGAGTGGTTCAAGTTTGGCACCGATCAGGTGGTCCCTTGGCAAAATTTCAGGGACCAAATAAAACTAGGCGTATCCCCGAAGAAGTGCACAAAGGCCACTATGGATCCTATATAGGTAATCGAGCCCTCGTTAGATGCCTCATACATGCAGGCTACTACTAGCCTACCATGAAAACAGGAAGTCGCCAACTTCGTTAGAAAGGGCGAACAATGCCAAAAATATGCTACAATGATCCACCAGGTGGGCGAACACATCAACTCAGTCACATTGCCTTGGCTGTTCAACAAATGGGGGGTGAACATAGTCAGACCCCTATCAGCAGGACGAGGTAATATATAATTTCTTATGGTTTTAACTGACTATTTTTCTAAGTGGGCAGAAGAAGGTGCATCTGCCCAAATACGCGAACATGAAGTTATCACATTCATATGGAGGAACATCATATGCCGTTTCGGCATCCCCATAGAAATAGGTTATAACAATGGAGCCCAATTCGCTTGAAAAAGATGTCGAACTCTTTGAGAAATGGCACATCAAGCGAATCCTCTCCACGCCATATCACCTCGTAGGAAATGGTCAGGCGGAGTCCTCCAACAAAATAATACTGATTATCTTGAAGAAAAAGCTTGAAGACGCCAAAGGAGTGTGGCTGGAATTGCTATCGGAAGTGCTATGGGCATACCGCACCATGCCAAAAACCAACACAGGAGAAACACCATATTCACTTGTCTATGGGAGTGATGCGGTGATACCAATTGAAGTTGGAGAACCAAGTCTAAGATACTCCAACGAGAGCGAATCATGTAACAATGAAAGCAGAAAGCAAGACCTCGATGACATAAATGAACGAAGAGACATGGGCAACGTAAGAATGATAGCTCGAAAATAGCAAGCACTACAGTATTACAACAAAATAGCCAAAGTCAGACCACTCAAGGTAGGGGACTATGTACTCAAAGACAAAACACAAGCGAGCAAAGACCCACGAAAAGGCAATCTAGGAAACAATTGGGATGGACCATGCAAAATCATGAAAACAACAAACAAAGGATCATTGCAGCTAGAAACAACGAATGGAAAATTACTACCAAAAATGTCGCCCATCTCAAATACTTCATCTTCTGAAGAGAAACGTCCTCTAAGTCGTACTCTTTTTCCCTCACTCGAGTTTTGTCCTAATTGGGTTTTCTAGGGGAGATTTTTAATGAGGTGACAAAGGATGTGTCTCAGAGTTTCAAGTATTAAGTTCATCACCCCACCTACTGACTACTTCTCTAGGCCAAGTGATGAAGGGACTAGATAGACTAGGACTCCTCGAATGTATGTACAGACTGAAAATAAATGTAACATTCTCCAATTAATAGACAAAGATATGACATTCTCACACACCTCCAATAAATTTGCACATCACTCCAACGCAAAGGAAACCTATATTCGACCTTGCTCGAATTGATCTACATTTGACATTTCTTGAATCGATCTATATTCGACCTCGCTCGAATTGACCTACATTCGACCTCACTTGAATTGATTTGCATTCGACCTCGCTCGAATTGATCTATATTCAACCTCATTCAAAATAATCTACATTCGACCTCATTCAAATTTATTTACATTCAACCTCATTTGAATAAGCCTACATTCTACCTTGTTCGAATTAATCTGCATTCGACCTCATTCAAATTGATCTACATTCAACCTCTTTTGAATTAATCTGCATTCGACCTTGTTCGAATAATCCTACGTTCAACCACATTCGAATTAATCGGCATTCGACCTCGTTGAAATTAATCTACACTCGATGTCATTTGAATTAATTTGCTTTTGACCTCGTTTGAATTAGAATACATTTGGCCTCGCCCGAGTTAACTTACACTCGACTCCATCCAAATCAATGACCTCGCTCGAACCAAACCAAAAGTGAAGGAATTCCTAAACGAAAGAGAATAAAGGAGAGATAAAAATACACAACAAAAGGAAACTATTCCATTTCAATCATTCTATTACATTACATTTTTACAAAGGGCTGGAAAGGTGCCCACAAATAAAAGAACAACAAAACACATCCAAGTACAGAGATTTCACGCTGAGTCATTCGCTCCATCGCCAACGTCACCAACATACTCATCATCATACCAAAGGTCGGAGGCAAGCCCATCTAAGTCATCTTCGTCATCATCCCTAACGGACGTACCAGGATCATAATCACATGCGTCACAAGCTGCGCGTGCCTTGACATGAACATCCTTAAATTTTGCCTCAGAAATCATCACAGCCGCCATGAGAGACCTGTATATACCAAATTGGGCCTCAGCATGGACCCATATTTGATACAATTCTCGTGACACACCAGGATCGGTGCAAGTATGAGATGTAGACGGCGGTGCCTACTGTTGTGCCTTCTCGTCCCTCAGGATGACAACTTGCTCATTCAACTTAGAAAACTCCGCCTCCAAACCCACAATCCGCTCCTCAAACCCCGCCTTCTTAAGCGCTGAAGTTTCTGCCTCAATAGCCCACTCGGACCTGCAAACACGGAGGTGCCTTCTAGGGTCATCGCCTATTCCGCAATGGCCATTTTAATTTCTCAGATCGACCCAACTCTTTGACCTTGGCACTCAACTCATCCCTCAAGTCGATGGCTCTTGCCTCGCGCTGCTTGAGTTAAACCTTTAAAGACACCATCTATGCTTGAAGGTTACCATTCACGGCCATCACTCCATTTCTTACCTTGAGCTCGTCCTCCTTAGACTTTAGTGCTCCTCGTCCTTCTCCCTCAACTCCTTGTCCTTCATCTTCAGCTCCTCGTCTATCTGCTTGAGCCCATCACAGAGTGACTGAAACTGGCAGTCCTAGCTGAGTAAGTCGACTAGTGTTTGATGATTAGAATGTTACTCTTTGTACTTAGATGTCATCTTCTTGAAAATAATCGTCCGCTCTTCACCTATAATTGCGCTCAACCTCCATGATAAGGGTCTGAACATGCAAAAAAAAAAGGTCAGTGGAAGCAAGTTACACATACTCACAAGGCCATGCCAGATATACCCAATGATAGATCTATATCTTTCACCGTCTGCAGCGTCCAATTCTCAAAATTTTCGCTCAGGGGAGCGAAGGTCGCACCCCCTTTTCTAAGTTGGCCAAGAGGTTGTAATATACGAGGATGAATATGTGTCGATCAGGTCTCTCCATCCTTATACCCACTGAGGTAAATCTCTCATCAAAATCCCACATTTCATCATGGCCGACATCAGACCTGACCTATCATCTTCTACGAGTATAGTTCTATCCCTTTCGTATGCTGAAGATGAGTCGACTCCGACTATTCAAGCAAATTACCTCCTGTCGTAGGTCACCACATCCAATGATGGTCTTTCCCCCGTGACGATAGCCAGCGTTAGAGAAACCTCAACGTTCAGTAAGGAAGCCGCCTCCTTATCCAAATCCATGGGGCTTTCTAACTCGGTACCAGTAGCATCGGCCCTTCCAGCCTCCACTCTCTGTCTCTTTCCTAGGTACCGCCTCCCCCTCGTCATGAGATGACCCATCCATTAGGTGCAGGACACGGTGATCAGAGGTCTCAGCAGATATGATGGCTGCATAAGGAGCAGAATCACCCAATGACGGAGCTAGAGTTCGACCCCCCTTCCCCCCTCCCCCCATGCAGACTCAACCAGTATGAACTGCATTCCAGCCGACGCATCTGCCTATCAGAATGCGAGCACCGGAGCCTTTTCCTTCTTAGAAGCTCGCTGTACTGGCACAGATAAAATCATGTTTAAACCAATGACGATGATGAGACAATATTAAGCTATAACGAAAGCGAAGGTCGTGGAAACAGAAATTAGACTCTCTAGTCAAAGGCTTAGAACCAAACCAATAGTTAAAGGACATCCAACCATGAATCCCCACGGTATGAGGCAAGATAAGAGTCACCCAGTCCTCGATATCAGGATCCAAAATAGGAGGATGCTTACCAGCTGAAAGTAGAAAATGAGCGAGTTAGAAAAAACGGAGATTGAAAAATACATGAAGAAAAAGTAAAAAGCCATTACGATTGAAGTTCCACTACTTAAGAACCCGACTGGATCCGCCGTTATGTGCTCGATAATTACACTAAAATCGGCGGTTCGCTTTGTTATCCATCGTCGTCACCAATCACGGTGATGGAGATGAATCATCATGCCCCTATAGAAACTGGGCAATAAGAGCTGCAACAAATGACGAAGGGAGACGTCGCAACCAGCTAGCTCGGTGAACTTTGCCAGCATAAAAAAAGCTTTATAAAGGTAAGGGGAAAGTTGTGCCGGGCAGATGGCATAAATGCAGCAGAACTCCTCAACGAGTGGGGGAGACGAAGAGAATAACCTACCAAAAATGAGTATTGGTTGAATGAGAAATACCCAGATTAGTGAACTTGTGTTAAGTCATTCCCTACTAGAACAATATCGATGTGAGAAGGAATGCGGAATTTAGACCACACTTCAGATATTTGCTTTGACCTCTTTCTGAAAGTCGTTCCTAACGACGAGTTCCGAGGAACTATCTCCTCCACGGTGGAAAAACTATCATCCTCCACAATCGTGGGTTCGCCACTACCGGTAAGTGTAGCTACTGATAAAGGGGTGGCATCGAAAACTATATCGGAAGAGTAAGAAGAGTTTGACATTTCTGCAATAGGCGTATGTACAATAGAACCGGAAGTATGGTATTAACAGAAAGGTGTTTGATCAACGGGAAAGCTAGAACCAAAAATTAGAGGTAAATCAGAAGCAAGGGTTATAGAAGAAATAGAAGAATAGCAAAGTGCCAAAGGCGTACAAAATTTTGAAAAGTCTCATTTTTTATTCTCTCTTCCCCTATTTATAAGGTATTATGACATCGAGATCAAGGAAAAAAGACTGTCACCATGCTAAGATTGAAGCAACAAAGGCACTGGAAATGACACATTGCATCAGGAATACTCGTAATGTTGATGCACATGCTTATGATGTCATCCTACGTTAGCCACGCCAACCACAACCTTTGAGTTGATCCGTCATCGACATGACCTCGGTCGACTTAGTCCATCAGCCATGATAGAATATATTGTGATTAGATATGGTGTAAAATCTGCTCATCGAGGACTCCCAAGAAGACAACCTCAATAAGCAGATGGATTAAATGTATGGGTCAAAATTAGATCTAGTTTAGCGAATGCAGAAGGATAGGATGAGGCCGAGGTTGGCACCGAGTGTAGTTCGGTGGCGAGGAGTCGCCAAAAGGGAGAAACCAGTGCCGAGGTCGAGTTGAGAGAAAACAGACGCAGTAGTTAGGACATTCCTAAGGCTGCGAGCGAGAATATTCAATTGAATATAATCCCACTTTGTACTTCTTTAAGGGTTCTCTAAGGATATATCTTTTAAATAGGAAGAGAAAGAAAACAAAAAGGGATTCCTAACTTCTGTAAAAGAAACTCATGTAAAATAATTGACCATCAAGAATATACAATGAGCTTGTCTTGTCTCTTTTGTTTGATTCCATCATACAACATTCTTCTTTAGTTCACAAGATCCGAGGGCACATTGTTCACCACTATTGCATGATGTCACACGTTGCTTTTGAAGGATGAATCATCCACCTCATCCAATATTTGGGTGACTTATTATTTCGTATTACATTAAATGTCATTAACCACATTCATTGCACGCATGCGCTCTCATATTTATATCCAATCATTGAGCATCAACTTGGCATTTTATTGATTAAAAGATGTTTTAAACTATCCAAATTGTTATATTTCGGATCTAGGATTTATTACTTTTAATTTGAATTCACCCCTTAATCATTCAGTAAGTTGATTTAACTGTTAAGGCTTAACACTTTTTGATCAAACACTATTAGTTCTCAGTTACCATTTCAGTCAATCTTTAGTAAATCGATTGATCCAATATTAATTTTTATTGTGAGTTATTAATTTTTCAATGGATTAAGAGGGTGTTTGACTAAGCTTATAAGTTGGTCAAACTAGCTTGTAAGCTCTTTTTATGTATTTTGTTAAGTTAAAAGTGCTTATAAGCCAAGTGATTATAAGTCAAAATAAGCCAAAATCTATAAGTTTTTTTTGGTTGGTAGGAACGATATGCATATTATATATAACAAAATTTACATAGTTTAGAGCTTGGGATGCCTACACGGCATTTGGATTACAAGATTAGTCCTACAAGAGTAGATACTCCCTATTGGAGATATTATCCTATTAGATAAAGTAGGAGCCGATAAAGGTACTAGATAATTACAAACAAGTTTAATAATATTACTACTAACATGCCGAATTTTTCTAGTATGGAGTATGTCATGGCAGTCCTGTTGATAGCAAGACATCACAAAACTTGGTGGTGATTCAAAAATTTGGCAGTCCTCCAGATGTTGTTGTGCACCATACTTAGCTAGATTATCAGCAACCATATTCTGCTCACGATAGATCAGTTGTACTGAAAACTTACCCAAATACTGAAGTAATGACCTGCAATCATTAGTAATATTAATATAATTCATGGATGGTGATTGTAACATAGTAATAACATTTTGAGCATCTGTCTCAATAATCAATGGAACAAATCCTCGTTTGATGGCAATCTGTACTCCTTGGAAGATGATATAATTTCTATTTGAGTAGAATCTCCTTGATTGACTGCTAATGTATATCCTAAGATCCAATTTGAATGATGATCACGAATAATGCCTCCTACTCCGTACATAGCCTTATCCGGGTTACAAGAGCCATCAATATTTAATTTGTAGCACATAAAGTCAGGTGGATGCCATTTTATATAAATAGGAATTTTTGATTTCCTCATTTTATGTTTAGAATGATTTGTCAAAAAATAAAATTCAGCAGTTTTCTATACTAAGGCATTTTTATTTAAATAATTAGGCTTATGATCATAAATGAATTTATTACGTCCAATCCAAATTTCCCATAAAATAAAGGGTATAATAGTTCTTGCAGGAATATCATAGGGTAGTTTCAAATTTGTTAAATGAATAAAATGGCATAGCCAATGCATAATTTCTTCATTAGAAGATGTTATAGGAATCAAATAAGGTTTTATCTTAAAAGAATCCCAGAAATGTTTAACACAAGGGCAATAAAGAAACATGTGCATCATTGTTTCAATATTTTGGTGACATTGGATACAGAAATTTGAAGTAATAACTCCTATATGATTGAGATACTCAGCAGTAGGTAATCTATTATGACAAATAAGCCAAAGAAAAAAGCTATCTTAGGAGGGATAGGAAGTTCCCAAATCCAATAGAAGATTGAGAAGTTAAAGCAGAACGGGTATCAGTGTTCAATGTAGCCAAACATGAATACATGGATCTAATGGAGAATAATCCATTATTAGAAAGATTCCAATATATTTTATCAAAAGAAGAAGATACAGTTGAAAAGTAAAAATTAATAAGAATCTCTTTAATAGAAAAAGGTATTTCAAAAGGCATATTCTCAAAATGCCAATTGTGGTTATAGTAATAATCAGAAACTAATTTATTTTCCTCAAATTGAGGCATGGGTCCACTAATTAAAATTTCGAAGACTAAAGTTATGCTTTATCCAAGGATCGGTCAAAAATTTAACATGTTGACCTGTCACAATATTCCATTTATAACCTAGTATACAATAATTCCAACCCATAATAATATTTCTCCAAATTGTAGAGCAAGTACGTCGTGGTAATGAACCGAGTCTTAAATATTTATTTAAAAGAACTTGAGCCCAAAGATCATTAGGATGCTGAAACAGTCTCCATGCAAGACTTGCATGTATAGATTTATTCTTAAGAGTTAAACTTTGAATGCCTAGTCCTCCTACTTCAAGTGGATGTATGCATGAAAGCCATTTAAGGAGGTGAAGTCTTCGTTTTTGAGGTGTAGTTCCCCATAAGAAAATTTCGTTGGTATGTATTAAGAATATTAATAATATAATTAGGAATTTTAATGTATTGCATCAAGTGGTTAGGAAGTTGATTTAGAGTTGATTTTAATAAAGTAAGTCTTCCAGCCTTAGTAAGAAAATTAGCTTTCTATCCAGCTAATTTTGTTTTAAAATTATCTAGAAGAAATTAAAAATCTGATGTTGTAGGTTTTTTTGAAAAAATAGGGAATCCCAAATATTTCCCAAAAGTATGGCCTTCTTTCATTTTGAAAATCTGGGAAACTACATTTTTAGTATTAATAAGGCAATTCTTTGAGAAATAAATTTTTGATTTATCATAATTAATGGTTTGTCCTGATTTAATAGTAAAATCATCCATGATAGTAACCATAGTTTTACAAGTAGTAGGTGTAATTTCTGCAGTGAGAGTAATATCATCAGCAAAAAATAAATGTGATAAATAAGGTTCATTTTTTGTCAGTGAAAGAGGTTTCACAAATTGTAGTCAACTGCATTATTTATATGTCTTGAAAGCATTTCAAGACATATAATAAATAGATAAAGAGATAAAGGATCGCCCTGTCTTATGCCACGTGTAGGTTGAAAATTGTCCGTGGGACTACCATTGATAAGAATTGAAGTTGTAGTTGTACTAACACAAGACATGATTAATTTAATAATTGGAGGAGAAAAATTCAAGCTAGTAAGAGTATTACGAATAAAAGACCATTCTAATTTATCAAAGGCCTTTTCGAGATCAATGTTTAAAAGCATACTTAATTTATTACCCTTACTTTTTATAAAATTACTAATTAATTCCTGAACTATTATAGCATTATCAGCCGCTCTTTTATTTTGTTGAAAATCAGATTGTGTGGGTTGAATAATATGATTTAAAATAGGTTTTAATCTATTCACTAAGATTTTTGTGATAATTTTGTAAATTGTATTACAAAGACTAATAGACCTGTAATGATTATTTATGGCAACCTTCTCTTTTTTAGGAATAAGGCATTTAAAAGTAGAATTTATCTGTGGGTCAATTTCATAATCAGTAAACACCTTATCACAAAAACTGAGAACTGAATTCCTAATTAATTCCCAATAATTTTGATAAAACAAATGATGTAGTCCATCCGGACCAGGAGCCTTCAGTGGTTTAAATGATTTAATAGCATTAAGGACCTCTATTTTTTCTAAAGGTTTCATTAAGAAGGCTTGATCAGAATTACATAAAATTTGAGTAGGTAGTAAGTTTATACTAGAGATTGAATGAGTATGCTGAGTTGTAAAAAGCTTCTGATAATAAGAGGAGATATGTGTTAGAATATCAATTGGCGTAGTAATCCAATTTTCTCCTTGATCTTGTAGAGCAACAATTCTATTTTGTCTTCTACGATTAAGAGTGCTAAGATGGAAAAAATTTAGTATTAGCATCTCCATTATTTAGCCAGTCAATACGAGATTTTAGTTTCCAGAAATCATCTTCTAGTTGAAGAACATGATAAAATCCCACTTTAAGGTCTCTTTCTAATTTTTGTAGAAAAAAACTAGTGGGGTAATGGATGGAAGCTTGTATTCCATTTAGTCTAGCAAGTAAGTTTCTTTTTTTATTTTAAATATTACCAAAAATGGTAGAATTTCATTCCTTAACTAATATTGTAAAATTATCAATAGCAGGTATCAAGGTCGTATTATCAATCCAAGCATGTTTAATAACATCCACAAAATTTGGATGGCCAGTCCAAATGGTTTCAAATCGGAATATTTTTTTCCTAGGTAAAAGATAGTAGTGTAAATCTAATTTAATAGGACAATGATCCGAATGAGTACGGGTTAAATGTGTAACAATGTCATCCGAATACTGATTAATCTATTCATAATTTGCCACTATTTAATCAATTCGTTCAAGAATAGTATGCCTTACATCCCTTCCATTAGACCAAGTATAATGACTTCCATTAAAACCTAAGTCATTCATATTACAATAACTTAAATAATTATTAAAATTATTTGCACGTGAATTATTTATAGGAAGCCCCCCAAATTTATCACATGCATGAACAATTTCATTAAAATCCTCTCCTATCAACCAAGGGCCAATATAATTATCTTTCACAAACATTAAATTATCCCAAAGTAGTTGTCTTTTAACTAGGTCATTACTTGCATATATGGCAGTGGATAAGAATTGATATGGCAAAGGTTTTACCTGGATTTGACAGTGGATTTCCTGCGATGTATTTGCTACTGGATGAACATCCAAAATATTGGACAACCATAAAATGACAATGCCTCCAGAATTTCTTGTCCCAGCTACTTCCAGCATACCATCAAAATTAAAATCATCCTTGACCTGTTGATGTGTTTGACAATGTGTTTCTAATAGAACTACCAAGGAAGGCCTATTATAGTCTAAAGGTGAATGAAAATTCCTTCTAAATTCCCCTGATATCGCACCCATACAGTTCCAAATTATGAAATTCATGTGATTAACTTCTGTCCCTCTAGGATTAGTATTACGATTAAGCCAATTGCTCCTGCTCTCTCCTGGACGTAGGAGAAAAGTTGGAAGCATTAACAATGCATATATTCCCACCTCTGGGTTTGTGGTAGGCCTTATTTGAAAAACTCCTTAGGGTTGGTGGTGTCCTTACAAAAACTTTTCTTTCGTACTCCTCCTTTAACACAAATATTTTGATCCCATCGAGCCATACATATATTTGACGAGTTTCTCTGTTGTAAGCGATTGCTACGTCTAGTTCCTCCTGAAATTTGTTATTTTGTACGCTGTGATTGCGACTTAAAGGAGGTGATTTCACTGGAGTTGGAGTTGGGGTAGGAGGAGTATGAGTTTCTATTTGGGGCAGTATTAGTTGAAGGTTCATGTATGGTTGAATCCGAGCAGTTGATGGGGTTGGAGATGGAGGAGGGTAAAGGGCATTTGAATACGATTGGGGTAGAGATTGAGATGGTCCCATGTTGGAACTGGGAGAGGAGGGGTTTGATATGGAGAGAGATGAGGTTCTTGCATGAGGGACTAATGACATCGAGCATATAGTTCCGTCCCCAATTGCATTCCTTCCTTGTTTATCTGAGCAAGGTCGGGGGGAATTATTGAGGAGGACTGTGACTTCTTGGTTGTTCACTTCCAATGTGAATGTTAGTGCATGATTTTGAAGTCCTATTTCTAGCCATGATGTTAGGGTTAATGGTACTTGTGGGGACTGGGCTGTGTAGATTAAATGATTGTTCTCCATTATCAAGTGACTTAGTAGAATTGTGATAGGGTATAGTGATGGAAGAAGATGGTGAAGACTTGGGGGATGTTGATGTTGTTGAGCTTGTGTCCTTCTTAGTTAATTTAGAGTGTTGGCCAACATTATCAATTGTAGTGAGAGTGTCCGAAAATTGAAGAGATGTAGATATATGTGATGAAGTAATTGAAAGTAAAGGATTGTCTAGATTTTTAATAGTGGGAGTGGTAGAAAAGGGCGGTTGGATGGGACTAGGGATTGGAGTGATATGGTGAACATTTGTTAAGATGGTGGTAAAGCCATCATGATGTTCCTGCATGGGGATTTGGTGGTTATGGGAAATGGTGGTATAGTATTTGGTAGGCTAGGTTTTGGATGAGGATTCTCGGTTTGGTGGGCATCAATTAATGTGGTTGACCGACTAAGGAGTGTATTGGTAGAGGAATTCATGTGGGGTAGGTCTTGGTGGCCATGTGCATGTTGAGATATAGTGTGACTAGGATCAATTCTTGTATTTCATTGGTCCATAGGCAAATGAGTAGTAATTATTTTGGAGGTAGGGTTTGTAGAAGAAGGGCGTATAGGGTTATGGTAACTATCTTTATTTAATGAGTCTAAAATATTAAATGGATTATTAGAATTAATAATAATGTTAGGTAATAACTTATTAGGAGAAGTATTAGTAATATCCGAAACTTTATTAGGATTATTTATAGATAATTTATTAAAAGCTAAAGTATTAACCGAATTATTAAGCTCATTATTCATACCTGATTTCTTTTGATTGATCTTACCATTGTTGGCCCTTCTTGTTGAATTTGTAGGAAAGGAAACAGTTTTTCATTAATCCGTAGACTCCAAATTTGTTGTAGTTGATGAATTATTTGTAATCGGATGAGTAGTAGAATCATTTGAAACTTTTGTAAAAGCTATAAGTTGATCACCCTAACTTATGAATTTTTAGCTTATAAGCAATTAAGTTTGACCAAGATTTTTAATATTTTATCCTTAGATATTATTTCTAGAACAAAACTCCTACACCGATACCCATCGCCTCAAATATTTTTTCCTATTTAGGTTTATATTTTACTGAGAAAGTTTTATCAATTTATTAATTATTATAACTTATTATATGCTTATCATAAAATAAATTATATTTATCATTAAAATTATCTTATCTAAGCAACATTATATTTAAAACAAAATGATAAATAACATATTTGTATTTGCATCGATCGAGAATCTGAAATTTTAAAGAAATTATGCCCTTATAGGTGTAAACAATTCTAAGGTTATTTAAGTTATTTTACCAAAAAATGAGCTTATTAGCACTTTTTTATCAAATTTTGCAGCAACTTATTATCAATTTCAGCACTTGTAGCCAAATACGTAATTTTTTATTTATTAAATTAGTTTCAGCACTCAAAAGTATTTTTCAACACTTAATACTTATCAACTATCTCAAATGAGCTAATTCAAACGGGCTCTAATGTATAATTATCTATTTTTTTAATTAATTTTACCACATCAAAATTTTCTTAAACTGATAAAAAGGTACTATAATTAACACCTCTTACAAGTTGCTTTCCCTAAAGTGGCTAGACACGGCCGAGGGATCAAAAGCTTGGTCCCCTCTCAACTTGCTTTGTCTTTATGATCAATTTACAGAACAGTAAACTTGTAGTAGTACCTTTTCCTTTTAACTGGAAAAAAATGAAAATAAAAAATAGAATAGAAGTTATAATTCTTTTTTAGGCCGCTAGCGGTTCAGACGCAGAAAAAGACTGGTTTTATTAAAGTATTCTTTTTTTTTAAAGGGCGTGCTCTGTTCTATCGTTCCCCCTAACATCTATATATTCCCACCTTAGTCATTCTTTTCCTCATTGCAAATTAAACTCACGTTTCTCCTCCTCCTTTAACAAAGACAATATCTCAAGAAAATCATCTATTTTTCACCTCGAAGAACTCACATTAAGGTCTGTGCTCATAATATTGTCTAAAGTATTGTTAGTTCCAAAAAGGTGCCTACTAATACCTCTCAGTTTACTTGAATTTGCAGGAAAAATGTCAATAATGTGGTTCTCCATCGTTGGTCTCTTTTGTTTATTTAATTGTGTCCACGGCAATGACGAAGGATGGATTGAAGCTCATGCCACTTTTTATGGAGGTGGTGATGCTTCTGGAACCATGGGTATGTTAGACTTTGCCTTTTCTATTTTTTTACTAAACAATATATTTATTTTGGTATTAAGAAATTTATATTCCTATATATAATCCAGGTGGGGCATGTGGTTACGGGAATTTATACAGCCAAGGATATGGTACAAATACAGCAGCATTGAGCACAGCAATGTTCAACAATGGATTGAGCTGTGGGGCTTGCTTTGAGATTAAGTGCGTTGGTGACTCGAAATCGTGTATTTCAGGTTCTATAGTGGTCACTGCTACTAATTTCTGCCCACCAAATTACGCCCTACCAAACAATGCAGGAGGGTGGTGCAACCCTCCCCTGCACCACTTTGACCTCTCTCAGCCTATTTTCCAACATATTGCTCAGTACAGAGCTGGGATTGTCCCTGTTTCTTACAGAAGGTAAGACCCTAACTTGAGTCTATGTATACTACCTCCTTTGCTTTCTTGTTTTTCCCTGTTATTCTCGTATTTGTTATAAAATTTGCGGGAGACTGGAGCACTAGTGCTCCAAACTCCAGTATATTATATTGAATATTTATACTTGCTGGAACTATTGTAAATATGCGGGAGTTCCAGCATAATTATGTTTGAACTCTCGTAAAATTTACGGGAGTTTCAGCATAGTCCCGTAAAATTTGCGGGCGTATTTTTTGGATTTTGAACAGTGTTTTCGCCCAAATTTCTCTTTACATAAAAAGTGGCTAAATTTTGATGACTTTTAAAATTCGGCTATTTTTTAACGATCAGTGATAAATGGCTATTTTTGAATTTCTCGCGTTCTAGTTATATAGATAGAGTCCAATATGTTATACTATACTCCTATTCAATTTTACTTATCTACTATACTAAAAATGTATTTTAATTGTAAACATTAAGATGAAAGCTAGGTCTCGACGTACTCCTTAATATTAAATTCTCACGTTTTGTGAATTTAATGTCTCTGACATGAATTACTAGTGTTGGTTTAAGTTTAATACGAGCATTCTGTTGGTTACATCTCGTGACATAGATTGGCCCCCTACTAATATTTATATTGGTGGTTGGTTACATCGCTTAAATATCTCAACAAAACAAAAAAGCACATTTTCTTAACACAATGCTAACTAAATTGCAACATGTAGTGTCACGAGTTTTAATGAGTGAAAATTGTACCATTAATGCAGGGTAGCCTGCCAGAAAAAGGGAGGCATCAGATTTACAATGAACGGTCACTCATACTTCAACTTGGTGCTCGTGACCAACGTCGGTGGTTCTGGTGATGTCAATGCAGTTTCGGTTAAAGGTTCTAGAACCGACTGGATAACTATGTCACGCAATTGGGGTCAAAATTGGCAGAGCAACTCCAATCTTGATGGTCAAAGCCTCTCGTTTAAGGTCACCACTGGTGACGGCCGTACTTTAATTTCCAACGATGCTATCCCTGCTGGTTGGTCCTTTGGTCAGGCTTTCACCGGCGCCCAGTTCACTTAATTTATCAATAAGCTATAAAATAATAAGTAATCAATTACAGTGTGACAAATTAGGACTATACTATTTAGTGTTGATGGGAAGGGCTTATTTTTAAAGTGGCTCCACACCAATATTTCTTCTTTATTAATACTAGTAATATATGAAGACGGAAGTTTCTGCCTGTGGTTATTTTACGAGGACAGAAATTGAGGACCGAGGTGGTGGATTTTAATGTCACCACCCGCCATAGACTTCATTCTAGGGGAATACTATAGTTTAGTGGTAAAACCTGTTTTTTCACTAATTCTTCTTTTTGGTTTGCATGAATAGTGAAACAATATATTTGTGGTCATTTAAGTATGTCATTTTCTTTTTCTTGATTTGCGTGTGACTTCTGGTGGTTAAACAGTTGGTGTTGTATGTTTTTGTCTCTATAAAAGAAGTGAATAAATGTCATTATTATTAATCTTTGCAATTGTGAATTGTCATTTTGTTTTTGTTTGTATGTCACGACCCGGATATTTTTTCTCCAACATCGGAATCGTGATGGCGCCTACTCATGGTAGCTAGGCAAGCCACTGTATTCATACTATCTTGTTTTTAATAAAATTTCATAATTAATTTATCAACAAATCATAACTTTAATTAAATAAGCGCGGAAGACTTTATCGAAATAGTATTAAGCAGTTTCAAGGTAAAACCATACTGAAATCCTCTATCCAAGACGTGGAGTCACCAACTCACGAACTACTACTGAACTACACATAAAAGTCTGAAAGAAATATAACATAATTATGTTTGTCTCGGAACAAAGAGACTACAGATAGTAACATAAGTAAAGAGAGAGACGCCGGGCTTGCGGACGTCTGCAAGCTACCTCGGTCTCAAATGTGATCAAACTTCCACACAATCTATTTACTGCTGCTGCTGCTCCTGATCGTAACCTGGACCTGTGCAAAAACGCACAGAAGTGTAGCATCAGCACAACCGACCCCATGTGCTGGTAAGTGCCCGGCCTATCCCGCGAAGTAGTGACAAGCCTAGGACCAGACACCCACATAAACCTGTAGAAGTTCAATATATATGTATACCACAAATAACAAGAATTAACCAAGTAATAACACAATAAGGAATATCTCAAAGAACTCAACAATTAACAACAGTTAATAAGTTCACAAGGAAAACAAAGTATAATGGAAACACAAGTAATATCAAGTCAAGGAATAGCAAGTAGTTGCACGGCATCACCCTTCGTGCTTTTACTCTCATCCTCACCAAATAAGCAAATAAAGTGCACGGCATCACCCTTCGTGCTTTTACTCTCATCCTCACATCCATGGTACGGCATGATCCTTCGTACATGGTTCAATAACAAGGCACCGCATGATCCTTCGTGCATAATCAATAAAACATGGCACGACATTAACCTTCGTGCATAAATAATAAAACATGGCACGGCATTAACCTTCGTGCATAATCAATAACAAGGCACGGCATTAACCTTCGTGCATAAATAATAAATCAAGGCACGGCATCACCCTTCGTGCATTATCACTCTTCCTCACCCAAATAACAATCACAATTAAGGGCAAAGAAAGAAACAGTAATTCATAAACCGTCCCATCAAGGGCAATCAATAATCATCTTCACAACAAATCCCGACAAGGGAGAACAATAACAATTCTACAACCTGGCAAAGGTTCAACAATTTATCTGCAAATATGTCTCACAATAAGCATTAACAACGACTCACTGTCATACTAGACGCCAGTGTATGGATGCTCGTCACCACAGCCCATACACCGCACTCGATCACATAACACATAGCACATAATCATATTCCCTCAAGCTAGGGTAGAACAAACACTTACCTCGAATGTTTATGAACAATTCAATCCGTGGCAATGCCTTTTCCTTTCAAATTTGGCTCCAATCCAATCGTATCTATACACAATTGATTTAATATCATCAATACTACTCAACAAACTAATTCATAAGGCCAATTACAACTTTTACAACATTCTCCCCGGAATAGTGAATTTCGACCCCGGGCCCACATGGTCGGTGTAAGCACGTAATTTTGACCCGCGCAATTTTTAAAAGTAGTATTTTTAAAATATTTACTTATTTTAATTTCAATAGGATTCTAGTAGTATTTTGCAATTTTTAGACTTTAAGCCCGAATTTTAAAGCCCAAAATACCTTACCCAACACCCTTGACCCATTTTCAACCAAAACCGACCCGCCCGTTTTGGTCTTTAATCAAATCCCCTTAAAACCCTACCCATCTCCCTTATAAAAAAAACACAAAAAGAAAACCTAAAAAAAAAAAAGATACCCCAGCCGCCACCCCCATGAACCCTTTCTTCTTCAATCAACAACAACAAAAAACCCTAGCTGAACTACCCAGCCGCCTACCCCCACCCTTCCTTCTTCATCAACCAAGAGAGCCGCCACCCCCCCAGCCTGATCTTCCTCACGTCCTTCAGCCGACCACCACCTGAAGCCACCAACAATCACAACGCTGCCGCCTCCAACCACCCAGAAAAGAGAGCAGCCGCCGCCAGAGACTACGTCCGCCGCTGCCACCCCCAATCCCCAAACCTCACGCCGTTAACCACCCCCCAGCCACCAGCGAGACAACAGCAGATCCAGCCGCCTGCTCACCCGCGACCAGCCCACTTCTGCTTCTTCTCTCAACAACAACCGGCCGCAATTGGAGAAAAACTAACAGAAAAAAGACAACCACGCCCGCCCAGTAGAAACAGACTGAACAGTGAGCAAACACACACGAGATAATTGAGGACAAGTTCTGCAATCTGAAAATTCCAACAATAGATTAAAAAGAGAAAAAGTTTCTGTTGCAGAGTGAAAATTAAATAAGTTTCTGCTGTAGATTTTCAATTCTGGATTTTGTTTGAGAGTTCTGTTGTTGTGTCGTGGTTCAGTAGTGTCGTTCGAGGCCAGTCGAGGTCCGTTGTTTGAATTTTGACGCCGATTCGAGGCTGCGTGTGAGACACTGGCAGATTGGATTTCTTCCGGCGAAACTCGGTCTTGCCAATGGTCTGTTCGTGTTCAGCCATAGTGCTGTTTTCTTCTTGTAACCCGTTGGAAGATCATTAATATATTGAAAGGCTTCAAAGTGTTCAGTGTGATTGAGGTCTAGTTTGGAGTCGAAGATCCGGTGCCGATTTGAATTCCAATTCGCTGTTCGTCCAAAATTGACTCACAATTAATTTTCAGATTCATTTGAGGTTCATTTCTCACTCTTGCTACTTTATTTTGCTTGATGTCGTGATTTTGTTGTTTCATTAGTCTATCCTCGCTCTATTTTGGTGATTGTACGAGTTAGAATTTGATTGCTCTATTCTTGAGTATCTTGGCTATATTTTGTGTTCCATTTTATTGTTAATTATCGTTCATATATCGTTTAATTGTCTAGTGAATCTTTTTGGATGGGGTTGATATCTAGAATTGGAAACTGAACATGGAAAAGAAATTTGACCTTAAATATCTAGCTACTTTTATGTAATCGCTTTTTCATGAAATCGCTAGGAGCATATTTAGGCCGTCATCACCGGGGTAAGCAAACTTTAGGATTTTGCTTTTGATTTTGAGGCGAGAGGTCGTTCCCGTAGTTAAATTTATCCGGGGAATGCCCCGTGAAGTTTGTAAATATTATTATCCGGGGTATGCCCCGAAGTACTTGTATTTGGAGGTCGGTAGTAGTATTTGTAGTTTTTCATTTTACTTTTTTATTAGGTGGGGGCGATCTCGAGCCTCGTATGTGTTTACTTGTTTGCTTTTGTGTGTTGTTTTTACCTCAATTGAATATTTTAAAGCCAACTTGATCGAGTACGCAACCGTGACCTTCACGGGACTTGGGGAATGCCTAACACCTTCTCCCCGAGTCAAATGAACCCCCTTACCCGAATCTCTGGTGCAGACTTAGTTTTTGAAGTCTAAAGTGTTTTAAAGGAAAATCATTTAAAAAACGGTGGCCTGGCACACCGAAATCAATTGTCAGGTGGCGACTATGAGATAATCCTTTGAACACAAATTTTTGTCACTTTCAAAATTGAAAACCCTTTTCAAGCCTTTTTACTAAAATTCTTTTATTAATTTAAGAGGGTTTAGTGGGAAAGTTTTGGTAAAAAAAAGGGGTGTGACAGTCGGAGACTCTGCTGGGGACACTTTTGCGGGTTCGAGCTAGTACTTGATTTTGTTGGCTTTTAGAATATTTGGTTGAGGTTTTTATGGTTTTTCATTATCTTTATTTGATTTTTATTGTGTTTTTATGTTTTGTTATTTGCTAGTTGTTTATTTGTTTATAGTTTTTGCTTTATGTGTTTACTGCTTTATAACTGTCATTATTTGCATAACCCCGAGTCTTCTTTCTGCAACAAGTCTTCCGGAGTACGTTTGAGCGTACACGGCCTTTTTGTGAGTCACCCGTGTCTTTAGGGGGTGGCGTGGGAGCGTGGAGTGGGCGGATAGCTAGAGCAGCCGCCATCGACCACGTGCCGCCCCGAATTGCCTTGTTAGTGAACCCCAACCGTAGGTCAGCCTTTAGGTCATTTTTATTTGCATCATGTCATTTAGACCTAGCAGGGCTCGGTCCCAGGTACCGTGTCCCTTTGTAGGAAACTTGTCCAAATTTGGTCAAAATGGGCCCGTGGCCCAAAATGACAAGTAATCATCCTATGTGCTAAATGTCGCATCTTTGAGGGTAAAAAGGTTATTTGGCGGACCGATGTTTGGGAGAGAAGGGCAAAAATGAAGAAAATAGGGCCCGGTTGCATTTTTCTTTCACAACTTTTTCAAGAAAAATCCAAAAAAAAAGAAGAAGAAATAGAAAATTCAAAAAAAGATTTTACACTTTTCCATTATTTTTTCAAAAATCCAAAAAAAAGAGAAGAAAAAGAAAATTCAAAAAGATTTTACACTTTTCCATTATTTTTCAAAAATTCAAAAAAAAATTGAAAATGAAAATTCAAAAAGATTTTACATTTTTCCATTATTTTTCAAAAATTCAAAAAAAATTGAAAATGAAAAATTCAAAAAGATTTTACACTTTTTCATTATTTTTAAAAAATTCAAAAAAATTGAAAATGAAAAAAATCCAAAAAGATTTTATATTTTTTCATCCTTTTTCAAAAAGATAAAATATAGCTTTTTACAAATTAATTGCATCTTCCCGAACTACGCGAACCTGATTCTCGTCTCTCGGGGCGAGATACGTAGGCAACCCACATAGGGTCCGGTCTTCCTAGTGTCATAGGTTCTTGGCTTTGCGGGGTCTTAGCCAAATCTTGCATGTCTAGCCACTTTTGGCCACATCGGTCATTCTTGCAAAATGGGGTCATTTTTTGCGAAAGTGGTTCAATAAACCTATGTTTTAGGATTTTGAGTCCACAATTAGGTATCATATCAATTTAAGGTCTTTCCTTTTCGAGTTTGCATGTTTAGCCACTTTTGGCCACATCGACCATTCTTGCAAAATGGGGTTATTTTCGCAAAAGTGGTTCAATTACTCATATATTAGGATTTTTGAGTCTACAACTAGGAATCATATTTCTTTAGGGTCCGTCCTTTTTGAATTTGCATCTTTAGTCACTTTTGGCCATATCGGCCACTTTTGCAAAATGAGTTATTTCTTTAAATTAATTTTTGGGCCATGATCATTGAGAGTTAAGTCCATATAAGCATTAGTATGATAGTTTCATATAAGAGTAGTCACATTTGTTAAGTTTGCACTAATAGCCATCATTGGCCATATGAGTTAATTTTCAAAAATAGCTCAATCGTGTCTTGCATGTGTCCAATAGAAGGTGTCGTGGTGTCGCTTAATGTCTTGAGTCACTAATTCACTTGATCTTACTTTTTCCATTCAGGTATGGAGCGATTTGCTAGAGTTTGAGCATGATATATCCCAGGACCATTCTAGTCAAAGACCATTGCATGCACGAGCTGCTTGAAGAAACTTTTTAATTTTGTAGTCTATTTTATGATTGTCTTTTAATTTTTAGTCTTGTACAGTCGTATCGAGTCTGTCAGTATAGTTAAGATTGTCGAGTCTTTTGTTATAGTACTTCTGGTTTTGTATTTGAAAAACCAAAAATTTATAAATGAAAAATTCCAAAAAAAAGATTTTTGGTTTATTTTATCCATTACTTTTCAAGAACTACGCTTGATCCGATTCATGAGGGGCATGATACGTAGGCAACCTACATAGGGTTCGATCGAATCATTTTTTCTGAAAACTAAAAAAAACTAAAAAAAAGGGAAAGAAAAAGAAAAAGAAAAAAAAGAGAATGAATGAATTGTGGATGTGAGAAATGAGAGGAAAGAAAATAGTGACAAATTAAAAAGAAAAGGAGAGGAAGGAAAACGGGAAAGCCAAGAAGTGCTAGAAATGAAAGAAAGAGAAGGTTGAAATGAACAAAGTGGGGATGATGCCAAATGACCTTCGTACCCTCGAAGCCATTTTAGAACCGTTAACTGTGACTAGGGGGCATTGCACGTAATGTGATATTTCTATCTGATAAATGTCCTAACGCTAACGTGTTGGCTTTGTTTTGCTCCTCGATGTTACTTTCATTATAACAGAGGGTGGTTAGTTTGTGGCACTTGGTGATTTGTTCACACAACATAAGGTCAAAAGAGCAAGGTACCCATGGCTAGCAAAGACTTTGACACAAGAGTTGTTGACCCGCCGAGGGAGTTTGTGGAGTCGGAGTCTGAATTGAAAGATGAGGCCCAAGGTTGAAACAACAGATGCAGAAATGTATCATGCCTGGATTAAGAAACATCCTCCACCTTCATTCCCTATCAACTATACAGAAAATCATGCCTCCATTCCACCACTATCACAAGTCCAGGTTCCTACTACCGTTGATCTTTCCCCACAACACGCACCAGGCTTCACCCCTTACCACAATTACCCTGGCGCTTCCTCCCAAACTTTCCATGCTCCACCAGTTAAAACAACCGCATTCCCAGCTCCAGATACCCAAACATTGCACATAATTCGTTACCTGCACATGATGATGCAAGCTTTGTGGGAAAGATGCATGGCGACATGGAGTATGGGAAACCTTTTGGGAAGTTGCTGACTGAAGTTAATGATATTGAAATTGGTGAAGGTCCCGGTAATTTTGATGTGCAATCTAGTGGCTAATATTTTGAGCTTGGTAATTGGAAAGACACTCCTTTCTTGGTTGGCAGGAAGGAGTTTTGGTGGTTTATTTTATTGTCATTTCTGCTTGTCCGGGTTATTTCGGGGTTGTAATCCGGATATTATCTTGTGGCTCAAACTCTTCTTCTTCTCATTTTGTCTAGTTTGTTTAGTTGTAGTAACTCGTCTAATGTTCTTTAGGATTGTCCCAGGGTTGCAACCCATGTCTGTTTTTCTTGTTCTGTTCAAACCCTTTTCACCATCTGTCTAATGCAATATCATGTTTTCTGTTAGTCTTGGTCAGTTTTTGTTTAGGTTACTTTTTCTCTCATAGTTCTCTTCGTCCTAACTCAAGTGATATGACATGCACACATGATTCTCAGCCTGATCTTGAAAGATAGTCTGATCATGAAGGAATGACACAGTTTTGAACATGACAAAAGAGGCATTTGAGGAAATAAATAGGATTCATGAATTCTAAGATAAACTAAAGCTTGAATTGAGTGAAACTGAGGCAGTAAGTCTGGAAATCAAGAGGTTGATAAGAGCATACAACAAGGAATTGTTTCTCAAGTAGTTTGAGGTAAATGTGTCAACGCTGAAATGCATTCTTCTGCATCAAGATAAGTTTGAATTGGCAAGGACCATTCATTGGGACAAAGGTATTGCCTGTTGGCACTTTCTGTTTGTGATGATGCGATCAATAGATACTGTGCATGATTTCTTTGTTTATCTTCGATTGCACACTTGTACTTGGCATTCTCAAAGTTTGGTATGACGAAGGCTTGTTATTCTGCTACCCAAACACTTTTATCCTTTGCTACCCATTTTGAGCCCTAATTTTTGTTTCGTACCCCTACTTTGGAATCAGAAATAGAGTCAGGGCCTAGAAAATAACAAAGAAAAAGAGAAAAAGAAGAAGAAAAAGAAATGAGAAAAAGAAAAAAAAGACAAAAAAAAAGAAAAAAAAAAGAAAAAAAGGAAAAGAAATAGTAACAAAAAGTAGTCTTTTGAACTACGTTCGACCTGATTCTTGTCACCAACAAGATACGTAGGCAGCCTTACGGTTCGGTCGCACCAAATAAAATATTTCATAATCCCCTGAAATCAATACTGGGGCAGATTTTCTACGAAATCCCATCAAAGAAAAAAAAAATCCAAAATAAATTCCCCAAACTGCATGAAACTGGGGCAGAAATTTTAATTTTTGCCAAAAGGCCTGATTCCAAAAGTTGTAATTTTGAACCCTTTCATCTTGAATTATTTTGAGCATTCATGCTACCCTTTCTTTCTAACCCTGTCCAAAAGCCTACATTACGGTCCAAAGAAAGACCTTCCGACTAATCACTGAGGATGCCATATCAAGTGTCGGTGAAAGTATGATCTCCCTGAATCATGGGTAATACCTTCGTTCTCAGAACAATGAGAGAAAATGATAAAATGAGAGAGTCTTATCGGTAAAAACCCTCAAGGGCACCGTAAGACGACGGTGAGTTGAGAAAAAGAGCAAAATGAGAGAGGCTTGATGGTGAAAACCCTTCGGGGCACTACAAGTCGACTGAGGATTGTGGATCAAATGGGACAATTGAAGCGCTGAAGCCCAGTTTCACAGCGAAGAGGTACAACAAGAGTTGAATATTAGACTTTTTTGAGAGATTAGGCTACTTAGTCCAAAGGTGCATGTTATGTTCATTGGAGTTGGTATCCACATCTGATAAGTTTCTACATCGTAATGTTCTTGTCAAGTATCATCTCTTTCCCTTGTCCCTTATTTTGTTCCTCTCGTTTTGTTAGAGTCCCTTCTTGAGTCTGTTTGGTCAAAACAAGTGAGAAATAACTTTAAAATATGCCACCAGCTTTCCAATACACAAAGCGGAGTTCGGCGATGCACATCACAATTGACATGATTTAGGATAAGAAGTATTGTGATAATTGAGGTTCAGGCTGTTGAGTGGATATAGAATTTTGAGAAAATACAAAGATTCAGAATGAAAATACAATGCAACAAGTGAGTGTAAGAGGTTTTGTGGTCTAATTCCAATCAAAAGGTCAAACAACTCCTTGTTAGCCCGAAGCAGCTAATCATAATGAAGCATGGCAATGGCAGAAACATACACTCAGCAATGATGCGGCAAACTAACCACCACATTTTCAAACTAACAAGATTTTATTTGTCCGAAGCAAGGGCAAGAAATTTATAAGTCCACAGGGACCTCTTATGGGAAAAGCATGGTTCATGGAGCAAAATTATATTCAGAATCATCCAAGATGGAAGCGTGGCTCATGGAATTTTAATTTTTAGTTTTCAGGACCCTCCTGGATAATGGGATTTTAATTTTTAGTTTTCAGGACCCTCCTGGATAATGGGATTTTAATTTTTAGTTTTCAGGACCCTCCTGGATAATGGGATTTTAATTTTAAGTTTTCAGGACCCTCCTGGATAATGGGATTTTAATTTTTAAGTTTTCAGGACCCTCCTGGATAATGGGATTTTAATTTTAAGTTTTCAGGACCCTCCTGGATAATGGGATTTTAATTTTTAGTTTTCAGGACCCTCCTGGATAATGGGATTTTAATTTTAAGTTTTCAGGACCCTCCTGGATAATGGGATTTAATTTTAGAATTTTCAGAACCCTCCTGGATAATGGGATTTAATTTTAAGTTTTCAGGACCCTCCTGGATAATGGGATTTAGTTTTAAGTTTTTAGGACCCTCCTGGATAATGGGATTTAATTTTAAGTTTTCAGGACCCTCCTGGATAATGGGATTTAATTTTAAGTTTTCAGGACCCTCCTGGATAATGGGATTTAGTTTTAAGTTTTCAGGACCCTCCTGGATAATGGGATTTAATTTTTAGTTTTCAGGACCCTCCTGGATAATGGGATTTAATTTTTAGTTTTCAGGACCCTCCTGGATAATGGGATTTAATTTTAAGTTTTCAGGACCCTCCTGGATAATGGGATTTTAATTTTTAGTTTTCAGGACCCTCCTGGATAATGGGATTTATTTTTAAGTTTTCGGGACCCTCCTGGATAATGGGATTTAATTTTAAGTTTTCGGGACCCTCCTGGATAATGGGATTTAATTTTAAGTTTTCGGGACCCTCCTGGATAATGGGATTTAGTTTTAAGTTTTCAGGACCCTCCTGGATAATGGGATTTAGTTTTAAGTTTTCGGGACCCTCCTGGATAATGGGATTTAATTTTAAGTTTTCAGGACCCTCCTGGATAATGAGATTTTAATTTTTAGTTTTCAGGACCCTCCTGGATAATGGGATTTTAATTTTTAATTTTCAGGACCCTCCTGGATAATGGGATTTAATTTTTAGTTTTCAGGACCCTCCTGGATAATGGGATTTAATTTTAAGTTTTCAGGACCCTCCTGGATAATGGGATTTTAATTTTTAGTTTTCGGGACCCTCCTGGATAATGGGATTTTAATTTTAAGTTTTCAGGACCCTCCTGGATAATGGGATTTTAATTTTACGTTTTCAGGACCCTCCTGGATAATGGGATTTTAATTTTAAGTTTTCAGGACCCTCCTGGATAATGGGATTTTAATTTTAAGTTTTCAGGACCCTCCTGGATAATGGGATTTTAATTTTAAGTTTTCAGGACCCTCCTGGATAATGGGATTTAATTTTAAGTTTTCAGGACCCTCCTGGATAATGGGATTTAGTTTTAAGTTTTCAGGACCCTCCTGGATAATGGGATTTTAATTTTTAGTTTTCAGGACCCTCCTGGATAATGGGATTTTAATTTTAAGTTTTCAGGACCCTCCTGGATAATGGGATTTAGTTTTAAGTTTTCAGGACCCTCCTGGATAATGGGATTTAATTTTAAGTTTTCAGGACCCTCCTGGATAATGGGATTTTAATTTTTAGTTTTCAGGACCCTCCTGGATAATGGGATTTTAATTTTTAGTTTTCAGGACCCTCCTGGATAATGGGATTTTAATTTTTAGTTTTCAGGACCCTCCTGGATAATGGGATTTTAATTTTAAGTTTTCAGGACCCTCCTGGATAATGGGATTTAATTTTAAGTTTTCAGGACCCTCCTGGATAATGGGATTTAGTTTTAAGTTTTCAGGACCCTCCTGGATAATGGGATTTAATTTTAGAATTTTCAAGACCCTCCTGGATAATGGGATTTAATTTTAGAATTTTCAGGACCCTCCTGGATAATGGGATCTAATTTTAAAGTTCTGAGGACCCTCCTGGATAATGAGATTTAGTTTTAGAATTTTCAGGACCCGCCTGGATAATGGGATTTAATTTTGGAATTCTCAGGACCCTCCTGGATAATGGGATTTAATTTTAGAATTTTGAGAGCTTTGTAGGTAGCATGATCCAATTAACATTCACGTCTATGCCTGAATCCCAAACTGGGGCAGGAAAATTTTCTTTTGTTTTGTCTGTTTTGCTGTAATGTCAGGCGCCCACCTGGACAATGAGGGAAATCATTTCAGAAATCGGTTCATGCTGAAGTAGCAGAAGCTCGCGGCAAGAATGCGAGTCAATAATCTGAGGTAATCAACATAAGGAGTTTAAAAACAAAAAAAAAATGAAAAAGAAAAAGAAAAAAAAGAGAAAAGGGAGGTGAGTCCAAAATGCAGAGGCCGAGACAAGAGGTGGATCGCTCAATACATGACTAAAGCCACAAGCATTGTATGTCCGGTTTTGATCCGAAAAGCAGAAGAAAACGAGCTAACACCTGCATCTAGCGAGCATCAAGGTTCAGATCTGAAGTCTGCATGAAGAACCATTCAAGAATCAAGATCAATCTTCAGAAGACTTAGAGATAGGAATCTTGTAACTCATAGTTAATAGGTTTAGTTAGTCTTTTTCATTTTCCGATCTTGATGTAATAATAGGACCGTGAACCGGAACCTCGACGGCACTCGACTCGACTCTCCACCTCGGTACACTCCATCGTCTCATTCACTTCTGAATTATACGTGGCTTGATTCCTCTATAGCCGGGGATATGTAGGTAGCTCAGATACTAGAGCTCGGTCACATTCTCTTTTCCTTAGTTTGTCTTTCTAAATAAGCGTTGGGTCATAAATTGATTACGTCGCTTATAGTTCTTTGCTCCGAAAACTCTTCGTGTTTACGCGCAAAGAGGGGCAGCTGTAAGCACGTAATTTTTGACCCGCACAATTTTTAAAAGTAGTATTTTTAAAATATTTACCTATTTTAATTTCAATAGGATTCTAGTAGTATTTTGCAATTTTTAGACTTTAAGCCCGAATTTTAAAGTCCAAAATACCTTACCCAACACCCTTGACCCATTTTCAACCAAAACCGACCCGCCCGTTTTGGTCTTTAATCAAATCCCCTAAAAACCCTACCCATCTCCCTTATAAAAAAAACACAAAAAGAAAACCTAAAAAAAAAAAAGATACCCCAGCCGCCACCCCCATGAACCCTTTCTTCTTCAATCAACAACAACAAAAAACCCTAGCTGAACTACCCAGCCGCCTACCCCCACCCTTCCTTCTTCATCAACCAAGAGAGCCGCCACCCCCCCAGCCTGATCTTCCTCACGTCCTTCAGCCGACCACCACCTGAAGCCACCAACAATCACAACGCTGCCGCCTCCAACCACCCAGAAAAGAGAGCAGCCGCCGCCAGAGACTACTTCCGTCGCTGCCACCCCCAATCCCCAAACCTCACGCCGTTAACCACCCCCCAGCCACCAGCGAGACAACAGCAGATCCAGCCGCCTGCACACCCGCGACCAGCCCACTTCTGCTTCTTCTCTCAACAACAACCGGCCGCAATTGG
This sequence comes from Nicotiana noctiflora, assembly GCA_032618575.1. Classification (NCBI taxonomy): domain Eukaryota; kingdom Viridiplantae; phylum Streptophyta; class Magnoliopsida; order Solanales; family Solanaceae; genus Nicotiana; species Nicotiana noctiflora. The sequence continues at coordinate 573,607 of JASVEL010012702.1, forward strand.
AGAAAAACTAACAGAAAAAAGACAACCACGCCCGCCCAGTAGAAACAGACTGAACAGTGAGCAAACACACACGAGATAATTGAGGACAAGTTATGCAATCTGAAAATTCCAACAATAGATTAAAAAGAGAAAAAGTTTCTGTTGCAGAGTGAAAATTAAATAAGTTTCTGCTGTAGATTTTCAATTCTGGATTTTGTTTGAGAGTTCTGTTGTTGTGTCGTGGTTCAGTAGTGTCGTTCGAGGCCAGTCGAGGTCCGTTGTTTGAATTTTGACGCCGATTCGAGGCTGCGTGTGAGACACTGGCAGATTGGATTTCTTCCGGCGAAACTCGGTCTTGCCAATGGTCTATTCGTGTTCAGCCATAGTGCTGTTTTCTTCTTGTAACCCGTTGGAAGATCATTAATATATTGAAAGGCTTCAAAGTGTTCAGTGTGATTGAGGTCTAGTTTGGAGTCGAAGATCCGGTGCCGATTTGAATTCCAATTCGCTGTTCGTCCAAAATTGACTCACAATTAATTTTCAAATTCATTTGAGGTTCATTTCCCACTCTTGCTACTCTATTTTGCTTGATGTCGTGATTTTGTTGTTTCATTAGTCTATCCTCGCTCTATTTTGGTGATTGTACGAGTTAGAATTTGATTGCTCTATTCTTGAGTATCTTGGCTATATTTTGTGTTCCATTTTATTGTTAATTATCGTTCATATATCGTTTAATTGTCTAGTGAATCTTTTTGGATGGGGTTGATATCTAGAATTGGAAACTGAACATGGAAAAGAAATTTGACCTTAAATATCTAGCTACTTTTATGTAATCGCTTTTTCATGAAATCGCTAGGAGCATATTTAGGCCGTCATCACCGGGGTAAGCAAACTTTAGGATTTTGCTTTTGATTTTGAGGCGAGAGGTCGTTCCCGTAGTTAAATTTATCCGGGGAATGCCCCGTGAAGTTTGTAAATATTATTATCCGGGGTATGCCCCGAAGTACTTGTATTTGGAGGTCGGTAGTAGTATTTGTAGTTTTTCATTTTACTTTTTTATTAGGTGGGGGCGATCTCGAGCCTCGTATGTGTTTACTTGTTTGCTTTTGTGTGTTGTTTTTACCTCAATTGAATATTTTAAAGCCAACTTGATCGAGTACGCAACCGTGACCTTCACGGGACTTGGGGAATGCCTAACACCTTCTCCCCGAGTCAAATGAACCCCCTTACCCGAATCTCTGGTGCAGACTTAGTTTTTGAAGTCTAAAGTGTTTTAAAGGAAAATCATTTAAAAAACGGTGGCCTGGCACACCGAAATCAATTGTCAGGTGGCGACTATGAGATAATCCTTTGAACACAAATTTTTGTCACTTTCAAAATTGAAAACCCTTTTCAAGCCTTTTTACTAAAATTCTTTTATTAATTTAAGAGGGTTTAGTGGGAAAGTTTTGGTAAAAAAAAGGGGTGTGACAGTCGGAACTCGGGGTTCGAACCAAAATCCGGCTACCCATCCCCCCACGAGTTCAAGTATATGATTTGTTTCAAAATCGGACCTCAATTCGAGGTCCAATTTCCCAATTTATGAAAAACCCTATATTCTACCAAAAACAAGAAATTCTACCATGAAAACCTTTGATTTCTATTGAAAAACATGTATAATGATGTTAGGAATTGAAATAATTAAGTAAAAAGTGATTTACAATTGTTTTGAAGAAGAGTTAGTCCGTGAAGAATCGCAAATGGGTGTTTTTGGGTTGTGAAATGTGAAGAATAAAGCTAGAAATCGTGATTTACAGGTCTCTGTGTTCGCATTTGCGAACATGGGTTCGCAATTGCGAACCCCGACCAATTTCGGGAGTTTGAAAAATAAGCTAAGGCTGGGAAGTTCGCATTTGCGAACTTTTGTTCGCATTTGCGAACCTAAGACAACACTGGGAAGTTCGCATTTGCGAACTATTGTTTGCATTTGCGAAAACATGCGGGATATTGGGTTGTTCGCATTTGCGAACTATTGTTTGCATTTGCGAACACAGGCAGGACATTGGGTTGTTCGCATTTGCGAACACAAACAGGATATTGGGTTATTCGCATTTGCGAACTATTGTTCGCATTTGCGAACAAGACTGGGCATGAGGGGACTTCGCATTTGCGATCAATGGTTCGCATTTGCGAACCCCGCCTTGATCTGCCACCTTCGCAATTGCGAGAAATGCTTCGCAATTGCGAAGCCAACAGCTGGGTGAAAAACCAGTAGTGCAAAAAAATTCAGAATTTAATCCAACGGCCTATCAAATCTTTACCCGAGCCCCCCGGGCTCCAAACCAAACATGTACACAACATCAAAAAACACATTATGAACTTGTTCGTGCGATCACATCGCCAATAACACATTGTTTTCATCAAATCAAGCCTCAAGTTCATGATTTTCATACTTTTGATTTTCAAAACTTTCAAACTTGGAACTCAAGGTCCAAAACATATCAAACGACATCCGAATGTCACCAAACTTTGCAGAAAGCACATATATAATGTTTAAGACTTGTACCGGGCGTCGGAACCAAAATACGAGCCCGTTACCAAGGTCAATTAATTCATTTTCCTTTAACAATTACATCAAAAATAATTTCACAGAAAAATTCATAACTTGGGCTCTAGGCCTCAGAATTCGACTCCGGACGCATGTCCAAGTCTCATATTTTCCTACGGACCTTTCGGGACCAGCCAATCTCGGGTCCGGATCCGTTTACAAAAAATGTTGACCGAAGTCAACCATATCAATATTAATATCATTTTTATCCAAATTTCTCATAAAATTCATATTTTCTATCACAAAATCTTTCCGGCTACGTGCTCGGATCGTGCACGTAAATCGAGGCAACATAGAATGAGGTTTTCAAGGCCTCAGAAGCTCGAAATGATTAATAAAGTAAGTGATGACCTTTTGGATCGTCACAATCTCCACCTCTAAAACAAGCGTTCATCCTCGAACGGACAAAAGAAAGAAGTACCTGAGTTAGGAAACAAGTGTGGGTAGCGGCTCCGCATATCAGACTCGGACTCCCAGGTCGATGCCTCAGGAGGCTGACCTCTCCACTGAACACGCACCGAAGGATAACTCTTCGACCTTAACTGTCGAACCTGCCGGTCTAGAATGGCCACCGGCTCCTCCTCGTAAGATAGATCATTGTCCAATTGGACAGTACTGAAGTCTAACACATGTGTGGGATCGCCGTGGTATCTCCGAAGCATAGATACATGAAAAACTAGATGCACGGCTGATAAGCTAGGCGGCAAAGCTAATCTCTGTAAGCCACCCCTCCCACGCTGTCTAGAATCTCAAATGGACCAATATACCTAGGGCTGAGCTTGCCCTTCTTCCCGAACCTCATCACGCCCTTCATAGGCGACACTCGGAGCAATACTCGTTCACCAACCATGAAATCTACATCTCAAACCTTACGATCCGCATAAGTCTTCTGTCTGGACTGAGCTGAACGCAATCTCTCCTGGATAGTCTTGACCTTATCCAAGGCCTCCTGAACTAAGTATGTACCTAACAACCGAGCCTCTCCCGGTTCAAACCATCCAACTGGTGATCGACATCGCCTACCATACAACGCCTCATACGGAGCCATCCGGATGCTAGACTGGTAACTGTTATTGTAGGCGAACTCTGCTAATGGTAGAAACTGATCCCACGAGCCTCCGAAATCAATAACACAGGCTCGAAGCATGTCCTCAAGAATCCGAATAGTCCTCTCGGACTGGCCATCCGTCTGAGGATGAAATGCTGTACTCAACTGAACCTGGGTGCCTAACTCCTGCTGGACCGCTCTCCAGAACCGCGAGGTAAACTGCGTACCCCGATCAGAGATAATAGATACTGGCACCCCACGGAGACGAACAATCTCCCTAATGTAAACCTCCGCTAACCTCTCCGACGAGTAGGAGACAGATACTGGAATAAAGTGTGCTGACTTGGTCAGCCTATCAACAATGACCCAAATAGCATCAAATTTCCTCCGAGTCAAAGGAAGTCCAGTAACGAAGTCCATAGTGATCCGCTCCCATTTCCACTCGGGAATCTCAATCCTCTGGAATACACCACCAGGCCTCTGGTGCTCATATTTCACCTGCCGACAATTTAGACACCGAGCGACATACGCAATGATATCTTTCTTCATTCTACGCCACCAATAGTGCTGCCGCAAGTCCTGGTACATCTTTGCGGCGCCCAGGTGAATAGAATACCGCGAACTGTGGGCCTCCGCTAAGATCAACTCTCGAATCCCTTCGACAATGGGCACACAAACTCGACTGAGTGTCAATACCCCATCATCATCTAGATTTACCTTTGTGGCACCTCCCTGCTATACTGTATCTCTCAAATCACGCAAATGATGATCATCAAATTGCCTCTCACGGATACGTTCTAATAAAGAAGAACGAGCGACCTTGCAGGCTAACACCCTGCTAGGCTCAGAAATGTCTAATCTCACGAACCGGTTGGCTAAGGCCTGGACATCTAGTGCAAATGGTCTCTGACTGACCGGAATGAATGCAAGACTACCCATGCTGGCAGACTTTCTACTCAATGCATCGGCCACCACATTGGCCTTACCTGGGTGATATAAGATAGTAACATCATAGTCTTTTAGCAACTCTAACCATCTCCGCTGTCGTAGATTTAGCTCCTTTTGCTTGAACAAGTATTGTAGGCTTTTGTGATCAGTGTACACCTCACATGTCACACCATATAGATAATGCCTCCAGATCTTTAAGGCATGAACCACTGCTGCTAACTCAAGATCATGAACTGGATAATTCTTCTCGTGTATTTTTAACTGCCTCGAAGTATAAGCGATAACCTTCCCATCATGCATCAATACCGCTCCAAGCCCTGTACGAGATGTGTCACAATAAACTGTATAAGGCCCTGCACCCGTAGGTAGTATCAACACTGGCGCGGTGGTCAAGGCTGTCTTGAGCTTCTGAAAGCTCGCCTCACACTCCTCTGACCACTGGAACTGGACACCCTTCTGGGTCAACCTAGTCATCGGGACTGCAATAGAAGAAAAACTCTCTACAAATTGACGGTAGTAACCTGCTAATCCCAAGAAACTCCGGATCTCGGTCACTAAAGCTGGTCGAGGCCAATTCTGGACTGCCTCAATCTTCTTTGGGTCCACCTGAATACCTTCCACTGATACAATATGGCCAAGAAATGCAACTGAACTCAACCAGAATTCGCACTTCGAGAACTTAGCATATAATTGACTATCCTTTAGAGTATGAAGAATCACTCTGAGGTAGTGCTTGTGCTCCTTCCGGCTGCGGGAGTATACAAGAATATCATCAATAAAGACTATCACGGATAAATCTGGATAAGGCCTAAACACTCGATTCATCAACTCCATGAATGCTGCTGAGGCATTGGTCAACCCGAAGGACATGACCAAGAACTCATAATGCCCATATCTAGTGCGAAAGGTTGTCTTAGGAATGTCAGCCGCCCTGATCTTCAACTGATGGTAGCCTGACCTCAAGTCTATCTTTGAGAATACCCTCGCTCCCTGGAGCTGGTCAAATAAATCATCAATCCTCGGTAGTGGATACTTATTCTTTATTGTCACTTTGTTCAATTGCCGGTAATCAATACACATCCGCATCGAGCCATCTTTCTTCTTTACAAATAATACAGGTGCTCCCCAGGGGGAAACACTGGGCCTGATAAAGCCTTTCTCAAGAAGGTCTTGTAATTGATCTTTCAACTCTTTCAATTCTGGCGGGGTCGTACGATAGGGTGGAATAGAGATGGGCTGAGTGCCCGGTGCCAGATCAATACAGAAATCAATATCCCTGTCGGGTGGCATGCCCGGCAGGTCTGAAGGAAAAACCTCGGGAAACTCCCGTACAATAGGGACTGACTCAATGGAAGGAACCTCTGCGCTGGAATCACGAACATAAGCTAGATAAGCTAGACAACCCTTCTCGACCATGCGTCGAGCCTTAACATAGGAAATAACAGTGCGAACGGAGTGGCTTGAGGTACCCTTCCACTCTAGTCGGGGTGATTCTGGAAAGGCCAAGGTCACAGTCTTAGCATGACAGTCTAGAATAGCATGGTATGGGGACAACAAGTCCATCCCCAATATGACATCAAAATCCACCATGTCCAAAAGCAACAGATCAACACGGGTCTCAAGACCCCCAAATATAACTACACACGAATGATGCACTCGGTCAACTACAATGGAGTCACCCACCGGTGTAGACACATAAACTGGAATATCCAGAGCATAGCTGGGCACGGCCAAATACGGTGCAAAGTAGGAAGACACATATGAATATGTAGATCCGGGGTCAAATAATACTGAAGCACCTCTGCCACACACAAGAATAGTACCTGTAATCACGGCATCTGATGCCTCCGCCTCCGGCCTGGCTGGTAAAGCATAGAATCGGGGATTTGCACCTCCCCTCTGAGCTGCGTCTCTAGGACGACCATCAACTGGCTGACCTCTACCTCTCGCTGGATGGTCTCTACCTCTACGGTCTCGACCTCCACCTCTATAATCTCTACCCCCGCCTCTGGCTGGCTGGGCAGGTTGAGGGTCAGCTGGGGCCTGAATCATAGGACGAGGACCTCACTGCTGAGAGTTGCCCGTTGCTCGAGGGCAGTACCTGATAAAATGACCTGGGTCACCACAACCGTAGCAACTCTTAGACTGATAGGGATGCTGGCCCTGACGACCTGAATGGCCTCCACGAACACTCTGAAGAGGCTGAGCATTAATAGGAGGCTGATCTGGATACTGCCCACGAAAACCACGATCACCTGGTCCACCCTGTGAAGCTTGAAGGGCGGAATGGAAAGGCCTGGAAGACTGGCCTCTGTCAAAAGATTCTCTGCCACCGGAAGAAGAACCACTAAACCTGGCTGAATGATGAGGCCTCTTGTCTGAAGAATAACCACCTCTCCGAGCAAGTGCCATCTCAACTCTTCGTGCTGCATTAGATGCCTCCTGAAATGATATGTCACTCCCCACGCCCATAGCCATCTGAAGTCTAATTGGCTGATTAAGCCCATCTAATGAACCTGCGAACCCTCTCCCGCTCTGTGGGAAGTATCACCACTGCATGACGAGCCAAATCAATAAATCTCGTCTCATACTAAGTGACCGTCATAGTGCCCTGATGAAGGCGCTCAAACTACCTCCGAAGTGCATCCCGCTGAGTAACAGGGAGAAAATTCTCCAGAAATAACTCTGCAAACCGATCCCATGATAAAGTCGGGGACCCTGCTGGTCGAGCCAAAAAATAATCCCTCCACCAAGTCTTGGCGGATCCTGAAAGCCTGAATGTACAGAAGTCAACTCCATTAGACTCCACTATCCCCATAGTCTTGAGAATCTCATGGCAACGGAATAAGAAGTCTTGAGGATCCTCTGATGTGGCACCGCTGAAGGTAGTGGTAAAAAGCTTGGAGAACCAATCCAGTCTCCATAAAGAATCAGAAGTCATGGCCGCTCCATCTCTGGCCTGAGCTGTGGTACCTGACGAAGTGGCCACAGCTGGCTGAACCAGTGGTGCCTGAGGCTGAGGAGCTACTAGCTCGGAGTACGAGCAATAGGAGTCTGGGCCCCTCCTCCAGCCTGAGAAGCGGCTGGTGCAACTGATAATAAGCCTGCTCTGGCAACACTGTCCATAAATCCCACTATCCTGACCAAAGCTTCCCGAAGATCCGGGGTAAATAAAGCCTCTCCTGGGACCTGAGCTGGGCCCACTGGAGCTGCTGGGATTGGAATCTCCTCGTCAATCTCAATATGAGGCTCCACATATGGAGTAGCTGCCGGGGGCTGAGCTCTGCCCCTACCACGGCCTTTGATACGGCCTCGGCCCCTGCCCCTCACGGGAGCTGCCTAGGGCTCGGGCTGCTGGTCAGCGGATGAAGAAGCTCGTGTCCTCACCATCTGCGAAAGGACAGAATAAAAGTTCAATCGGTATTTGAGGAACAAGTCGCACGACAAGAAAGAACAAATGAGAGACTCTTTCCTAACTCAATAGACTCTGGAGGACAAGTACGGACGTCTCCGTACCTACCTCTCAAACTCTACTAAGCTTGTTCGTGAGTGGTGAGACCTATGTAACCTAGAGCTGTGATACCAACTTGTCACGACCCGGATTTTTCCCCCAACATCGGGATCGTGATGGCGCCTACTCGTGGTAGCTAGGCAAGCCACTGTATTCATACTATCTTGTTTTTAATAAAATTTCATAATTAATTTATCAACAAACCAAAACTTTAATTAAATAAGCGCGAAAGACTTTATCGAAATAGTATTAAGCAGTTTCAAGGTAAAACCATACTGAAATCCTCTACCCAAGACGTGGAGTCACCAATTCACGAACTACTACTGAATACTACACATAAAAGTCTGAAAGAAATATAACATAATCTATTTGTCTCGGAACAAAGAGACTACAACTAGTAACATAAATAAAGAGAGAGACGCCGGGCCTGCGGACGTCTGCAAGCTACCTCGGTCTTAAAGTGTTCAACTCCCACGCAAAAGATTTACTGCTGCTGCTCATGATCGTAACCTGGACCTGTGCAAAAACGCACAGAAGTGTAGTATCAGCACAACCGACCCCATGTGCTGGTAAGTGCCTGGCCTATCCGGCGAAGTAGTGACAAGCCTAGGACCAGACACCCACATAAACCTGTGCAGTTCAATATATATGTATACCACAAATAACAAGAATTAACCAAGTAATAACACAATAAGGAATATCTCAAAGAACTCAACAATTAACAACAGTTAATAAGTTCACAAGGAAAACAAAGTATAATGGAAACACAAGTAATATCAAGTCAAGGAATAGCAAGTAGTTGCACGACATCACCCGCTTTTACTCTCATCCTCACCAAATAAGCAAATAAAGTGCACGGCATCACCCTTCGTGCTTTTACTCTCATCCTCACATCCATGGTACGGCATGATCCTTCGTACATGGTTCAATAACAAGGCACGGCATGATCCTTCGTGCATAATCAATAAAACATGGCACGACATTAACCTTCGTTCATAATCAATAAAAATGGCACGGCATTAACCTTCATGCATAATCAATAACAAGGCACGGCATTAACCTTCGTGCATAAATAATATATCAAGGCACGGCATCACCCTTCGTGCATTATCACTCTTTCTCACCCAAATAACAATCACAGTTAAGGACAAAGAATGAAACAATAATTCATAAACCATCCCAACAAGGGCAATCAATAATCATCTTCACAACAAGTCCCGACAAGGGAGAACAATAACAATTCTACAACCCGGCAAAGGTTCAACAATTTATCTGCAAATATGTCTCACAATAAGCATTAATAACGACTCACGGTCATACTAGATGCCAGTGTATGGATGCTCGTCACCACAGCCCATACACCGCACTCGATCACATAACACATAGCACATAATCCTATTCCCTCAAGCTAGAATAGAACAAACACTTACCTCGAATGTTTATGAACAATTCAATCCGTGGCAATGCCTTATCCTTTCAAATTTGGCTCCAATCCAATCGTATCTATACACAATTAGTTTAATATCATCAATACTACTCAACAAATTAATTCATAAGGCCAATTACAACTTTTACAACATTTTGCCCGGAATAGCGAATTTCGACCCCGAGCCCACATGGTCGGAACTCGGGGTTCGGACAAAAATCCGGCTACCCATCCCCCCACGAGTTCAAGTATATGATTTGTTTCAAAATCGGACCTCAATTCGAGGTCCAATTTCCCAATTTATGAAAAACCCTATATTCTACCAAAAACAAGAAATTCTACCATGAAAACCTTTGATTTCTATTGAAAAACATGTATAATGATGTTAGGAATTGAAAGAATTAAGTAAAAAGTGACTTACAATTGTTTTGAAGAAGAGGGAGTCCGTGAAGAATCGCAAATGGGTGTTTTTGGGTTGTGAAATGTGAAGAATGAAGCTGGAAATCGTGATTTACAGGGGTTCGCAATTGCGAACCCCGACCAATTTCAGGAGTTTGAAAAATAAGCTAAGGCTGGGAAGTTCGCATTTCCGAACTTTTGTTCGCATTTGCGAAGCTAAGACAACACTTGGAAGTTCGCATTAGCGAACTATTGTTTGCATTTGCGAACACAGGCAGGATATTGGGTTGTTCGCATTTGCGAACTATTGTTCGCATTTGCGAACACAGGCAGGAAATTGGGTTGTTCGCATTTGCGAACTATTGTTCGCATTTGCGAACACAGACAAGATATTGGGTTGTTCGCATTTGCGAACTATTGTTCGCATTTGCGAACAAGACTAGGCATGAGGGGACTTCACATTTGCGATCAGGATTCACATTTGCGAGCCCTGCCTTGTACTGCCCCCTTCGCAATTGCGAGAAATGCTTCGCGATTGCGAAGCCAACAGCTGGGTGAAAAACCAGCAGTGCAAAAATTCAGAATTTCATCCAACGACCTATCAAATCTTTACCCGAGCCCCCCGGGCTCCAAACCAAACATGTACACAACATCAAAAAACACATTATGAACTTGTTCGTGCGATCACATCGCCAATAACACATCGTTTTCATCAAATCAAGCCTCAAGTTCATGATTTTCATACTTTTGGTTTTCAAAACTTTCAAACTTGGAACTCAAGGTCCAAAACATGTCAAACGACATCCGAATGTCACCAAACTTTGCAGAAAGCACATATATAATGTTTAAGACTTGTACCGGGCGTCGGAACCAAAATACGAGCCCGTTACCAAGGTCAATTAATTCATTTTCCTTTAACAATTACATCAAAAACAATTTCACAGAAAAATTCATAACTTGGGCTCTAGGCCTCAGAATTCGACTCCGGACGCATGTCCAAGTCCCATATTTTCCTACGGACCTCTCGGGACCAACCAATCTCGGGTCCGGATCCGTTTACCAAAAATGTTGACCGAAGTCAACCATATCAATATTAATATCATTTTTATCCAAATTTCTCATAGAATTCATATTTTCTATCACAAAATCTTTCCGGCTACATGCTCGGATTGTGCACGTAAATCGAGGTAACATAAAATGAGGTTTTCAAGGCCTCAGAAGCTCGAAATGATTAATAAAGTAAGTGATGACCTTTTGGGTCGTCACAAGAGCAACAGGAAATTAGGAGACAAAAAGGAAAGTAAAACAATGTTCATGGGCCTCTCAAATTTAAAACCAAGAAAGCACCACTTCTACTATTTTCTTTGTGAGGATCGAAAAAATAGGTGTCATGCGGAATCTAGCAAAGCAAACCTCGAACGATGATAATCATACAATAAAGAGAAATCTATCAAAAAAGACACAAACATTTAACGTAGTTCGGTCAACTGACCTACATCCATAACGGAGATGAGCAATCTACTATAATAAAAGAGAGTACAAAATATCGAGAGAACAACCTCACAAAGAGGTAAACACAAGTGACACACTAACACTTGTCCCGTAAAATTCTCCCCCGAAACAATACTCTCAAGTCTCCTATGGCTACATTGTGGATGCTTTTCCTTTTTGTAAAAGGAAATTGTAAATTCTTCCATATTTGGCTAGTCCCTTTTCTTGTAGGAAAAGGTTCGGACTTCTATAAATTGAGGATCCTTCCTTCTCATTCAGTAGCATCCATAATGTAGCCATAGAGGGCTTGAGAGTAGTATTTATGGGGAGAATTTTACGGGACAAGTGTTAGTGTGTCACTTGTGTTTACCTCTTTGTGAGGTTATTCTCTCGATATTTTGTACTCTCTTTTATTATAGTAGATTGCTCATCTCCGTTGTGGATGTAGGTCAGTTGACCGAATCACGTTAAATGTTTGTGTCTTTTTTGGTAGATTTCTCTTTGTTGTATGATTATCGTCGTTCAAGGTTTGCTTTGCTAGATTTTGCATGACACCTGATTTTTCGGTCCTAAAAGGGGTATCAGAGCCTTGGTTATTTATCCGAGTTATTACAGAATGGAGGCGAATATGAGCAAGATGATATGTTTAAATGGGAGAAATTATAATGTTTGGAGAAGCAAGATGAAAGACTTGTTGTTCGTGAAGAAGATGCATCTACCCATTTTTTCAGCTCATAAACCTGAGAGTATATCCGATTAAGATTAGGATTTCGAGCACCAAAAAGTATGTGGATATATACGGCAATGGGTTGAAGATAATGTTCGAAACCATATTGTGAATGAGATACATACGAGATCATTGTGGGAAAAGCTAGAGACTCTTTATGCTTCAGAAATCTGGAACAACAAATTGTTTCTGCAAAAGCAATTGGTGACCTTTAAATACAAGGAAGCCAGCCCTATCCTTGATCACATAAATGATTTTCAGGGCGTCCTTGATCATCCATCTAGAATGGGGGTTAATTTTGATGATGAGATACAAGGACTTTGGCTTCTTAATACTCTACCAGACTCTTGGGAAACTCTTTGTGTTTCTTTGACAAATTCAGCTCCTCGAGGTAAGGTGACCATGGACTATGCCAAGAGTGGTGAGTTGAATGAGGAAGTAAGGAGAAAAGATTTTTTCTCATCTTATATTGCTATTGATTCTGGAGTGTTAAAGATGGGCAATGCCAGTGAAGTTAAGGTGTTTAGTGTTGGTACAATTTATTTGAAAACTAATAATGGTTCAACGTTAGTTCTTCAAGATGTGAAGCATGCTCCAGACTTTCCTTTCAATTTGATCTCCGCAGGAAGATTAGACGATGAAGGTTACTATAATGCTCTCTTTAATGGCCAATGGAAGCTTACTAAGGGCTCGTTAGTAGTGGATCGCGGAGTCAAGTCTGGTCAATTATATGTGACACAAGGCTCTATTCTTAATGACTCAATAAATCTAATGGAAAGTGATAGTTTTTCAGAATTATGGCATCAAAGATTGAGTCATATGAGTGAGAGAGGGATTACGTGTTTGGCTAAGAAAAGTTTGCTTTTCGGAGTAAAACAAGCAAAGCTGCAAAGGTGCATACGTTGTTTAGCTAGCAAACAGAAAAGGGTTTCCTTTAACAGCCATCCTCCCTCAAGAAAGCCCGATTTATTAGAGCTAGTACACTCTAATTTGTGTGGTCCTTTTAAAGTAAAGTCAAAAGGTGGTGCACTCTACTTTGTGACTTTCATTGATGATCATTCTCGTAAGCTCTGGGCGTATCCTTTGAAATCTAAAGATCAAGCACTTGGCCTGTTTAAGGAATTTCATGCCTTAGTTGAGAGACAGGCGGGGAAGAAATTAAAATGTATTCGCACTGACGATGGTGGTGAATATTGTGGTCTCTTTGATAAATATTGTAAGGAACAAGGAATTTGTCATCAGAAAACTCTACCCAAGACACCTCAATTGAACGGTTTGGCAGAGAGGATGAATAGAACTCTAGTTGAGAGAGTTAGGTGCTTACTTTCAGAGGCTAAACTTCCAAATATATTTTGGGCGGAAGCACTTAACACTGTTGCCTATGTTATCAATTTGTCTCCTGTGGTTGCTTTGGATAGTGATGTCCCAGACAGAGTTTGGTTTGCTAAAGATATTTCTTATATCACCTGAGAGTTTTTGGGTGTAAAGCTTGTGTTCATATTCCTAAAGATGAGAGATCAAAGTTGGATGTCAAGACTAAGTAGTGCATCTTTATCGGCTATGGTCAAGATGAGTTTGGGTATCATTTTTATGATCTAGTTGATAATAAACTTATTAGAAGTCGTGATCTAATATTCTTTGAAGACCGAACTATTGAAGATATTGACAAAGCTGAGAAGATAGATTCTCAGAGTAATGAGAGCTTAGTTGATATTGATCCAGTTTCAATTACTAAGGCACCTATTGCACATGAAGGAACCCAAGACAATTATGGAGATAGTGATCAAGATCAAAATGATCATCATGGTGTAGATGTTATGGATGCTCCAGTTGATGAAGTTGTGGTTGATCAGCAACCAATTCATGCACAGGTAACTACTTCGAATGCTCCTGAAACCTCTCTTGGAAGATCTACATGGGAGAAGCAAAAATCCATGCGCTATCCTCCTTATGAGTATGTACTTTTGACTGACATGGAAAAACCTGAGAATTATGATGAAGCCATACAAGATAATCACAAATATCATTGGATCGAAGCGATGGAAGATGAGATGAAGTCACTCCATGAGAATGGCATATATGAGTTAGTGAAATTGCCGAAAGGTAAGAGAGCTTTATCTAACAAATGGATATTTAGAATAAAGCAAGATAACAATACCTTTGTGCCTAGATACAAGGCGAGGTTAGTTGTTAAAGATTTTGGCCAGAATAAGGGAGTTGACTTTGATGAAATTTTCTCCCCTGTTGTGAAGATGTCTTCTATTCGTGTGGTTCTAGGCTTAGCCGCAAGTCTAGATTTAGAGGTTGAGCAGATGGATGTCAAGACTGCTTTTCTTCATGGTGATTTAGATGAAGAGATTTATATGGAGCAACCTGAGGGTTTTGTAACTAAGGGAAAAGAAATTATGTCTGCAAATTGAAAAAGAGCCAGTATGGATTGAAACAAGCTCTAAGGCAATGGTATTTGAAGTTTGAATCCTTCATTGAAGAACAAGTTTACAAGAAAACTTCTCTAGACCACTGTGTATTCTTCCAGAAGTTCTTTGATGATGATTTTATTATATTATTACTTTATTTTGATGACATGCTTATTGTTGGCAAGAATAAATCTAGAATCACAGTCCTTAAGAAGCAGTTGAGCGAATCGTTTGCGATGAAGGACTTGGGGCCAGCAAAGAAAATCTTGGGCATTCAAATCCACCAACACAGAGATAGAAATGAGTTATTTCTGTCCCAAAAGCAATACGTTGAGAAGGTACTCAAGAGGTTCAATATGACAGATGCAAAAGTGGTTAGTATTCCTCTTGCTAAACACTTCAAATTGATTATTAGTCAGAGTCCATCTACTGATGAAGAGAAAAAAGAGATGTCTCGTATTCCTTACTCTTCTGCCATTGGTAGCTTGATGTATGCTATGGTTTGCACTAGACCAGATATTGCATATACTGTTGGTACTGTTAGTATATTCCGTTCCAATCCTGGAAAAGAACATTGGGATGCAGTAAAATGGATATTAAGGTATTTGAAAGGTGCTACAGATTTGAAGCTGTGCTTTGGCAATGGCAAGCCTAAGCTTGTTTGTTACACATACTCTGATTTAAGAGGCAATATTGATAATTCAAGATCCACTTCCGGTTATTTGATCACTTTTGCAGGGGGGGCTGTTTCTTGGCAATCTAAACTACAGAAGAGCATAACTCTATCCACCATAGAAGCCGAATATATTATTTTCACAGAAGGTGCCAAAGAACTATTATGGTGAAGGAGTTTATTAATGATGTTGGCTTTGAGCAGCCACAGTACATCTTATTTTGCGATAATCAGAGTGTTATATGTCTTACCAAGCACTCCACTTTTCATTCTAAGACCAAACATATAAATAGAAAGTATCATTGGATAAGAATGGCCATGGAAGAGAAATTATTTGAAGTTGAGAAGATACACATTGATGAAAATCCTTCAGATATGCTGACAAAGGCGGTGGTTGTAGATAAACATGAATTTTGTAGAAAATTGGCAGGCATGAAGCCTGTCAATAGCTCCTCTACTTGAAAACACATTTGGCCTCTTGGCTGGACGGGGAGTTTGTTGGGTACATGCCCATATTGTCCAGCCAAAGGCCTAATGACCTAATCCTATTCTCTTTTGGTTTCCAATTCTATTTGGAATTAGATTCGGTTTATTCTTATTTTGAGTGAATTTTGGCTTTAAGAGAAATCACCACTCATAGTCTATAAATAGGACAACCTTGGAGAATTATTCTATGCTCATTGATACAAGTCTTTGAAAGACTTAAGCACGTAAGAGTGGTTTAGAGAGAGCTTTCATCAAGAGAGAAGAGAGAAGAGAGAAGAAAAATAGTTTTCTTTTGCTGCAGATTTGTATTCCGACCAGCCAATATTCAAATTACGTTTTCCGATTTGTTAACTGTTGGATCGGGCTATAATTTTGACTGAGTCTTTGTAACATCTTGGTCTTGGATTTAAACGGTGGAGATCGGATTTGGAGGCACGTAGCATCTGATTTCGTGCCTTGAATAGCAACAACTTCATTTTGTGGATTATACTCTTTGTCAATTGATTAGTTGTAGCTCTTGTTGCTATTGTTGCTGTGTGTTTGGCCCTTGTTGTGTAGCCAATTTGGAGAACGTTGTAACCCTCTTATTGTTATAGTGGAGTTTTTTGGATCTTTGTGATCCCGTAGTTTTTACCTTCAATTTGAATGAGTTTTCACATTAAAATTTAGAGTTCTTTATCTTCTTTATTTTCGAGTTTGCCTCTTCCTTAACACAACATTCTTTAACATCTTAGTTCCTTTTATATCAATTTTCTTCGCATACCTTTACTTGACTAAACAAAGCTTTACATGTTTAACTTCAAAACATGATATAAAAGACGGAACGTACTTATTTAATGGGCTCTCAAAAGTCTGCTTTAACAAGGGAGAAATTTAAAAATGGCTAGATTTATAACTGACCTGTTTCAAAAGTAATCGAAATTTAGCTACTTTTCATGTAAAGATAAATATGAGCGAAAATACTATTCAAAATCCGGAAAATACGCCCGCATATTATACGGAAGTTTCAGGATAAGTATGCTTGAACTCCCGCATATTATACGGGAGTTCCAGGATAACTATGTTGGAACTCCCGTATAATATGCGAAAGTTCAAGTATAATTATGCTGGAACTCCCGCATAATATACTGGAGTTCCAGCAAGTATAAATGTCCAATATAATATACTGGAGTTTTGAGCACCAGTGCTATAGTCTCCCGTATATTATACATGAGTCAGCAAAGTATACTGGCCCAGTATAATATGCTAGAGTTCGTACACAAATGCACCAAACTCCCATATTATACGGGATTGGTCTCTATTGCAGCAAAATTGTAGTTATTTTTTATTGACTTGATAAATACTGACTATTTTTGATTGATCAGTGCAAAAACTGGCTATACCGTTCTACTTTAAGTTTAAGAATCATAACATTGCAAGATCCATCACGAAGTAGATCAACTTTACTGCTTAGCCCATTCCCGGATAATTGATGGACTTATAATTGGACTAGGACCGTACTGCTTCGGCCTAATTATTGAGGTCAAGCCCAAAGAGAGACAAAAATGTACTTGACAGTTGACACCTCTAAATTGTCAATTAACGGATTACACCTCTGGTCAATATTTGATATTTTATTTTTATTTTGCAGTAATAGACAAAAAGCACCCCAAAAGAATTCTTCAAATTTTAATCTTAGAAAGACAAAAAAAATTATTTTAGGGAATCAGCAAAAACTTATCACTAGAAAGTGCAAATTTCTAACTTAGTAGCTCATGGGTGATTTAGGATTATCCTTTGTATAAACACAATGCTACTTATGTTTTTGAAGCAATACCATGATGTTTAGAACCCATATGTCTGTATATGGTCGAAATTGTATGCCTCTTATTTATAGGTTTGAGGTATCATTTTGAGCCCGAGTTCAAGCAAGGTCGAGTTTGAGCTCGAGGGACCATATCCGAGCTCGAGGACATAGTGTAATGCCCGAAGATTGAAGCATGATGTACATCGAGCCCGAATATGCTCGACCCCAAAATAGTACCGTTACGGAATGAGCTAGATTCCTGGCACATCCCCAAGATCATGGCGCAAATCCCAGAATAGGATTATAGGATTTCGTAACAGGCGGTTAGACAACTGTATTCCTTAATGTAAATAGAAATATACCTTATTTAGGGTTCCCTTACTATATAAAGGGGACCTCCAATCACTTGTAACATCATCTAATCATTGGGAAAAGAATATACTCTCTATTTTCGCCTACTATTCATCAGAATTGATCTTTAGCTCTAGTGCTCTTACCTTACTTTTTCTTGCTTAATTGTCCTTATTGTTCCGAACCCACCTCGAGGTCGCCTAGATCGAGGTCACCACTGCAGAGTTACATTGGTTTGATTCACTCATTTCTTTCATTTCGACTTCAAATTTCTTGAATATTAATTGGTATTGTATTTAACCACTTATCTTTAAAACCAAAAATAAAATTTAATTATTACTCGTATTTTGAGGTAAACAGCTTAGCGCCTACCGTGTGACTAAAGATAATAGTGATTGTTTCTTTACCGATTCTCATTACACATGTTATTTTTACACATTTTCTTGTCAAGAATTTTTTATTCTCAGGTTGAAACATGTCTAGCTTACAAAATGCACATGTTTATAACAACGAAGGTCTTAGTGAAAACAACAATAGGGGTCGGTGTACCACCGATAAACCTTGGGGAAAGGCCAAATATGGAACCAATTGATGTTAGTTCACACATTGCTCTAAACGCGGATTTAGGCACAAACCCCGGAGGGAGTGTACGCAGGGAAGTCCGACCTGGAGGCCAAGGAATACCAGGAACATGAGATGGGGGAGTCTGCCTCCAATTGATATTCGGATGCTGTAAGCCCAACAAATAGGCATCGCTCAACTTCAGAGCTAGAACAAAGCCCCGAGTATATCTGAATCGGAATACATTCGACGTGTTAAACCGACGCTAGAAAGGTCGAACGAAAATGGCTCAGGGATTGAACCCATTATTATGAGAATGCTCGAAGAGCATACCAAGAGGATAGAGTTCGGGGAAAAGAGGAATGAGGATAATGACAAAAAAGTGGAGACTTATAACTCCTGTGTCGATCAGATATTGGGAGCTCCCCCGATCTCGAAGGGATTGGATGCCAAGAAATTTGTACATATGTCGTTCCCTACGAGTGCAGCTCCGTAGCCCATCCCAAAGAAGTTTCGTATGCCCAATATACCTAAATAGAACGAACCTCTGGCCCAAATGAACATGTTACTTCTTACACATGCGCCATAAAGGGAAACGACTTGGAAGATGACGTAATTGAGTCTATACTGCTGAAAATGTTCGGGGAGACTCAATCAAAGGGTGCCTTAATATGGTATCATAACTTACCCCCTAATTCTATTGATTTATTTGCTATGCTTGCAGATTCTTTTGCAAAGGCACATCCGAGAGCCATTAAAATTGCAACAAGAAAGTCGAAACTTTTCAAGATAAGGCAGAAAAATAATGAGATACTTAGGGAATTCGTATCTCGATTCCAAGCGGAGAGAATAGGTTTGCCTCATATCACTGATGACTGGGCTATTAAAGCTTTCACTCAAGGTCTCAACACTCGGAGTTCCATAATGTCACAACAGTTAAAGCAAAGTTTAGTTGAGTACCCGGTTATTATTTGGGCCGATGTACATAATCGGTATCAGTCGAAGATTAGGGTCGAAGACGATCAACTAAGGACCCATTCGGGGTCTATTTATCCTAGCAGGATCATGGATAGGATCGAAGGAGATATCGATCGAGAGCCGAGGTCAAATATAGATCGATATCAACCATACAAAAGAGACTATAGAGGCAGCAGTTTCGGGCAAAGCTTCATGCGAAATGAGAAGGGAAATGATCGAGGTCAAAAGTCACGGGGGCTTGTTGCCGATAAAGATCACGTTAAGTATCCAAAGTTCGAATAAAGGTAAGACTCCAGTCCAATCTTTTCTATTTATTTCGACTAATACTTGCAGGCTATCGATAAGGATTGGTAGGAAGCTCTGGATCTTGAAGCACGGGTTGCACTCTTTTTCCCTCAAATCAGTTTTTGTCCCAAATAGCTTTTTCCGATGAGGTTTTTAACGAGGCAACCATTTTTTATGCTAACTAAAAGCAATTAAACAAAATTCGAGGTCCCCTACATGGGCCTCGATAGGAAAGTTTTGTAAGGGACAAACGGTCAGATGAACCGTTCCCGTATAGGTTACTCGAGCCCAAGACATCAAGCATGCATGCATGTAAAATCATCTATCAAGAGAAGTACTTTACCTCGTCAATAACCCCCGTCCTTATTAAATTTTCATATTTTATACTCTTGATCTATTGTGTAAACAAGCTTAAGAGCTGACCGCGATGGTAATTCGAACAACTGACCCATGCTTGAGGCTTTTTTTCCCAAAAGTGAATGGAATCAAACTGCTAACATTTCGAGACCATAAGACCTCAAAGACAATCCTTCATTTTGCGGGCCACGGCCACCCCACTCGGGGACTGACACTTCGGGCAAAGCTCGAAGTGAAATGGAAGATCAGCCCAAAGGGAAAGTTCCAAAGTAAAGAGGCTACGACCAAACTAACGCGAATCGGAGACATCCGAAATCCATGACAAATAAAAAAGCCCAAGAGCTGCCTTAGACCTAGTTCGAGAAAAACTTCACTCAGAGCCCGTCTATGAAGCCTACGGGCTAACGTTACTTCGAGTTCAAACAAATCCTCACTCGATCATAAAAGCCTAAGGGATATCTTAACCCAACTACAAGCATGTCTTGAACACTCGAGGACTATTTACTCAAGCTATCTGAGCTCGAAATAATAAGACCTCAAAGAGGCATCCCGAATATACAGGCCAAGGCCATCACACTTGGGGACTAACATTTCGAACAAGTTCGAAATATTATTTGGAAACAAGTCCAAGTGACATACCCAAAGTCTAAGGCCATATTAAAGACCACGATCATATAAAAAGGCTACGGCCGAAATAATGCAGCTCGGAGACATTCGACTTCTACCATAAAATAAAAGCATTCAAACACTTTGATAAAATCAATTAAATCAGGCTACTCTCGGCAAAAGAAAATGATAAAGGTTTTCGATAGAATCAGCGCTAGAATAAGTTAAAGGCTTCGACAACATCAACCTTCGAAAATGCCTTAAGAGATATACGATTGCCATTACACAAATGAATTAAAGAAGAAGATTTCGATCAATCGAACCTTCGAAAAACCCAACGGGCACAAGGAACACATGTTAAGGCATAGGAAAATTTTCACTAAGTCTTTTAGTCGAAAAGAGGGAAAAATTATAGCCGTTATTAGAGGCTGAATTGGCCCAACTCAAAGAGCCTATGAGCCGATCCAAAGAGCCTAAGTTCCGATACAAAAGAGCCTAAAGGTCGATACAAAAGAGCCCAAGGGCCAATCCAAAAAGCCTAAGGGCTAATATAAAAAATCCCAAGGGCTACCACTCCGAGTTCGAGCAAATTCTCACTTGGGGACTATCTATAAAGCCTAAGGGATAACTTTATTTCGATTTCAAGTAAGCATTCACTTGACTACTAAGACCAACGGCTACCCAAGTTCGATAAAATTCTCACTCGAGGACTATCTATAAAACCCGAGGGATAACTTTATTTCGAGTTCGAGCAAGCACTTACTCGACTACTAAGCCTAAAGGTTACCCGAGTTCGAGCAAATTCTCATTCGGGGACTATTTATGAAGCCTAAGGGATAACTTTATTTCGAGTTCAAGAAAACACACACTCGACTTTTAGGCCCA
This sequence comes from Nicotiana noctiflora, assembly GCA_032618575.1. NCBI lineage: Eukaryota > Viridiplantae > Streptophyta > Magnoliopsida > Solanales > Solanaceae > Nicotiana > Nicotiana noctiflora. The sequence goes on from JASVEL010012702.1 coordinate 595,108, forward strand.
AGGGCTACCCGAGTTTGACAAAATTCTCACTCGAGGACTATCTATGAAGCCTAAGGACTAACTTTACTTCGCATTCGAGCAAATCCTCACTCAACTATAAAGCCTGAGAGCTATTTTCATTTCGAGCCCGAGCATATACTCACTCAACCATCAAGCCAAAACCTTATCGACTGTTTGTCCTAAGATCTACTCAAACTCAAGATCATTTGGAATTCCTTGATCAGAAACGGTCGAGCGTTGTACTTATTGTCGGCCATTACTATCTCAAAACTGTGGACATTCAAAGGGAATTTTGGGCTAAGATACTCTAACCCGCACAAAAAGATAACGGACTTCGGATCCATGGAAGGATAAAAGTTTTGTATAAACCTATTTACAAGGGCTATAGATCACGATCAAGAGTACCTCATAAGGGCCGGTTAGCCTCAAAAGCGAAGAATCACGAAGAACATGAAACCTAAGCCGCATAATCCTTATCAAAAAAGCGTCTTCACCCTCAGAATCTTCTCCACCGCCGGACTCCCCCACGGGAAAGGCCAGCTTCCAAACTTTGTTTCTTCAGTCGCTTACACTACGATGATGATGTCGTAACAAATCAAAGTAAGGATAAAGGATTCGATTCATTTTTTATCATCTTACTCTAAGAAACATGGGAACTATATTTATATGGTCAAAATCATATGCCTCCAATTTATAGGTTCGATGGGTCATCTTGAGTCTGAGTTCAGGCAAGGTCGAGTTCGAGCTCAAGGGACCAGACCCAAGCTCAATGATATAGTGCAATGCCCGAAGACTGAAGCATGATGTATGCTGAGGCTGAGTATGCTCTACCCCATAATAGTACCGTTATGGATATGTAAAAAAAATGAGCTAGATTCCTGCCATGTCCCCAAGATCATGACGCAAATCTTATAATAGTATTGTAAGATTTCGTACCAGGAAGTTAGATAGCAGTATTCTTTATTCTTTATTGTAAATAGAAATATACATTCTTTTGGATTCCCCTATTATAAAAAGGCCCCCCCCCCCCCAATCATTTGTAACTTCATCTAATCATTGGAAAAAGAATATACTCTCTATTTTTGCCTACTGTTCATCAGTATTGTTCTAGCTCTACTGCTCTTACTTTACTTTTCTTGCTTAATTGTCCTTCTTGCTCCGAACCCACCTCGAGGCTGCCTAGCTCGAGGTCACCACTACAGAGTTACATTGGTTTGATTCACTCATTTATTTTATTTCTACTTTATATTTCTTGAATATTAATTAATATTGAATTTAATCACATATCTTTAAAATTACAAATTAAATTTAATTGTTACTCATATTTTCGAGGTAAACAATGTTAACGAGTTGTTAGTTTGATAGTTAAATAGTAGTAAATAACCCCAATCCCATATATATTAGGAGTAGGACATGTATTATATATATAGGGCTCTTTGTATCATTGTCAATTAATTAATAATATTTTCTCCCGTGCATTATTACATGGTATCAGAGTATTGGTGAGATAATTATCATTATGCATCATTCCAACGACATCTGGGAAGAATCACTCGTCACCGTGCAGTTTTTCGGTGACTTAATTGACAGTTTACATCAAAGTCATTATTTATCAGTGTTGTGAACAAACCAGCACCACCACAAGGTCCGTCATATTTCCGAGACCAAATCCCGACAAAACCCGTCTGTAAACTCATTACTCCGCGACCTCAAGCATCGGGCAGAGTGAAAATTTTCTGGCGAGATTTGTTCACGCATCGGGCGCGTGAGACCCCTTCCAGATATTTTTCGGTGAACTTCCTTCAGGAAAGGTCACTCGCACCTCAGTTTCAAGTCGACTAGTTCTATCTTTATCAAATTCTGACAACTTTGGAATTTTCCGGCAAGTTACAATATTTCCAGCCAGATTGTGGAGAAAGTTTCTTTTGAACAATGTAATCATCTTGCTTTTCCGAGCCTACCCGTCAATTTCACAACAGATTCTAACGACTTTTTTTATATTGCAGCGAGCTACAGTGTTTCTGGTGAACAGTAATAGTGAAATAGTAACTTCCAAACAATTTTGTGACCTTTTCCAAAGTAAACATTATAATGGCATTCTTATTGGAAACCTTAGACTCACAATTCGTTAGATCGAATGCATTAAATCCAATATAGATGGTTTCTTTACCAGATTATATTGAGTTCTTTCAGTACAAAGCACGTAAATAGACATCTTTAGAATTAGCCTCCATTGTTCCAACAAAAGTAGCATGACTGGTGTCTCCCAATCTTCACCTTTTGAGTCTTGGGTCATTGATTTATATGTATTTGATCATATTTCTAGTAACAAATATATTTTTTCTAGTATCTCATATTCTCAATCTCTTCCAACAGTCACAATGGCCAAGGGGTCTCAAGCCATGGCAACTGCAATAGGTCAAGCAAGTCAACTTCCTTCCTTACTTTTAGACTCAGTTCTTTATGTTCCTGGTAGTCCTTTTAATCTCATCGCCGTTAGTCGCTTATCGAAATCACTTAAATCTGCTGGTTTATTTCTTGATGACCTTGTTTTAATACAGGAATGTAGTACAGTGCGAATCATTGGTACCAGACGTGAATCAAATGGACTTTATTACCTTATCCTTGCAAAATCATATGGACTCGCTTCTTGTCTTCCTCCAATAACTTGTCCCGTTACTAATTTACCATATTTATTACATAAACGGTTAGGATATCCTAGTTTGCCAAACTTTCAAGAAATAGTGCCTGACTTATCTCACTTGTCCACTCTAGAGTGCGAGTCATGTCAGCTCGGTAAGCATACCCGCTCCCATTTCCCGTGGCGTCTTGATAATCGACCAGAGTCACTTGCTTTAGTCTATTCAGATGTTTGTGGTCTTAGTTGGGTTAGTTATACCTTAGGATTCCTCTACTTTGTCAGTTTTATTGATGATTATTCCAGGTGCACTTGGATATTTTTGATGAAAAACCCATCTGAGTTATTTTCTATTTTCCAGACCTTCCACACTGAAATTCAAAATCAATTTGGGATTTCTATCCACATATTTCGGAGTGATAATTCCTTAGAGTATTTTTCTTCCCCATTTCAGCCGTTAATGAACTCCCATGGGATTATTCATTAAACATCTTGTCCATACACATCCCAACAAAATGGGGTAGCTGAAAGAAAGAATAGACATCTTATTGAAACTGCTCGTACCCTACTCATACAATATTATGTTCCGCTGCGTTTTTAGGGGGATGCAGTTCTTATATCTTGTTATCTTATTAATTGTATGTCATCTTCAGCTATCCAAAATCAAATTCCATTCTCTGTCCTGTTTCCCCACTTATCTTTGTTCTCTCTTCCTCCCCGTGTATTTGGAAGTACGTATTTCGTTCATGACCTTACTCTAAGAAAAGATAAGTTAGCTCCTCGTGCTCTTAAGTGCATATTTTTTGGTTACTCGAGAACACAAAAGGGATATCGATGTTATTCTCATGACCTTTAGCGATTTCTTGTGTCTGCTGATGTTACCTTCTTTGAAACCCAATCATACTTCATAGGTGCAGTTAATCACTTAGACATTTCTGAGGTTCTACCCGTTCCTTCTTTTGGAGATTTAGTCCTTATCTCCCATTCATCTTCCTCCATAACTCCACCACCTATAGCTCTAGTGTCACCACCGAGTCACTGCCACCACCTAGTGCAGTTCCACCAACTATAGCTCCAGTTCCACCACCTAGTCTAGTTCAACCTTCTACAACTCCACCGCTCCCAACTTATCATTGTCGTTCGCCCCCAGTGTCAAGCCCAGACGATTCACATCCTGCACCTGACCCTGCTAATACTCAGACGTGTCTCCTCTTAATCAACCGATTGCACTATGAAAAGGTATACGGTCCACGGTTAATCCTAATCCTTATTATATCGGTTTAAGTTAGCATCACTGCTCATCATCCCATTATGCATTTGTGTCATCTTTGTCCTCTGTTTCAATCCCTAAGTCTACAGGTGAAACATTGTCTCATCCCGGATGGCGACATGCTATAATTGACGAGATGTTTGCTTTACATACGAGTGGTACTTGGAAGCTTGTTCCTCTTCCTTCGGGTAAATCGACGGTTGGTTGTTGTTGGATGTATCCAGTCAAAGTTGGTCCACATGGCCAGGTTGACCGACTTAAGGCTCGTTTTGTTGCCAAAGGATATACTCAGATATTTGGACTCGATTACAGTGATACTTTCTCTCTCGTGGCTAAAATTATATCAGTTCGCCTTTTTCTATCCATGGCTATTGTTCGCCATTGGCCTATATATTAGTTGGACATTAAGAATACTTTTCTTCACGGTGACCTTGAGGATGAGGTTTATATGGAGCAACCACCTGGTTTTATTGCTCCGAGGGAGTATAGTGGCCTTGTATGTCGGTTGCGCCAGTCTCTCTATGGTCTAAAACAGTCTCTTTGAGCCTGGTTTGGTAAGTTCAGCACAGTTATTCAGGTGTTTGGCATGACTCATAGTGAAGCTGATCACTCTGTATTTTATCGACATTCTACTTCAAATCTTTGTATTTATATGGTCGTTTGTGTTGACAATATTGTTATTACCAGCAATGATCAGGATGGTATTAGTAAGTTGAAGCAATATCTCTTTCATCATTTTCAAACTAAGGATCTGGGCAGATTAAAGTATTTTCTGTGTATTGAGGTCACTCAATCTCGCTCATTTATTGTGATCTCATAACGGAAGTATGCCTTAGATATTCTTGAGGAGACAGGAATGACAGGTTGTAGATTAATTGATACTCCGATTGATATGAATTCTAAACATCTGCCAGGGCAGGGGGAGCATCTTAGTGATCTTATAAGATATATGCAGTTGGTTGGTAAATTAAATTACCTCACAATGAATAGACCTGACATTTCCTTTCTTGTGAGTGTTGTGAGTCACTTTATAGATTCTCCATCTGATAATCATTGGGATGCAGTTTTGCGCATTCTTCGGTATATAAAATCAGCTCCAGGCAAAGGCTTATTGTTTGAGGATCGAGACCATGAGCAAATCATTGGATACTCAGATGTTGATTGGGCAGGATCACCTTCTGATAGACGTTCTATGTCTGGATATTATGTCTTAGTAGGAGGAAATTTGGTGTCTTGGAAGAGGAAGAAACAGAGTATGGTTGCTCGGTCTAATGCAGAAGCAGAATATCAAGCAATGGTTATGGCCATATGTGAGCTAATTTGGATCAAACAATTGATTAAAGAGTTGAAATTTGGTGAGATTAGTCAGATGGGACTTGTGTGTGATAATCCATCTACTCTTCATATTGCGTCAAATCCAGTGTTCCATGAGAACTAAACACATTGAGATTGACTGTCACTTTGTTAGAGAAAAGATACCCTCAAAAGATATTGCTACAAAATTTGTGAAGTCGAATGATCAACTTGCTGATATTTTCACCAAGTCCTTCATTAGTCCTCGTATTAGTTATATATGTAACAACTTGATACATATGATTTATATACACTAGCATGAGGGGGAGTGTTAGTTTGATAGTTAAATAGTAGTAAATAATTCTAATCACATATGTATTATGAGTAGAACATGTAGTATATATATAAAGCTCTTTGTATCATTGCCAATTAATTAATAATATTTTCTCCCGTGCATTCTCACACGAGTGATAATGATTTCCAACTGCATGTAGTAGTATAAAATAATATAGGATTTTATACCAGAATTACTTTACTTATTATGTAACTAAACGGTCAATTTCTTATACACCGATGGATTCGCTGTAACATTTTGTGCTTTTGTTGCATTGAAAGACAAGTTATATCTTAGTAAATGTATTAATAACATTATCCATTGAACTGTTGAAGCAGTAAAGAGATTCATTTAGTACGTGTTTACGACTTATAAGCCTTAACCCATAGTGACTACTAACGAGATCTCACCATCTCCTGAAATCTCCTAGTTAGATATCTTTTGCCAGGACTTACTTTGAGTCAACCAATTGTCACATCCTCATTGGATATGAAATTATTCCACATGGCAAAATCCTCAGTCGTCCTATGTGGCAATTTTTGGGACCCCAATCATCTTCTAAAACCAACAGAAACAAAGAAACAGATTTGAGGATATGGAGGCAGAGATAAGGATAAGATACATTTCTTCTCATTGGCTACTATCAAATTCACAATCCAATCCAGCCGTTGAATTCCTAAAAATCTTGTTGTCACACTTGGCACTCTTCAAGATTGAACTAGAGCCACAACTATACCTTTGAAATGGCAGTACAAATGCATAAACAAAAGATACAAAGTTTTAACTCACCTCAACTCCATTGCCATTTTTCTTGGTACCTCCCAACATCAGCAACAACATTTTCTTTTTAAAGTGGGAAAATGGCAACAGTTACAACACAAGCTTCAGCTGCCATTTTCCGGCCATGTGCCTCAAAAACCAGATTCCTCAGTGGATCATCTGGTAAATTAAACAGAGAGGTCTCTTTTAAGCCCTTGACTTCTTCATCTTACAACTCATTCAAGGTTGAAGCTAAGAAAGGTCAATGGCTTCCAGGCTTAGCCTCTCCTACTTATCTTGATGGCAGGTACATACATCCAATATCACATTTTTTTGTTGCCTTTATAATTGGGTTATCCATTAGTTTTCTAAACATTTAAACTGTTAGAAAGACACATTTTTATTTACTTAATTATGTCTTCACCATGGCACTCACATGCAGTCTTGATCCTTTTTCATGAGCCAAGTATGTTAAAAAAAATTCTTTTAAAATACTCAGTTGTAAGAGTTAATCACTATATGATATTGAAGTGTGTGACTACCTCATCAGACAGAGAGCATACTTTTATAAAAAAAAATTTAACCTTGTTCTAATACTCGATTGCTTGCTTGTCTTAGTCTTCCGGGAGACAATGGTTTTGATCCATTGGGTCTTGCTGAGGATCCAGAGAACTTGAAATGGTTCGTCCAGGCTGAACTAGTGAATGGTCGTTGGGCTATGTTGGGTGTTGCTGGGATGCTGCTGCCTGAGGTTTTCACTAACATTGGAATCCTTAACGTGCCCAAATGGTATGATGCTGGAAAAGAAGAGTACTTTGCATCTTCATCAACCCTGTTCGTGATCGAGTTCATCTTGTTCCACTACGTTGAGATCAGAAGGTGGCAAGACATTAAGAACCCAGGAAGCGTTAACCAAGACCCTATCTTCAAGAACTACAGCTTGCCTCCTAATGAAGTTGGATACCCCGGCGGTATTTTCAACCCACTCAACTTTGCACCAACTGCTGAGGCCAAAGAGAAGGAAATTGCTAATGGTAAGTCCAACAACCACAACTCTGTTATATTTCACGTACGATCACTAAACTTTATCCACTGTAACTATAAATAACAAAACTAATATTTTCACATGAAGTAACTGAACATTATCTACTATAATAATAACATCACTAACTTTCGCATGGATAATATGCAGGGAGATTGGCAATGTTGGCATTTTTGGGATTCATAGTGCAGCACAATGTAGTAGGAAAGGGGCCTTTTGACAACCTTCTGCAGCACCTCTCAGACCCATGGCACAACACCATTGTCCAAACACTCAGCAACTAGAAAACCTCATGGAAACTGGATTGAATATATTGTTACCCTTGTAACCATGTTATGGTTTTTGATCAAGAATAGAGCTTTGTGGTAAACAAGAGACCTTTAATGTACAGGCATTTAAAATTTGCATGTCTTATTCGTGTTATTCCCACTAGATCATCAAGTATATAAAGTGGAAGATAAGCCCCCTTTAGCTAGTTCTCGACTCTCATCGAGACTTGGATTTGGTAAAAGGGAAAATCTTTCTTTTAGTAGTTCAATTTGCATCTGAATTGCAGAAGAAATCCTCGTAATTTATTGAAGCAAAGTGATATAGGACTTGATCTCAAATCTCATATGTGAGCAAGCTCTTATTCTAATTATACAGATCAGAGCACCACACCTATAACCATTTGAACATATAATTATCTACGAACAGCAACTGCACCTCTAAATATAACCTCATTCCCTAATGAAGAGTTCTTTTAGCCACAAGAAAACACAAGTTTTGCTACATCTCGGCTGTTCAATCACGCGAACAGTTCCCTTGCTGCAGGAAATAGATGCAAAAACCGAATGAAACCAAGTAAGAGATGTTAGACCAGACAGGATCAATTAAATGACAGCATATTTGAAGATGAGTTTTCCTTTAGAGGAATAATATAAAATTTGAATTCAGCATATTCAACTATCACAAAGAAAATGGTGACATGTGCGAGTCAGATAAAATCAATTTGTAAGATTGAACAATTAAACATCATTGCTCCATTGATTAACTGTCCCACGGAGTTGAGAAATAACCTTAGAATGTTTACGGGTAAAATTACCTGAGGATATGATGTATCATCCAAAATTGGAGCTGCAGAGGCACCCGCTGCACTATCCCAGGAATTATTGACAGAATCCACAGATTTAGGCAGATTAAAATTTCTTTGAATTTCATAATCCATCAAAATCCTCTCAAATCCACCTCACTCTGAGGAGCCAAACTTTTCCTTTCCAGCAGATTAAGATTATCGTAAGGATAGTACGAATATGGCTCACTTAGTTGCTGTCTCAAGCAGGCTATACTATTTAAATCATCCCAAACAGTGTCATCTAGTATTGCAGTTGTCTGTCTTGCTCGGTCAAGCTCCAGTTCTTTTCCTGAGTCCAAAACATGAGAACATTCTGCAACAGATGTATCCCGGAGCACCCCATACCTCTACAAAGAAACAACGGTCATCATTTGATTGTAAGATCATTGCTAAAGCTGTTCCAGGCATGGTAATTGGTAAATAAATTAAGACATTGATGTACAAATATGATTTTGAGGACATCAATTACCGCATTCCAGGAACTTCAAGGGTGAAATGATAAGATTGTAAAAGGGGAATGAAGTAAAGATGCTGAACAAACCGAGTCTAATAATCACCCTAGTGTTAGAAAGTTTGGTGGCACAGGGAATGGCATGTTCTGGCTGTTATTTGCAGGATGACATGTCAGGGTATGCTCCTCTTGTCTACTGCCCATCGGATATCGGAAGATGCAAATGCGTCATGCTCTGGAGCTGTTATACGAAATTCAAGTGCAAAACCGTTCAGCTATTTATACAGTTTACACTCCCTAACAGCAAAAGCAAGAGACTAAAACAGAAACAGAAAGAACAAGGGAAGGAAGGGCAAGAGGAAGAGCAGTCCCTAAGTCTCCGAAAATCCATATCGAGGCAGAAGTATATAGTTCATCAATAGTATGATTGTTTCCTAAAAACTTGTTGCTGCACTATGATCACCACTTACCACCAGACCAAATACTTCAGTATTAATCCAGCTTTTGGAAAAATTTCATATATTACCTTCCGAACATGAACTGCATTAAGCGACTTTATTAGTTTGCACTCCATCTGCGTAAGATGTTCCACCTTATTTATCTTATCAGAATTACTCCACCAGGTACAAGCCTACAACCATGCAGAGGAGTAAGGTCAATTAAAGATGAATGATGACATTAGTCATTTAACCCATACGATCCAATTCGCACTGCATATTAACTCAATCACTGAAGCAGCATATGCGGATTAAGATTAAAGCAACTAATGTGCCTATAATCATACAAAATGTTAGTCATTGGGCCTATAATCAAGGAAAACGCAATTATACAATATCCGATAAAAGTGTCCAAACAAGAAAATTGATTAGATATTCCTCAAAAAGTTTCTTCAAATACATTCAAAATGCAAATGCAAATGCAAATTACAATTAGTCATCCTTCCAAACATAGATAGAGGAATGACAACACATGTTAGTTGCCCGTAGGCCTCAATAAGATAAAAATATACAACTTATTTTATTGATGGTTCCATATGATTACGACTTTTGAGGTGATCTGTATGACAACTATTAATGGACATGTTTTCGTTTGCAAAAAATAAGCTTTCTACCATTGCAAAGCTAAATCTAGTTCAGGGCTGAACTAGGAACTTTGGAATAACTATACAGGGAAGTTTCTAAAGATTCAAAATGTTTGCTACTGTCTGAAGTGACATGCTTAAAATATTTCAGCAGTTGATAAGGAGATGAATTTGTGGCAACATTTGAACACCAAAAATGAAAAAGGAAAAACAAAGGAATGCAAAACTATACCTGAGTCTCTTTTCTACATCCGTAAGCCGAGATTGCAAGACTTCATTTGGTTGTGCAATTCCTGTCAGCATCAATTATTAAGAAAAATTATCCACAACTTGAGTTAAGTTTTACAACAACAACAACAACAACCCAGTATATTCCCACAAGGTGGGGTCTGGGGAGGGTAATATGTAGACAGGCCTTACCTCTATCCGAGAGGGCAAAGAGGCTGTTTCCAATCGACCCTCGGAAGGTGTTGACAGAGGAAAAAACTACATACCTCAACTGATGGATCACTGCAACAGAAAGAAAAAAGGGGGAAAAGACAAGGTAAATTGTTAACATGATGCTTTACAAACTTGAAAACGAGAACCGCCCTTTCCGATAGGTACAAAATTGAAAGAAAAGATCCTCAAATTGATTAATGCTACTTACCTAGCATCTAGAAACTCTTTTACACTTACATAGTGGTCAAGCTTCTTTAAAGTCTTCCTTCAACGTCTGTAATGTAATCACTAACACTGTGATTACATTGGGTTAAGAAATAAAAACAAACCATGATTACGTTGGGTTAAGAAATAAAAATAAACCAGAGAAAACGGAAAAACCAGATTGATGATGAATATCAAGGCTCTCCAACTTCCTGTTTTAAGTTCAAGATTTGGAGAACTGGTCATTTAGCCTCTATATCTTAGTCTTAGATGAGACTAATCCAAATAGGCAAGACTGTTTTTTGTACCTTTTTGCCCTTTCTCGAGGAGTCAATTGAGGAAATTTTGCAACTATTTCATCAAAATTGCTGAAGACATGCAACAGAAATTAGGGAATGAATAATCCTACAGTTCACCACAAATGATGAAGAACCTGCTATTAGCTACTGACGATCAATAGGACACAATAACTAAATTACCACACAAGATTAACTGTGATTAAAGGCTAGCAGTAGAAAATAGCAATTAAAGCCTTCCTTCTGCACTTTTAAAATAGATGATAGATGTGTTGAAGTTTGACAAAAACTTCATCCCACATCGGTTGGGAAGTGAATTTGGGGGAATTTTCCCCTATAAAAGAAGGCCTAATGTTTAGGATTTAAATACACCTCTCATTTGCCTTCTTATCTTCTTAAGGCATTTGTATCTTCTCTCTTTAGTATTATTTCACTTGTATTTGGAGTGGAATAAAATATTGGTTGTATCCGAGGAGTAGGCAAAATTAGCCGAACCTCGTAAATTCTGGTGTTCCTTTTATTGTTGTTTTATTGTCTTATTTATTCATAATTTTTGATATAGTAGTTGTGACTCATTCACACTATATACATTTGGCTTCCGCAACAATTGGTATCGGAGCCAAGGTATTATCTCGGTATGCTCTGTGGTTGCAGCGTAGTCTGATCTTCCACATCATAAAAGATTTATCTTGGTAACTGAGTCAAGATTCTGCCTCAGTATGCTCTGTGGTTGCAGCTTAGTCTGATCTTCCACATCAGAAAGGAAATAATCTTGATTTGTGTCGTCAGCTATTAAATAATATTTATGTCAAAGATGGGAGACAATAAACAAGAAGAATCTACATCAAGTGTCAGCAATACGTCATCATTGGCATCTTCGCTTATGACAAGAATTGTGTCAAACGCGAAATTTGCGGTAGAAATTTTTGACGGGTCCGGACATTTTGGGATGTGGCAAGGCGAGGTTCTAGATGTCCTTTTTCAACAAGGGCTAGATCTTGCTATTGAAGAAAAGAGACCGGATGGTATTGGAGAAGAAGATTGGAGAATTATCAACCGTGTTGCTTGCGGTACCATTCGATCCTACCTTGCTAGAGAGCAGAAATATCCATACACAAAGGAAACTTCTGCAAGTAAATTATGGAAAGCATTGGAGGATAAATTTTTGAAGAAAAACAATCAAAATAAATTGTACATGAAGAAGAGACTGTTTCACTTCACCTATGTTCCTGGTACCACGATGAATGAACATATCACCAGCTTCAATAAGTTGGTCACGGATTTGCAAAATATGGATACAACTTATGATGATGGTGACTTGGCCTTGATGTTGTTGGCGTCACTTCCCGACGAGTACGAGCACCTTGAAACTACTCTACTCCATGGAAATGACGAAGTTTCTCTCAGAGAAGTTTGTTCGGCTTTATACAGCTATGAACAAAGAAAGCGAGAAAAACAGAAGGGCGGAGAAGGAGAAGCACTGTTCGTGAGGGGTCGTCCTCAAAATCAAACGAGGACAAGGAAAGGAAGATCTAAGTCAAGATCTAAACCCAGCAAAGATGAATGTGCTTTTTGTCGAGAAAAGGGGCACTGGAAGAAAGACTGTCCGAAGTTGAATAATAAGGCCAAACATAACAATGGAAAGGCCATTATGGATTCAAATGTTGCTGATTGTGATGATTCGGATTTCTCATTAGTTACAACTGAGCCGTCAACGTCATCAGACATATGGTTGATGGACTCGGCTTGTAGCTATCATATGTGTCCCAACAGGGATTGGTTTGTGGACTTTCAAGAAGGAGAATATGGAGTCGTCCAAACAGTGGATAACAACCCTCTTACCTCATATGGAATTGGTTCAATACGATTAAGGAACCATGATGGAATGATCAGAACATTAACAGATGTTCGATATGTACCGGGTTTGAAGAAAAATCTCATCTCTGTGGGAGCCCTGGAATCAAAAGGGTTCAAAATTATTGCAGAAAATGGAGTGATGAGAGTATGTTCCGGTGCACTAGTGGTAATGAAGGCCAATCGGAAGAACAATAACATGTATCGTTATTATGGTAGTACGATTATTGGGACAATGATAGTGACATCCAATGATGAAAAAAGAGGCAGAATCAACTAGGCTATGGCACATGCGCTTGGGACATGCTGGAGGAAAATCCTTGAAAACTCTATCAGATCAAGGATTGTTGAAAGGGTTAAAAGCTTGCAATTTGGAGTTTTGCGAGCATTGTGTCAAAGGGAAACAAACAAGGGTTAAATTTGGTACAGCAATCCATAATACTAAAGGCATTTTGGATTATGTACACTCTGACGTTTGGGGTCCTTCCAAAACACCTTCATTGGGTGGGAAGCACTATTTTGTGACCTTTGTTGATGATTTTTCCCGAAGAGTATGGGTGTATGCAATGAAGAGCAAAGATGAAGTGCTGGGAATTTTTCTCAAATGGAAGACGATGGTGGAGAATCAAACGGGCAGGAGGATCAAGTGTATTCGCACAGACAATGGAGGTGAATACAAAAATGATCATTTCAATAAGGTCTGTGAAAATGATGGCATCGTCCGACACTTCACTGTGAGACATACACCACAACAGAATGGAGTGGCAGAACGCATGAACCGGACCTTGCTGGAGAAGGTACGGTGTATGTTGTCCAATGCTCGCTTGGGCAAAGAATATTGGGCTGAGGCAATTACATATGCATGCCACCTCATTAATCGCTTACCATCTGCTGCTATTGATGGCAAGACACCATTTGAAAAATGGTATGGAAAGCCTGCTGTAGATTATGACTCTTTGCACGTATTTGGCTCAACTTCATATTATCATGTGACGGAGTCAAAATTGGATCCAAGGGCAAAGAAGGCTATATTTATGGGGATTACTTCTGGAGTCAAAGGACATCGCTTATGGTGTCCTATGACAAAGAAAGTAATATTCAGCAAGGATGTTACCTTCGATGAATCTTCTATGGTAAACAAGGTAACAAATGAAGATACCAAACAAGATGATGGTGCTTCTAAGCGGGTGGAGTTTGAGGGAAAATTTATTTTTCCTACACAAGAAGCAGATGAGGAAACAAATGAAGATTATCCTCCTGGAAGGAGAGCTAATAGAGGAGATTCCAACTCAGGAACCTCAACAACAACTTGAATCAATAGCAACCAGCAGGCCAAAAAGGAAAGTAACGAAACCTGTTCGTCTCATAGAGACAGTTGCTTGTGCAACCGCAATTGCAGCTGATGATGTTCCCACCACTTATAAAGACGCAGTCCAAAGTTTAGAAGAAGATAAGTGGAGGATTGCCATGAATGATGAATTACAGTCCCTTCATCAGAATCATACATGGAGATTGGCCAATCTCCTGAAAGGAAAGAAAGCAATTGGGTGCAAATGGGTATTTGCAAAGAAAGAAGGATTTCCTAACCAAGAAGATGTTCGCTACAAAGCAAGGTTGGTGGCAAAAGGATATGCTCAAAAGGAGGGAATTGATTACAATGAAGTATTTTCTCCAGTTGTAAAACATTCCTCCATTCGAATTATGTTGGCTTTGGTAGCACAATTAGATTTGGAACTAGTTCAGATGGATGTAAAAACTGCGTTTTTACATGGAAACTTGGAGGAGGAAATCTACATGACTCAGCCAGAAGGATTCAAAGTTGTTGGAAAGGAAAATATGGTTTGCAAACTTGAAAAATCGTTGTACGGGTTGAAACAATCTTCTAGACAATGGTACAAATGATTTGACAAGTTTATGTTGCAGCAAGGGTACAAGAGAAGCAAATACGATCATTGTGTGTATTTGCGCAAGCTTAAAAATGGTTCCTTTATATATCTTATCCTATATGTTGATGATATGTTGATAGCTTCCAAGAATTCGGAAGAAATTGATAAGTTGAAGATTCAACTGAAGAAGGAGTTCGAGATGAAGGATCTGGGTGAGGCGAAGAAAATTCTTGGCATGGAGATAATAAGAGATAGACGTTCAAAGAAACTTTGTTTATCTCAGAAAGAATATTTGAAGAGAGTACTACAACGTTTTGGCATAGATGACAAAACTAAGCCGGTTAGTACTCCACTTGCTCCCCATTTTAAGCTAAGTACTACTATGTCGCCATTTGATGAAGCTGAAGAAGAGTATATGTCAAAGGTACCATACGCAAATGCTGTTGGTAGCTTGATGTATGCAATGGTCTGTACGAGACCTGACATTTCACAAGCTGTTGGAGTTATTAGCAGATATATGCACAATCCAGGAAAGGAGCATTGGCAAGCTGTGAAGTGGATTCTACGGTATATTCATAATACTGTAGATGTCGGGTTAGTTTTTGAGCAGGAAGGCAATCAGTCTGTAGTTGGATATTGTGACTCAGATTTTGCGGGTGATCTGGACAAACGAAGATCAACTACTAGTTATGTGTTTACTTTTGCAAAGGCACCAGTTAGTTGGAAGTCTACTTTGCAGTCAACAGTTGCTTTGTCTACAACAGAGGCAGAGTACATGGCTATTACAGAGGCCGTGAAGGAGGCAATTTGGCTTCAAGGATTGCTAAAGGAGCTTGGTGTTGAACAAAAAGGTATCACAATTTTTTGTGATAGTCAAAGTGCTATTCAATTAGCGAAGAACCAAGTTTATCATGCAAGGACGAAGCACATTGATGTTCGATATCATTTCATACGAGAAATCATAGAAGAAGGTGGAGTCACAGTGAAGAAAATTCATACTACGGAGAATCCTGCTGATATGCTAACAAAGGTGGTGACTGCGGTCAAATTTCAACATTGTTTGGATTTGATCAACATTGTTGAACACTGAAGATTGAAGATGAAGACACAACCAAAATTTGTAATAGAGAGAAAATTGAAGATGTAGAATTTTTGTCAAGGTGGAGATTTGTTGAAGTTTGACAAAAACTTCATCCCACATCGGTTGGGAAGTGAATTTGGGGGGATTTTCCCCCTATAAAAGAAGGCCTAATGTTTAGGATTTAAATACACCTCTCATTTGCCTTCTTATCTTCTTAAGGCATTTGTATCTTCTCTCTTTAGTATTATTTCACTTGTATTTGGAGTGGAATAAAATATTGGTTGTGTCCGAGGAGTAGGCAAAATTAGCCGAACCTCGTAAATTCTGGTGTTCCTTTTATTGTTGCTTTATTGTCTTATTTATTATTTGGTGGCTGCCATAATTTTTGGTATAGTAGTTGTGACTCATTCACACTATATACATTTGGCTTCCGCAACAAGATGATTATATTTTAGAGGAGCAGAAGGGGAGCCTTGGCGTAATTGGTAAAGTTGTTGCCATGTGACCTGAAGGTCACGGGTTCGAGCCGTGGAAATAGCCTCTTGCAGAAATGTAAGGTAAGGCTACGTACTATAGACCCTTGTGGTCCGGCCCTTCCCCGGACCCCGCGCATAGCGGAAGCTTAGTGCACCGGGCTGCCCTTTATATTTTAGAGGAGTAAAGGCTCTTCATACCAGGTAACTTAAAATGAGAACATCGCTCAATTTGACCATTGCATGCCCAGTGCATGACGCTAGAAGTTTGTGAACTTGCCAAAGATAGAATACAGTCACCAATAGGCAATAAAGTAACCTGTTGTGTCACATCCCCCAATGAAAAGATCAATGATACTATGTAACAATCCTAAACTCATAGATCATTACATACACAAATTATATTCCATGGATTTCAACTAAGGTACAATCATAGTGGTGCTCGATGAAATTAGAATACAAAATTACACCAAATTAGATCTAAACTCTAAAGAACTAATCTAATTACTCATGACTTTCAATCAATCCACGTGCCTAGAACCAATTAGGATAATGAGGTAATACTCATCCGTTTCATATTAAATGAGTTACTTTCCTTTTTAGTTTGTTCCAAAATTAATAACACATTTTTAAATTTGGAAATAATTCAACTTTAAATTTCTCATTCACCTATTTTACCGTTAATGAAAATCTTTTATAACCACATAAAAGTCATGGCCCCACAAAACTTTATCCCTTAAGTTTAGACCACAAATTTTAAAAGACTTTCTTTTTTCTTTAAAATCCGTGCCGAGTCAAACTATCTCAAACTACAATGTTCGCTGCTTGAAATGTTAATGACATGTTCAAGCGTGACAGATGATAGGATAGTACCTTCGTTCGCCTTGAAATACCGTTGGTTTTCCAGTCGGAGAAAACATAAGAAGGAGAATGTCGATAGCACATAACACTGAAATCCCGGAAACTAATTATATTCATTAGCCAAAAGATATACTCCATAACATATGTACATTATAGGTATATAATAAATATACATATGCAAAAAAAAAATATTTTTTATCGGTCATTATTTTTGGGAGCGGCTAAAATTATGTATTCTCAATTAAATACTCGGTAAAAACTTATTCGCACCGAAAATGCATTTGCATACACTGTCCTTTCACTTAACCATGATTAATTAGTGCTATCTTTATATTATTAAATAATTTAATCTTAGTAAGTCAATACAGTTTGGTGTAAATATTAATAGAGTTTGGTGTAAATATTCCACACGCTTTAATATATTTTTTTGTAAATACTCTTTGATATACGACAATTAAGAATATGTTTGAAATAAACTTCGAGGAAAAAGTTATATACAGTCAAAATCGAGCTTGTCTAATTTTATATGACTAACCAAAATCGGGGTGAAGATTAAAACTCAGCATCGGTTATAGCGGACCATGGTACGAAGATGGATTGGTAAGTTCGTGGATCAATGGCCGATCAAGATCGAGACTAACCGTGATCGAGACCGAAGCAAGAAAGAGATCGACCGAGATCGAAGAAAGCTTGCTAGGTCAAATAACAGAAAGTCGGGATATACGTGATCGGGCAAGGATTGTGGCGGAAATCTCGACACGTATCAAGTCAAGACTGGACATTTAGCCAATCATGGAATTTCCTTCTGTAATTAGAATTATACCATAAATAAGATTCCTCTCCTATATAAAGAGGGTACTAATCATTTTGTAATCATCATATTCACGGATAATTAAGCAGAATACTACATTTTCTTCTCTTAAAGCTCTTTTAAGTAGGAATGGCAATGGGGCGGTGGGGTACGGGGCAGTGTGTGAAAAAAAATAAAGTTAATTTTTTGAAAAAATATAAATTCTCTAGAATGTCCTAGTATGGTATCATTGATATTTAGTAGACATATCTAGATGTTCTAGAATGTTGTAGGAATATAAGACTTATCTAGATATTCTAGAGTGTTGTTAGAAGATAAGGTTGCTAGAATCTTCTTTGTACATTATGTAGCATCATATCTAGGATCATCCATAGGCTAGTATAAATAGGGAGTGTCTTGTTCATTTGTAACCAAGCCAAATTCAAGAAAGCCTTCTTTCTTAAACAAAGTTCTCTCCAGAACTTTTCTTCTCCTTTAAAAGCTTCCTCTTCCTTAGTTGAATCTTCCAATCTTAGTTAACGATCTTGGGCTAGCAGAAGGTTTCCGAATAATACTCTTCTTCTACTATTCTTTACGTGGTATCAGAGCCTTAAGTCGGCTTTTAAATTTCAAGGTCGGGTTAGTGGTTGATTCAACTGGTTTTTCTAAATTGATTTGGGTGGTCGTGCTAATGGACTGGGGATGGAGTTATTGAACTAGTCCAACTACAAGGTATGGAAGACTTGTATGGAATCATACCTTGTTGGTGAGGACTTGTGGGAAGTTGTCAATGGGACCTCCTGATGACGCACCGGAAAATAGCAATATGCATAAGAAGTGGAAGCAGATTAATGCTAAGGCGGAATTTATCCTGAAGAGGTCTATCTCTTCTAATTTATTTGATTATATTATAAGGTGTAAATCAGCTCATGAAATATGGAGGACCTTCGATCGGTTGTTCAACAAGAAGGATGAAGCTCGGCTACAGATTTTGGAGAATGAGTTAGCTAATACCACTCAAGGTAATCTCTCTATCGCCGAGTATTTTTTGAAGGTTAAAAATCTATGTTCCGAAATTTCTCTATTAAATCCGGACGAGGCTATCTCTGAAGCACGAATAAGAAAAATCATTATTCGTGGTTTAAAGTCAGAATATATTCCATTTGTTACATCGATTCAAGGATGGGTTCAACAACCTTCTTTGGAAGAATTTGAGAATTTGTTATCGTCACAAGAGCTACTAGCCAAACATATGGCTGGTGTATATATAAAAGAAGGAGAAGGAAATGCTCTTGTTGCCGATAAGAGAAACTATAAAGGGAAATCAAGAGATAGCATGCACTTTCAGTCCTGAAGTGGTTCAAGCTCGTCGGGAAAGAAGGGGGAGTCTTCCAGTAACGATAAAAAGCTTTTAAAATGTTACCGTTGCGGCAAAGTCGGGCATATAAAAAGATATTGTGAGTCAAGGAGAGCAATATGGCTCAAACCAAGAAAGTTGCTGAAGAAGAAGAAAAAGAAGAAGGTTGTGGAAAGTGTTTCGCAGCGGAGACTCGAGCAATAAATGCCATGGCTTCCATAAATTTTGAAAGAGACTGGATCGTGGATTCGGGATGTGGGCACCATCTCACTGGAGATCAATCCAAATTCTCCACCTTTCACGAATACAACAGACATAATGTCATTGTTACATCAGATAATACAGTCCATAATGTGGAGAAGGAAGGCACTGTTGTGATCAATGAGAAGCAAAAAGACGCTATCACACTTAACAGTGTCTTTCATGTTCCAAGTATGAAGAAAAATCTATTTTCAGTTGCAAATGCTGTAGATGCTGGAAATTATTTGCTATTTGGCCCACGTGATGTGAAGTTCCTACGAAATATCAAGGTGCTCAAGGCAGATATCGTTCACTCAGGTAAGAGAGTTAATGATTTATATATCTTATCTGCCTCTAATTCATATATTGAGAAAATGAGCAGCAATGATAATACACACCTTTGGCATGCTAGACTTGGACATCTAAGCATGGATAAATTAAAAGCCATGGTAAAGTTGAATCTAGTAAAAGGTTTGCCTAACTTAAGAAATTTTGGTGGAGGGGAGGTTTGTGAAGGATGTCAATATGGAAAGGCACATCGTCTTCCATTTGATAGATCCTTGTCAAGGTGTAATGCTCCACTAGAACTTATTCACAGTGACTTGATGGGGCCAACAAGAACTTCCTTCATTCTCGGGCTATTCTTATATGCTAATCTTTATTGATGATTTTACTAGATTCACTTGGGTTTATTTTGTGAAGCACAAGTCAGAAGTTTTTAGTAAGTTTGTGGAGTTCAAAGAAACAGCTGAAGGTGAACTCAATTCCAGAATAAGGCGGTTGCGGACTGATAATGGCGGTGAGTTCACATCTGATGAGTTTCTTTCCTTTTGTCGTCAGCATGGCATTAAAAGAGACCTGACATGCGCTGATACGCCACAAAAAATGGAGTGACTGAAAGGAAGATCCGACACTTAACTGAGACATGTAAGAGCTGGCTTCATGCCAAAAATTTACCTAGAGCCTTGTGGGCTGAAGGCATGAAATGTGCAGCGTATGTGATTAACAAGATGCCACTTTCTCCAAACAATATGAAGTCTCCCTATGAATTAATGTTTGGAGAAAAGCCTAGCGTGAAACACCTCAGGATTTTTGGCTCTATTTGTTATGTTCACATTCCGGATTCCCAGCGGAGCAAGTTAGATGCCAAGGCAAGGAAATGCATCTTTGTCGGATATGATGAAAGAAAAAATGGATGGAAGTGCATGGATCCTAAGACCCATCTCTTTGTTGTCTCAAGAGATGTCATATTCGACGAAGTGTCTTTATATTATGGAGCTGCATTGGATGAAGTGAGTTCAAAAACCTTAGATAATGGAGATTCAATCTTTCCCATCCCAGGTACTTCTCTAGATAATACAGTTGCTGAGGAGTTAAGAGAAAGGGGGAGTCCTGAACCTCAACAACATGAAACTCAACAAGAAGATGATTCAAGTGGTTCGGGAAGGCCAAAAAGAACTATTATCAAGCCAGCTCACTTCAGAGATGAAAATTTTGTCAGTACGTATTCATGTTTCTTTGCAGGACCAATTGATGATGAAGAACCTTCCTCATTTGAAGAAGCTAAAGGAGTCGAAGAGTGGGAGCTTGCTATGGATGATGAAATGAAGGCTCTGATGAAAAACAAAACTTGGAGCCTTGTACCAAAGCCGAAAAATATACAACCTATTTCTTGTAAATCGGTTTACAAAATCAAAAGACGAGCAGATGGCACCATAGATAGATATAAAGCAAGGCCGGTTGCTTGGGGATTTTCTCATAAGTACGTTGAAGATTATGAAGAAACATTCAGTCCGGTGGCTAAGATTATCTCAGTCAGAGTTGTGCTAGCCTTGGCAGCCTCGCATAATTGGAAGTTATGGCAACTTGACGTGAAGAATGCTTTCTTATATGGAGAGCTTGACAAAGATATTTATATGGAGCAACCACCTGGGTACGTCTCTAGTTTACACCCTGATTATGTCTGCAAACTTAAGAAGGCTCTTTATGGCCTCAAGCAAGCTCCACGAGCATGGTAAGGAAAAATTGCTCAGTATCTTCATTTTTGTGGATATGATGCATCACAATCAGATCCTAGCTTATTTGTTAAAAAACAAGGAGACTTGTATATGGTTGTTCTCTTGTACGTGGATGATATGATAATAACAGGTAACAATAAAGATGAAGTTGCTAGGCTTCAAGATGAGCTTTCCATAAGATTTGATATCAAGAAGTTGGGAGAACTGCACCATTTTCTTGGCCTAGAGGTGACAAACATGAACAATGGTATCTTTGTCACTCAAGAAGGATATGCCAAGAAACTTGTTGACAAGTTTGGATTGAAGCAAAGCAAAATATGTTCTACTCCTCTTGAGATAAGTACAAGGTTAAGGCAGGACGAAGGCTCACTTCTTGCAGATCCCAAGCCTTTTCGGGCTCTAGTTGGAAGTCTCCCGTATTTGACTATTACAAGGCCGGACATTGCCTTCTCAGTGGGATATGTAAGCAGATTTATGCAAAGGCCAAGAAAGCCTCACTTAGAAGATGCAAAGAGGATTCTAAAATATATCAACTCAACATCAGACATGGGCTTATTTTTTCAGAAGAAGAATGATTTGGTGTTAGTTGGTTATACGGATGTTGATTTTGGTGGTGATTTGGATGACCGAAGATCTACATCGGGCTATATATTTTTATGTGGTGGAACAAGTGTTTCTTGGTGAAGTAAGAAGCAAGACTCAGTTTCCTTGTCAACCACGGAAGCAGAGTATAAAGCAGCTGCTCTTACTGCTCAAGAATGTGTATGGCTACAAAGGCTTGTTGAAGACTTGCATCTACCTATATCAAAGCCAACTACAATCTATGGAGATAATTAAAGTGCCATCAAGCTTGCAAACAATCCAGTATTCCATGCAAGAACTAAACACATTGAGGTGGAACATCACTTTATTCGGGAAAAGGTTCTTGATGGAACTATCAATACATTGGAAGTGCGAAGTCAAGAGAATATTGCGGATATCTTCACCAAGTCACTTGCTAAAGCTTCATTCGAGTTCTTCCGTGACAAGCTTGAAGTAGTTTCCAAAAAATTACTTTAAGGGGGAGTGTGAAAAAAAAAATAAAGTTAAATTTTTTGGAAAAATATAAATTCTCTAGAATGTCCTAGTATGGTATCCTTGATATTTAGTAGACATATCTAGATGTTCTAGAATGTTGTAGGAATATAAGACTTATCTAGATATTCTAGAGTGTTGTTAGAAGATAAGGTTGCTAGAATCTTCTTTGTACATTATGTAGCATCATATCTAGAATCATCCATAGGCTAGTATAAATAGGGAGTGTCTTGTTCATTTGTAACTAAGCCAAATTCAAGAAAGCCTTCTTTCTTAAACAAAGTTCTCTCCAAAACTTTTCTTCTCCTTTGAAAGCTTCCTCTTCCTTAGTTGAATCCTCCAATCTTAGTTAACGATCTTGGGCTAGCAGAAGGTTTCCGAATAATACTCTTCTTCCGTTATTCTTTACACAGTGCAGATTTAAACATATGCAGGGCGGTGCAAGTTTAAGCGTATGTGGTTGCGGAGCGGGACGAGTTGAAATAAATTTTTAAAAATATTTTGCGGGTGCGGTGCGAGTTTAAAATATTTATCAAAGAAGGAAACTCATTTTTTAGCCTTTCGATATGAAACCGATGCAATATACCAAACAAAGTTTAATAATATCTGAAAGAAATACTTGCACGTCAGATTTCCATCCTTGTATGGAAATTCTAAAACTGTAATATCTAACATATAGTTCTCAATTAATTCAAAATATGTTTTACTAATCAAACTGAAATATCCATTAATTGATCTTGACATAGATTCTTTTCCAATTTCTAATATAAGCCTGAATACACGAAAAATAACATATATAAAAAGATTTAAAATATTAAAAAGTTAAGATGCGTGAAATATTTATTAAACAAAACGTGGGTACTGTCAAACTAAAGCAATAAAAATTAAACCGATATTTCGCAATTGATTGTTTTAATTGTTCTTAATCTTTTTTTTTTTCAAATATGTTCAGTTAAAAAATGAGCGGGGCGGGTGGGGGCGGGTGAAGTGTGAGGCGGGTGAATGCGGGTGCAAATACTATGGGGGATGGGGCGGGGCGGGTTAAAATTTTGTGGGTTAAGATAAAACCCGCCCCGCACCCGCCTCATTGCCATCCCTACTCTTAAGCTCTGTTGTTCAGTTCATATTTTTTTTTAGCATACTTTGTTGTTCAAAAACGATCTAGCTAGATGGCCACAGTTGTTCATTGATAATATGTGAATTTTACTATATTATACCTAAATAATCACACTTTAATGTTGTTTTGATAATATATATGATGACAAAATGCTCTTATTAGTGTTTTTAGTGTGTTATAGGTACACAAGAGTTGAGGAAGGCTAAAAGAGCAATTTTGGAGTCAAAAGAAAGTGAAAAAGGCCATGTGTGAAATAAATCAAGAAAATATGCTGGAACAGCCCTGAATAATCCGAGGCACTGTTTGACCGCGGTTCCACCGCGATTGTGGTAGGACCGCGGTAGAACAGGCCTGCAGAAGTTTTGAAGGTTCATAAGGCATCGCCCACCGCGGTGAAACCGCGGTAGAATGTGAAAAGTTTAGGGGCTGAAGTGTAAAAATGGAAATTGTAATACCTAAACCCTATATATGTTGTTATGATTCGCCCAAAGGAGACAAGTTTTGTACTATTGACTACTTTTGCAAGGAAACTAGTAAGAGAGAATTCTCTTAACATCTCTCTTTCTTTTACTTTGAATTCTTGATTATGAAATCCATTATATCTTTTGCTTTCATAGTTATGAGTAGCTAAATTCTTATCTAAGGTTGTGATGGAACCTATTGATTGATGAACTTCTGGGTTATGTGAATACAAATTGTTAGTTAAATTTCTATTTTTTCAACTTCATTCTTGTTGTAGTTAATTGATAGGATCCTCAATTAGTTGTGCCTATTTAGTGTGCATAACTTGGAAAAGAGTGCATATTTAGGTTATTGTTGAACAACACCACACCTAGATTATTGGAGGAATATATAATTGCGGGTGTAAAGGTGGGATTAGTAATAACGAAATCTTGGGTGTAATCTAAAGTGAATTGTGCTAATTAAAGCTAGCTAGGGTAGCTCGGAAGAGTACAATAGTAGATTATTATAATTTCTCGGGAGAGAATTACGGTTGAATTAGGGTTCATGATTGATAGAGAAGTATAGACAATTTGTATGAGCATGAACAGAAGGGAATCCATCAATAGGGGAAATCATCACCTTAGTCTTTCTCATTATTCTTTACAACACATTCAGTTATTTCTTAAGTTAATTAGTTTATTTCAAAAGTAGTTAGTAGAAACCACTCACAAAGATACTTGAATATTTGGGGAAGCTGATTAGGAAGTTTTGTTGGGTTTTGAAGATTGTAATTGATAGGTTAACTCTCTGTGGGATTTGACTCCGGACTTAATAACCAGGTTATATTTGTAACGATCTCTTTGTCTTTTTTGTAAGGCATAGTAGGGCGTGATCAAATTTTAACGTCGTTACCAGGGAGTTAATGGAATTATCAATTGCCATTGACAGAACTGCAAGATTCTTGTATAGTCAGATTTTTCTCTACACACTTTAAATTGAAAATTTTGACGATTGTTGAATATGGTGCTCAGGTGCATGCCTAGGAAATCTGCAAGGACTGGAGAACTACTTAAAGGACACTCAGACCCAGAGCAAATATTTCGGGCACGAAACAAGGCAAACAGACAACTTCAACAATCTCAGCAACCACTGAAACTAGACTTTGACATGGGGGACGTAAACGATCCAAACCAGCAAGCTGGGTTGAATTTATAAGAGGCGCAGGAGGTGCAGGAGGGTGCATTGTTTGACTGGGCACAACCATCTGCTCATAATTTGGCAACTGCCATTATTGTGCCAGCCATTCAAGCTGAATCATTCCAGATCACTAACAACATGATGCACTAGTTGTAAAACAAGGGACTATTTTCTGGGACTCAGGTTGAAGATCCACAGCAGCACCTGAAGAATTTTCTTTCTATATGCAAGACACAGAGACAGCCAAATGTGACACCGGAAGCAATCAGGCTATTGTTGTTTCCATTCTCAGTAACAAGGGCTGCACAGTTATGGCTCAACTCACTTCCCATCAACTCTATAGCAACATGGAATGAGTTAGTCAAACAATTCCACAACAAGTTTCATCCACCTAACAAAACAGCTCAACAAATTGATGATATTGTGAGCTTCAAGCAAAAACCGATGGAGACATTGCATGAGACTTGGGGCAGATGTAAGGGTATGCCTAGTCATGTGTCCTCACCATGGGGTTCCCGAACAGATGTTGGGTCAAAGGTTCTACATAGGGCTCTTGGATGCATGAAGAATACAGTAGATGCCTCAGCAGGTGGGGCTTTTCTGAGTAAGACCTATAGAGAAGGCCAGAATTTCCTTGACAAGATGGCTCACAACTCAGGGTGGACAACCAGGGATGCTCCTATCACTCCAGTGGTACACTCTGTACCTCTGAATCCTTCCAACAATATAGAGGAGAACATGGTTACTCTTTTGACACAGATGAGCATCCTGACGAAAAAGGTGGAAGAATCTAGGGTTAAGCAGCAGGTTCATATTGTAGATACTACCAATGAGGGTTTATGCACATCTTGCATTATCCAAACCATAGGTAATCCATGGGTTGCAGACCAGGAACATCATCATCAGCATGAAGACATGAATTACGTGGCAAATTATGGAGGCAGCGACAGGGAAACTAGAATTGGGATCAGCAGGCTCCACAGCAGTACAGGCCCCCTCAGCCACAATACAATGTAGGAGGTATGAGGCCACCAAACAATATGACTCCATATCCTAGACCTCAGGTCTTCAACAATCAGCAGTAGGGGTATCATCCACCTCCACCACAACATGGGGGTAGACATGACAATAGGTTTGCAAGGTTAGAAGCTATGATGCAGCAGGTGATTGGGTCACATGACAAAAACCAATGAAAGGATAGATGCACATGATGCAACTATTAAGAATATAGAGGTGCAAGTGGGCCAGATTGCTATGACACTGAACAATCGTCCTCAAGGGACATTACCTGCAGACACTCAAACAAACCCAAAAGATCAAATCCCAAAGTAGTTGATGACAGTAAGTCTAAGAAACGGTAGAGATCTTGATGCTGAGCAGGAAAGAATGAGAGGCAACTTGCAGGCTGAGACACTCATTCCAGTACCCATTAAACTGGATGAGTCCACAGGGTTGACAGAAGTTACAGTCCAGCCAGCAGCTGAAAATAATGATGTGCAGCAGGAAATGGAGAAAACAGCTGCACCGGTAGAACAGCCGGATGTGGAACATGTAGTAGAGAAAGAAAAGTCCCAAGTGATTGGGAAGAAGAGGCCTCCAGCCTCATTCCCTCAAAGGTTGGTCAAGCACCAGAAAGAGGAGCAATACAAGATGTTCTTCGAAATGCTCAAGCAAATCCAGGTAAACATCCCCTTAATTGAAGCTTTGAAAGAGATGCCTGGGTATGCTAAAATGATGAAAGACTTGATGTCGCGGAAATTTGATTTCTAAGACTTGGCCACAGTGACTCTTACTCAGACATGTAGTATAGTGGTATCTAGACCCATAGCTGAGAAGTTATCTAACCTAGGTAGCTTCACTATTCCGTGCACTATAGGAAACTTTGCCTTTGCTAGGGCATTGTGTGATTTAAGGGCTAGCATAAATCTTATGCCCTTGGTGATTTTATAAGAGGCTGGGCATCGGGAGAACCAGGCCTACTTCTATGTTATTACAACTTGCTGACAGAATGGTAAAACGTCCATTCGGGATATTAGATGATGTGCTTATTCAGGTGGGGAAGTTTGTGTTTCCTGCTGACTTTGTGATTCTAGACTGCAAGGTGGATGAGGAGATTCCTATAATCTTAAGAAGACCATTCCTAGCCACAGTGAGAGCCTTGATCGATTGTGAGACTGGGGAGCTCAAGATGAGGCTAAATGATGAAGAGATTATCTTCAATGTACAAAAATCAATGAGGCGCCCTAGTGAGTTTGCAAATTGCTCTCTCATTAATGCAGTAGATGTGATAGTGGAGACAGACGATGTAGCTTTGACATCTGAAGATCCACTTCAGGCATGCCTAATAAACTTAGAGGAGGTAAATAGTGAAAGTCTGGCGGAGTGGGTGTTATCACTGGAAGGCAAGGGGTTTTAGGATAGAGAGTTGGAGTTTGAACCTCTACACTTAGAAAAGAGAGAGACCCCCAGCAAAACTATCCATTGAGGAACCACCAAAGCTGGAACTTAAGCCATTACCAGCTCATCTCAGGTATGAATTTCTGGGCCCTAACTCCACTTTACCTGTTACTATCTCATCTGGTTTGCTAGATGTGCAGGCTCAACAACTTACACAGGTACTCAAGAAATGTAAAACTGCCATCGGTTGGACCATGGTAGACATAAAGGGGATAATCCCCGCTTACTGCATGCATAATATTCTTCTGGAAGAGGGACACAAACCTTCCAGGGAACACCAAAGAAGGCTGAACCCGAATATGAAGGAAACGGTGAAAAAGGAAGTGATAAAGTGGCTAGACGCGGGAATCATTTTCCCAATCTCTGATAGTAACTGGGTTAGCCCAGTTTAATGTGTGCCAAAGAAGGGTGGCATGACGGTTGTGCAAAATGAAAACAAAGAATTAATCTCAATAAGAACCGTCACCGGATGGAGGATTTGCATGGACTACCGGAAACTGAATCTAGCCACCCGTAAGGACCACTTCCCACTTCCCTTCATTGACCACATGCTCGATAGGTTGGTAGGGAGGTCACGTTTTTGCTTCTTGGATGTATACTCAGGGTACAATCAGATTTCTATTGCCCCTGAGGATAGAGAGAAGACCTCATTCACATGCCCATATGGCATATTTGCCTTCAGGAGGATGCCATTCGGCCTATGCAATGCACCTGCCACATTCCAAAGGTGCATGATGGCCATATTCACTGACATGGTAGAAGATATCATGGAGGTTTTTATGGATGACTTCTCAGTGGTAGGGAATTCGTTCGATGAATGCCTTGTCAATCTGACAAGGGTGCTGAAATAGTGCATTGAGACCAACTTGGTGCTAAATTGGGAAAAGTGCCATTTTATGGTATAAAAAGGAATAGTCCTAGGGCATCGGGTTTCGAGCAAGGGAATTGAGGTGGACCGAGCCAAAGTTGATGTCATTGTAAAGCTGCCTCCACCAACGTCTGTCAAAGCCATTAGAAGCTCTCTTGGACATGCAGGTTTTTACCGGAGGTTCATTAAAGACTTCTCCAAAATTTTCAATCCCCTATGTAAGTTACTTGAAAAAGATCAACCTTTTGTATTTTCTGATGATTGCAGGACTGCATTTGAGGAGCTGAAATAGAGGTTGGTCACCAGCACCAATCATTATTGCCCCCAACTGGGAGCAACCATTTGAGCTCATGTGCGATGCAAGTGACTACGCAATGGGGGCAGTGCTGGGCCAGCGGAAGGACAAGCTGATGCATCCAATCTACAATGCTAGTAGAACACTGAGTGGAGCACAACTAAATTACACTGTGACGGAGAAGTAAATGCTGGCAGTAGTGTTTGCGTTCGACAAATTCAGGTCCTATCTCATATGATCCAAGGTAATAGTATACACTGACCATGCAGCACTGAAGCATTTAATTGAAAAGAAAGACTTTAAGCCGCGCCTAATTCGTTGGGTGCTGCTTCTGTAAGATTTCGATCTTGAAATTCGTGACCGTAAGGGCACTAAGAATCAAGTCGCCGATCACTTATCACGACTTGAAGGAGCTGAAACTGTTAAAGAAAGTGAAAAATTTCTGGAAACCTTTCCAGATGAGCAGCTGCTCGCTACCACTCTTCTTAAAGCGCCATAGTGTGCAGACTATGCAAACTACCTGGCCAGTGGTGTTGTTCCTAAAACCTGTCATCGGTCCAGAGGAAAAGATTCTTTCGTGAAAGCCAATTGTACTATTGGGATGAGCCCTATTTGTTTAGAATATGCCTTGATAACATGATCCGGAGATGCGTCCCCGAGATCGAACAATCTTCTGTCTTGTAGGCTTGTCATTCTTCAGCATATGGTGGCCATTTCGGAGGAGTTCGAACAGTAGCCAAGATACTTGAGGCCGGATTCTTCTGGCCAACGGTATTTAAAGATGCACACTTGTAGGTGAAATGGTGTACTGAATGTCAACGCACCGGGAATATCTCCCGGCGTCACGAGTTGCCCATGAACCCAATCCAAGAGGTGGAAGTATTTGATGTTTGGGGGATAGATTTTATGGGTCCCTTCGTCAGCTCCTATGGAAATAAGTATATTCTTGTTGCTGTAGAATATGTATCCAAATGGGTGGAAGCTGTAGCATTACCCACCAATGATGCTAAAGTGGTGGTGGAATTTCTCAAGAAAAATATTTTCACTCGCTTTGGGACACCAAGGGCAATCATCAGCGATAGGGGCACTCACTTCTATAATCGGGCATTTGAAAAATTGTTGGCAAAATACGATGTGAAGCACAAGATGGCTACTCCATATCACCCACAGACCAGTGGGTAAGTTGAGGTGTCCAACAGGGAAATAAAGAGTGTACTGACAAAAATAATGAACGCCACAAGAACCGACTGGTCATGAAAGCTCGATGATGCATTATGGGCGCATAGGATAGCTTTTAAGACACCAATCGGCATGTCACCATACAAATTGGTGTTTGGTAAAGCTTGTCAGCTACCTGTTGAATTGGAGCATAAATCATGGTGGGCACTCAAGCAACTAAATCTCAGCTGGGATGAAGCGGGCAAATCAAGAGTCACTGAATTACATGAGCTGGAAGAGTTCCGGTATCTGGCTTTTGAGAGCACAAGATTATATAAGGAAAGGATGAAGCGGCTGTATGACCAAAACATCGTAGAGCGCAACTTCAAAACTGGGGACAAGGTACTACTCTATAACTCAAGATTACGGTTGTTTCCGGGCAAATTGAAATCAAGATGGTCTGGCCCATTCCGGGTGGTTGAAGTGTTACCGTCTGGAGCTGTGGAAATACGCACTGAAGATGGCTCTCGCACTTTCAGAATCAATGGACATCGGTTGAAATTGTATGTTGGCATGGATGAATTGCATTTGGATGAACCTCAAAGGTTTAGCGAGCCTTAAAATGCGCTAAGTTGAGTCGTGCCGCGACGTTAAATCAGGCGCTACGTGGGAGGCAACTCACGAAATTCTTGTAATTGTAAACATTATATATATATATATATATATATATATATATATATAAACGTGCTACTACCAGGTGTAAGATTCAGAGGTAGCCCTCCACCGCCGTTCCACCGCGACCGCGGTGAGAAGGCTCCTCTGAACCTCACCCACCGCGATTGGACCGCGATCGCGGTCAGACCGCGGTGGGCGACCCTTTCTGATTCTCAAGGCTCGCGGTGGACCGCGGGCGGCCCAGGTAAGTCCAAATTTTTTTTTTATTTCTTTACCCCCCCCCCCCCTCCCCACTTTTTTCCTTTTAATAACCCTAACCTAAAACCCTCCCCACTTCTTCCAATTCCAGCCGCCTCTACTCCCCCATCTCTCTCTAAAAATTGTTTTCCTCTCCCTTCTCTCTACAAAAATTCTCCCCAACTCTCTTCTTCTTCCTCCCTCAACCTCCCCCAACCTCCATTGCTACTACCCTACTTCATCTATTCTCTCTTCAAGTAAGTTTTTCTTTTTCTTTTTCTTCTCTCTTTAATTTTTGTTAGTTTAAAGTAGTGTATTATAGTTAAATTATAATTTTTGCTAAAACCCTACCTAGGCTTGGTGTATAATATGTAAATATGCCCCATTAGTATAGCACCATTATTGTATATTTGATTTTTGGGATTGTTGATACTTGACTTGGTTGGGTCTCCATTATTATGTAATTGTGCTTTGTTATGGTGGTTTGGAGACCCAAATTAATTTTTTGTTGATTAGTTTGGTTTTTGGCCATGGTTTGGCCAATTTTGTGGTAATATATAGTGTTGAAATTTTTTTAGGGGATATTATGCCTAGGTTTGGTTGGATTGTTGTTGTAAAAAATTGGGGATAGTGTAATTGTGTGTGGGGTGGTGTTGGCATTATAAAAGAAGTAAGTGTGGGGTGCATTAGGTTAGAGTTGGTGAAATTGTTGGAAATAAATGGTCAAATTAGGGGTCATGGTATGATGGCACTAAAGAAGTACGTTTGTAGTCAGCGAATGATGAAGTCTGAGTAACCATTCGATGCACTAATGTATGAAATTTTTGTATGCTTCTTATGTGCAGGATTATTGCACCAAAGCGATCAAGGCATGCTGCAAGCTCGTCTAGGCGTCCTGCCTACGATGAGTCTCGTTTTGAGTGCGAAGAGGCGGAAAACGACTTTCACGCCAAGGCCACCAAGGCATGGCTTCATGAATGAAACTTGCTCACCTAAATAAAATGAGTGTGTGGAGCCAGCGGAGTCGATAAGACAAATCATATGACTGTTCCAATTAGTTTGACATTAGGGCGAAATTAATGAATTGATTGCTTTATTTTTGTTATGCACCTAATTAAGTCTCTAGCTTTTGACTTGGGAAAAAAAGACGCATAGAGTGTATTAGCTTTTTGGTCTCCAATTCAAACATCTTATAATAAAAAAAAGGTGAACGAGATCTAAGGTCCAATTCGGAAGCTACAGAAGCACATACTTTACAACATTTTGGACAACACACCAAATTAATCACATCATAAAGTACTAACTAAGAACAGTATAATTTTGTTCCTATTTTTTTTTCCTTTTTTTTTTGTTTTTGTAATTCTGAACCTTCTGGCTAGTACGTAGATGACAACAAACATCAAGTATCTGAATTGGTACAAAGAATGCAATCCGATATGATCATTAACTAATCTGGCAACTCCAATGCTCTTCACTCCATGTTCCTCCACATATATAGCAAAATTCAAATTTGCACCTGAATCCATAATATATAGGATTAAGCCATATGTAAACACATCAATTAGTTAATTTAAATTACTCTAAATCAGTAGTACTATAAATTATAAGAAAACTAAACCTCCCACCAGCACAAAAGAATAGGATTAAATAACAAAGAGAAAATGTCTAAAAATGCCACTCAACTTTCAGAAATGGTCTATTCATGCATCCGTTATAAAAATATGATCATTTCATGTCACTGTCGGTACACATTTAGCTCATTCATGCCATTAGTGACTAACAACTCAATTTTGATTTAGCCCATCCATGCCACTGTCGTTAGTCAATATTGGCATGGGTGGACCAAACGTGTAACGATAGTGGCATGAAATGAGTTTTTTTTTAACGGATGGCATGGATAGACCATTCCTCAAAGTTGAGTGGTAATTTTATGCCTTTTACGAATAACAAATTAACTAACCAGCAGGTTATATGTATACAGCCATCAGCCTTCTGCACAAGGTGTTTGCATTTAGGGCATTTCATCCACTTAGATTTCTTAGCAAGTTCCTCAACTTTTATATCATCTCTGTCTTTTCCTTCCTTTTGAAACTTGTCACAATCAAATCCAGTATGCCAAGGGACACCACATGGCGCACAGAACAGCCTTCGACATAAAGGACATAACTCAATTGTGTCCTGATCACGATCATAAAATAGCTGCCCTGAACAATCTCTATAAGGACAATAAATTTTTTCACAATCAATAAGACTTGACTCACTCAATCCCTCTTCCCACCTCGCGAAAACATTTTCTGGAATAATTGTCTTACAAGAATCAGGTTCAATTATTGCACGACATCTCAAACCTGGACAAGTTACAGGAAAAATATTCTGTTGAATCTTGGATTGGACATGTAAGCCTATGCAGTCAGAACAGAAAGAATGAGAAGAGCAATTGTCGAGTTTGAACATTTCATTTGTTCCTTTTGTATCCATGCAAATCTCGCAGTAAGCTTGGGATGATTCAGGGGATTCTTGGATTGTTGATGATGACATGTGATGATGAAAGATTTTTAATGACGCTTCAAGAACCTCTTGGAGCTGCAATTCCTCGGCGCGCTCATCATCTATGGGAGCGCGAAAATCTTCATTTTCATCAAACACTTTTGAAATTATGTCTGCCATATATGGAATTGATCACTGGTTGTTTTAGAAGTTTTCTTGAATATCTTTACTGATTTTGTGAGACTATTTGATGTATTGCAATGGGTTTTATATTGTCCTTCTATTATTGGATATTGCATATAAAATAAAGGACAAATTAAGTTGTCCTCATTAAGTTACACAGAAAATATTTGGAGGGCAAGACTATTCTCCTATGTGACACAAGCAAAATGCTAAGCAATTGACGTTTGCAATTTTAACCACTTCCTGTTATCTCCTTATGTTAAATGCCAATGAAATGTTCCAGGCTGGGACCAAGAGGCAGTGGTTGTAATAAATTATGTGGGATGTGAAAGATTTTCCACCATTGACAAAGTCGAAGTTAAGGTCTTAGGAAGTAAATTAAAGTGAAAACTCCGTCTATAAAATAAGTAATATTTCCACCGCCCAAAGATGACAAATAATAAAATTTAGTATTCTTTCTTACTTAAGGATCTCAAGTTGCTACAGTACTGAAAAGACTTATCGGCATCTGGTTGAGAAGTTCAAAGAATTGAGATGACAAAAATAAAAACTGAACTTTTTCAAACTCTTTGTTTGGACAGTTTTTTGTCCACTAGCGCTCGAATTATCCTAGATATTGAATTTGTGTATGGTGAATCCTTCTTCTCGTACTTAATTAAACCCTTTTGAAAATGGGGAAATAATGATTATGCCAATAGTGGAGCTAGCTATGGTTTAAACGGAAATTGAGAAGGTTAATTTCACAAGTAATCATATAATTATGACGTATTT
The DNA here is from genome assembly GCA_032618575.1 of Nicotiana noctiflora. Taxonomy (NCBI): domain Eukaryota; kingdom Viridiplantae; phylum Streptophyta; class Magnoliopsida; order Solanales; family Solanaceae; genus Nicotiana; species Nicotiana noctiflora. Next base: position 629,554 of record JASVEL010012702.1, read on the forward strand.
TCATAAAAGTCATATAATTTTGTTTTTTCATACAAGTCATATAATTATGATTTTTCTCTTTAAAGTCACGTAATTTTGTCTTTTCACACAAAAATCATATAACTATGACTTTTTTTTACTAAACTTATATAACTTTGTCTTTTCGCACAAAAACCATATAATTATGATTTTAATTTTTTTTTACCAAAATCATACAATTATATTTTCTCACCAAAAATCATAAAACTTTTACTAACTCACAAAAATCGCAGTGATCGAAAAATATAAATTTTCAATAGTATTTTATTATTTTGTAGATTTTTATTTTTTTATTTTCATCTTAATAAATAATAATCAAACTAAAATAGGAATGATTCAATTCGACCTTGTCCACACGACCCAATACTCATATATATAAATTAAAATAATACTAAAAGTGAATAGTAAATCCTTCAAAGCATGACTTCTATTGTTTATTTTAATTTTCGAGATTTTTATTCAAATTTATAGCATTTTTATTTCAAGTGCTCTCTAATTATACCTTTTATTTCTTTATTTTCCTTTATAATAATCTCATTTCGAATTGAAATTTTTATGGGGAAAGTTCCACTTTTAGTAGGAATGAACCCAACTTTTAATTTATATACATGAGTATTGTGTCAGGGTGAGACAGACCAGGTTGACTCATTACTATTTTAATTGGATTATTATTTATTAGGCTAAAAATAAGAAAATAAAAATCTACAAAATAAGAAAATACTAGCGAAAAATTATATTTTCCGATCACTATAATTTTTGTGAGTTAGTAAAAGTTTTATAATTTTTGTGTGAGAAAATATAATTATATGATTTTGGTAAAAAAAAAAAATTAGTTATGTTTGACTCAAAAGTTATCGGTTACTTTATGAGCTATAGACAATCGAAAATATAGAGAAGGGGTAAATCGTAATCAAATATAATAAACCCCAAAGTAGAATCAGTGTCGTTATAATATTGTGAATATTAGCAAGAATGAGAGGTTATGAATATAATCGATGATCACAATTGAGAGGATAGTAGAGAGAGAATAATAGAAAGAGAATGATAGAAGTTGTATTATTAGAGAATAACACATGATGTCTTACAACAAAGAAAAACCCCCTTTATATAGAGGTGTGGTTTTCTCACTAAAATTACAATTCGTGAGGGGTCGCTGACGCCCTTGAAGAGGGGACATTTAAATATACACATCGATGCCACACCCTTGCTATGAAAGATGTGAGGGATGGTCGTACCCTCGCTGTTACATGGGCGTGGGGAGAAGCGCACTCGGCCCCTAACAATTAAATCATATTTGGCCCCATACAGTTAGTCCCTCTGCCCATTGGAGACGTACTCGACGTACGTCTGTAATGGGTGGAATAGTCGATCCGTCGTGGTGTCGTTAATGCATTGACACGTGGCCCGCTTTTTTAAATTGACGTTATTGCCGGCATGTGTCATAATTACAACTGCTCCCAAGACAGATCAGGGGGCAATTTGACGTTTCGGTTTTCCGCCCTTTTTTCTGATGTTTACCTCTTCAATTCTCGTGTATTGAGGATCTATAAATAGGAAAAGGGTTTGATTTTTACCATCTTTCGGATTTCTCGGACCTTCTCTTCCTATTTTCGTCTTTTGCTAGGGCTTTTAGTAACTTTTGCATTTAAAATCTTCGAGTCTTCTTCGGAGTTAGTTTCTCCAACCGTTGACGTGTTTATTTATTGGACAAATATCGATTATGGCAAGACGAGGCCGACAATGCGAAGGAAGTGGAGACGAGTCTCCTTCTGGGGTTCCACCATCTTCAGATGGTGGGACAAAAGGCTCAAAGACCCCTTGTTCCCCTTTCCGTAGATAATGTTCTTCCCCGAGATCTGCATGCTCGAAGGGATTTTCCCTCACAATGTGTAACTCCTACATGGAGTCGCTCTAAGTTTTCTGGCTCACATTTAGATGATTTGCGTGAGCCCTGCCAGATTCCGGATACAGTGGATATGAGGGTAGTTGGAGGGGATTTCGCCAACATGCACAGATCAGAGTTCTATACTTTTTATAAATACCACATTTTGATTGGGTGTAGTCTTCCCATATACCTTTTGGCGGAGGAGCTCTGCCGGTTTTACAACGTGTGTCCGGCCTAGCTTACACCGTACACGTGGAAGATATGTCGCATACTGACCACTTATGCTGAGCGGGTCGGACTTAACGTTACGATACACCATCTGCTGCAACTATTTAGTCCCGGTTTTATGAGGGGGATAATGTTACACCTAAAAAATTGTAGTGCGAAAGGTCTGGTTGTACAAGCGAACGACAAGCCCAATCACCATTTTTGGCAAAATATTTTCTTTATCCGAACTTCGGACTTGGTGGCGGCCCCAGAAGGGTTCCCAGAAGTATGGAATCCCGAACGTGAGTGTCATTTTATGCACTTAACACTTTCCATTGCTTACGCCTGTCCAATCTTCGTGACCTTTCTTGCTTTCCTGTTTTTGCTGCTGTGAGCACGTGATTTTTGCCTAACATGAATTACTCCCACAAAATCAAAACAAAAATTGTCTATTTTATGGTGTGTATTTTTTGTGAATTTTTGTGTTATTTTGGTATTTGTTTGCATTTATATATACGTGATTATATGTGTTTAAATTAATAAAAAAAAAGTAATACAAAAATATGTCGTGATTACATTTCTTATCTAGTTTGAAATTAGGAGTAATTAATTTTATCTTACGAAAACGAAAATCACAAAAGAAATAATTCATCTTTTACATTTTTAGCATTTAAATGCCTAATTGTGTGATTTATATTTAATCGATGTTTAAATTGATTGTGTTAATTGTTAATATAACTTAATTAGTATTTCTTATAATTTAATTGATTTTTGTAGTGAAATTAGAATTTTTGTTTTAATAAATTGAGAATTAAAATTAAAAAGAGAAGAGAAAAGGAAATAATTAAGAGAAAATCTGATTTGGGCTTGCACCACATGTTCATTACCCAAAGACCTCTCCAAATTATACCAGCCCAAAACCCATGACCCGCCCCGTCGCCCTGAACCGCCCCATCTCCCATCGTGTAATCTGGACCGTTGATGACACTTCATCCAACGGTCCAGAACATTAGCCTAATTCTAATTACCCAAAGACCCAAATCAGATTTCTAATTCACCCAAACCCTAAATCCTTCTCCCTCTCACTCCCCAGCCGCCAGAGACACCCCTCCCTCCTTCTCTTCTTCTTCAACGCATCCGACCAGCCACCATCACCCCAGCCCATCGTCCAACCAGCCACCATTACCCCAGCCCATCGTCCATCCACACAGCCACGTTCGAACCACAGCGACGACCACAGTCGCCTTCGAACCACCGCCGCACCCCTGCGCGGCCTTTCTTTTCTTTTTCTCGCACTGAACCGCCGCCGCCGACGACCACTAAACCGGCGATCCCTCGCGAAATCTTTCTCCAAACCGTCAAGCCCCAAATACCAAGTTGATTCAAGAACCCTAGATATTTAAAAAAATAGGGATTTCATCCGATTTAACCAAGATTTGGGATCTAATAGATTTTAATCGGGGTATTTTCATTTGAAAATACTTCGATTAAGTTCCATTCGATTCTAAAAACCCAAGACGGCTGAACTTCCGATCTCACTATTTTCGTAGGTAATTTTTCTTTTTCTTTTAATAT